>CAXIVR010000012.1:28219749-28819749 GCA_964035755.1 Teleogryllus oceanicus | reverse complement strand
AGGACCATCTGAACTAAGATCCAGGCGGCTCGAAGTCCATATCCCGCCTCTCCATTGCTTACCGACAACTATCGACGTGGATATCGCCGGAACCTAGGCAACCTGACGGGTTTCCCACCGCACTTTAAAATGGCATCCGGTGCGGAGTATTTCGAAAAGCATCCTTTGCCTGATCCTCCCCAAAGGTGGACGCGCCATTGGCCCAAGTGGTGGGTAACTGGGCGAACCTGAATACAAGGAACTTAGAATCACCTTCCCACTGCCTGCACCATCAGGCTAACGACGTGAGCGGCGCCGCGAGACTCACGGTCCGGGTGGTCGCCTACGACACTCCATCAGAGACCACGACAACCTACGCCTTCCCCCAGCGTGGGAACGTACCGGTCCAGCCGAAAAATTGTCCAACGTATTAGAACACCCTGTAGTCTTCGTATCCCCGTAGTTGCTTCCTCATTCGTTGAAGCATGCGCGTGGCGTGTGAGAACAATGCCAGTCCAATACGCCGCAACGCTGCGTCCTGAGGGCCCGGCCTCCGCAGGGCAAACAAGGAAGGTCCCGGCGCGTCGCGGCGCGGCGCGGCGCGGCGCGGCGCGGCGCGGTGACTCCTGGGATTCCGATTGCACGCGGCCGCTGCGGTCGCGCCCACGCCCGCGTCGCCGATCGATAGTAATTGGCCAGTGTCGGCCCAAGATCCCGCCGCCGCCGCCGCCGCCGCCGGTCGCACACTGGGTCGGTGCACACAACTCCTTGCATCGTAGATGTTGTAACTACAGGATTCAGGGGTGAATTACACACCCTGAATGTTTATAAGTAATTTACTATCACCATAGCAAATACACTTGAAACTAAAGTAACAATAACTGAACTATTCCCATAACGGCGTTCTTGCCGTGTAGTGCCTTATTACTGGCAACGCTCGATAGCGAGCCGAGGCGGCTCGCGGGGTCAGGTGCCGGCTGTTATCACCGGTAGTAGCGATAAGAGTCTTCCGTGCGGTAGCTGGCGGCGGTGGCCGCCCGAAGTCCACTCTTATCGCGTAGCTGATAATGCCACGACTGGGGCGTGTAGCGAGCGGCGGCGGTGGTAGCTTGATGCGAGGTTCATTACGGAACGAGAGCGCTCCGCTCCCGGCCTGTGAATTTATACCCCACCGCCCGGTGAAGGGGAAGGGGAGGGGCTGTGCCCCTCCACTAGCGGAGCGTAACTCCGACTTCTCTTCTGATCTCTTTTTTCTTCAGGGCTTTTTCCAGCCGACACCGGGTTACCCTTGTCGTCCCTGTGGTATGCATATTCGACCGTACAAGTTGGTACCAACGCACTTGCGGGTTCCTCTGCTCATAGGGTCAGCAGAACCTGAGGCCCTCAACACATACCTGAGAGAGACAACGGACAAACAACCTTGCCCAAGGTGGTCTGGTCAAACCCTCGACCCTTCGGACCAAAGTCTTGAATCGGTACAAGTGCTTTTAGCCACCTCCGCAATTCAAACCGGCAAAAATTTAGTTATTCCGTCCGGAAATCGAAGTGGGCCTCTTGGTATATGATCAGTTGTTTTTACCTCTAAGTTGTTGGAACAATTAATGAATAGTCGCAATAAACAGGCCCTTGAGCTTGTCCCTCAGTACGTAATAGTCTTATGTATAGAGTGTCACAGTTTTATGGGCTAGTGAATGCGAATGAAAATATGCTCAGTAGTTCTCTGTGATGTCGTGACTTACATGTCGGAACAGCATTTTTTAAACAATTAATTTATTCACAGCGTCGCATGAAAAATTGAATCCTTAAATCTGTGCGTTTCCTTCACCATACCGTTCCACATCATGGTAACGTTCTGATTTAAATTTCAAGACAATATTATTGTGCTTACTATGTTTTGCCTCGTAGATGTGACCTCAACCTTTATTCAAATTATTCTCTTTTGGACCATTCAGAAGCTTCTTAATTTATAATTATTTTATTTCGTATGATTACAGTTTTGCCATAAATTCTATCTTTAAAGTCACCAAAATAAGCAATACTCTGCACTACCAGTAGCCGATCATGAAATGGAATGACCGACGGCCCAGAACCCAGGATCCAGGACGATTTAGTAACTGCAACAGTCCTAATGAAACATTACGAACTGAAATATTATAAGACGAAAGTGAATATCCTCGCTATCAATAAACGGCTTCCAAGGTTTCTGTGAACTCTACAATGAAGTGCATAGTGATATATACCAGAACAAATACAATTGTAGTTTAAAAAAATACTTTAAAACATAAAACAAAGGAAGTTATGATATAATACGTTTTTCAGTGTTTTTGTTTCGATATTTGCAGCTATATTTTTACAAAATTTCCTCATTCATAAACCGCTGAAGCCCGTTGTTTTCTTTCTTATTACTGTTTCTAAATGTATAAAATTAATTCATTACGGAGATGTTTTGACACACTGCTTGTCTCCATCGCCGCCGCGTCACCGTCCCATTCGCTGCCGATCCCGTTTCCCTCCCCGCCTGCATCTCCCCGGCTCGCAGTCGCCCCCTGCCGGCTCGTTAGCGGAACACTCGCCTTCAGGGCGCCACCTGGTTCGCGCCCCACCGCAGCCATCTGGTCAGCCGACCATCCCGTGTCTCCGCTATGCTGCGTTGAGAGTCCTGCGCTGTTTCTCTGAGGGCGCGTGTTGCGATTGGATAAGCATGTTGGTTTGGGAGACGCATCGTTGCGCTGTCCAAGGTATGGTTGAAATATTTCACAGGCTGTTGGAGGTAAAAAGGTGTTTGGTGTAAGGGCAGTAGTTAATAGAAATATGTTTTATGGTTGCGAGTAACTACATGCTGACGGAGAATTTCAACATCAGGAAAAAAATTAAAATATTTCATAGTTTTTTAAAAGAAATAATGACGCATAAAAGTAGAGGTGGATATGGAAGCCAGCGTAGTTTTCGTCTATTTTTAGTTAGGTAGAAAGTCTTGTTTTAACGTTTAGCTATTCTATTCTTATAACCTTCCTTCATCAGGAAAAACAATAAAATATTTATTGGTTTTTAAAAAGCAATAATGACACATAAAAAAGGGGGAATATGGAAGCCTGAGTAGTTTTCTTCTGTTTTTGGTTAGGTAGGGAGTCACTGTTTTAACGTTTAGCTCTTCTCTTCTTAGAACCTTCCTTAACCCATATGTGATATTTTCAGCTTTCATCTCTAATCAGATTTTAGAAACAAATTCGAAACCGTTGCGATGTATTATTGGTTTGTGGAAACTCGTTTTCTTAGAGACCGGCCTTTTCACAAAGAGGTTGCAATCTTGTTTTATTATCTGTCGATGTAGATAGCATTTATTAATTCGGAGTGAAATTATCAATGTTGATTTAGATTTTTTAAAGGTATTGACATCTTTGTTCCATGGAAAAGATGTTTTTGTCAATTTCAGAACGGTTAATGTCCAATACAAAGAAATTGACTCTGTATGGTCGTGCATTTTTGAAGGTTTGAATCTGGGAAGGGTTTCAGCGTAATTCTCGAATATCAACATCTTGAGGGAGTCAAGTGCCTTCTGCTCCATCAGTCCTTTATCTGACGTGTTTTACTAAAACGAATATACAAGTTTAAATGCAGATAACAGCTAGACCAGGCGCTTGCACGTGATGACAAATGTAAGCAAACGGCATTCCGTGAAACATAGCTGGACATTGTAGACGACGACGACCCTATTCAGGGCGTCACATCTCTGTGCTGGCGACTATTCACAACACAGAAACTCCCTCTTTAACTGCATGTAACGTGTTTTGAGAAGTTGCTTGAGAAATGAGAAGTAGAGTTTTAAAATCGATTCATTATTTTGGTTTATTTTGAATGTACAATTTTCTTCAAAATATTTTGGAATTTATTCTGGGGTCCGGCGTTGACGCCGACTCATAGCTTTTTCTCCGGGTACCGGAATGATGTAGTTATGCGACAGTTAAAAATGTTGCTTAAGCTATCCTACGAATGCAACCTAACATTCCACGTTTTCAGTGATTAAAGCACGAGGAAACAGGTTCTTGCATGTTGTTCGATGATGTGCTCCTTACTTAAAAAAAAAGAACAATATAGCTTTTTATTTACGATACATTCACTTATATCATAATTTGCGGCATACATTCATAAACTTTGTGATACGATTATTGTGGACGTTTATAAAACTGGGTAAATAAGTGCGGTATTTTGATGTTTTTGTTTCTAATACTATTTCCTATTTAATTTATTTACAAGTTATATTTACAGAAACTGATAGGATAACAGCTTCAATTAAGCTGGTAATAACTTCAAATCCCTATATAGATATTCATTTACATTGAAGATTGTAAGAGGACTACAAAGCTAATTTTTAATTCAGAAAGAATACGTAATCTCTAGATTGCAGATTATTTCTTAATACTCGAATGAGTATGTTCATTAGTTATCAGTAACGAAATGTAGACCTCTCAATTCATGATGGTAGAAAAATTTACCCATTTAATTTCAACTCTTCCACCTAAAACCTCTTGCATTTGAATGAGATATCGTGGTTACTCCTGCTTCAAAAGTTTGCGTGATAGGACATCATTAATTTTGTTGTTGTGGCTGTATATCCACATGCATATCCGTTGTTGACTAATTGCTCTTACGATACCACATAGAAATAACCGTATTTATGCTCTACATGCCCCAAACACAAATCTTGCACGTCTTACAGAATTTGTGCATAAGATTAGCTGTGATATTCCAGTTTATTGTCCTTCATTAAATTTGTTCCACGTAATTTTCTGTTGATCAGTTACTGCATTTAGACACGAGTTAACCTTACTAATATTTTGAAATATATGGTGCCGAAATATTATTTCTATACAAACCTACTTTGTTCCTTACACAAAACTATGCGATATGATCGATAATTTTTAAATTAATTTAAATTTATTATTTTGATAATAGTTAAGACATTCAAATTGTTTTTAGTTCTACTTCCTTTATTATTCTATTTATCCTCGTATGTAGAGACAGGACAAGCCTACGTTAGCCATGACCTAAATCCTACGCTAGTGTTAAATAAGTACTTGTTCCAGAGACCATTTTATAAAATTAAATAATGTTAATTATTAAATAATAATGTGATTTCTAGGATAATTTGGAAATCAATCCTCTTTCTAATATTCGAGGCACACATTGTTCTCAGTGTAACATTCTTAGACCATTTATAAATATATTATGAATGGAAAGTGTTGTAATCAACCACTTAGATATATTGCCGATACTATTATTAATTTTTAATGCTTTGCAGATAGTAACAAATATTACGGCGTAAATTAACCCATTTATGCTCGAGTTAAATTTCTTCCACGTTGTGCTCTCCCATTTTTGTCCTGTCCGTTTTGGCAGAGCCATTGCTGAAACTATTTGGATCTAGATGAAGCTATCTGAAGTTGGATCAAGGGGAATGTATGTTATCAAAATATTAACTATTAAATTTTATTAACTGAATAAATTTGCTAATGTCGAAACAAAAGCTAATAAATTTTAGCAAATGGAAATTAGCAAATGAACATTATCGAATACACGTTACCGAATTAACGAATTCATTCGTTCACTTAAAACAGTTCAACAAAACTATTGAAGGAATGCTTGACTGCTGTTGTTCGGTAATCCTGAATCAGTCCGACACCTCACTGAAGTTATTGAAGCAGTGGGCGCCGCCGGCCGGTCCTTCACTGCGGAGGCAGCTGTCTCCTTGATAGCATCGCCGTTTCGCGCCGCGCCGCGCTGCAGACGCGACGGCCGGGTAAAAAGACGAGGGAGCGAGTTCTCGGGTTGGCGCGCGGGAAAGGCCGCCCAGGGACGACCGGCAAACGGCTCCCCTGGCGCGCCCTGACCGATTGGCGCTGTAAACATCGCCGGGGGGGGGGGGGCCCAGGGACGACCGGCAAACGGCCCCTGGCGCGCCCGACGATGGGGCGGCGGGGGCGGCGGGGCGGCGTGGACGGCGGGGGCGGCGGCGGGGGCCGTCGTCGTCTCGTGAGTCTCGCATGGCGTTTGCCGCCCCCGGAGGCTGCTTTAATAATTTTACCATTGGCCCCCACGTCTCGACGTCTCCATGCCCCGTTCCGCCCCGCCCCACCCGCTCCGCGTCGCGCCTTGGCCACGATTTGTTTCCGGTCCGTACAAAGAGGTCCTCCGAAAAGGAGAGCCTGACTGAATTTCTTATCAATGCTGTTTTACTTGACTTGGGAACACCATGGTATTGAGATTAGACATTATGTTTGATTGTTGGGGTTGTTATCAATTTCATCTGTTCGTTCCAATTCCTGAAGAGTTAATTATGTTGTGATTATGTTAACAATTAAATATGATGTGATATAGTTGTTAGATTACGGAAAAGAAAAGTTACATAACAATGTGTCTCTTAATGTTATATTTAGGTGAACATTCAAACATGGTAAGTATTGTTATGTTACTGAATTGTCTGAACAAGATATTTCTTTGTTTCATTTCTTTGTGTTACATTATTTCATTTTCTCTCCCCTCCACCCGCTGTTCTAAAGAAGCTGCCGGAATTTATCATCAATTCTGTTACGCCTGACTTCAGAACACAAAAAGGGTAATGGGTCTGTTTAATTATGAAAAACAATGACATCACAATTCTTTAGGCATAAGCAACTTTTTAAATTTAGTACATCTCTGTTCTTGAGTTAAAATTTAAATTTCTACAATTTTTAATTCAGAATTTTCTGCAGATCAAATGTTTACGAACATCAGGAGCCCATGAAAAATAATGCCATAAATTAGGAATTATCTGATCTCCCATAGTAACTTGTATATAGACAAAAAAATAATAATATTTGAAAAAATCCGTTGTGTGCACTTAGTTTGTAAATATAATTTTAAACCCTCCAGCCGTCGAGCAAATTACAAAAACTATTTACTTGAATATGAATGTATGCAAATACTGAAAATATAAATTTTTCTGACTAGCGTAAACTTCATGTGTGGCTACAGGCAAAAACAAACGAAATCCTGCATTTTTATAATACATATTAGAATAAAAATAACACTTGTTTCATACATTGCCTTGGCCATTGACAAATATCATCTTAGTCATTCAGTTATGAGGATATAGGTGGTATGTCTCAGGCAATTCAACCTATTCAATAATATAGTTTTGATTTCCCGTTTGCATTAACATCCTGTAATATTTACGCACCACTATAATAGTACTTCATACTGATAAATGGAGTGCGGTGTGTTCTGAAGAAAGAAGTATGTTATTGTTTAGACATAATCAAATATTAACATGAACGAAATCTTTTGTGTTCTCTATTGTTTATTCACTTTCTTCTCACCACAATGTCTTCCAAATCTGATTGTACAATACATTTTGTAATCCTATGATCCTAACGCCAAATTAGAATTTACAATAGGTTTTATTACCTATTGTAACACAATATTATTATTATTATTATTATTATTATTATTATTTACATAAAATATCATTATTTTAATGATAAGATGAATTGATTAATTTGATGACAAAACATTATTTTAGTGTTCAAGATGTGAAAAGCCGCCTTAGAGGTTAGAAATCTATTTTTTTAAAATATTAGTGATAAAATAGAAATTTGCAATTTATGGTGATTGTTTATGAGCTATTTTACAGCTTTTTTAAATGTTTATTTGTAAAATGAGAACACAACAGCCGTGGATTTCCAAAAAGTTATTTTTTGATTCATAAAACACAACTTTCACTTCAGAAGCTGTTGAATTTTTATGAAGATTAAGGGCTTATTATAACGTTATTCAAGTATATTTGCAGTTAATAAACAGAACTTAAACAATTTTTCCTAAAAAATACAACTCTTTTTTCGAACGAGTTCTCCCTATTCTATTCGGAACTCGTCTAAAAGCTTTCTCCGTTCTCAAAACTGCTATTACAGACAAACTTCCCGCGATACCGTCACGAGCCTTTTGAATATTCTTCCCCTGACCCACCTCGCGCAAAGCGTCTTTTTCGTGTCCAGTTACTCAGCTACTCCAGAGGGAGGCCCGCGAAAGAAGAGGAGGGCAAATATCATATTCCCGAGCCCACTTGGCGAGTTATTGCTTTTCTTGGAGCGTGGAGAGGAGAGAAGCGGTGGGAAGTTTGTTATATTGAATCATTGGAGACGCTGTTTGCTCGAGCTGTCCACTGCCCATACGAGCCAAAGTTTATATTTAATTTCTTTGCAACTGTTAAAAAGTTTGCTCTCCGCGCCCCGCTCCTTCGGGAAGCTGTTGCTGCCGGTGCCGCTGTGACCCTGGCCGCCCTGCCGCCCGGTCGTTGGGGCGGGCCGGTGCCAGAAACGACCGCGGTCTGACCGGAGAGGTCGAAGGGCTGAGGTTGCGGAGTTGGCGATGCCCCTGCGTTTTTCCAACTCGCTACTTTCCCGCCCCTCCCCCACGATTGACGCCGACAGAAAGGAGTGGAGGGAGAAGTCGTTTTTGGACTCACCTGGGTTAGGTAATTTGGTGTCCCGAAGTTATTTGCTATTCTCTTTATTGTGAGATAGGAAATAATCTTTCTGTGAGATAGGAAAATTTTCTATCTCACAGATTGTTTCCTGACTCACATTATGGGTTACCACAAGATATTTTCTACCGCCACGGAATTTTATTGATTATGTTTCATGAAGGTGTAATACATTTGATGTGTACTGAAGTGAATTTAACGAGAACAAATACTGTTAAGCGTATAACATGAGGTGATCAGGTTTCATTTCAAAAGCTTAAGAAATTAGTTTTAAGAGTACCAGTTTTGTATTTCAAAACCAAATGACGTTTTGTTGTATTATTTGTGCTCATTAACAAGATGGTACCTTCAGTTTATTTAAAACTCAAACAACGTACAAACCATCAGCTATTTCATGATATTAACCACGGAAGGGCCTTGGATACCCAAGGTCAATTTGACTATACTCCGATTTATCCACATCAGTACTTTTTCCGCCATCTTACGTTTGATGCAAACAGAAATGATAAGGGGAAAATGTATGTTATTTTGACTTACCTGGGTGTGATATTTTATGTGTCAAACTTATTTTGGATGATTATGATGTATACGTTTCTGAAAAGTGTGCTATATTGATGTGGGTCAATGTATCTTTAACATAAGATGTGAGGAGTATTTGGAGATGACAAGTTTCATTTCAAATTATGTTAACTTTTGTACCATAACATAGTTATTTACGTAACTAGAACAGAAAGTGAGTATTTGGCGCACAAACGAAATGTTGATATACTATCGGGAGCGGTAGCTCAGTGCATCAACTGATGTCACTGCAGCGCCTCTGACCGGGAGGTCCTAAGTTACACTCCTCACGGCGGCAGGATTTTCGACACTAGCTTTTCAGCTAGGTCGACTTCAGTCGCTGTCTGGTGGAGAATTCTAGCAGCCGGCTGCTCTGATCGGTAGTTTTCCGTGGTTTCTCCGATCAACACCAGGCGAATGCCGGAGCAGTACCCTACCAAACGGGCCACGGACCGCGTGCCACCTTTCCTTCCTCTTCCTTGTCCTAACCTCTCCCTTTACACATCCATTTACACTAAAATGCACTACACTATCACATATTCCGGGAGACCGGTCGGGAGCTTAGAGCTTGTCTCGGCTGGGGCGGTGCCCCGCTGGTGGGAGAGTCCTGGTTAGGGGGAAACTCCACTAGCCGACGGTAGGTCGGCGCCGAATCTCGCCATCCAGCGGGGGAAGATCACCGCCATCTCCCGAGAAAAAACATGCACTACTCTAACGGGACTAATGACCAAAGCAGTTGACGTGCCCGGAAACACGGAAAAATCAATCAATCAACTCATACATCGGGAGACCGGTGAGGAGCATAGAGCTTGTCTCGCCTGGGGCGGTGCCCCGCTGAGAGGTGCGTGGAGGGAGGAATTCCCCTGCAAGTCGACGTGTAGATCAGCGACGAATCTCACCATCCAGCGGGGAAAGCACAATCACTATCTTCCGGGATTAAAACATGCACTACACTAACGGGAATAATGAAGATAGTCGTCACCGTGCCCGGAAATATAAATTAATCAATCCTATTCTATGTGATGGGCTATAGGATATTCCCTCAATTAACTTAATTTTGAAATTTTCTAACATAGTTAAAAGTTGCGGATTGTCAGGAGAAATCTGTGCTTACCATTTAGTGCCACTAAAGAAGCAATATCAGGATAATGGTAATTAACGAAATTTTATTAACTTACTGTTAATTTTTGAAAACCAAACCATATAATTATTATACAAAAATTACTGAAGAATAGCATATTGTCTGTTACCTCAGTCAGTCTCCCTACATTCAAACAAACTAATTTAATTTTTGTCGGTGGTTTTGGTGATGTCCTCAAAACTGCCTAGTTTGCTAACGTACTCTCTAGTTGTCAATACGTTATCCAGTCCACAATCGTTTAGGTTTCAGAATATTTTGGAGAATATCATAACCTTCCCGTAGTGTTTTATCTTCATAATGCAAATTGTTTGTTCCAATCCTTTTCCGGTAACTGTGTGCACATTGTGCAGCTCCAACTCTCGAAAATAAAAAAAAAAAACATTGTCGACCTAAAAAGAACACCCCTCGGAAAGAAAAACATGCCGCAATAGGGAAAAAGGAATTTTGAAAAATTAAAACACCATCATCTCGAATATCTCTATTGTGTCGCGTTGCAGCCAGGTTCCGAGAATTCGGAGCAAACATTGTGCTTTTACGGCGGTCGTGTTTTCGAAGCGAGTCCGACACAAAGCAATTAATTTCGAATTTGTCATAGAGAGGGCGCGCGCGGGGGCGGGCGGGCGGGCGGCCGGCCGGCCAGAAGACACCGGCGATAAGCAAACAGCGACGCCGTGTCCTTTTATTTGCTGACGGAAGTAATAACGCAGCGCCGCCCGTGCTGTCACTGGGAGGAACAGCTGCCAGCTGCCAGTGGCGGGAGGCAGACGAGGGTAGAGGAGGCAGGCGCGGAGTCAACGGCATGATCATACGGGTCATTTTCCAATCCCAGCCAACGCGCATTCATCTGTGTTCACTTTAAGTTTGCCGTTTCTGTTGGGTGGGCTGGTTAAATCAGGTAAACCTTTGCTTTCCATGTATGGCTGAATATAAGGTAGGGAGGAGCGGATTTCAGCAAATGGGGGAAGGAATGAAGGCTGCTGTAAATGTTCGATGTTTAGGAAGAAATAAATATTATTATTATTATTATTATTATTATTATTATTATTATTATAGTATTGACCATTTCGGACAGGTTTCCTTCCGAGGTCCAGTCATATTCTATCCTGGAGAGACACGGGTGTACTTATAGGGACAAGCTTTTCGGCTGTATCCTTTGGTAAGACAAGGTTGTTAATCATTGAATTATGAATTATGAGGTGATGGAATGATGATGATGATCAGAGTTGATCGTGGCATTTTTAACCATCCCAGCATTCGCTGGTATGACCGAGGGAAACGACGAAAACCACAGGAAGGATGGCTGGCCTGGTATTCGAACCCGGGCCTCCAGACTGGAAGTTAACGCGCTAGGTACTGAGCCACTTCCCTTTCTTCTTCTTCTTCTTCTTCTTCTTCATCTTCATCTTCATCTTCATCTTCATCTTCATCTTCATCTTCATCTTCATCTTCATCTTCATCTTCATCTTCATCTTCATCTTCATCTTCATCTTCATCTTCATCTTCATCTTCATCTTCATCTTCATCTTCATCTTCATCTTCATCTTCATCTTCATCTTCATCTTCATCTTCATCTTCATCTTCTTCTTCTTCTTCTACACCATTACATTTACATACACTACACTCTCAGACCTATCGGGAGAACAGTCAGCTGGCCCTACTGGGAATATTTGACGGCTAAAGCACTCCGCCATCTCCCAAGTACACTATCCACTGCACTCACGGAACTAAGAGAAAATACTAGTTGAAACGCATGGAATCACGAAATACAGCAAACCGGCAGCGATGGCTCAGGGCTTTAACTGATACTACTTCAGTGCTTCTCACCGGAAGATTGGAGGTTCGAGTCTCGACGGTTGCATGATTTTCAACACTAGCTTGTCATCTATGTCCAATTGACTCACTGACTGGAAGATAATTCTAACGGCTGGTTGTTTTCCGTGGTTTCCCTGATCAATACCAGTAGAATGCTGGGGCAGTACTCAAAGGAGTCACGAACCGCGCGCGATCTTTCGTTCCCCTTCCTCTCCTATCCTCATCTTTTGCTTACTCACACTCTTACATGCACTGCTCTACCACACATGCCGGGAGCTCGGTCGGAAGCTTAGAGCTTGTTCCGGATGGGGTGCTTCTCTGCTGGTGGGAGATATCTAGTTGAGGAAACACCCGCTAGTCGGCAGGTAGTTCGGCGCCGAATCTTACCATCCAGCGCGGAAAGATCGTCACTTTCAGAGGGACAAACATGTTTAACACTTACGGACTAATGACATCAGTAAATGTGCATGGAATCAGCAATCAGTCAATCGATATGCACACGGCACTTGGGAAGAAGGAAAAGTGTTCGGTGGGAGCGCGAACATAAACATCAACTGTTCAATCCTGATTTTGTGACGATTGATTGATTAGAAATATCGTTCGCGGTAAGTAGCTCATTTCTTAGGGTACTACTCTGACATTTCCCTGGTGTTGATTGCATAAACCTCGGAAAACTACCGCTCAGAGCAGCCGAACCCTAGCATTCTCCTCGAGACAGCGGCTCAATCGACTATGCGTACGAGGAACCACTCAGTAGCTATCGCGCTTTAGGTCGATTTATTTATTTATTTTACATAAAAAAAGAATTAAAAACTGTGTGTGATGCGCAATGAAAAGAAGTAAATTCTGTAATGCCGGCGCCTGCTGATATCGACGCCCGCGGATTGTAAATTGCTCAATTCCATGTCGCTGATAGTGAAAATAGGGAGTTATTGCATTGTGTGGAGGCGCGCACATCATGCGAGAGAAACAACCAATTGGATTCAATAGCAAATATACCGCCAAACCGACGACACGAAATTCTATTAAGAACGTGAGAGCTTTTCTCTTTTTGTTAAAAGTTATATTATCTCTGGTGAATGACCTAGTGCCGTCACATTTAAACTGAAAGCGCTCTTCCTGCTTCGGACCTCAGTCGGTCAGACGTATTAAGGCACACGGCTCCCCCTCGTCAGATCGCAGACTGACCGCGAGAGGTCCTTCAGTGCATCAGCTGATGTCACTGCAGTGCCTCTTACCGAAAGGTCCCAGGTTCGAGTCCCGACGGTGGCAGGATATTCAACACTAGCTTGTCAGCTAGGTCGAATTCAGTCGCTGTCAGGAGGTGAATTCTAGCGGCCGGCTGCTCTGATCGATAGTTTTCCGTGGTTTCTCCGATCAACACCAGGCGAATGCCGGAGCAGTACCCTAACAAACGGGTCACTGACCGCGCGCGATCTTTCTCTCTCTTCCTTGTCCTATCATCACCACTTACACTAGCGTGCACTACACTACCACAGAAGCCGGAGGATCTATTGGGGGCTTAGAACTTGTCTCGGCCGGGGCGGTGCCCCTCTGTTGGGAGATACCTGGTTGGGGAAATCCAGCTAGTTGTTAGTAGGTCAGCGCTGAATCTCGCCTTCCAGCGGGAAATGATCACTGCCATGTCGCGGTGAAAAACATGCCCAGAACTTACGGGAATAATGATCTCGTTAGTTGACGCGCCCGGAATCATTAACAATAAACCGCAGGATGCTTTTCCATGCTGTACACGTCTCGGACGGAACAGCCTCTCTAATCGACGCGGGGTTTGTGGTAGGAACGACGGCCTTGAAAGCGACAGGTAGAGGCGCCTTCATTAACATGATAAAACAGTTGAAGAGCGCCCGCGGGACGTCTCGGAAGGGAAAGGGTACGGGGAACGCGGGGCGTGGGGGCGGGGTCTGGCCTCTTGAGACAGCGATAGCACCAGCGCTTAGCACTTGCGCTGCACTTCCTACTGCTGGCTCCGTCCATGTCGACCTAAATAGCTCAGACACCGCGCTGGCTGGGTCTGCTTTCTGCACTGCGGTTTGGTCGAAGGTGAAACAATAATGAAATTATCTCAATCATGTTTAATCATTTCATAAAGACTCAATGAAGGCGCGTATTAGTTCTTGATCTTCATCATTTATATTTTTATAATATGTCTGTGTTTGCTAAATGGCTGTTAGAGATTTAGCATAAAATTTCCTTCTATTTGTTTACATCTTTAAAATTATTTTTGAAAATATTTCTCTTAAATAGTTATCTTACTTTTAAAAATGCTTTTCTCATCCATTATATTATTATCTCTCTCTCTCTCTCTCTCTCTCTCTCTCTCTCTCTCTCTCTCTCTCTCTCTCTCTCTCTCTTCTTGCCTTTACACCGTTTCGTTGGCATTTTTAAAATTTTTCTTGCATTTTTATTTGAGAAATGAAATGATTTTATAAAAATAGCATGTCTTTGTGTATTCTCTCTTCCGTTTCTTTGTTTTTTTTACATTTCTAAATCCTATTCCTGCCATTCATGAGCAAATAAAATTCACAACGATCTCACAACTTCAGAAACGGGCAAAAAGAATCTTTCGCAATCTTTTTAATGGATGTTAAAAGAAAGTGTGTGCAAAATACATAGCTACAAAATTTTCATGAAGTCTTGTGTAAATTGTTTCATACATTCATTGAGCACAACTTTCTTTAGACATATTTCTCGAATAGTTTTATTTGATAATACACGTGTTCATTATGAATACTTCAAAAAAAGGGTGGTGTACCTCAAGAACGTCCGTAAAGAACCGTTATATTTTAGGAAAAATGTTTCTAATGACTATATAAATAATAAAAATTAAACTGAAAAATAGAAATAAAACTGAAAAGTAAAAGGAAAGTATACATTAACGATGGTGACGGAAGCAACAGGAACGTCGGGGTAAAGTTAAACATATTGGGGGACACCGCAAACACGGTGGCTTACGACAGTGTGTTTAAGGCAGTAAGATAAGTTAGAAAGATAGATAGCACATATACGAGCCCTATCTCAACAATGCCGGATTGAAGAATGAACAAATGATAAACGAGTGTGATGTACAAGATTAGTTTCGAGAACAACTACTTCAGCTCTAGCACGCTTAAGATAATTTCCAAACAAAATTCCATGGGATGCAACTCACTATAGAAAGATCAGTTTGGTAGAAAAGTCTTGAAAAACAATATTAACTTATTTCAGTATTAATGATTCCCAACTTACAAGAAATACTCATGATGCATATGAAAGAACTGTAAAACACTTAAAAAAAATACCGGTAAACATAATGAGAACTTTAATTGAAAGGAACTACATGGTTTGGCCATTGACAATGCAATCTCGTTTTGTATTTAAGTAATGGTCATTAAAACTTAAGAGTTAAAGATACAAGATCCGGCCCCGAGCCTGTTGTAGCGTCACGTTGGCGGCCGTGGGTGGGAGGAGGAGCGGAAGTATCGCATATCTGCGGGCATGAATAGCAAGGCGCCCGGCGTTGGGATACCTTTAGACAAAAGAGACGCCAGCTTGACCGGGAAGGTCACGTGGTAGACGCGAGCCTCCCTTCCAAACCTTGGACGGTCACGTGACGATTGCACACTGATATAAAATCGAGCCGACGAGCTCACACGGGGGTTTTTTATTCTGGAAACCTCGCGCGATTCGCAAAACTTTACGCCCAGGCTGGAGCGTGTCGTGCCTATTGCACGGGTGACAAGGTCACGGTAGTGGCGCGGGAGTAGCGTCAGAGGATGCGGGGCCTCCCTATCTATGTGGGAAATCCACAGGGAAATACTCACAAGTGTGTAGTTTCGGAGCAGAAGTTGGTTATTGTACATACATGTAAATAAACTTGAAGATACTTGTAAATGTCTGTGTGTTTTTCTCCATGACGCCACACTGTGTTGCAGGATGCGCGAACGAAGAAGGATGGTTTACGATTAGTCAGGAAAACGATTGGAAATTGAAGATTGATACACGTTTGATTGATAGATCAGTCACTGTCCCTGATGGACGTCTCGTTTCTCAAAGAATCCGCGAAAAGTGCAGATTTCATACGTGCGTAGGTGACCGGAAAACGAAAAATCTAGAAATGTACTGAGAATTACTTCAAACGAGCAGTCATATATTATCAAAATATACTCATGAATATTGTAAAAGAAAGAAAGTTATTACATAAATGAACTTCACTTAATCATATCGGTAGCAAGGTAAGCCATCTCGATCCAGCTAACGATCCTCGAAGCTCGAGCAGTATTTTCATGTAAACATTAACGGATAAAAGGACAGCAGGTGAAGATGTCTCACAATGAGGCGACTCAAGGCATCAACTGATGTGATTGCAGTGCCTCTGATCGGGAGGTACTACGAGACGAGTGCCAATGATGACAGGATTGTCGACGCCAACTGAAAAGCTAGGTGGAATCTATTCTCTCTCTGGAGAAGCATTTTAACAGCTAGCTGCCCTAACCGGTAGTTCGTGGTTTCTCCAATGAATACCAGATGAAAGTCGGAGCAGTACCCTACCAAACTGGCCACGGACCTCGCGCGATGTGTCCTTCCTCTTCCTTGTCCTATCCTTTCCCCTTACACACACACTTACACTAACATGCACTGCACAACCACATATTCCGGGAGGTCGGTCAGGAGCTTAGAGCTTGTCCCGACTGGGGCGGTGCCCCGCTGGTGGGAGAGTCCTGGTTAGGGGAAATCCTGCTAGCCGACGGTAGGTCGTCGCCGGATCTCGCCATCCAGGGGGGGAAGATCAGCTTCTCAGCTAGGTCGAATTCAGTCGCTGTGTGGAGGAGAATTCTCGTGGCCGGCTGCTTTGATCAGTTTTCTTGGTGGTTTCTTCGACCACTGCCAGGCGAATGCAGCAGCAGTACCGTAACAAACGGGCCACGGACAGCGCGTAATCTTTCTTTCCTCTTCCTTGTCCTAATCTCACCTCTTACACACACACACACACACACACACACACACACACACACACTAACATGCACTTCACTACCACATATGCCAGGAGACAGGTCGGGAGCTTATGAACTTGCCGCGGCTGGGGCGGTGCACTGCCGGTGGGAGATACATGGTTGGGGTCGACGGTAGGTAGGCGCCAGATCTCGCCATCCAGTGGGGGATTATCACCGCCACCTCCCAATGTAAACCATGCACTACACTTACGGGACTAATGACCTCGGTATTTAACGCGCCCGGGATCACAATCCATCAACAGCAGGTTAACAGCGACACCACATTACAAGGTACCCTAGCGTCGTATGCGTGCGGTCGATCGAAACCATCGAAACAACTGAAGTCGGAAGCCGATGAAGGGCTGGCTGATTTCATGAAAACTTGAAGGGGTTCACATCACCCAAAGGGCCCGTGTGATAGGAAAGCCGAGTGAGAGCGAGCCGCGAGCGGGGCCCTGCAGTGCTCGTTATCCTCCCACGCCCGAACCTCACCTTCCCCCCCTTCCGCTCTCCCCACCCCACCCACCTCGTCCCGCGCCGCCTCTCTCTCCCGCCGCAGTCGCGCCAAATTGCTTTACAATTCGCCCGCCTCTTATCTCATTACCTCGCAAAGCGTCTGACTGGCTGGCTCGGCGCGGCGCGGCGCGGCGCGGCGCGGCGAGGCCGGGAGACGGCACTGTTTGAAGGACGGACCGAAGACGAACGGAGTACGACCGGGGGGAGGGAAATAAGGACGAGTACAAACGCCGAGAAAGGGGGAGGGGTGAAGACGCGAGGTATGTCGCACCCGTGGCAACCGTCCCCACGTCGTCTCCCTTCAGTGCTTCCTCCCCCGCTCTTCCCCTCCTTTCCCCCTACCATTATTTCCCCGCCCCCATCCTCCCCGCCCGCGTCGCCGTTTGCTTGAGATTCGATTATTTGCCTCCGCTGCCTGTTTGGTTTTCAAGTTGGGACTCGACGCTGAAGTTCGCTTTAAAGCGCAAACAGCAATATTATTGTCTCTCGCGCCGGATTCTCTCGCGAGGTGCTCTCGACCGCGGACTGAGGGGGCGGGAGAGGGGAAGGGAGGAGGGGGCGGGGTGGGGGTGCCAGTGTCAAACTCCGCTCGACGCTCTGCCTCCCCGCAACTGTTTGTACCTGCGCGGTGTCTTTGAACGATCGAGCACTGTCGCTTTCTCTGCGGTCTCTCGTCTTGAGTGCGCGATTGTGCGTTCCACGTCGTAATATCCTTGATTTGTTTTGTGTTTTGAATCGGCGGGCGTAAATGTGTTCCTTCGTAATGTTTCCTTCCATCGTCTGTTTGGCTTTAATGTTTTTGATTGTTTTAATATTCTGTTATTTTCGATTTCAACTAGATTTGATCAATTTTTTAAAATTTTTTTTCTTGTAGAGCATTTTAAAAACATTATAAGAGGATTTTATTTATCATTTTTGACGTTGTTTTAGGTCATCAAAATCAGCCCATAATAATAACCAATCAGATAGAACAGTGTTTTAAATTGATGCTTGTTAATCACTCTCTCCTAGAGAAAATGATATTTTGAATACACCAGGCGGTGTCTATTGCTGCTTGTATTGTGGGTCCAGAGACCCACCAACGATTCTTTTGTTTGTTTTTGTGTTTTCACATGTTTGTATTTTTTAGGAAGCTGAAAATCATTGATTTTGTTTATGATATGCTTTTTGTTCTACTATCTAAGATGCAATTAACTACTTGTGTTTGTTATATTTTGCATAGTTAGAGCAGAATATTCTCCTAAGGATTATTCGTCGACGACGTATTCACTCGGAAACTGATTATTAAGAATATATTTTTGAAATATTTGTGGTATTTTAAGTGTTTATGCCAAAATACAGTTTGATATGTTACTATGTTACGAATAGAATGAGTCTTTGACATAAAAATCAAATAAGTTTTGTCATTAAATACAAATACTGATGCGAGAAAAGCCGCTGTTTTTATCTTCAGAGAATTGAATAGATTTTGTTTAAATTAATTAACATATTATTAGCTATATAATTTATTCATTTATCAAAATCGTCAAAACAAATACAATCAAAAGGCCAAACCTTGTTAAAGCACGGGACCTTGGTATTGCTAGGTTTAACATTTATTGACTATAAAAAAATTCATTCTAGCAGAAACATATGGTGCTCTCTCTCTCTCTCTCTGGTTTTTATTATCCCCTCTAATTTCAGTGACCTCACGAGTACTTCGTATGACACAAAAAAATGAATATGTCTTTAATCCCTCCCACCATTTAAGAAATTGATCTAATAGATATCCTCGGGCATTAATGACCACAGGTTACGTGTTTCGTAGAGAAACGTTGATGAAAAGGAAATGGGATTACCCATTATCCAACTTTTATGTCTTGCGAAGAAAAGTTTAAAGCATTATTCACAGTATCAAGGGACAACTCTAATTACTCTTTCATTCATAAATGAAACCATTCTTTCTTACTCAACAATCATAATACTTTTTCACATTGTTCGAATGATTCCTTTGGTGCATTAATTTCGTAATTCTCTTTTTCTAGTTAGTTTTATATACTTTTTTTCATTCGCTTTTTTAATTTATTCAATTCGTTTAAATATTTCTCTTTTGTTCCCTTGGAGCCATATAAGTTTAGATATTGATATCTCGCTACCGTCCTAATTTATTACTTATCAATGTGCTATTGAATCTACAGATCTAAAAATAGGAGCAGTATTTACTTTTTAGGAAAGCATATATTGATTATATCGTTCATTTTTGTTCTTTCCTGACGAGGATTAGCTCGGTGCATTCCATACAAAGAAATGTGTGGTCAATTTGAAGACAATTAGGCTTGGAAGACATATTTTGATCGATTCCTACGTTTCCGTTGTTACACAACGACTCATTTTCAGCTGCTATTTCCTCATCATTCGGAATATTCTCGTGTTGCACATTTATAGGGCTGCAGTACTTTGCGTCGACTCGTTGGACCTCACAATTAGTACCAGAATGAAAATACAGAAAATAGTATTTTATGTTGCAGTCTTTAACCAATAAGAAGGACTGAAAAGAAAACAAATGTTAATGAGAATATTTGAGTCGGTGTGGTAAATAGAAGTGCAACGTTCGGTAGAAAGGTTATACATTTTAGGAGGTAAAATGATATAAAACACTTGATTAAAACACCAAAATGGTATCAGATATCACCGAAATGTTTGCCCCAAATTAGTGAGAAGTGATTTTTATTGGTTATTAAGGTCGCATCAACATCTAGGTCATTAGCGGCCATTATTAGAGTAAAAGTTATGATTATTATGAAGATGAAACGAAATGGCGATGATAAGGGGTAAAGGGATAAAGGGACGAACACAAATACAACTATGCCCGAGGCGCGACTCGAACCCACAACCCTTTGGTCCGAGATCACTACGACACTACTGCCTTATGAATCTCGGCCCCTGGGCCGACAGATAAAAATTTCAAACCATACGTTAGTAATATTTCATGGGAAACCCGAAAAAACTAAAGCTACGTCAACGTAACCTGTAGAAGAAAACAAATTACACAGTTGCTCGTTTCTCTTCTCTGTTTCCTATCTTCCTCTCGTAGAATCTCTTTGTCGTCTCTTTTCGTCTCGAGTTCATCGCGACACGCCCTCGACCGTCTGCATCCTGTTTCAACTAGCCAACTTCCCCGCTTCGAGCCGCCCCTCCCCCCCATTCCTCCCCACCCCACCTCCCCCGCCGGTCACCACCGCGTCGTGGATCCGCGCTCGCCAATTACGTGGGAACGTTTTTAAGAGCGCACGCGCAAAAAATTCAAATTGCTCGCTCATTTAAAGGGGAAGCTATAATGTGGTTCCGTTTAACTGAGTCCTGAATACCAAATGTTGGCAGCAATGGCCTTTTTTTCGCGTAGCTACGATTGCGGTTCTTGAAGTTGGTGGCTCTTCAGATTATGCGATGCATTGAAAGGAAAGAAATTAAGTCTGTTGCGATTTTTATTTCTATGCAGTGAATGAGAGCGAGGGTTCTGGCTAGCAGTATGGCAGGGTCGAACCAAAATGGAGTACTTCTTTTCGCGCTTCTGAATTCTTCTGGAATTGTATTTCGTTCGCGTTGTGGAAATGGCGTTAACGACTTCTCTCTTAAGCTGATGGTGACAAGTTCTTTTTTCCGTCACCTTCTCTTTTTCCGTTTCATTACCTCGTCAAAGCTTGTGTGTGATATAATTTCTCCCGTCTGTCATAACGCTGCTCACAAAATTCGTTGCGAATCGGACCAACCAATGATAGAGACATCGCTAGGGAGCAATCTGATCTTTATTGGCAGGGGGAATCAAAGATGGAATGACTCAGAGTTCACAGCCCAAACCTGGTAGAGTGAGTGATCTTTTCCCGTCGTTCATTTATTTTATTTTTGGTTTGAATTCCACAGGCTATCAATACCGTATCACATCATTCACATTTGAGTATATAAATATTACCGAAACTCTCAATATACCGTGTTTTAAAAGTAGTATTCTCACGTTCTGGTTTTGGAATTTATAGACTAGAAAATTCAGTCAATTTTAAAGAAAAAGCTTGTGTCTTTAACAAAAATTTTCTTGAGACATATCAAGAAGCTTATGGTGTTATTCTTAATTTTTTTAATTATTATGTAGTTTTGGGTAACAAATAATTTCACGCATGAATATAACATATTTCCTCTATCTATCTTACGGTGAAATCAGGAAAAGGAAAATGAAAGAAGAAATGTAAGTCATTTTATGTGATAAATTTAAATGAGTAAATTTAGAGTTTTAACTGAACGCGTTTTTATGCCCGTTTTGAAAAGTTTTATGTTCCGCACTGCAACATGTCCGACGTTGACTGGTGCCAATTTAAAACAAGCCCCGTCTTTCTATTTAAAAAGCAAGCCCAACTTGGAGCGACATTTTGAAACATAATTATTACTGATAAATGTGATTTAGGCGCCAGGAAAAGGTTACACTCAAAACCTAATGATTCCTACGTAATTTAAATATCTCTCATTCCAAAATTGTTGTGTTAGCTTAGTTAATTGGTCTTAGAAGTTCATAATTGTTGCTACTTACTCTGCAACCAATTATTCAATCTGCCATCCATACGGAGTGGCGAGGAATCTGAAATAAAATGCTGGATTGCATGTAATGAACAATGATAATCAGCTTTCTTTCAACTTAACAAATTAGAATTTATTATAAGATCAACTATGATTCTGTTGCAAGTTAAACAATTATTACATTGATAATCAAAAATGAATTGATCTTTGGTCATGAGCAGTTTTCTCCATATTACAATAGTTATAAAACCTTGTTACTCATTCGTTGGTCTTCGCGCGTTCTTCATTCGTTCTTCACTTCTTCGTTCGTTCGTTCGTTCGACGGCGCCCCGTATAACCTTCCCGTCGACGCAGCAGAATCTTGCTTCTGGAAGAAGTCCTCGCCTGTCCGTGATCTGGTTCCAAATTCTCCCGGCGATACTGTTATAATCCGTGACTTCCCTCACTTGCGTCTCGGGTGGACGCCTAGACACGTATTTACTTCCTACAAGAACGATGTATCCTAATATAAGAAACGATAGTTTTTATACAACTGTCAATTACAGTCTTTCCTGGACCTGGTAAAATATATCAGAAGCTGACCCGCTCATCACCGCGTTGCTCGAGCGAATGAATGTTCCTCTAAAAACTGGAAAGCATACGAATTTTAAAGCTTTTTTCTCTTGTGTCTCAAAACAATGCTTACTCCGCCTCTGCTGTCATTTCAACCTAACGAAAATGATCCTTACGCCGGTTGTTTATTTGGCACATAGCGACCCCCTCGCGATCCCTATATTCTGTGTCGAATAAAATGGCATTTCCATAATAAAAATGGTCCGTCATTTTGGTATATCACAGTACCGTATCAGTTTTATGTCGATACAGGTATACTTTGTTTGGCTAGTTGAATGTTAATTTAAGGGTTCAACAAGTCTTGTGAGAAAAACTAAA
Source organism: Teleogryllus oceanicus (assembly GCA_964035755.1). Lineage (NCBI taxonomy): Eukaryota > Metazoa > Arthropoda > Insecta > Orthoptera > Gryllidae > Teleogryllus > Teleogryllus oceanicus. Next base: position 28,796,759 of record CAXIVR010000012.1, on the reverse strand, counting down.
TGATAAAGTGGAATCTTCTTTATTAATGCATTATATTAATATTGCATTATTCATAAACTGATAAATCAAGCATAAAAAAATCGAGTCCTCACGTTCTTCGTTCTTTAAACTTTTTATTGACCAGTAGTTTTTGTTTGGGACATGCGATTTTCATGTAATGGAAGTGAAGGAAACTCAGATGACACTAAGACTAATTCATAACTGTCGATATCTCTTTCAAATTGATCTTGAATAAATTATATTACTGAGTATTAAATGAGGCTTTTGATAATATTTACTGTTTAGATTCACAATAATTAACCTTTCCGGGTCATTGATTATGTTTCTGCATTGCGCAAGCATGTGGCCAAGAACAAGTGTATGAAAAGTGAATAATTAAAACCCATGCATTAACAGCCATGCATAGTGAATATAACTACTAACAATTCTTAAAACTCCCAGGCCCCATTCGAACACAATGTCAACGTTATGAATGCCTAGCAAACCTGTTAAATGTCGTGCAAGTCGATCGATCTACTTACATAAGTGCATACATAAGATCATTTAATTAAATAAGAAGAAAAAAAAGTAACATTAATTTTAACAATGGTACATAATGCATTATTTAACATTTGAACTGTATAAATGTGTATAAACAACCTGTAACAAGTATTGTATTGCAGCCTCCGGGTCAATGACCCCCATCTCGATCAGGTTTTTTGTTCAGTTTCCCTGATCCATTGAGGAAATGCTGAGATGGCCCCTTGTTTTGCTTCTGGACATAAATGTAACTTCATTTTCTGTGCACGTCTTCTAGAATTCAGTGGGAAATACAATTATTCAAATTATCGTTTCCATGTTGTCGCGGCAGGAAGTATTATTCCGAAGGACAACATGGATAAGAGCCAAAATTTATTTCTTTTTTATCCTTGAAAATAGATTTTATTACATGGGAGCTTTTTTTTCTCCAAACTTTAAGTAGTGTATGACAGTGTAGGGATCACAGAATTTTGAAAATGTGCACACACTTCACTTTTCCCCATAGCACGCCATACGCAGTTTTTTACTGTTTATGACGTAAAATAAATAAATAAATAAATAAATAAATAAATAAATAAATATAATACGTTCATTTATATCTGTTCAAATATAACGTGACTAGCGTACCCGTGCGAGTACTCTCGCATGTAAACCCTCACCCTCTTCCCTATTTTTTCATTTCCTCATTAAACCTGTAATATATGTTTTTCTTCAAGACCCTCTTATCCCCCATTACGTGTTCTATACGTCTCCTTGGAACGTACACCAATACAGTACACCCAAGTCAATACAAACTTTTCCTATTTAATTATTACCGAGCAAAGAGTCACAACTTTTATAATTCAATCGCGTAGAATACCGAGTTATTAGTTTTATTTCACAATCAGTTGCACATTCTACAGGCTCTCCATAGGTGGGGTAGAATCGAGAAGCGTGGAACCACCAAAAATGTAATGAACCACCAAAAATGTTCAAGAAGATTACGGCGTTAGAAACGTTTCTTTGAGACCTATGGCCTCAAACTTTTCGATGTGAAGGCCCTAAAATACTTCGATTATGAGCTATTTAACAATATAGAGTTAAAAATGCTTGAAATGTTGCGGGTTGCATTTGACATGAATGTTTACACGCGTTTTTTAGAACAAATTCTTCATATTTTTAAATTCTCATGAAATTAGATTCTCTTTCTTTAGAGATCTCCCTTATAAAGATTGGTTTCCTGTGAGGGCCGCAAAAGATACGTGTACCACTGAAATAATATAAGAGGCGATTCTGCTTCCCCATTGCACATCTGCGTCTGTGGAAAAGTGTAGAGAAAATAAATCCATTTCAGTTTCGGAGGCCGACATTTTTAAATAGAAGAACTGCGTCTCCAGCACCGCTTTGACGTAATGAACGTCCACTCCCTTTGTTATGCTCTGGCGCGAGTCGATCGGTTAAACGGCTCAGTGTAACGACATCGTCAGGCGTCGGTGCGAGGGAGGGCAGGTCGATGGAAACGCACTAGCGCGCTCCGCACAGACGGCCGGCGGCTTCCTGCAGCTCTGCTCCGCGACCCGAGGTCAGCGCTGCGCGCTGCGGTAATCAAGTGCCGCCGGCTTGCCGGGTGCCCTGGCGACGGCGGAGGTGGAGACGGAGACCGTGGTGGAGATTCACGCGGAGACGGAGACAGGCGTTGGCGGAGGCGGAGGCGGAGGCAAGGCGGACACATTGGCGGAGGCAAAGACAAAGGCGCAGACGGGGGTGAAAGCTCAGGGAAGGCGAAGGTGGAGGCGGAGGCACAGACGGAGAGGGAGTCGAGTCGGCGGTGACGGGGCGGTGAGCGACGGTGACGGTGACGGTGACGGTGACGACGGTGACGGTGACGGTGACGGTGACGGTGACGGTGACGGTGACGGTGACGGTGACGACGACGACGGTGATGACGGCGGCGGTGATACCGGGAGCGGTAGCTCAGTGCATCAACTGATGCCACCGCAGCGCCTCTGACCGGGAGGTCCTAGGTTCGAGTCTTAGGATTTTCGACACTAGCTTTTCAGCTAGGTCGAATTCAGTCGCTGTCTGGAGGAGAATTCTAGCGGTCGGCTGCTCTGATCGGTAGTTTTACGTGGTGTCTCCGATCAGCACCAGGCGAATGCCGGAGCAGTACCCTATGAAACAGGCCACGGACCGCGCGCGATCTGTCCTTCCTCTTCCCTGTCATATACTCTCCTTTTACACACACACACTTACACTAACATGCACTACACTACCATATATTTGGTTATCGGCACTACACTACCACTTTATGAGGTTAGGACTCGATTGCCTATTACTCAATTACTTGTTCCTTCTCTTCATACGAAATGGAAGGAAAGCAATTATTTAAAACTATTGTGCCACTTTTTCACTAACCTTTTCAAAAAATAACACTAATTTCATGAGTAGTACCGCTAAAGGCTGCAACGCGCAATGGAGAATATCACAGTTACGAACGCTCGCATTTTGACTTTTGACTGAAAACACTTTATTATTTTTGTATTTCTCCAGTCTTTTTTGTATATAATGTGATACATTTATACAAATTTCAATTGATTGAAATAGATTATTATTAATTTATTAATTATTAAATTCCTTGCCAATTTTAAGCATGGGATCGACATACAACATACACTCCTTACCTGTTGCATGTGGACGTGCGATTGTATACAGAACCACGATTTCTGGAAGTTATATTTATTGGAATCAATTATTCTATTGATGGTAACTACTATGAATTATCAGACCTTTTCAATAATAACAAATTAACATTTATTCTATACGGCAGTTCTGTCAAATTTACGTTACAAAACCAGTACATTTTTAAATATAAGAATAGATTATTTTAATAGAAATATTAACAATGATATGATTTATTACTTTATAAAAATAACAACGTATAATCCTTACTATAGTGCAGTTCATTGGTGGAAATCGGTTGATATTTCACCTCAAACAGATGAAATATATTGTGTTCCTACTGTGATGTTCAGTCATTACAAGGAGTGGTTAAAAATCGTTCATTAAAACAGCTACTGAAATCGTATTCAATCTGTAATAACACGAAAATTGAGACCACCTAGCCGACGGAGATGTATTAGTCGCCATCTTGGTCAAAGGTAGTTGTGGTGGTTAGGGCACCGGCAAGGATGCAGCGGAACAGCCCACTTGCCCATCGCCCGCACGAACTCTCAGTAACGGCGACGGTGACAGGGTTAGTGTCGGTGACTGCGACAGAGACGCAGTCGTCCGTGGGGCGGAAGCAAGGGCGATGGCGACGATGACGGTGCAGAGGTACGACGTGACAGCAACGGTAAGACAGCGAACGGTGACGGGCGACGGAAGCGACGGCGACGGACGGCGTGACAGCGAGGCGACAACGGCGCAAGGCGACAAGGGACAAGGCGACGAGGAAGCGCAAGGCGACGGAGACGAGACGGCGGCAAGGCGACGGAGACAGACGGCGGCAAGGCGACGGAGACGGAACGGCGAGCGACGGAGCGAACGGCGGCAAGGACGACGAGACGGCGAGGCGAACGGGACGCGAGCACGGAGAACGGCGGCAAGGCGACGGAGACGGAGACGGCGGCAAGGCGACGGAGACGGAGACGGCGGCAAGGCGACGAGACGGAGACGGCGGCAAGGCGACGGAGACGGAGACGGCGGCAAGGCGACGGAGACGGAGACGGCGGCAAGGCGACGGAGACGGAGACGGCGGCAAGGCGACGGAGACGGAGACGGCGGCAAGGACGAGACGAGACGGCGCAAGACGGAGCGGAGACGGCGCAAGGCGACGGAACGGAGACGGCGGCAAGGCAGGAACGGAGACGGCGGCAAGGCGACGGAGACGGAACGGCGGCAAGGCGACGGAGACGGAGACGGCGGCAAGGCGACGAGAGACGGACGGCGGCGAGGACGAACGCGGCAAGGCGGAGACGAGCGGCAAGGCGACGGAGACGGAGACGGCGGCAAGGCGACGGAGACGGAGACGGCGGCAAGGCGACGGAGACGGAGACGGCGGCAAGGCGACGGAGACGGAGACGGCGGCAAGGCGACGGAGACGGAGACGGCGGCAAGGCGACGGAGACGGAGACGGCGGCAAGGCGCAGGAGACGGAGGCAAGGCAACGGAGACGGAGACGGCGGCAAGGCGACGGAGACGGAGACGGCGGCAAGGCGACGGAGACGGAGACGGCGGCAAGGCGACGGAGACGGAGACGGCGGCAAGGGCGACGGAGACGGAGATGGCGGCAAGGCGACGGAGACGGAGACGGCGGCAAGGCGACGGAGACGGAGACGGCGGCAAGGCGACGGAGACGGAGACGGCGGCAAGGCGACGGAGACGGAGACGGCGGCAAGGCGACGGAGACGGAGACGGCGGCAAGGCGACGGAGACGGAGACGGTGGCAAGGCGACGGAGACGGAGACGGCGGCAAGGCGACGGAGACGGAGACGGCGGCAAGGCGACGGAGACGGAGACGGCGGCAAGGCGACGGAGACGGAGACGGCGGCAAGGCGACGGAGACGGCGGCAAGACGGCGGCAAGGCGACGAGACGGAGACGGCGGCAAGGCGACGGAGACGGAGACGGCGGCAAGGCGACGGCGACGGAGACGGCGGCAAGGCGACGGCGACGGAGACGGCGGCAAGGCGACGGAGACGGAGACGGCGGCAAGGCGACGGAGACGGGACGGCGGCAAGGCGACGGCGACGGTGACGGTGGCAGCGTCGGTGACAGTGTCAGTCAGAGTAGAGATACGTCATCGATGCCAATGTTTTCAGAACATCTCACTGCAGCGCCTCTGACCGGGAGGTCCTAGGTTCGAGTCCTTATAACGGCAGGATTTTCGACACTAGCTTTTCAGCTTGATCGAATTCAGTCGCTGCTTCGTGGAGAATTCTATCGGCCGGCTGCTCTGATCGGTAGTTTTCTGTGGTTTCTTCGATCAACACGAGGCGAATGCCGGAGTAGTACCCTACGATTCGGGCCACGGACCGCGCGCAATCTGTCCTTCCTCTCCCCTGTTCTATCCTCTCCCTTACACACACACTTACACTAACATGCACTACACTACCACATATTCCGGGAGTCCGGTCGGGATCTTAGAGCTTGTCCCGGCCGGGGCGGTGCCCCGCTGGTGGGAGAATCCTGGTGAGGGGGAAACCCCACTAGCCGACGGTAGGTCGGCGCCGGATCTCGTCATTTGGCTGGGGAAGACCACCGCCATCTCCCGAAAATCAATATGCACTACACTAAGAGGACTAATGACCAAAGCAGTTGACGCGCCCGGAAACACGAAAAAGACAAACAAACAATTTTCAGAACATCGAATGTTTCTGTAAAAATATCGATTTGTTAAGCATAAATATATTGAAGACGATGGTTCTTTATCATCGATGTTTCGTTATCGATGTTTTTCTCGTTTTCAATGTTTTGTCTGTTGGTGAAGATTTCCCATAAACACATCGTGTTAATGTTAAAATTCGAAATAAGTGGCGACATCACTCTCTTTAAGTATTCGAACCAAACAAACGGTGTTTGTACCACATTCATCAAGCCTCGTCCGAGCCATCTATCCCTCGTCCGAGATGATCCTGATGCTCTGGTATTTTCGCATATGGAGAGGCGTTTTTAACGTTGTTTTCCATTAAATTGTAATTACAAATTAAAAATTACGGCCACTGTCGAAATATATTTTCATGGGCACAAATTTAATGTTAGAGGTTAGTAAATCAGCAATATAACATCGATGTTGATGTTGATAACCATGATTTTGGTCGATATACTATTAACATACATGTTTTGTTGTCGATGTCACTACGTCAGAGACAGGGGGCGATGGTGCGGGTGCACCGGTAATAGTGTAGGTGACGGCGGCCAAGGCGACGACGACACTACGGGCGGTGACGACGGCCCTGCCCGCGTCGGTGCTAGAGACGGAATCGCGGCGATGCTACAAGCCTCGACGTTGTTGGGGACGGTGGCGTTGTTGGGGCGGTGGCGTTGTTAGGGACGGTGGCGTTGTTGGGGGCGGTGGCGTTGTTGGGGACGGTGGCGTTGTTGGGGGCGGTGGCGTTGTTGGGGACGGTGGTGTTGTTGGGGACGGTGGCGTTGTTGGGGGCGGTGGCGTTGTTGGGGACGGTGGCGGTGTTGGGGACGGTGGCGTTGTTGGGGGCGGTGGGGGTGTTGGGGGCGGTGGCGTGTTGGGGGCAGCGGTGGCGGCGTGCGCTCGGCGGCGCGGGGCGCCGGGTAATCGCGTGCTTAACGAGGATTCGGAGCAGCCACGCAGGCAGGCGGCGGGCGCCGCGTTGCCTCGTCTCTGCCGGCCTGTCTCCGCCGTCCACCGGCCCCGACGCGCGCCGCTCGGCCGGCTGCGCGACCGCATATGCGCGCTGGTTGACAGGGAGAGAAGGACAGCGAGTGAGTGAGAGAGAGAGAGAGAGAGAGAGAGAGAGAGAGAGAGAGAGAGAGAGAGAGAGAGAGAGAGAGAGAAACTAAGCAAGTCTGTGTCAGAGAGTCAGATTGGGTCAGGGAAGGAATGTTTGTTAATGTGAGAGGATGTGCGAGAGAGCGGAAAGTGTTCAAGAGGGACGGAAGGTATGTGGGAGGGAGGGTATGCGGGAGGGGGAATGTGCTTGAGGGAGGGAGTGGAAAAGATGCTGAGAATTGCAGGTGGTGCGTGTCTGTGAGAGAACGTATGAGAGAGTCATAGAGGCACTAGATTAACTGAAATTGTGCTCTAAAAATTTGACGATGCTACTCAGGATTGTAACTTTTGTACCTGTATCTTGTAAATTTCCTTAGAAATTATAAGCATGTGTGAACACAATATTAAGGGTGAATGGGTGAAAGTGGTGCATACAGATATAGTGATCGTCTGGCAACAAAATATAATTTTAATAACATTTTATAATTAATGCCATATGCACTATGGAAAAATACAATGTCACACGGGGATTTGAGCCAAATGCAACGATACCTCGCACACCAAAATCTGTCGATCATTGAAAGGGTATAATAAAGCGAGAAGACATGTTTGAAACAAATTCTTCAATAACTGTATCATATTCTATAATTCTCCAAGACTGTAAAAGTTATTTCTGGAAGCGTACCAAATAGCATTTCCTTTCGATACTGGAAGCCAAATAATCGTTAAGAAAACTCACTTGCTTATTGTCACTCTAGGTGCCCTTAGCGTCAGAGCATGGGGACTTCTAAAGTGTAACATATCTTCTGCAAAGAGAAAGTTTATGATTCCATTCCTCTTATAATCGTCATCTTATAAGTAGACAGGTCAAATGACAATTTGGTGCAAGAGTTCATTCATTCCTTTAGAGGAAGAGAGTTATCCTCCTCCAGTTTCAGTAAATAATAGCACCCTCTCTCTTCTATTTTCTTTTCTGTGTTTCTATTACGTTCTGATATTGATGCACTCAGGGTCCTCATTTGTTACAGTAAGTTGTAATCCAATGAAATTCTTTTAAAAGGAACAACGGATTTATCAGCCTCAAACACTAACGATGAATAATAACATATATACATATTTTGAAACAATAAAATCGAAATATATTTGCCTCACGTTCTATTACGTGATTTGAATGAAATAATAAAAGCTTATTTTTCTGTCATTTTGTACCTCTGTATTGCCACTTGGATTTATCTTCTACACAATCGTTACATCTGTTGTATGCAAATAATGTGACTGTGGTTCTTTCTCGTTAAAATATAAAAAACAAAAATTATTTCATTTCTATTTTAAAAAACGTATTAAAAGATATGTCACTAACATTGGTTCTGTTATTACAAAATCACAGGTTTTTATCATCAAGCATTCTCGTAATCAGATGACAAGGTTTACATATTTTGAATAGAGATATGCCGGTTTTTCAGGTCCAATAAGGGTGAGGGTTCGTATCTTCTTGCCTTTCTTTGCGAGCGCTAATGCAATTTTATGTTGTTTTTTTCGTGTATTTCGGGACACTTTATCGTCAAACGACATCATTTTCTATTTTTTCATAGTATTCTCAGTGTCACGCACCTAATTATCGCTGATTTAATTGCAGCCAATATCATCACTTGCGTCATCACTTTTGACTTCGGGACATTTTGTGTAATTTAAGAAAAATATATATAATAATTGTTGATGAATTAAACGGATTTGCTGGACGTTGAAAAATTATGTAAATAGAATTGAATGTAGTTATTGCTGGGATTATTAAATCAGTATTTATCTATAGTGTTTTGTAAACCCGACACGGATTTTACAATTCTTTCTCGTAAATTATCATCAGTCTATATTTTGGTTTGTATTCTCTCTATTTTGAATACAATATTTGAAAACAGCATTCAGAAGCACTGCTTTTGTCTGGTTACAGATTTTCATTTACTATTTTCCATAAAAAAGCTGTGAATCTTATTGGCTGTCACTGGAAATAATGTCGATAAATGCACTGGTCCGCAGTCAGCACACGCGTGGAAATGCCGTTACATATCGACGGTTGAATCGGCGCGTTACCCGTCCGCCCTACCAGGACTAGCAGCGGAAGTTGTCAGTACAGAGAGCAGTAGCTCAGTGCATCAACTGATGTCACTGCAGCGCCTCTGACTGGGAGGTCCTAGGTTCGAGTCTTGACGGTGGCACGATTTTCAGCTAGGTCGAATTCATTCGCTGTCTGGAGGAATATTCTAGCGGCCGGCTGCTCTGATCAGTAGTTTTCCGTGGTTTCTCCGATCAACACCAGGTGAATGCCGGGGTCCAAACGGGCCACGAACCGCACGCGATCTTTCCTTTTGTTTCCTTGTTCTGTCCTCTCGGACAGAACACCTAACTCTCACTACATTACCACATATTCCGGGAGACCGGTCGGGATCTTAGAGTTTGTCCCGGCAGGGGCGGTGCCCCGCTGGTGGGAGAGTCTTCGTTAGGGGGAAAATCCGCTAACCGGCGGTAGATTGGCGCCAGATCTCAACATCCAGCAGGGAAAGATCACCCCCATCTCCCGAGAAAAAACACTTACGGGACTAATGATCAAAGTAGTTGACGCGCCCAGAAACACGAAAAAATTAAATCAAATGAAATTAGTTGTCAGTAGCAGATCCATGTGCCGACACGCCAGCGTGCGCCTGTGTAAGGGATGAGGAAGGTGTATGTATGAGGAAAGAAACATCGCGCGCGGTCTGTGGCTCGTACTCGTTTTCTACTGCGGTATTCGCCTTGTACCCGCGTCATTGGTCTTGCCTAGAGTTCTCCTTCTTCTTGCTTGTCTAAGCCCTTTCTCTCAACTATCTTTTGAGTAGTCGTATGTTGCCTTCTCACGAAATAAACTCCCAATCTCAACGCCTCACTGTTGGTTATACTATTTACTGACCCGTCTATCTTCAATTTTTGGAAGCAATTACTGTTTGCTGAGAAATGGTCCCAAAATCTACCTTCGCCTACATTATATTTGCTGGCGTCGACACATTAGAATTTGACGGGAACGGCTCTGCCATTTGTCGACGTCTTCGCTAACTCTATTTGCACCCGACCTGCCATCCTTAATTTATTTATTATTTCAGCCATGTTTCCAACGGTGTTTTATGTCGCACAATGTTTGAGCTGCCAGCCTGGTGGCCGAGATCGCTAAAGCAGTAGTGTCATAGTGATCGCTGACCGAAGGGCCGTGGGTTTCAGTCCCGCCTCTGGCATGGTTGTATTTGTGTTAGTCGTTTCACTCTTTATCACCGTTTTATTTCATCTTCATGGTTAGCATACCGTGAACTACAGTAGTGGTTGCTAATGACGTATATGTTGATGCGACCTTAAATGACAAAAAAATATGTTTGAGCTAGTCCGACCGCCAGTTCTTCTATTCGAATCCACCCCGTACTTCTGTGACTGGCCCCCGACATTTTTCAATCACCTTTTTTCAAATTCACTTGTGCTTGCCATTATTCTCAATGCGTACCTTCCATCGCCTCATCCATCACGTCTTCTGTCTCTTACTGTACCTCCTCTTCAATCTACGTCCTGTCCTAATGTTATGCCTATCACGTCTACCACTGTTCTCCCTGAACTATCACGACTGCCACCTGCTGAACTAATATCTACATTACAGCAACTGCGCCGTCATGCACACGATCCCCATCACAATACATACTTACCTTCCGACAGAGCTGTAACGGTTGGATTCACCATTCTCAATACCTTCTTTTCACCAACCTTTTCACCATTACGCTTGTCAAAATACTTTCCTTTCTCGGAGACAACCATAACGCTCGCCTCAACCTGTCTCTACACTTTCGTTTCTGGAAGACAGCCATGATGCTTGCCTCCAGCTGTCTCTATACCTTCGTTACTCGGAGAGAGCCAAGATTCCTTCCAACAGTCTCAATACCTTCCTTTGTCGGAGAGCGCCATAATCCTTGCCTCCTACTGTCTCAATATCTTCCTTTCTCGGAGAGAGCCAAGCGTCCTCCAACTGTCTCAATATCTTCCGTTCTCGGAGGAGCCGTAATGCTTACCTCCAGCTGTCTCAGTACTTTGCTTTCTTGGAGAGAGCCAGGTTTGCCTCCAATGTATTGTCTCAATAACGTCCCTTCGCGAAAAGAGTCGTAATGCTTACCTCCAACTGTCTCAGTACTTTCCTTTCTCGGAGAGAGACAACACCTCCAACTGTCTCAATATCTTCCTTTCTCGGAGGGAGCCGTAATGCTTACCTCCAACTGTCTCAGTACTTTGCTTTCTTGGAGAGAGCCAGGTTTGCCTCCAATGTATTGTCTCAATAACGTCCCTTCGCGAAAAGAGTCGTAATGCTTACCTCCAACTGTCTCAGTACTTTCCTTTCTCGGAGAGACAAGCTTACCTCCAACTGTCTCAATATCTTCCTGTCTCGGAGAGAGCCGTAATGCTTACCTCCAACTGTCTCAGTACTTTGCTTTCTTGGAGAGAGCCAGGCTTGCCTCCAATGTATTGTCTGCATACCTTCCCTTCTCGGAGAGAGTGTAATGCTTACCTCCAACTGTCTCAGTACTTTGCTTTCTTGGAGAGAGCCAGGCTTGCCTCCAATGTATTGTCTGCATACCTTCCCTTCTCGGAGAGAGTCGTAATGCTTACCTCCAACTGTCTCAGTACTTTCCTTTCTCGAAGAAAGCCAAACTTACCTCCAACTGTCTCCATGCCTTCCTTTCACCAACAGCGCCATAACGCATGCCTCCATCTGTCTCGACTCCTATATTTCTCTGACTGAGCCTTGACGCTCACCACCACGTGACGTACTGTGGCGTAATAACAGTCGCCATATAAAGTAAATATTAGCCACGTGCATGAAATGCACTTCCTTGCATGAAATGCAAGGAAGTAGGCTGCGACAACGGGCAGCATGCAAGGGACGCCTCCCTGAACAAAGGGAGGCTATATTGGGACGGGAAACCCGGCTCTCGCATAGGGCGAAGGACGGAAAACCCCAGGGAGCTGCCTTGACGTGCGTTGCCACGGGGCCAGATTTGTGAACCCCGTAGTTCGGCTGTCGCGGCTAGATGACGCAATTCCGTCAGCCTGGCCAGAGGGTATAAATGCGCGCCCGCACACAACTCGGTCTTCTGATTCTCGAGCTCTTCGTAGGATGTCGTGTGAGGGTGCGCGGCGCGTGGCACGTCGGGTAGGCTACGGGGGCAAAGGGGTCTGGAGTCGGCGTGACTACGTCGAGATGTAGAGAAAGGTGCATCACACCGCGGGAGTGAATCTTATCAGGCAAGCGATTGTGGTGACCAGGTGAAGTTCCTCTTAGAAACAGGCTGTAGATATTGTAACTAGTGGTCGGAGGATATCTTTATTAAATATCAATATTACACTGTTCACGTCTGTTATTTATTGCTGCGGCAATGACGCCACAGTACCATTGAACCAGGTGAAGTTCACCAGGTGAAGTTCCTCTTAGAAACAGCTGTAGATATTGTAACTAGTGGATTCAGGTATCGGATCTTTATTAAATATCAATATTACACTGTTCACGTCTGTTATTTATTGCTGGGCAATGCCGCCACAGTACCATTGAACCAGGTGAAGTTCACCAGGTGAAGTTCCTCTTAGAAACAGCTGTAGATATTGTAACTAGTGGATTCAGGTATCGGATTATATCTTTATTAAATATCAATATTACACTGTTCACGTCTGTTATTTATTGCTGCGGCAATGACGCCACAGTACCATTGAACCAGGTGAAGTTCACCAGGTGAAGTTCCTCTTAGAAACAGGCTGTAGATATTGTAACTAGTGGATTCAGGTGCCGGAGGATATCTTTAATAAATATCAATATTACACTGTTCACGTCTGTTATTTATTGCTGCAGCAATGAATTCACCGTACCATTATCTACCGTTCGCTTGCACAGCGTTGCCGTCACCACCACACATTCACCCTCCGCGCGGCGTTGCCGTTACCCGTCACCGGCAACGTCGCCGTTCCCGCGCTCGATTTGCGCTGCCGGGGGCCGCTAATTGGCAGGCGCCGCGTTGCTTTGACGTGCGGCGACGCGTCGCGACGCCCTCCCCCCTCACGCACCGCACGTGTGCGTCGTGCTCTTTCACCTGCGCGTCCCGACGCCACGATCCCGGAGCGGCCGCATTGCTGGGAACACTACGCACGGAAAATACCTCCGCGCGACCATCCAACGGACGCTTCAGAAGGAGCGTGCAGCTCCTCGGAAAATGTGGTATTTGTTTCGTCGTGGAGTTGATGACGTTTGATGCTCACAGGAGAAGATTAATCAATAAATATCTTGTGATGCTACAGCAGCACGTTCTTTCTCGCATTAGTAACGGTTTGCGTAACACTACAATTAACCCATATTAACGCCATTTCCTAGGGACCGAAATCGGGGAATTCGTGTTAAAATTAATCGTGTTATACAAGTATTATAAATGCCCGTATTGCATAAACCTTTACTGGGACCAAAGTTTTGTGCGTGTCACGGCGAAATTCGTGTTAAGAGTTCGTTCTAACGAGGGTTTACTGTGGATTAGCGCAATTTCTGTCCACATTAACCAATCTCAGGAATCGCTTTCAAAACGTACTGTCAATCGTAACATATTAGGCGCAAACCTTAAGTCATTTAAAGCTAATACTTCAACATCAATTCGACAATAGATAAGTGCGTTTTATAAACTCGCAAACACTCCCAACAATAGAAGTTATTCTAAGAATTTCAAACTGTTGTGTCGCCAGGTTGCTATTGTAATATTGCGACCTGATAACTTCGGAAAGAGTTTAGCAAAAGAAGTGAGGGAAATTCGAATTTGCAAGTCGCCCATCGCATCCGCAGCCCTTCCACCCCCCTCCCAAACCCCTCACGCACAGTAAATGTTTGCTCTGCTCTTTCACCTGCGCGTCCCGTCGCCGTGATCTCGGAGCGGCCGCACTGCCGGGGAATGCTACGCACGGAAAATACCTCCGCGCCCGCCGCGCGACCAACCAGGGACTCTTCAAAAGGAGCGGGCAGCGCCTTGGAAAATGTGGTATTTGTTTCGTCGTGGAATTGATGCCGTTTGATGTTCACAGGAGAAGATTAATCAATAAATAACTTGTGATGCTACAACAACACGTTCTTTCTCGCATTAGTAACGGTTTGCCTAAAACTATATTACCGTGGTTTTTGTTCGTACTAAACATCTTAGCCACAATATGTAAAATTCATTATCAAATTATCCCATTAGGCGCAAACATTAAGTCATTTAAAGCTAATGCATTAACATAAATTCGATAATTAAAAAATTTCGTTTCACCAACTCAGAATCGCCTTCCAAGAATGAGAAGTTATTTTGAGACTTTCAAATTGTCGTGTCACGAGGTTGCAATTGTTGTATTGCGATGACTCTTAGAAGATTCTAGCAAAAGAAATGCGAGAATTCGAATTTGAAATTTCGAAAAATTTGCAAATATTACGTATAACTTCACATTTTCGAAAAAGTACAACATGTTATTTAAAGATCTAATTTTGAAAAATACATTTCATTAAGTAAAATATTCTATCAATATTGTAGTTTTGGAATGCAATTTGTTTTGCATTTTTAAAAAATACTGATGGTTTACTGATAATGAGGACTGCATCTTTTTTATAATGGTAGTTTCCTCTGTTCCAGCAAAAAATTTGAAGAAGAAATAAAAGAAGTCATCTTCGTCAACATATCAGCTGATATGTTGACGAAGATGACTTCTTTTATTTCTTCTTATAAGAACGTCAACAACATCCAATCAGAATTCCCACAAAAAATTTGAAACAATTTAAAAAATAACATTTTTAAAATTGCCTATTGTCTGTGGCAAATTTCGCAAAAAAATTTAGGGTTTTGAAAAATTGTAGATGACGTAGAAAAATTTTAATTTAAAAAGTCTACCTCTCTATTGTAGTTGTAGAAAGACGCCAACAAATTTTGAACTTTTACAATTTTATAAAACCTATAAAGTAAACGAAAATGAGACATGCGTTACTTCCATAAACATGTTTTGTTTTATCTGAGAAAAACATTTAAGCAAAAATTCTGAAGCCATTGTTGAGAAAATTTTGTTAATATTAAGGCTATATATGTAAGTATTCTCCCGAAAAATCAAAATAACTTTCAAATTGAAGGCATAACGACATCAATTAGATCGATGAGGGAATATCAATTTTGAAAATCTTCTCACGGTTTACCTCTATTGGTGTTCACAGGCGGACCGGTAGACGGTCGTTCCGGCCGACCGACGGGCCAACGAGCCGACGGACGCACGTACTGCTGTGAAGCAGTTTGTCTGAATCGAGGACCCAGAGACAAAACGTGGAAGATTACTATAATGTTTTACCCAAAGTGTTAGAGGAAGTAATTTACTACAAATTGGAAGGATATTTATCCACTTTTTTATTAGGGCCCTACAATATGACTTTTTCTGTCAAAGTTCTCTGTTTTTGTCCCATCTTTACAAGTCTCTATATTATGAAAGTAGTTACGCGAGAAAGCAAAAATGCAATTATTTCACACTTTTTTCGTTATTATTTTCTGAAATATGTAAATTCCTTCTTCCCTGTTTACGTTGAACTTGGTGTTAACGTTTCTTTCTGCTCTGGCAATACCTTCGAGTTCGTGTTTATCCAACGAAGCACAGACTGCTTCAAAAGGCGACTGGCATGCTTTTACGGAATGTGGTATTTGCTTCGTTGTTGAATTAAAATATTTTTTAATATACTCGTATGACGCAGGTCAGAAGATTATAACGCTCTTATTATTCTTTGTTTGCATTACTACCGTATTTCCTGAAACACACTTCTTATTTCCATATGTAAATTTGCGCTTAGTCATATCCTAACTTTCCACCCTAGAAATATCTCCGTTTACAGTCAATGAACTACAGAGAACGCCCAAAGAAATTGACGAGATTTCCACCAATGACATTTATTTAGGAGTTCAGTTAAAGGTCATTTGCTTTGATTTAATCAAGATGAAACTGTGATGATCACTAAAAATCAGTGTCTGTTCTTTTCTTTAATTATTTCTGACAAATAGTATAGTTGAAATTCTAATATTTACTCAGAAACCTGCCTTCCTGAATGAACTGTATAGATTGAGAATACATAAATCCCTCTACAATTATTCTACATTACAAATTAAAAGAAGTCAATAATTGCAATGAAAATTGCTTAATAATTGTTGAATATTATTATGTACGTGATTCAATTTTTTCACTGCGCTCCGAACAACAATTTTGAAATTTTCCTTAATTTTTACTTTTTCGTATACGTACGGAGTAACATACGAAGCATTCAGTTATGTAATGCAGTTTGACAGAAAACTCATATATTCCAGCTCTTTTACAGAAAAAGTGGATAAATCTTGATCGAATATGTAGTAAATTACTTCTAATAACAAACTGTGTAGTCAGAATCTACGATTTGCGAGTTCTTGATTGCAAAAAAGTATTTCCTTCAAAACGTCCGTCCGACCGTCCGTCCGTGCGTGTGTTTCTCCGTCAGTCGTCTGAATATTCCCCGGTCGAACTGGTCCCACTCAAAGCTCCACGATTTTGAATGACGTTCATTAATTTTTAGGGGTATTTTATGAGAAACCCCTGCGATATTTTCCATATTTTCTCAAAAGTGACTCTAAATGTTTTAAAAATCGATGTATATTGAAATCGATTTTTTAAAGTAAGGTAACATACAGTATGTATACATGTTCGCTATATTCCGGAAGCGCATATGCCCTCAGTGCATTCGTATGTTGACTTAAACCAACGCAAATGTATGTCAGTCTCGAACAAAATGTCGTAATAATCAATACAAAAGGCATTAGTTGCACCCAGGACGAGAGTTCATTTTGCGTTCTACGACATCGGGAGCTTAAAGTGGGGGGGAAAATACTGTGGGGTTTCTTTTCTCTCCATTTCCCCTCCCTTCCCCCCGTCGTCCCGCGGTCGCTATATTAGGTTCATCCCAACATAATTGCATCTTATCATGCTGAGTGATATTACGGTGTCGTCGCCCGCCTTCTCTACCTCTTCCGCCGAACTCTTCCTTTCCATTTTCCCTCTCGCCCTCAATCCGTATCCCTCTGTTTCCCTCTCTCTGTTCTCCTCCAGCTCGCTCCCTCCTCGCCGGCGGGGCCCGCCTCCTTTCACTCCTTTTCATTTAATAACTAAGAGAAATTCTGTAATTTAGTTGCCTGTCATCGCTCCACTGCCCCGGAGGAATCCGCCTCGCCCGCCGCCGCCACCGCCGCCGCCGTTCTCCGCAGGACGCTCCCCGCCCGCCCCGCGCAACCAGCGCGCTTCCTGCGCCGAGACGTTTCGTGCCGTTTCGTTGCTGTCTGCGCGGGTCCCAGCGGCGCTGGCTACGGCGGGGCGCCTTGTCTGTTTCCCGCCCCGGGCTTTCCGCGAAGTAGCGAATCCACTCGCCACATTGCGGACGCTTTCTGTACCTCTGTTTTTCTGTGTGTGTGCGTGTGTGTGTGTGTGTGTGCGTGTGTGTGCGTGTGTGTGCGTGTGTGTGCGTGTGTGCGTCCGCGCGCGTGTTTGCGCGCGTGCGCGTACGTGTGTGCACGTGTGTGTGTGCGCACGCGTGTGTGCGTGTGCACGTGTGTGTGTGTGCGTGCGTGCGATCGCGCGTGTGCGCGTGTGTGCGCGTGTGTGCGCGTGTGCGCGTGTGTGTGTGTGTCCACCTGGGTGCTCGGGTTTTCGCCTGTCTTCGTTTCTCAATCGCATCTCCACCTGCTTTTATCTCCAATTTTATTTCTCTCTCCGTCTTTATTGATTCTTTAATCATTAGTGATTCCGGGCGCGTCGACTGATAAGGTAATTAGTCCCGTAAGTGGAGTGTATGTTTTCTCATCAAAAGGTGGCAATAATTTTGTCCCGCTGGATGGCGAGATCCATCCAGTGATGGCGCCGACTTCGGGTACCGGGGTTTTCCCCGACCATATATCCCACAACAGGCCACCGTTCCACCCGGGAGAAGCTCGAAGCTACAACTGGTTGTAACTGGTATCCCGGCATGTGTGGTAGTGTAGTGCATGTAAGTATAAGAGTTTTTAAGTAAGGGGTGAAGATAGGACAAGGAAGAGAAAGGGATGATCACGGGCGAACCGTGGCCCGTTCGTGAGGGGACTGCTATGGCATTTGCCTAGTGTTGGTCAGAGAAACCACGGAAAATTACCGATCAGAGTTGCCGGCTGATATAATTTTCCTCCAGAGAGCGACTGAATTCGACTTAGTTGACAAGCAAGTGTCGAAAATCCTGTCACCGTCGGGACTTCAACCTAGTACCTCTCGGTCAGAGGCACTGCAGTGACATCAGTTGATGTCCTCAGCCACCTCTCCCGGTTCTTTCTCTTGAGCGGTCTCATATTTTTCTCCGCCTTTTTCCCCGTCTCTCATCCTTTCTTATGTCTCACCCTTTTTCCTCTTGTTTTTCGTCCTCTTTTGAATCTCTTTCCTGTTCTGCCCGTTTCGCCTTTCTCCCTTCTCTCTTTTTTCACTTTTTTTTCCACTCCACCCATCTTTCTTCTATTGTTCGTTCTATCGCTTTCTGCTATTCTCCTTCTTTCTCCCCTATTCATTTTTCCCTTTTGTCACATAAACTCATTTTTCTCTTCTTGGTATCTTCTATTTTATGGTATTGCAAGCCGTCACACTGAATTATTTGGTATAGTTTAATAATTCATAATAGATTGTTTAAGAAGGTTCTAAAGATAATTAATTAAAAGTACGGGTTCGTAACATTTTGTTGCTCATGAAATGACTTTATATTAATAAGATGCAAGTATTTTCACGAGTTTAGTTTTCTAGTAGGTAAAACAATAGGCACCTGATCAGGTGTCTGATTTTCTAGGTTTCTGTTTGCGGGCATTAAGAGTGTTTTCAACACACTTATTTCTCTTGTTTCTTCCGTTATGAAACACAAGTCTGCCTGAACCAAACTAAATATTTGATTTCTAAACGTTCTTTTATTTATAATGCCATAAATATTTAAGATGTGTTCTAATTTTCTGCCACTTGCATTGTAGTTTCAAGTTTCTGTTGGAGCCGTTGCACGATAACTTTGACGTCACATGGGTTTGACGCACGGCTTCCTGTAACGACGGCGGACACACACACACATACACGACGCTCCACGGGTCCCCTTTACCCCTTGTAACCGCCCTAAGGCGCATGGCGCACGGCCAGGCCCGTGTTCCGTGCCCCCTCCCCCCGCACCGCAACTGATCTCGCTGGTGAACTCTCAAGCCAACTTCTGTGGGTTTTGATTGGTTGTATCTTAGTGGATGACCCGAAGCGGAGCAATAAATTCGCTCCATTTTGACATCTGACCGGATTCCGAACACCAGTATCCACTCCATGTGGAATTTGGAATGGACAAATCGGTCACGTAAACAGAATCATGTCGAGTTTTCCGTTTTGCCCCGCCCCTCATTTCACCACACTCATCATTAATATTGTATATTTGTAACATCTGTTAGACATTGACTGATTTTCAATTCTTGTTAAAGACAGAAAAATAAGGTTGGGGGATGAGACACATAATAAAAGAAATTATAATACATAAATTATATCCTCTATTTTCGTCTTTATTCGCTAAAATCAGTACGCCTTTTTATTCCTTACATAAGTAGAAGATAAAAGTCCAACGAACAAATTGAAATAAGACAAGATAATGTTATGCACTTTTCCTTCGTAACGTAATAGAGTCCATATTTCATTGAGATACGATGTCAGATTAATGGGTACAGTTTCTATGGATCTCCAAATCTTGGTACGAAATGTAACCATCTAGTCTGCTGCCATAAATGCATCCATCACGACACATTATTGAAGTTATATCTTTTACAGTGATGAAATCAAAAGTTTTTTTTCTGATCATTAGTCGTTGAACCGTAAAATGTAACATTGAAGCATATAAAATGAGTTGAGATTTGATTGATATGTAATTTTCTTTTATGGGAAAAGTTTTACACACATTAGCTACCATCAATTCAAACAAGTTTAAACTGTAGTATTGTAGTTCTACTTTTCTACTCAGAGTAAAGAAAGTTAAAGAAAACTTCTTTTAAATTGTCATGCAAAGGCTGGGCGAGGGAAACGAATAGTAATTGATAACTTTCGTATCTATTTGATGACATCCTGGGGAAAGTGAAGAGAAAACAAAGTGTGAAAGACGAAACATCAAGTCTGTGCATGCCTTAGACGTTTTAAATATTTTCATATTTCTTCATACTGGAATTCACTCTCTTCCAATGCTACATACTGATAGTTTGAAAAATCTGTAACAACCTTCCACATTCTCTTCCCAAACGTATACTGCATTACTTTCTTGTGATATGAAATTCGTCTAAAGTTATCTCTACTAAGAAAAATAATCACGAAGTACTTTTTCCCTTTTTCTCTCAAGGCTCTGAAAATACGTCAGATGCTTCATTCAGCAAACATGACGCACTAACCAATGCAAAAATGTTTTAAAATCAATTTGAACATTTCAAAATCCAATTTTACTATTACAACAAAGCTTTGCTCGGTATACCAAATGAATTATTAAAAATTTAGTAGGAAGAGCTTTACTGTAGAAAGGATGATACGTTCCGCATAACATTCAGAATGCGTGGACTCTCAACATATTCCGGACATTACTAAATAAGTTGTGTTAATTAGCGGCAAATGACGCGAAATACATTATTAATTATTTATTAATCATAATATTATTTGTATATGAAATAGTATGTCTATGAAAAAAATATTTTCTTATATATTTCAATTCTGATTGGACAAGGAAGAATAATATTTTTCGGTTTTATTTTTTCCGGAGTAAAATTGGATTAATTTGTGTTTCCCTTTCACAATGTTAGTGTTCTTTGTTCCTTATCTATATTTCCCTCATTGAACGATATTTTTACAAGGTACTCAAGAGAGAATCGAAAAATTATTAAATTATGAAATGAGGAATGCCTGAAATGATACTGTAAAATGTAGTGGTTTATCTTTATATTTCATGTCACAATATCAAACTGAAAAAAAGATAGCTTGCCCCAGTGGATGTTTAATCCTTCCTTAAATCATTTGGAAACCCGACCCAACAACTCCAAACTTCGCACAGTCTGAACTTTCTGCGAGTTTGAAGACACCATGTTTCTTCCAACTTCATGTATAGTCTGTCTTTGAAGTGCCTTTAAGATCACAATAAAGTTCTCAGATTTTGTCGGGACGCCACTGCTGTGTCTGTCCGCGACTAACCAAATCATCGTCAGCGTCCGCTTTGTCCCCTGTCGTGTTCTGTACCTTTCCTTTTTACAGCTTAGCTCCCTTCCATCTCCGCCTCACACGACTGCTCGCTGTCACTGTATCGGTCATCACAACTACAGCCTTCTTTGCCCCCGCCATAACTCCGCGACGTCTTCCAGCCAACCTCCATCGTGCTACCACCAGCTGTCTCAGTCTTCAACGTAAGCCCTCTTTCCCTCCTACCACCCTTACTACCGCTCTTACCTTGTTACACCTCCGACCCTCCCCTCCCCTCCCCTCCACCTCCACCTCCACCTCCACCCCCCTCCACCTCCACCCCCACCTCCACCTCCACCTCCACCTCCACCTCCACCTCCACCTCCACCTCCACCTCCACCTCCACCTCCACCTCCACCTCCACCTCCACCTCCCCTCACGTCCCCCTCTACCTCCCGTTCATCCCCTTTTCTACCTCCATCTCAGCCCATCTCCACCATCCCACCTTCACATCTCCCCTCCATGCCACTCTATCTCCACCTCCACATCTATTCCCTTGTCGACCTTCTCCTCCATCAACGTTTTCTCCTCCACATCTACTTCCACCTCCGTCCTCTTCTCCAACCCACTTCCCATCTCCATCTCCAACTCCTCCTCCCACCACCACCACCTCCATTCTGTCCTCCACCTCCGACCTCTTCGAGACCTTCAACTTCGTTCCATCCCCACGTCTTCGTCCATCTCCAGCGCCCACCTCTCCACCGCGCACCCTCCCGCCTCGTCTCCACCGCATTCCGCCGCGGGCGCTGGGATCGCCCACGCCCACTGAAACATAATTAACGCGCGGCTCTTCGCCCTTTGTAACGGTTTTTCCTTGGCCGCCCCGCGCCCATCGCCCTCCGCTCCCGCCTCCGCCCCCGCCCCGCTTCGCCCCACGCCGTGTCCGCTCCGCGCTCGCTTACGCACAGGCCTGATTAAAAAGTAAATCGTTTGCCTGTGAAGATGGTTGCGGATATTCGCCCTTCTTTTATTCCCCGTGCTCGATTTGAGTCCGAGATTAAGAGTTTTCTGCAGACGAATGAAACTTGCATTTTAAGTGACTTCTTTGTGATCTTAAAGCTTCGTTTGGTAGACGACAGGAATTGAAAATACGTTTCTCTTTCGTAACTAAAATGTGTTGTCGGCATGCGTAAGTATGTTTCATGTATGGTTGTAAAATTTAAAATTAATTTACTAAATGCTAAATTTATTTTTAAAATATTAAGTTCAAAAGAAATGTATGTAAAAATGATGTGATGGTAAAATTAATATAAAAATATTATTCCTGGCTTTGTTAAGTCCAAAGAATGAACTTAACATCTAGGTTTGTACATTTCATTTTCAGTTAATGTGAAAGCTATGGTTTATTTTTCGTTGAGATATCTTTTAAGGATTTTTATAAAATATAATAAGAATGTTCCTTCTTGAAATAAATGTCACTTTATATTAAATAGTAATTAATTTTCGAAATACAACTAGAAATGACGTAATGCACACGAGATATCTGGCATATGTTAAGGGAGCTAATAGAAACAATATCAATCGTACAATTAAAACTGATAATCATAATGCCTCTATATTAAAGAACACAAGAGAAAATTAATAAAAGTTGCAAGGGAAATGTATAAAAGCTAATAAAATATATTTACATGAAATATCTGCAACTAGATACATTACTACTTTACATGAAGCATTTTTGCCACAAATTCGTTCGAGCATTCTGACATTTTGCATGGTTCAAATTAATGCTTAATTTCACAAGGAGAATAATCATAATCGATACGTAAAAAATGCATTTTTGGGTGAATTTCACTTGCGCCACAAAATAACAAATACTTCGAAACAAATTTACAGCAACAAAACTTAGTGTGAAAACAGAAGGTTTCGTTTCAGACGAGAGTCTTCAGCTATGCAATCAAGTAATTTGTTTGCTTAAACGATGTTGACACGGCCATCGTTTCTTGTAGAAACGCAGCTCGGCCGCATCGTGACATTTAACTCTCCCTTCCTTGCCCTCTCCCCTCCCTCCCTTTCACCCCCTCTCCGTCCTTCGCGGCACTTCCCTTGAGACGCTCCGCTCCCGAGGAAATATTGTCCTCGTATTTTTCCATTAGCATATCATTTCGCGGCGTAATTTACTTTCGTCGGGCGGCGGGGGAAGGGGCGGGGCTGGTGGTGGGGGAACAGCCTCTTTCTCTCCTTCGGGTGACGGACGCGTAGCACCAACCGCTCGTTATTCGCAAGGGGCCATTTTTCTCGGCAATTAACAAACAAAGCTCCCCGTCGTGCTTAATTTCGCGTTGTGCCAGCTCCTGCCCGTGCCTCGGCTCTCTCTCTTTCCGCCACCCCCTGCCTCCTCAAGGTGGTCGTACCGGGAGCGGTAGCTCAGTGCATCAACTGATGTCACTGCAGCGCCTCTTACCAGGAGGTTTTAGGTTCGAGTCCTGACGGCGGCAGGGTTTGCGACACTAGCGTTTCAGCTAGGTCGAATTCAGTCGCTGTCTGGAGGAGAATTCTAGCGACCGGCTGCTCTGATCGGTAGTTTTCCGTGGTTTCTCCGATCAACACCAGGCGAATGCCGGAGCAGTACCCTAACACACGGGCCACGGACCGCACGCGATCTGTCCTTCCTCTTCCTTGTCCTACACTTACACACACACTTACACTAACACGCACTACACTACCACATATTCTGGGAGACCGGTCGGGAGCTGAGAGCTTGTCCCGGCTGGGGCGGTGCCCCGCTGGTGGGAGAGACCTGGTTAGGGGGAAACCCCGCTAGCCGACGGTAGGTCGGCGCCGGATCCCGCCATGATTTCGCCATCCAGCGGAGGAAGATCACCGCCATCTCCCGAGAAGAAAGCATGCACTACTCTAACGAGACTAGTGACCAGCGCAGATAACGCGCCCGGAAACACGAAAAAATCAATTAATCAAAAGCCATGGCTCTCTCTTTTTCCGTCACCCTTAAGGTCGTCGGTGGCGGCGCGTTTCTATGGCGCGGTGGAGCGAACGTTGTCCGACGCCCAATATACCACCTGTCAGTTTTTGTTTTTTGTTCGGAACTAGCTGAGTAATCTGCATCGTTGTTGAATTACTTTCTGTAACCCGTAATGCACTCGTTATTCAAAAAGGTTATTTGTGGGTGTGTGGGTTCTGATCTCTCCAATCATTTGGTTCATTTAAGGGGTCTAGTTTTGATCAAGATAGTTGGATAGTTCTCTTTATCTTAGGGCGTTCTTATGTCGTGCTTTTAATCTTCCCGGGAGAATTTTTTTCTCTATTTTCATGCAGCTCATTAGGTTTCGTAATTACTTGTGACGAATACTTTCTTCAAGAATAGATCGTATACTACTTGTGCACTTCGATAAAGTAACATATTTTTCTTAGTGGTTTAGAACATTATACTCATTTCGTTCCGTTGCAACAACATTTTGAAGTTCTATTATTTAATGCTGATTGTAAATTGATCCTTATGTCATTACTTTATTCTTTCGTTACAATAATCATATTCACGCTTTTAATGCTCCTTTGTTGACCAGCAAATCATGCAAGGAAAAAGAAAAATTAAATCCAAATAAAATTCTTCTGTATGGGAATGAACTGAACATATATCTCTCAAAATTTCTTAAAATAAATTTGGAGGAACATGGAGAATTATTGTATATTATTCGTTATTTTTCAGTTTCATTTGGAACGCCATTCTTCGCTTTGGTTGTTTACTGCCATCATTGTGCCGTTTAAGAGGTCATTATGCTGTCACTCCATTTGTCGACCTGCGTGCTCCGCCTCCCTCTACCCATTCCCTGCACATCACATTCCCTTGCCACTAGCTTTGTTGCGCTGCGTTATCGCCCCACCCCGTCCCATACCGACTTTTTCTCGTCCCAGTCCGTTGTTGTCCCACTCCGTTGTTGTCCCACTCCGTTGTCGACCCCACTCCGTGGTCGACCCCACTCCCTGGTCGACCCCATCCTTGGTCGACCCACTCCGTGGTCGCCCCACTCCGTGGTCGACCCCATTCCGTGGTTGACCCCATTCTGTGGTCGACCCCATTTCGTGGTCGACCCACTCCGTGGTCGACCCCACTCCGTGGTCGACCCCACTCCGTGGTCGACCCCCTCGTTGTCGACCCCCTCAGTTGTCGACCCACTCAGTTGTCGACCCACTCAGTTGTCGACCCACTCCGTCTCAATCCGCTCCCTCATTAAAATGCTCACCTTCTTCCGCCGCGCTTCACCTATTCCAAACCATTTGCCCCCTCGTCATCCGTTACTGACGCACGCGTCTTTAACTCACCCGTTCCAGCCCTTCGCTTCCCCCCCCCCCCGGTCTTCCTTCTCCTTCCCCTTCCTTCACCTCCTCAATTCCGCTCTCGTTCCGGGTTCGCCCTCCAACGCCGGCATTTCCTCACATTCGCCCTGCCCCCCCCCCCCCCCCATCCACCACCGACCGCACGGAATTGCGCGGCCTTGGGCCCCGGTGGTGAATGATGGCGGCGGGCGGCGGACAGGACTTCATCTGCAGAAAGCTTTCCGTCCGTTCGCCCACCCGCCCACCCGCCAGCCAGCTAGCCAGCCGGCGATCTTCCCTCTAAATTGAACACGATTGGGTCGACAATTAATCCCAATTCCCCGGGGACGGGCTAACCTCGTTCGCCAGCCGCCGTGGCGTGTCGGGGCGAGCCGGCCTGGCCGGGCGAGGTGTTCCGCAAGGGGTGCCCCCGAGCGACAGCCAGGAGGGGGCGGGGCTGTGAGAGGACGGTTACAGCAGGGCGTTGAATTGAGAGGACTGTGACGTGAAGGTATCTTCGAATGCCGAAGCAAAATAAGAATGGAAAAATGTAAATGTACAAACAAACGCCAGAAAATTACAACACATTAACAAAATAATGTTTAGAAGATAGAGTTATCAACTAAAATCATTTACGTAATACCAACCAATTCGTTTGAATATCAGAAGGTGGACAAATATGATTAAAGTGATAATACTGTAACTCAGAAGAACATAAAAGGAATGGCATTCACATACAGACCACCCACCATCATATTAAATGGACGATCTGGAAAGCTTTAGGTGAATTTATCACCCAACGTATGCATTAAATAATTATCGACAAACGTAATGGAATACTGGAGTTAATGGAGAGCTGTCTTAATAGTAGTTTCATTTGTTACATTTTATGTAAATTAGATTCTAAGAGAAACATTATTTTCACATTTGTAGAAGAAATATACCTGAGGAAGAATTCGAACAAAGTATTCGAAACGTAGTGTAAATTTTAAAAAAGGATGAAGTGTCTGTCTAATAATTGGTTCAAATTTTCTCACTAAATACAGATAAATCAGTATAAAAAATAATGAATATTCTGAAAGGCGTCTTATAATGTATAAAATAAAAGTACAGTATTCAAACCAAAAATATACTTTCGGGTTGTTTAGAGTGGAATTGATGTTTGAAATAAACATCTCCGAGAGCAGATTCCATGAGAATCTGCTGGTTGAAGATCTGAAGATATATTGCGAATTTGTCATTCAAAAGTCATGAAATCATGATGTATGCTCCAGTTTGAAAGTATAACGTATTTGTAGCGAAATGAATAATTTAGGTTCGATGAGCTTCTTGCAGGTTTCGTGAGAATCTCGGGATTCAAAATCTGAAGGTGCCAGATATATAATTTACAAACTTATAGGTGAGTAACCACTTTAAAGAATGATTTTACTGCTAGATCAACATAAATCGACAAAACGCTTTAACATATGTCAATCTATGGTAAATGTGAATCTGTGGCGCGGCGGCAAAGGTGTAACGGTTAGCGTAACATGGTGTAACGGTTAGCGTATCATGGTGTAACGGTTAGCGTATCGGGCTATACCCACGTTCGCGGGTTCAAACCCGTTCGACGCGCGAAAATTCCTTCGTACGCGTTCCTACAGAAGGGAAGTAAAGCTGGCTGTCTCATGTTAGTAGATTTACTGCATTTAAAAGATCCTTAAGACTCAATGAAGCCTCTGAGATAAATTAAAATTGCCTGTTTCGTCGCCCAAGTAATACCTTCTTTCTCCCCTAGTAGGTGAAACGAAATTTGCGTGGTCATACGAAAGAGCAGGCCTCATGGCCTGAGTCTCGCCACATAAAATAAGGCATTCATTCATTCATTCAATCTGAAGATGAAAATAAGAATACGTTCACTTGGATTTTGAGTGAACTCTTACAGATAAGAATCGATAAGACGGAGCAATAATAACGTGATGATTCAAAGGCTTAACTCACTTCGACAGCATGCCTCGTGTCTATCATCTTTTCGAAATGTTATATAAACACTTCTGGTTGGCGACCAAGTACAGATAATTTTACTTTTTTTTGATGGACATCATGAAATAGTGTCGTTTCTAGCCGGGTTCTAGCCTGGTTCTAGCCGGGAGGCACTATGGTTTAAGCCACGACGGTGACCGAATTTTAAGACTTGCGAGAGAGCTTGTACGAATTCTGTGTTGCTTATAGCGGCCGCTATAGGCAAATGGCGAAGAAGTACCTTAACAAACGGACCACGGTCCGCGCGACATCTTTTCTTCCTTTTCCTTGTCCTATCCTCGCCTGCCTCTCTGTACACACACACACACACACACACTCCCATGCATTCCACTGCCACACTTGTAGGGAGCTTGTGTCTGGACCTGGCCGGGGCGATGTCTCGCAAGCGGGAGATACCTTGTTGTGGAAATCCCAGCAAGCCGACGTGTAACCGGGAGCGGTAACTCAGTGCATCAACTGATGTCACTGCAGCGCCTCTGAGGTCCTAGGTTCGAGTTCGGACGGCGGCAGGATTTTCGACACTAGCTTTTCAGCTAGGTCGAATTGAGTCGCTGCCTGGAGGAGAATTCTAGCGGCCGGCTGCTCTCATCGGTAGTTTTCCATGGTTTCTTCGATTAACACCAGGCGAATGCCGGAGTTTATCCTACCAAACGGGCCACGCACCGCGCGCGATCTTCCTCTTCTTTGTCCTGTCCTCTCCTCTTATACACACACACTTACACTAACATACACCGCATATTCCGGGAGACCGATCGGGAGCTTAGAGATTGTCCCGGTTGGGGCGTCGCCACGCTGGTGGGAGAGTCCTGGTTAGGGGGGAACCCCGCTAGCCGACGATAGGACGCCATCCAGCGGGGAAAGACCACCACCATCTCCCGAGGAAAAATATGCACTACACTTACGGGACTAATAACCTAATCTGTTGATGCGCCCGGAATCACAAATCAGTCAAACAACCAATAGTCTCTTTCATTGCGGATCAAATGCCCAATTCCACTCTCTGGCTCCCACTGTGCGTTGCGGGGGAAGCGGTGGGCAATGGGACGGAGAAGGCAGGTAGAGGAGCGGGGGAGGGGGCGAACGTCGGCGGTCGCCTCTGCATGGAACTGGCGGCGGCAGATGTCCGCCCAATAGCGCGCCCACGGTGTCGTCTCCTTTTTTTGGCGCTCCTCCTGAGCTGCCGTCTGAGCGCTTCGGTCGTTGCCGTCACCGCCTCCGCTTTTGTTGCCTTCGCTTATGTCTTCACTTTAGCTTGTTGCATTGTCGCCATTGTCCCGACTTCAGTTGTCTCTGTTCTCTCAACATCTTTCACCTTCTTTACTCTTCTTTCCAATGATTACTCCGATTCTTCATCCTTCTCTGACTTCTCTTTTTTTTCAAAAGAAAAAAAAGAAAAGTTAAAAAAATTTAACTTTTCGTCCACTTCTTCATTCGTCATCTATCATGACTTCTACCCCTCCTTGCCCTTCTTCGACTTACAAGTTTTCATTTGTGTTTCCGTTTCATTTTCCTGCACCTCCTCATTCTCGATCCATCCATCTTCTCCACTTGCCTCCACCTCCTCAGCCTCTTCCTTCGATTCTGCCTCTTCGCTATCTCTGTTTTAGACTCCTCTGCGACTTTCCCTCTGTCTATAGCACGTTTCCTCCTCCACTTCAGCCACAACCATCATTGCGTCCTCACCATTTCTTCCACCGCCACGGTTCTTTTCCCACACCGAGCCCGTGTCCGGACGTCCGTTTGATGGCTTCAAGCGGCTGTCTGGAAACATTCGTTTGTTTTGCCCAAGTGATTTCAGCCATTTTTTCAATACTTACACGTTCTCCAAAGAATCGGATTATTGGAAAATTATTTGAATGCAAACAAATTCCACAAATGGATGTTCTGCATCTTTTTTGTTATGTGTGTGTTGTTAATATTTAAAAAATGCTATAACATATCTGTTGAATAGTGATGCTGTAATTCTTATGCCACATATGTCTTAGCATCATTATGTTCACATTTTGTTGAAATTTAGTATAGTGAGTTGCTGACATTAAATGTAGATTTTGTTTCGATTAATTTTTCAGTATTTTATCAAATATAGTGTTGTTAACCGAGTCGATCTGTTTTCATTTCTGCTCTTTTCTCAGTTAAGGTAAGGAGACAATAGGTAACAGTTAAATAAATAAACACTTCGTTTCTTCTTTAATTGGCATGCGAAAATGTATAGTTTTATTCTCTCACCAGGTGAGTAATTTTCAAATCAACAGAATCCACGCCGCTTTAATGAAAGAAACGCGAGGGTAGTAACAAACGACCGAACCGAAGCCACGTTTTCCGTAAGAGTAATGCGTAACGGGAAAAAGATCGACATATAAACACTAGAATCGCGTTTTCCCTTAATTCGTTGATATCGGATTTCGGAAAAACGCTCGTCATTTGTCCCCGCTGACACTTGTTACGCCGCGCGATAGTCGATCCTCCGTCGCCGCCGTCCGTCGCGGGGGGGCGGTGGCGGCGCTCTCGTCGCGCCACCGGAGAACGGAAAGCCGGGAGAAAACACACGGGGCAGCGCGGGGGGCGGAGTCGCCGGTGGTGGCGGCGACGGGCAGCGGGCGACGACCAGTCGGGGGAGGGTTGGCGGGGGGAGGTGGACGGGACGGGGAAGGGTAGAGCGGATACGAGCGGGCGAAGTCCGGAACGGAGAAGGGGAAAGGGAAAAAGGGGGGGGGAAAGCGGGCGGAGAAAGACGGTGAAGACCAGGGAGGAGAAGGGGATCGGAAAAGGACGAGAAAGACACGTGCAGGGCAGACGACGGGGAGAAGAAGGGAGCGGAGGAGGAGGAGGAAGATAGGAGAAGGAGAGCGAAGAAGGGCGGGAAGGAGACAGGTGGGGAGGAAAATGGAGGGGTGGGGAAGTTTGGGCGGAGAACGGCGGGAAGAAGAGGAGCGGGGCGGAAGTGTGTAGGTGGAAGTGATAAGCAACGAGGCACGTGACGGTGGCAGTATTTATTAGTAGACTCCTTGCCACTTCTCGGAAGCAATAGAAAGCACAGAGAAATCTGAGAAGAGATGTGAATATGAGAAAGACATTTCCGAGCAGCAAGGAGCGCAAAGAGGAGGCACTGTTGGCAGCAGCGAGGTCAGCGGTCACCGCTGCCGGTATGACAACTCTTGTTACTGCCTGCGGACGACAGAAACCGAGGTGAGAGCAAAGGGGTGTCGGAAATGTGAGACGCAGATACTCCAGTAGATTGATTGGATTGATTAATTAATTTTTTCGTGTTTCCAGGCGCGTCAACTACTTTGGTCATTAGTCCGTTAGTGTAGTGCATGTTTTTTCTCGGGTGATGGCGGTGATTTTTCCCCGCTGGATGGCGAGCTCCGTCGCCGACCGACCGTCGGCTAGTGGGGTTTCCCCTAACCAGGACTCTCCCACCAGCGGGACACCGCCCCAGCCGAGACAAGCTCTAAGCTTCTGACCGGTCTCCCGGACTATGTGGTAGTGTAGTGCATGTTAGTATAAGTGTGAGTGTAAGGGGAGAGGATAGGACAAAAAAGAGGAAGGACAGATCGCGCGCTGTCCGTGGCCCGTTTGGTAGGGTACTGTTTCGGCTTTTGCGTGGTGATGATCGGAGAAACCACGGAAAACTACCGATCAGAGCAACCGGAAACTAATATTCTTCTCCAGACAGCGA
Source organism: Teleogryllus oceanicus (assembly GCA_964035755.1). Lineage (NCBI taxonomy): Eukaryota > Metazoa > Arthropoda > Insecta > Orthoptera > Gryllidae > Teleogryllus > Teleogryllus oceanicus. The sequence continues at coordinate 28,765,477 of CAXIVR010000012.1, read as the reverse complement.
CTGAATTCAACCTAGCTAGAAAGCTAGTGTCGAAAATCCTGCCGCCGTCAGGACTCGAACCTAGGACCTCCCGGTCAGAGGCTCAGTCAGTGACATCACTTGATGCACTGAGCTACCGCTCCCGGTACGCCAGTAGAGAAGAGAACAGACATAACACGGTAGAGAAACAGGTTCGTCCGAGAAAGGAAAATTGTTCCTGGAAGGATGTACCACGTGAAAGGCTGCTGAAAGATTGAGATGGAAAAGTGGAAATGCAATTCATCCGGGACGCCCGGGGTGGCGAGGGTGGCGACGGGCAGGGCAGCGGCGACTCTGAAAGCTTTTGTTGTTGCGCGCTGTCGCCGCAGAGAGAAGAGAAAGACGAAGAACAGAATGTGCGAAAGAGACAGACGTCTGATTATAGAAGTACAAAAACAATGGCGATGATAGCTGCAGGTTTGCGGGAAAAGGAGTTCCTGAAGTGCGAGCGAGCACGCCTAATGATTGATTTGTAAACATGGAAATATCATCTGGAAAATATTACGAAAAAATAGGAAAGCGGCGGCGATGGCGTAGCGGTTAGCGTATCGGACTGCTGTACTCAATTTGCGGGTTCAAACTCGATCGAAGCCGTGGATTTTTAAGGGCGAAAAAAAACCTTCGTACGCCTTCCTTCGGAGGGGCAGTAAAGCCGGCCGTCCCATGTTAGTACATTTAATGCATGTAAAAGATCCTCAAGCCTATATGACGCCTCTGAGCTAAATTCATATTGCCTGTTTCGTCGCCCAAGTAATACCTTCTTTCTCCCATGATTGGTGAAAGGAGTGTAACGAAATTTGCGTGGTCAGACGGAAGAGCAGGCCTCATGGTCTGAGTCTCGTCACGCAAAATAAGGCAAATTCAATTTAATTCAATTCAAAGAGTACAATTAAATTGGGAAATGTTTGCAAAATCCAAGTTGCAATGAAAGCGAGTAAAACACATACAACTATTAATAATAATGGACTTCGATGAACATATAACTAATGTCATTTGAATTACTGTCAGAAGGAAACTAATAGTAGTTATAAAAATATATCACTAAAATAAAGTTTTTTGAACTTACAAAGAAAATGAGTCACAACGATGTTTTTTTCTTATATGAGAAATGTATTGCAGATATGTTGATATTATTATCGATAAACGTTAAGATGTTTAAAATGAAAGAAACATTCATTGTTAAGTATTATATTTACATCTGTTATCATGTTCCTTTAATTGTAATGTTTCCTGACCTTAATTAAAACAGACACTAAAATATATATTTAACAATATATTTCTTTTTTCACGTGTCGACGCTAGGTGGTGTCTTATTCAAAATACTAGGGTCTAGGTTTGTTTAAAACACCGATTAAACAATTAGTTAGTATTTTATTAAAAATGTCAATGTTATAAAAGTCCAGTGTATATAGTCGCGTAAATCTTCTGGCAAAAATTGTTAAAAAAAATATTTTATTGCCTGCTTTCAGTAAGGTCAGGAAACCATAACAATTAAACATTCACGGTTCTAACATAACAATTAAGCAAGTTCACACACGTGCCAATAAAGCAACACACAAACGTACCAATTAAGCAAACATTCGGTCATTCAGTAGGAACTAAAAGGCGAGTAGAAAACTCATAACGAAAGAGCAAACTAGAAGTAAAGAAATAAAAATAGACGAGATAAAGAAGAAACTGACAGAAAGCTAAACTGAACCTGAGCTCACAGTAATATTTTGCCAACATGAAAACGATGACAGAATAGTGAAAACCGGGATTTCAGAAGTCTCCTCAAGCATATGAATAAAAAGTGAACCTACAAATAGAAAGACATACTTAAAAAATTTTTTTGCGTTCCTCTATCCGCGAGACCGGGAGCGGTAGCTCAGTGCATCAACTGAAATCACTGCAACGCCTCTGACCGGGAGATCCTAGGTTCGAGTCCTGATGGCGGTAGGATTTTTGAAACTAGCTTTTCAGCTAGGTCGAATTCAGTCGCTGTCTGGAGGAGAATTCTAGCGGTCGACTGCTCTGATCGGTAGTTTTCCGTGGTTTCTCCGATCAACACCAGGCGAATGCCGGAGCAGTACCCTACCAAACGGGCCACGGACCGCGCGCGATCTGTCCTTCCTCTTCCTTATCCTATCCTCTCCCCTTACATACACACACACACACACACACACTTACACTAACATACACTACACTACCACATATTTCGGGAGGCCTGTCGGGAGCTTAGAGCTTGTCCTGGTAAGGGGGAACCCCACTATCCGACGGTAGGTCAGCGCCGGATATCGCCATCCAGCGGGGAAAGATCACCGCGCATATCCCGAGTAAAAACATGCACTACACTAACGGGGCTAATGACCAAAGCAGTGGACGTGCCCTGAAACACGAAAAAATCAAATCAAATCTATCCGCTAGGAATAGAGCGTCACCAACACAGCCCGAGGAAAGAAGACGCCGACGAGTAGGTAGCAAAACGCGCTATGTCCGCCAGAAGGAAAAGTAAGAGAAATTACACGGGCAGAAAATGTGCCGGTGTTCTGCAATGTTCCGCGAGACAGAACAACAGTAGTACCGGGCGGCACAATGTTGATGCTGCGGCTGCGACGACCTGGGCCAGGTGGCGTGGCGTGGCGAGGCTCCAACAAATGGAGCGTCGCCACCACCTTTTCCTCTCCTCTGCCTTGTCGTCCCCCTCCCCGCCCGCGGGTTGCACTTCCCCTCCGGCGCCGGCGTCGGCGTCGGCGGCGTCGCGGCGCCGGAGGCGAATTTGTCGCGACGTGAGCGCGAATATCTCTCCGCTGCTGAGAGGGGGAGGGGGAGGCAGACGGGGTCTGAGGCGGCAGGCAGGGAACGGCTAAAAGAGAGAAAGTGGTGGAGATGGCGTAGGAGGCTCCGCTGAAGGGAGGGAGAGAGTGGAGAACGCGGAGGTGCGAAGGTGGCGACGAAGGTGGGGGGGGAAGGAGATGGGGAAGTTGGAGACAACTGGATGGTGGATGTGGAAGAGGCGGGCGGAGGAAGCAAAAGCGAGGAGGTAGTGGAAACGAATTACAAGTGGGATGCGAGTTGATTGATTCATTGATTGATTGATTGATGTTTCAAATAGTAACGAAAATAATCCCGTATGTGTAGTGCAGGTTTCTTATTCGTAGAGGTGGCGGTGATTTTATTTCGCTGGATGGCGAGATCTGGCGCCCCCACACAGGTAGGCTTGCGGAGTTTTCCCAACCAGGTATCTCCCACCAGGAGGGGCACCTCCCCAACCAGGACAAGCTCTAAGCTCTCAACTGATCCCTCAACATGTGTAGTCGTGTTGTTCACGTGTGTGTGTGTGTGTGTGTGTGTGTGTGTGTGTGTAAAAAAATGAGGATAGAGCAAGGAAGAGGTAGGAAATATTGCGAGCGGTCCGTGACCCATTTGATGGGTACTGCTCCAGCCTTTGCGTGGGTTTGATCTCGAACCCCCGGAAGCTACCGATCGGAGGTGTTGACCGCTCGATTTCTCCTCTAGACAGCGGGTGAACTCGCCCTAGCTACGCAGCTAGTGTCCAAAATCCTGCCTTCACACCGTCGAACGCTAGTGTTAGGACCTCCTAGTTAAAAGCACTACAGTGACGTCCACAGATGCCCTGAGCCACCAAAACCCGTAAGGATGGCGGTGGTGCTGTGGAAGGACAGAGCGGGTGGAGGTGGAGCAGACCAGGGCGGCGGACAAGTTGAGCGATGCCGGGGGGAGACGGAGGGCGGGGGGGTGGAAGGGCGGGAAGGGGCCGGGCCGGCTAATTCCCGCGCCCGCCCCCAGGCCTTTCCCAGGGCGTGCGCCCCTTGACGCGCGTCCGCTGATCTTCGGCCGGCGCCGGAGGAGGCCGCTTCGCGCCGCGCGCCCGGAACAAGGTGCCGCAGCACGCCGCCTTTACACGAGGCGCCTTCGCACCCCCTCTCAACTCTAGGGCGGTTTATCGTACGACCCGCTTGGCGATCGATTCCTTCCAACTTCACTTGTTTGCTTCATATCCTTGTTTTTATTTTATACGTTCAATGTTATAACAAGTACAAAATGGATCATTAATTAATGTTCGAATATAATTAACTACATTAACATTGTTATATAGGCAGATTTGAACTCTTTGTATAATGGCAGATTTGAATAGCAGAGACTCTTTGTAGTATTGCAGATTTGAACTTTTTATATAGGCAGATTTGAATTTGTAATAAACATTACTATGTTATGTTAAATATTTACACAGGTGTTTGTCATCGTTTCGACTTGCATGTTGACGCATCAGGTTATGTTTAAAATCCATTGAAATATCGTTTGTCTTATTATGTTATGTTGCAAACAATAAGTTACTTATCGATAGATATTCTGCCATTGTCTGATTGTTGTGCTAATGAGATCTAAACATTAAATGCTAATATAATGTGTTTCGCTAATAATAGGTTAATTTAATGATGTCGAAAATTCTAAGACGTCAACGAAAATTGGATTGCACGATTGTATTGCCATATTTTAGAAAACGTTGCTTTTAAAATTGCCTTTGTTTTTTAAGAAAATTACGCAGACAAATCTCATATTTTAAACAAATTGTACATCACCTCATTTAAAGATCTGATTTGGAGACCGGATTTCATAAGAAAAATCTTCATATCCATCTTCAGAATTGTAGTTGTAAGATGATGCTGAAAAAATTTTACCTTTTGCAATTATGAGAAACGGAGAGAATTAAATGAAAATTAAATTTAATGAAAACCTACACCATTTACATAAGCATTCTTTGCTCTTACTTAAAAGAACTACTTTGAAGAAAAAATAGCTTCTGGCTTTCAGAAAACTTTGAAAAAGTCCTTGACGATTCATACATCCATTTCAAATTCAAAAAACCCCAATATCAGCTGGGATTCTAGACACATTTTTCCTAATGTATTCTGAGAAAACGGTCCAATTAGTTTTTCTTAAATTCCATCTTGTGAGGGCAGGACTGTGTATTATTGGTATTCTCAGTCCAATATGGATGATCACCATGCGGTGTTGAAGATGTATCAAAAATATCAATTTTAAAAATCCTGCTTACAGTTTCACCACTAGCTTTGTTTACGGACAGTGGAATACATTTTGCTCTAAATCAAACTTTGGGTATAAAGAACCCAGAAAACCAGGTTTCCTGTCGCAAAATTACTGCAGCATTACAATAAATTCCCTGGTTCGGTGATTCGTTTGATGAAAGAATAGACAATATATGCAAGTAAATCAGCAAAATGCATTCAGAATTAGTAGCTATTAAATGAATGACTTGGGGCAGTAACTATACAAGCTACGTTTCACTCAGTAAGACTGCAACTGATCGTAGATGTTAATATCTTTTTGAGTCAAAGTGTGACAAGCCAATTTATTTCTTCATTGCCTTCAAATTCATGAATAATATCTATCTCATGAGAAAAAGAAACAATACTGATACAAAATTGAGGTTTTTACAATTTACGAATAACAGGAGACAGCCTGTGGCAAGTGTAACTTTCCTTGTCACTGCCCCAAGCTCTTCAGAATTATTCCGTACGTCGTGGGATTGTGAATTTTTGAATGCTTTGAATATGAACTTAATCTACAGGTATAAAGCAAAAAATTCGTTGGAAAATCATAACATTCCTTGCGGATACGCATTTCAATTGGAAAAATTTACGATTAAATTTTTATTACATGAAATTTTTTTGTAGAGTGATATTTGTAAAAGTAAATTATAAAGGAAACATACGAGTATTTATAAACTTAAATACAAAACACAGGTTTATAAGAATTTAATGTTTTTATAAAATCATATTAGTTAAACGTTACTGTTAGATGTGTTAATTTCCTTACTGTAATCCATTTCTCAAAAATAACTCTAATTCATATTGTATTTGTATGATTTGCTGTTACCACAACCACAAATGTTGAGACTTCTAATTTTAATATTAATTAACATCAAAGAGAATTTTATTCTGCAAAAAGTATTGTGACATACCAATATGGGGACATGTTTATTTACAGAATATTTGTCGTAAATGGGCGAAATGGTTAGGGCAAATAATAAGCAATATGGCGCCTTAGTAACGACGTCGTGGTTGTTGTCAGGATAAACAAACATTCATCTGACCGTGGAGGTGGCAGCGTGAGTAGGAGGAAATATAAGAGATTTGTGGATTGGTTGAAGAAGAGTCGACTGATTATTAAAACGGAAGTTTGGGCATTTTGTCAATATAAAAGAAAGGCGAGGCATTGTGGGTTTGAAAAGGGAGGATAAAATTCATTCGGTCGCATGTCGTGACGGTGAGTAGTTCGCTCGTGAATAGATTAATTTGTGCATGTTAGGACTTATAAAAATTTCGGGGGTCTACAATACGTGTTGGGACTTTGAAATATTTTCGTGTGGTGAAGCAAGAATGGTTTTGGTTCCTTTTAAAATAAGACTTGGAGTTTTTTCGCGAGTGAACTCTAATCATTCTTGAACTTATAAATGCATGCGGTTTACAAACTATACCGGACTTTGCCTATTTTCTTGCTATAAACGGAAGATAGAACTGAGAGATTTGTTTTGCGGTGTAATAATAAAAGCACTGGATATTTATATGGTGAGAACGGACATCAGACAAAATTGAGTGGTGCGAAGCGGTGAATCGGCGGTGTTAATTTTCAAAGAAGAGCAGAAGATTCGTGGTAATTGGACTTCGGGACTTCGGAGCTTCAAAAAGGAAGGGAAGGAGTTTCTTCGAGGAACCACCAATCAAGAGAACGCGAAGACCAGAATCGCCGTATAAGATTCGAACCAGGATATGACTAAGAAAGTTCTCAATGTAAATTTTTCACATTTTAATTTGCTACATTGATAGAAATAAACATTAAGTGTCTCTTGAAAGAAAGATAAAATGATTTTCATTGGCCAATTCAAGCTAATAAGTAGTTAGATCAAATCTCTGTTTTCAGATTCCTCGCCATTCTGTATAGATGGCAGATCGGGTAATCGGCTATTAATAGATAATAGCGGTTATTTCTGATGTGACCCATCGACCCAGCTAGAGGGATAATATTCAGTTTTTTATCAGAGCAATAATAGTTAAAATATTATCGTAATCTTTTTCTGGCGCCCATGTTATTAGAAATTTGGAAACGGGTTCCGACGAATCGCCCAATAATTGTAGCAGTTAGGGGTATGTTTCAGTATTGATGATGGTTTAAATTGTACTAGTCAAAATGAGCATTTATTGGGGAGGAAGTTTCATACTTATTAATATAGTGAAATGATAATTGTAGTACTCGGTACATAATAATAAAATATTTCAATGAATTTATTAGTTAGCAAGAATGTAAGTACGCCGTATATTTATAAATTTATTGCAAAATCTACAAGTCATTATATGTTTTGTTGAAGCAAATGAAAAACTCATTTTAAACTTTAAATTTACATGTTTATCAACTGTTTTAGAATCAAGTAAACTTTTTCTATAAATAATTTCAGGTTATTCTCGTTCAGATTTCAAACAAAATGTCTCTGTGTCTAAAAGGCGCACGGTCAAAATAATAGAATATCAGTAATCAAATGCATGTAAGACAATGAATTTCTTTGTTTTCATCTCTTCAATTATTGATCTATTGCATTATACATAGTCTTGAGATATACCCTGAGTATCGTGTTACAAGTAAATCAGTATGGATGATTATTAGAAAAATTAAATATTCAAATTGAGAAATATTTCATTGATTGATTGATTTTTTCGTGTTTCCGGGCGCGTCAACTGCTTCGGTCATTAGTCCCGTTTGTGTAGTGCATGGTTTTTCTCGGGAGATGGTGATCTTCCCCCGCTGGATGGCGAGATCCGGCGCCGACCTACCGTCGGCTAGTGGGGTTTCCCCCTAACCGTCACTTGATTCTGCTTGCTGCGTCACTTGACTCTGTACACTTGATTCTGCCCTGTCCACTGTCTCTAAGTATCGAAATGCAGTCTTGATAAACTTCAACGCATCGTGTACTGTTGGAACACCATCTCCTTCTCCGAAGGCCCTTACTCGTTTAATGATATACGGTCGAGATGCTTTCGGTAGAGGCATGGCGCAAGCTACTAATGAAACTGATCGCTTTACCACGCGGCGCGGGGTATGACGCCAGGCTATGACAGTCATCTCGCCTACGCAGAACACCAAGCGCTTTGTCCCGCCGTATATCAAATAATACCAAGCTTCATGCTGAAGCAAGTAGTCAGGTGTTGCCGTCACCAGTTATGGCCCACGCAGTACACGGCTTTTGTTTCCGCAGTGAAACTGAATGGCAGAAGTTCATCAGTAAGTTGCACATTCCGGGTCCGCTAGCACTAAGTCAAGGGAAACTGGCACCGAGGTGATATATTTTTTTAGGAGGGAATTAATTTCCAGTACGTATTTCCTACGTTCACTATAACCTAGATGAGAGTTCACTATCACCAAATCTTCTTGTGATTATTTGTAATGTGACTTAAGTTCACTACAATCGAGAGTTCACTATATTCGAGTTCACTATGACCGGAATCGACTGTATTATAATACATAAAAGTGAGAGTAGGAATATTTCTACGCGCCACAACTTTAGAATCACTAGAGTGATTGCTCACTAATTTAGCTCTACAAGTATGTTTACTTTTGAGCGGACAAGAATACAAAATAGCCTGGTACTCAAAATGTTACATCAAAATTTGAATTTTTACAATATATGGTTGAATAAAATCCCCAATGCGTAGCTGATGAGACAAACTGTCCTCGGGGACGTGGAACAGAGTCAAGTCGGACCGAGTCCAGAACAGAAGGATACGAGAGTTGGCGGAAAGCAAGAAGTGGGCGGAGCAGAACGAGCGAGAGGAGCGGAGAAAGCTTTGACGGAAGGAGCGGGCAAGCTAGAGGGGCGGTGCGGAGCGAAAGGGTTGGGAGGAGCGGCTGAGGAGAATCCGAAGCGAAAAAGTGGGTCGAGCGGAAGGGGTGGGCGGAGTGGAAAGAGCGGAAGCAGCGGGAGGAGCATGATGAGCGGGAGAAATGGGGAGAGCAGAAGAGGTTGGGCAGAGTGTACGGAATGGAATTGGCAAGCTGGATTGCGCCCGAGGAAACGAGATAAATTTGTGGGTCGAGAAAAGGTCTTTATAGGTCTTTCTGTCTGTCTGTGTCTGCCTGTCTCCCTGTTTGTCTGTCTCCGTCTGCCTGTCTGCCTGTCTGCCAGTCTTTCTGTCAGTCTATCTGTCTGTATGTCTGCCTGTCTGTATGTCTGCCTGTCTGTATGTCTGCCTGTCTGTATGTCTGCCTGTCTGCCTGTCTGTATGTCTGCATGTGTTTCCGTCTGCCTGTCTGTCTGTCTGTCCTGTCTATCTGTCTGCCTGTCTGTGTCTGTCCTGTCTGTCCTGTCTGTCCTGTCTGTCCTGTCTGTCCTGTCTGTCATGTCTGTCTGTCTGTCTGTCTGTCATGTCTGTCATGTCTGTCATGTCTGTCATGTCTGTCATGTCTGTCATGTCTGTCATGTCTGTCATGTCTGTCATGTCTGTCATGTGTCATGTGTGTCATGTGTGTATGTGTGTCTGCCTGTCTGTCCTCGTACAAGTTACGTCTGACGGGGTCAAAATCTACCAGCGGTGACCCGGCCTTATGGCCAAGAATTACGAGTAGTGGTGGTTTGCACATAGACATATCTACGCTATATTCTGATCTTCTCAACATGAAAAGTGAGCTTTTTTATCATCACACAGCAACAGGGACATCGCGAGGAAAGCGGTCAGTAAAATCTGCCCCGACCGGGAATCGAACTCTGCATCGCGTTATGGCAAGCGATCACGCTGGCGAATGAGCTACCCGTCATACTTTCTTAAATAATTTTAATTATGCACTTCAACAATATTAAATTACAATTCAAAAGAGATATTGAGATTTACTTTCATTCTAATTACAATTACATGCATCTTCATGCAAAGAAACAACTAAAATTATCACAAAATCTGATCAGACTAGGACTTGCCAAAACAGGCCGAGACATCACACAACTAAAAGAGGTTTGGAGACTGTGAGCTAATTAACATAAGCTATAACATAATATTTTTCCAAGATTATTTCATATTATTCACTTTCTCTGTTGTGTTTTAATAAGAAAAGACATAACTTTTGAAACTATCAAAACTGAAAAGATTTTGTTATTAAATTCCGTAACGGTTATATTTTGTTTTTCGAGCCGAAGCCGGAACGTTATTTCAGACGGTTTGTTGCGATGTTTGGACAATTGGAGCAATCTTTCATGCCATTAATCTTCAAGCAGATCATGGTTTACACGACATATGCTTCATCTTACCAAAGACGTCGATATACAAGTGCACCTCACTAACAATTAGTCAATGAATACAAATACAACTCACAAACAATTAGTCCTGGATTCGAGTTTTGGAATAATTCAAGTTGAAAATTCTTTTAAAGTTTTATACCTTGAATATTTTGCAAAATAGGATATAAAACATGGATTATTTGTCAATAAGCTCTTTAATATGTAACGTTATTTTTAAGAAACAAAAATATCAGTTCCAGGAAGAATTTCTTACGTTCATTTTCTTTATATAATGCGATTTAGTTAAGCAATCGATAACTTCTAACTTCCAGGAGTTTCACGGGACAGGCAATTTAAAGGAGAGTTTTACTAGTGAAAGGAGAAGTAAAAAAAAACGATTTAGCAAGGAAAATGACCAATAGACCTAAAAAATGGCGCTTCTGACCGGGAGGTCCTAGGTTCGAGTCCTGACGGCGGCAGGATTTTCAACACTAGCTTTTCAGCTAGGTCGAATTCAGTCGCTGTCTGGAGGAGAATTCTAGCGGCCGGCTGATCTGATCGGTTGTTTTCCGTGGTTTCTCCGATTAACACCAGGCGAATGCCGAAGCAGTACCCTACAAAACGGGCCACGGACCGTGCGCGATCTGTCCTTCCTCTTCCTTGTCCTATCCTCTCCCCTTACACACACACACTTACACTAACATGCACTACACTACCACATATTCCGGGAGCCCGGTCGGGACTTAGACCTTGTTCCGGCTGGGGCGGTGCCCCGCTGGTGGGAGAGTTCTGGTTAGGGGGAAATCCCAGTAGCCGACGGTAGGTCGGCGCCGGATCTCGCCATCCAAGCGGGGTAAGATCACCGTGATCTCCCAGAAAAAAATGCACTACACTAACGGGACTAATGACCAAATTAATTGACGCACCCGGAAATACGAAAATATCAATTAATCAATCAAAACTTCAAAAATGGGTTTGGTAAGTTTCACTTGCAACACCGACAGGTCCACATCGCTCGTGAAAGAGAAGCCCCACTCGTCCCAGAGCCGCCTCGCAAGACGACGACGTCGTCCGCCTCGTGTAGCAGGGCCTGCGACGCGCCCCTCCCAGGCCTCCGTTCGCTAAACAAACATTGTACGTATCTTGGTTTTACTGGAGGACTCAAGGAGCTGCGCATAATGGAATTCCTGGAGCTAAACAGAACACCCCCCCCACCCCTCGTCCCCTCCGTTCCCCTCTCCCTCCCCCCTCCCGCTCCCTCCGCCGACGACGGCTCCTCGGCGGGGTCCTCCCCTCCCCACCCGCCCCTTTTCCCCCGCCCCGCTCCGCGCCGTCTCTTCACCGCCACCTCAGAGATAACAAAAAAGAAGCGACATTCTTTTAAAGAGAAAGTAGAGTGGGTAAACGAATACGTAAGGGAAGCAGAAACAAAAGCACAAAGAATGTTTTAAAAGCAAACAATATTATCTTGAACCCTTTTAAAAGCAAGTAACTGAGGGCGCTTCAATGGCGGTTTCGACTTGTATGAGGATGCTTAAAACAAATTAAGTATGGGGTCGACACTCGCGTAAGCTAGACCAGGGAGTTGTTTTGATAAAAAGGAAGAGGAGCCGCCGCTGCCACAGTGGCTGTGAGCGGAGGAAGTTGGGAGGGTTAGCGAGCGGTTACGCCCCCCTCCGGGGCCTTCCTCCCTTGGAGGGCATCCCCTTCGCCCTCGCTTCGGCCACCCACACCCGCGGCCTCGGCCCTTCTTATCTCCCGGCCGGCAGCGTGATAGGGGGCCGTGACTTAGGCGGCGCTGACTTACGCGCGGCCTCGTGACGAAATATTGCAACGCCGCCTGCGAATTTACGTAGTGAAGGTGACGTTCCAAGATGGCCGGCGTGAATTAGGGTGTTGATAAAGTCGTGCGGAGGAAAGACTGAGATGTGTCTGTCGTTAGATGCGGGGTTTGTGGATGGTGGCTGGTTTGAGTTGTGGAGCTCAAAAGGTTCTTTTTAATTGAATACGTGGTGATTCTCATGCGATGCTGATTCACACCGTGTATCACCTTTGAAACATTTGCATGTTAATCGTTTTAACATGAAATATGCATTCTTAATAAAGATAATAGTAATAATATTAAATACAACAACAATTAAATGTAAATAACAAATTTCTAGCAATTATGTGCATCAAAAGTCGATTGCACTTAAATATCCTTTATTGGCATTATCTGGCGTTTTTTCGTGATAACAAAGAATATTTTTGAATAAAACATGGGTGTTATACTGAGAAAGTTAATTCGGTATAGTTTGTTTATAATCCAAAAATAGAAACAATAAAGATCCTGAACCAATCAAGTGAATCAGTTTTGAAACAATTATATTGTCTCAATCTTTTAAAAAATGGAAATCAATTCATTTCATTTTTTAAATGAAAGCCCAAAATTTATAGCATATTTTATAAAAATAGCAGAATTGCTTTCGAACTTTCTCAGCTTTTTAAAAATAATTCTGGGACATGGGATTGTATGCCTGCTTTCTCGTCCATTCCTGCACTTGAAATTCTACCAAGACACAACATACACTTTAATACTTTGATTCTAGTGTTTGTTTATTTCTTCACGGGACAAAGCAATGTACACATTCGCAAAGTGGACTTATTTGACTAATGAAAGAAACACTGGTGCACAAAGCATGCTGTGAATTGAGTAAAGTTTGGTTGTTGTTTTTTTTTTGCGTTGGCCTCTCAGCCCACTTGTAAAATAATTCCCAAAGTTTAATCAGTTTTAAAACACTCAATACAAATTTGAGATACATTCAGCAAACGAAATTTATTCGTTCTTTTTTTAAAAAAAACCTAGACTACTTTTGACACCTGACACAATATTGACCAAATATCAGAGTGGCTTTCCAAGCAATTACGAAATGAATGATGGGTTAGACTAGCACTACGTGATGGCCAAATGTCTCCACTACGTGAGGAAAAGAATTCGTTTCCTGTGCGTTCCTGACAAATACACAACAGCAATCACGTTTGAAGTCCAGATCCGCTGCATTCACAGCCATCCTCTCATAACGTGACGGAAAGCGGTGGACTTCGGGGGCGGAAACGGCAGGGGGCGGGGCCCACCGCGGAAGAGGAAGTGGCTTCGGCGCCGGGGGCGGCGTGGAGGGCGGCAATGACGGAGCGAGCGCGTGGCGGCGGGGCCAGTGTTTAAAATTCGGCCGCGCGCGCCCGCGTGGCGGGCGCGGGGGCGGGGCCGGGGGGGGGCGGGGCCGGGGGGGGCGGGGCCGGGGAGGCGCGCAGGATTGATGGTCCGGCCGCATACATAGCGGGGGTGCCGCTCGCCGATATCGGTGGCGCGAGGCCTGGAGACGCGGCGTCATCCATCAGCCATTTCATTTCCCCGCGCGACAGCGGACGCACCGCCCGCCCCGCCCCCTCCGTCACCCACCCCCCGCCCCGCCCCGCCCGTGACACCAACTCGCGCACCCTGCTGTCAAGGAAAGAGCTGGCTCTGTAAGTGGTTTTGCTTGCAGTTAGCCCGACCCCGGCTGACACCGCGGGCCAGCCAGCGCCGGCGGTTTTGGACGAGGAGGGGAAACACACGTGTTTGAAAAGCGTCAACAAATATTCGCTGGTTGCTTATGTCTTGGGTGATGAATGCGCTGTGCGAAGAAAATGGGAAGGGGGTTGGAATCTGGGATACGAATTGAGATGATGGGGGTATGAGAAATTATACACCAAGCAGTTCATAAAAGGGAGCTATCCAGCGCTAATTCATAAACTTAGTGAAAACAAAGAACTTTTAAAAATTTCCGAAATTCATAATGTAATTTTCAATGCTAGTGTTTGATTTCTTGTAGATAAACGGACACAATTTCAATATATTAATAAACGTTTACTTTGCTACTGACTTGCATGATTTTTCCAGATACATTTTTTCTAACGATCTATTTGTGGTCCTAAATATGTCGCAGGAGTAGAAGAAACAGTCCATGGTATATGGGAATTGTTTAATCTTATTACCTTAATATTTTGTATTTTCTGCAGCGAAAATAATTTTTGTTTGACATTTTGCTGAGTTGATATTTATTTTCCATTTGTTGAGCTAGTTTATTAAAATATTTCATTCAAGTTGTAAGTTGTCGCGTGCTATTATTAGGTCTTTATGTGCAGTAAATATTGAAGTGTCATCTGCGAATAAGGCTATTTCTAAATTTAATAGAGTAAGAATGTGATGAATATATTAAATAATGTAGGGGATAGTGGGGAACCTTGGGGTACGCCCGTCATTATGCAATAATCTGATGAATTTTCCGTGCTAATTTGCACTTTAAATTCACAATTAAAAAGAAATCTATTAGTTCTTGAAGGTAACGGGAGATCCAAATGTTCCTATTTTAAATACCAAATCCCTAATGACAAAATCTTATATATTTGTTTTACTTAAAATGTAATAATAAAAGAAACGTTGTTTTACAGACAGTTGTTCTATAACTGACGAAACTGAAATTAATAGAAAATAATGAGTCATATTTTCGAAGACAAGACAAATGTGTCTTAGTGCAGTTACTGAATGATCGGAACTTAGTTTCCAACCACTCTCTGTTTTATGTTATCATATGCTAGTGGCGTAGTGACTGCCTTGCCTGTTCCCATTAATATCCGCTTATATTGATAATAATAATAATAATAATAATAATAATAATAATAATAATAATAAATGTTTTTCAATTCTTGTTCCTCCTGCCATTCCACCACTCTCTTCTGCTACACTTTGAGTGCCTCTGAAGATTTAATTCCTGACGCATTATTTTCGTGCTGTAGGATTTACATATTAAACTTACTAAATCTTAATGTGAAAAGCGCTGTTATTCTAAAACATTGACAACTAGTATCCCTTTAGAGATTTCTGTGTAGAGTTTGTTTAGGAACTATCGTTCAAAACGTGACGTCAATTCGGTCGCGTGTGAAACGAGACTGACCACCTTCTCTATTATTCCATTGTACACCCTTCCAACCCTCGTCGCCGCCAAAGGTGCCAGAAGACAGGGCAAGCGCATTGCAGCGCACTGCAAGGCGTGGGTGGGTGGGTGGCAATGTCGGCCGCCTGGAAATCTGCAACCCCTTGCTTAACCGCTGTAACTGATGTACAAGCCGTAGCTCCTTTTGAGAGAGCGGCTCCAGTCACTCACAGAAGCAGGCGACCGAGGTTTGGGTTGCGTCAAGACAGATTACAGTCCCTTGCATTCGCTCGATGGCAGTTAAAGTTGCACTAGTTAGGCCGACAGAGTGCTCTGTACGCGGTGCATTTGCATGTGAGATGCTAATGGAGCTAGAGTGCTTCAGTCTCCATCTCGCCTTACTCAATTGCTTCTTGCCACGTACTGCGTGTCGTGTAAGTAAATATACGATACCACTTGTTTTGTGATATTAGTTGACATTATTGCACGGTGTTTCAGCATAATATTATTTTAGCTTCAACAGATAACTTAAATTCCTATCCCATAATTATCGAAATTTGCGAAACTTATATTAATATTGTTTTCGTATCCATATTATTTCTTTGGGATATTGATTTATACTGTTAGTAAATTCAACACAAACAAGAGAAATTTACGAATTATGTATAAAAAGATAGTAAATAATTGGTCAGATAATTGGCCAACAAAATGTTTGATTTGTAACTTTTCATTGGCTAAATTAATTCTATGAAGAAACATACATTTTTTACAAAACAAGAAAGAAAAAATGTTAGTAGTTCGTAATATAATTCTCTTTTTCTATTTTAATAAAATATTTATGCTATGTTAATGATGAATATATTGAATGATCTGTTATTTTAATTAGTACTCAATCAAAGTAGTAGTTCGTTTACACCAGATGAGAAGGAAGATACATAAATGGTGAACTTAGCACTGACAAAAATGTGATCCCACTGTGAAATGTTCTCGCAATTCATTGCTGTAATCTCATTATTCTCTTATTTGATCTGTTGTATCTGTTATTGGCCATAATTGTACATACTGTTATGTGGCACGACTCATTTATCAGACACATTGTGTACTCATAAAATTATCTGAAATCAACAAGTAGCATTTTACCGATTTTTCCGCGTATCCTACTAAGAAGCATCAAAAACGCATAGGTTTTACGTTCTTAACCTAAAGCCAAAACATACGAGGGTTCCAATCCCAAATCGAAAAGACACACATCGCATCTGCCAAGCGAAGCTGGCAATGGGCGAAGGGGTTGGGGAGGCGGCAGGTGACTAAGCGGATTATCGAGCGTTCCTGCGAACGTTGATGCCTCTCGCGGCGTTGCGATCGTCCCGCGTCACAAGAGAGAGAAAAAGTTGTCGATATATTTCGTGACGCACAATTAAAAAAACCCTGGGGTACGCCGTTGCATCCGCACGCGACTCTCGGTCCAAATTGGATTAATCAAACGCACGGGTAATTGATTTCATTACAAATTATTCCGCGCCCAAAAAGTCGAATTAATTGGTTTTATGATTTTACATGTGATGGCTTGAATAATCGCGACCGCGGTCGGCGCGGGCCCGGGCCCATCAGCCGAAATTGGCCGCGTGGCGGCGCGGTCAGCGCGGTGGCGCTGCGGCGAGCGCCCCGGTCGCGATGGGACTGCCACCAGAGCCAGCGGCCGAACTCGAAAGTGCGAATGGCTGCCCGGATGACGTAGTATCGAACGCCGTCGTTTTGTTTTGGATTGGTTGACTAGTGATTCCTGGCGCGTCAACTGCTAAGGGTGTAACTCCCGTAAGGGTAGTGCATGATTTTTGGTTGAGAGGTGGTAGTGATTTTCGCCCGCTGAATGGTGACATTTGGAGCCGACCTACCGTCGAGTTGCGGGGTTTTCTCTAACCAGGTATCTCCCACCACCCAGCCGGACACGCCCCAAGCTCCGACCGGTCTCCTAACATGTGTGGTATTGTAGTGAATGTTAATGTATGTATAAGTAAGCGGTAGGAGAGGACAAGGAATGGCAGTGTGTGGTCCGTTTATTAGGGTACTACTCCAGCATTTACCTGGTATTGATCGGAGAAAGGAGGAAACTACGATCAGAGCAGCCTGCTGCTAGAATTCCCCCAGACAAACACAGAATTTGGCTTAGCTACGTAGCTAGAGTCGAAAATTCTGCCACCGTCGGGAATCCAGCTTGGGATCTCCCGGTCTAAGGCACTGCAGTGACATCAGTTGATGCTCTGAGCCATTTATCCGAGTTCATTGCGACGAAGCCTCTCCTGATCTTCCTCAGGGTTGAAGTGCCCCAAATTGGTTGGCAATGGGATTCATATACGAACTATGTTGTCACACACCGAAATTAGGAACAACACATTGACATCAAAATCAATCAAGAAGCAAAATAACTTCAGATAAAATTACTAAAAAGAGAAGAATCCATTTTCTTTTTTTTAAAGCAAATCTAAATAAAATGCAAATAATTCAAAATAAACACGTTGACAATAACAAACACACCTTTGTATGTTTCAATGAAACCACACAAATAATGCAAACGGGTCATTTGCCCCAAAAAATCTCTTCGCACTTTTATTAATTGTGACAATGTATTACTAATAAGATCATGTCTTATACAGTGACATGAAGAATATTGTAGTGTAGTGCTAAGTGAGCAATATCTTAAAAAAAGGGAAAATTTTAAATATAAAGATAACTAAAAGTTAATTAGAGCTACGTTGTCAACTAATTATAATTGTAATTGTTTGTAAGAGTCTGGCAATTCTTCAAATTATAATTGTATTTATAATTACGAATACCACCGAGCTTTACCTAAAAGTGGACGTAAATCTATCTATCATTATCTTCGCAAATTTTACTTCTATCCAATTCACGCTGTATAGAAACCCAATTCGTAATTAGAGAATAACAAAAACAAGAAATACTGCATTCCGTATATTCCTTAAAATGTTTTCTGAATTGAAATAAGAAATGGAAATATGTCAATAAATTTCTTCAATTGCTTATGCTAGTTACAATTTTTAGCCTCAAGTTTTGAATATATGTGTAAAGTAAAATAAAACTTAACCATGTGAGGAGAAGGCTAGGCAAGGCGGGGCAAGACGAGACAAGGCGGGACCAGGCGGGGAGACCAGGCAAGGCAGGAGGTGGCGGGTGTCTAATGGACATGACGCGAGGTGGCTCCCGGGAGATTTATTAAAAATATCGACGAGCTGTCCTTCCGACGCCCCCCCAGCCCTCCCCACCCCACCCCACCCCACCCCTGCCTTCCTAAGGGCGAGGAAGCGCCACTTGCGAACGCAGTTCACTGCTGTAGATGATGCTACTACTGGATGCGCACGCCTGAGTGACGACACTAGTACTGGAAAAGAGAGCCTCATAATCCATCAGAGAAAATAGGAGTCCAAATTAAAGTAAACGTACAGCGTACAGACTTTCTTAGAAACGTATTGAGAAAAAAATATACGTTTTTTTCTGGCCAATTTTCCAAGATTCATCAATCATTCACTTCATATGCTTTATTTCGTAATAAAATTTGACTATAAATAATGCTTCTATTAACGATTTTGATGACGTTACAACATATTATACGAAGAGAATTAACAGGCAATTATAAAATAAAAGTAAGGAAAGAACAAACGTATATAAGATTACGTAGTTTTTTCACTTGAATGTGTAATGAAGATTCATGTATAAAATTTTCCTTATTTTTTCTCGAAGGAGTGAAGTAAAATGACATCTCTCCGTAGAGATGAGACCGATGGTTATACTGATAATGATGTAAGATTACGCTGAGCAATGCAGAAATGTAGGGAAATGACGACGGTTATAAAGAATATGAATAGTTAACGATAATGCGCGTAGAAAGATTTTCACGAATTTATTTGTTCAATCACATGTCATGTTAATAAATGGACCTTTCTGTTTATAAATCTATGTCAGTGCTGAGAAACGTTGGTGTTTAACTTTTAATTCACAACCAAAAATTCGCTTGCATGTTTTGGAATGTAGCGAGAGGGCAACGATTGCTTTTTGTTTCAGTTCCAATTATTTAGTTCACTGAAATATTGGCTCTCAATTCGATCTTATTGATCAACTCAAAATATCAAATATTAATCTTCGTCTGCACACACGTCTTGTGGGTTTTATACTTTATTTGTTCATCATTTCTCATTCTGAAATCATGTTTGCTATTGAACTAGGTCTATAATGGTTTCCTACTAAGAAGAGTTCATACAAATATTTGAATACATTTTATAAAACGTAAATGAAAAATGTTTAATATTTTCGTTTTCTACGTTTAGCTACAATGGATGATTTAATCACAATATTAGTTTGTTTACAAGTTTGTTACGGCTTTAGGAATCATTTAATATTTTTGCGGAACATTTATTTCTTTATTACTCTATATCTAATAGTAAATCGTTAATTTTGTACTTGTTAGCTAGTTTGAAACTATTGTGTCATGTTCATGCAAAATTCCACGGTTACTAGAGGTGAAGAAATATAATTGTAGTTCATTGATTGATCTGTTTTGATTTCACTGATCAGAACGTCAGCAACGATTAAGGGAGCACCGTATAATATTGTATTCCCTAACTTAAAAAGTTTAAAAATTTATAAATTTGTATTATTTGACTGCGAAAGGATCCGTAGTTAAATCTTAAAATTGGTAATCAAAGATAAAATTAATTAGTTGGATACTGAACTGCAGTTCTGTGCATTGGAGATCCCCTGGAGAAAGCTGAATGGAAATAATTTGTTTGTGTTTTGGAAGACCGGTGTTAAATAACTTGTTTAATGTGAAGGCCGGCGGCGCTAGCCGAATTCGTTTACTACGCTCCGTGAAGTCACGAAGGGTAAGCGAATTCGAGACTCGCGGGTTCTTGGTTGGGTGACCGGCCAGGAACCCCGGGATCTAACGTCGTCGAGCCCCTGGCCGAAGGGATAAAAGGCACTGACTGACTGCGACGTGACGAGACTTGACTTAGTAATTAACGGAGGATTACTCCAAAGAATGCGCTCAACGCCCCTTAAGGGGCTCGGAGACGCGTTGCGTCAAGATGTGGACGCAACAAATTAAAAAAAATTCTTGAATCATGTTATTTATGCACTAAGTGCGATATGATGGTTCTTATGTTCGAAAGACAACAAAACGCCGGCGGGGCCTTTCGCCCGAGGCCTATTTTCACCCGAAATAATTAAAACAAGTTAACGCCCGTGGTCCGTTCATGATTTTATTTTTTACTTGATTTTAATTATTCATATTTACTCATTTAACGCCGACCTCGATGGCCGAGGTGGTAAAAGAGCGAGTACCGACTCAACGCTTCGGTCCGAAGGGTCATGGGTTCGAGTCCAGCCTTGGGCATGGTTGTTTGTCTCTGGACTTTGTATATGTTGTCGCGGAGGGCCTCGCGTTCTGCTGACCTCAGATCAGTGCGGTCCACAAGTGTGTTGGTCTAGTGTGTGGTCGAATATGCGTCCCATCGGGACGTAAAGGGTAACCGACTGTTGGCTGGATAAAAGCCCTAGAAAACAAAATTTATTTAACAATTAACTGGTTGTTAACTTAACTTGACTTGACTTGACTTGACTTGGTTTGTCATTTCATAATTCCTTTCTATAATTCTCTTTCACAATTTCCTGCGTAAGAGAACATGTAGCAACATTCAACTGTTTTCACATTTCCCTCGTCATCACTATCCTCTCGATCTAGATGACTTATAGAGTAAATATCGATATTCATAACAAAGGCAATAACAAGAAATAACGTACAAGTAAAAAATAAAATATATTTACTTATTGTTGCCATACGAACGTTATAATAAGCAATACGAACGTTATGTTTGTATTGGTAAACAAATGACTCTCTTCTAAAGCGTGTCGGATAACGCAGATTGATTGATTGATTTTTTCGTGTTTCCGGGCGAGTCAACTGCTTTGGTCATTAGTCCCGTTAGTGTAGTGCATATTTTCCCCCGGGAGATGGCGGTGATCTTCCCCGCTGCATGGCGAGATCCGGCGCATACCTGCCGTCCGATATTGGGGTTTCCCCCTAACCAGGACTCTCCCACCAGCGGAGCACCGCCCCAGTCGGGACAATCTCTAAGCTCCCGACCGATCTCCCGGAATATGTGGTAATGCATGTTAGTGTAAGTGTGTGTGTAAAGGGAGAGGATAGGGCAAGGAAGCGGAAGGACAGATCGCGCGCGGTCCGTGGCCCATTTCGTAGGGCACTGCTCCGGCATTCTTCTGGTGTTGATCGTATAAACCACCGATCAGAGTAGCCGGCCGCTAGAATACTTCTCCATACAGCGACTGAAGTCGACCTAGCTGAAAAGCTAGAGTCGATAATCCTGCCGCCGTGGGTAGTGGGAACCTAGGACCTCCCGGTCAGAGGCGCTGCAATGACATCAGTTGCTGCACTGAGCTACCGCTCCCGGTCGAATAACGCAGAATTCGCCGACGGTTCAGCGAGACGTAACAGTTCCATTTTCAAACAGCCCCCGTTCCCTGGAAAACTGTTATCTCCGGGCACCCAGCGCGTCGTGCACCTCGCCTCCCCACTTGCGCCTGACTGCTCGCCGACGTGCGGCGGCGACAGCGCCGGGCAGGAAGCGGTGCGCGCATTAGCCGATTGGAGTGTGCGGGGCGGCGGTGGCGGCGGCGGCGGCGGCGGCGGCGGCGGCGGTGGGGGCGGTTGGGCGGCGGCGGCGGCGGCGGGGGCGGGGGCGGCGGCGGCGGCGGCGGCCGGGTGGCGGTGGCGGTGGCGGCGGCGGCGGCGGTGGCGGTGGCGGCGGTGGCGGTGGCGGCGGCAGAAGGGAGCGTTGCTGTGTCTGACCCCAGCGCCGTGGCGAAGCGGTCACTCACTCTCGACCGCAGACGCTGGCGCGTCCGCAAATCCACGAGACATCGATTGCAGCGGCGGAGATGTCAGTGGAGATGGGGGGGGGGGGACTGGCTGTGATGATGGTGGTGGAAACGGAGGCACCCAGCGTGTGGGGAGGTCAAGTGTAGTTGAAGAGGTGTGTTAATGTTGTAGTTAAAGAGAAGAAGGACGGACGGGGTTTATTAGGAGTGGTGTGTAAGATGAGATAATAATAATGATGATGATGATGATTATTGTATCAGTATCCTAGTATCCTTGTATCCAAGTATCCTAGTTCAACAAATCAGATATGCTAATTCTGATAATTACTATTCTCCTCGTATTTGTCTGATTTTGCTGGTTGTGCAGCCATAATAACAAGAATAGTTTTCACATATACTTTTAACATGTAATATCACTCGTACTTTTTGCAATAATATAGTTGGATAACATATTATTGTAAAAATATAATATATATTGCTGTATTTTAAGAACGACTTTCGGTGGTAATTCATTTCTTTTGAGACCTCTAATACTCGATCATTTATTTATTTCCCACTATTAGTGACCTCTTGCAACACACGTTAACGAAGCCAAGTTTTATAAATAGCAACTTCTTCAATCTTAGTTTAGTGTTCGCTCTTGTCGCACCCACCAAGGTGCCGAAGGAAGCTAAAGTAAACACAATAGTATATACTATTACTGAACACGAGTATATAGTATAAATAATTATCTACCGGAACATGACACAACTTTAAGAGTCACAAGGATGCGCTGAGGTTTGTTTTAGTCAGAAACGGTTCCTTTCGTATCAAGTCGTTTTATTCTGGCGTGTGATGAAGTATGTGGTTGATCTTGAACCAGGGGAAACTCATTTCTTTTAGAATATTATCTTAGTGTTTTTATCATCAGAGATACCTCTACTAAAGATAGAACCTCCGCTTCCAACCCTCAGGAACGGGTTCATTCCCTGGCCGATTGACGTAGAATTTGTGAACTCCCGGTAGATTTTCTCAGTGTTCTCCCCTTTCACATGTTTGTAAATTTCATCTGTTATGAGTAACGGAATGTTGTTCCATCCATTTTTGCCTTATTGTTATTGTATGTCATTAGATCAGCCCTCATGCGTGTGAATGATCGCAGCATGTCAAGAGACCCTAAAATGCCAAATTAAATTAAACCAATCCTTCCCTGAAAATTCTTTCAAAACATTCATTTCCCTCCCTGTCCCTCCTCTCTCTTCTTCTCCCTAGTTCCGACATGATTCTTCTACGTTTTCTTGGCATAGTTTCCTACTAAGATGTGCAAACATTCAAATCGTGATAAGACTACTTCACTCTTTTTCAATAAAAATGAAAAGTACAACAGACTTTTTTTACTTTTTCATCACTGTCGTTTACTTGACGAATAGGGTGCTATTTAAAGTTTTGTACGACATCTCACTTTTATTCCTGAAAATAATATTCTAGCTAAAAACAATATAAGAACTCAATTTTTGCCAAATGGACGTCACATCTTGAATGTTTGCTCCTCAGTTGCTTAGCGGGGACGACGTCGCATGGCTCTGCTTGCGCACTGCCGCTGAAGAGCCGGTGATCGTGACATCTTGTGAAGTTTCCTACTTCTTGAACCTCGTTTTCCTTTTGTTTCCTTTTACTCTTCTCTGTCATTTGTCTACCCTACCAATTATCCCCTTTCTTTTTGATTCTCTCAATCTTCAAAATCTCTTCCCATTCCTCCTCATCTGTTCTCCGCCATTTCTTTCCCTCTTTTACGAATTTCCTCCCCCTTTATTTCTAAATTTCTGTATTTTTTTATCCTGCTTCCTTCTCGTCTTTGCTCTTTCCATCCATCCCGTTGCATCTTCCATGTTCCCTTGCAGTTCCCCTCTCCCGCCCTTTTACGGACGCCGCTCACGGCGACGCGTTCGTCCCGAACCGTTCCGCACGCGTTCAGTGCTGGCGGTGATATCCTTAACGTTTCAGCTCCTTGTCAGATTTCTCTTTGTATTTTGACTGCATGCCTGCCTACGACTGTTCATATTATGTGTATCAGATCGCTTTCCTTCCTACACTCGTTCAATTCCTTTGTTTTAACCTGTGTCCCTTCTTTCCCTTCTCTTCCTTTATCACTCTCACCCCCTTTCTCCCCCCCTTCTCTTCCTTCTATCTTCTCCTCCCTCTCTGATTCCTTCTCTCTCCCTCTCTGATCCCATCTCACTCCAACTCTGAACCCTATTCTCTCCCTCTCTGACCCCCTTCTCTCTCCCTAAATCACCCTCTCTTCCTCAATCGCTTTCCTCTCCCCATTTTCCTCTTTCCCTTCTTTTTCCTCCCCTCACTCTTCTCTTTCCGACCCTGTATCTTACAATATCTCCCCCTCCATTTTTGTTTTCTACTCCCTTTGTGTGTCCAATCTTCGCCGCTTCTTTCCCCTTTCCGTCCAATTACTGGTCCCGTGTTCCTCCGCAGCGCCTCCCGTTGTCCGCGGCCCCTCACGCGCGCTACTCGCGACGCCTCCGCTGGGCTCCGCACCCCCTGCTATGCTCCGCTTCGCTCTGCTCTACTCCGCTCCGCCCCGCTCCGCCCCCTCCCCCGCTCCGCCCCGACTCCGCCTCCGCCCCACCCGCTCCGCCCGCTCCCCCCGCTCCGCCCCTCCCCCCACTCCGCCCGCTCCGCCCCGCTCCGCCCCCTCCGCCCGCTCCCCCGCTCCGCCCACTCCGCCTCCGCCCCTCCGCCCCCTCCGCCCGCTCCGCCCGCTCCCGCCCCGCTCCGCCCGCTCCGCCCCCTCCGCCCCTCCGCCCCGCTCCGCCCCGCTCCGCCCGCTCCGCCCCGCTCCGCCCTCCGCCCCTCCGCCCGCTCCGCCCCGCTCCCTCTCGCCCGCTCTCCCTCGCTCTCTCGCTCTTCTCGCTCTTCTTCGCCTTCTGCTGCTCTGCCTGCGTGCGCTCTGCCCGCGCAGTCCCGATCGCCAAAGTGGCGAGGCGCGCCAGTCCTCCGCAACGTCGCCGTGCGCATGCGGCCGTCGCCTCGCGTCCCTCCCACAGTCTGCGCGCGCTGCACCTTCGGCGCGACACCCGCCCCCCTGCCCCTGCCACGCCCCCTCGCGGCGGCGGCAACAACGACGCCCTCACGAGCCGCTGCAGCCCGATTCGCAGCGGGCCAAGCGGCTTCGTTCTGGTTGGGCGTCTCTGAGGTTCTGATTCATCTCGTGCAAGGAGAACATGCGGTCTACTAATTTATGAATGTGATTAAGATATATACCTATTACACAATAGTGCGTTTATTACCTATTGGAAAATAATATTTATTCTTTTTTAAGTAACGTACTAAATAAAATTATAAAATACGAATATAATTAAATGCAGAACAAAGAGATAAAATTATTTACCTTACTATAATGTTTTAAATTAAATGTAAAAAATTATTTCTATTACTTCTTTTCTTGTCATGTTTCAATATCGCTGGTTTACAACCTTCAGTTCTTTCAAAATTAAAAGATGTCTCCTGCTGTAGGCATCCCGCCATACACATCTGTATTTCAGAAGAAAGGTTGCATCCTCTCTTCCTGGTTTTTAGGCTACGTGTTTTTGTCTGCGGTTTTTTCTTCTCGTTCCATTTTTTTTTTTAAATTCAATATCATTACTCTTTTGTTCATACAATACATTAGTGGATACATGTATTAATTTTTCGTGAACAACAAACACAACTCATTTTTTCCATTAATGACGAAATATAACGCTGCAACACATCTATGGAAATATACGCTTTGTTCAGTTTTGTTACTTTCATTCAAATGGAGCTTACGCAAGAAGTCTTGCAAAGTTTTACTTTTTCGCTACAAAGTAGAGAGAAAGTAATATAATGTTGTGCGAAAACGGTGAATTTTTCCTGAAAAACTCTTATTGCGGGGCCGTGATAAAGAATAGATGAATTCAGTTGCTAAATTTAGGGGGGGATGTTCTCTAACATGTTGTGTAGCCAGAATCCATGTTTTGTTGATCCTTGATGCCTAAAAATTAAATGGCGGCAAAACGTGTGTCTGTTATGTCAACGCTAGCGTCTAACCCGATCAGCCAGATTTCTTCAAAATCGATACTCCCTAATCGATCTCTTTGCGGTCCCTTGAATTTGAAACCGATATTTTAATTTTGGAGTGTACTTTACATTAAACCCTTGGCACATTTTCCAAAAAAAAAAAATGGCTTCAGTGTTTTTGATTAAATTTTGTTGTTGGATAATGTGAAGAACTTTTAAGAGAATGGTGTAGGTCTCATATTCGTTGAAAACTTGGATGTATCGAAAATTGCAAAAGTTCAACATTTTTTTCTGAATCTTCCTACAACTAAAATATTAAAAATAGCAGTTTCCTTTAATGAAATCTGTTTGATAAAGATAGTACTTAATTTTGCATGGAATTACGGGCGAGAAAGTAAATTTAGCATCACTAATTTTCTATCACGATTTTTGTGCTTTTAATTTCAATTTAATATCTTTTTTGTTCATACAAAACATTAATTGATACATGTATTAGTTTTTTCGGTAGAACAAAAATAACATTTTTATTTCATTATTGACGAAATATTAACGCTATGGGAAAGTTTTCTATATATCTAAAATAACCTCATTCTTCTATTTTCAACAACCTTAAAAAACAGCGTTGACACACGTTCAATTTCTCAAACTACCTATTTCCCATTAATGTTTTTTCTCAACTATACTTTCTCTTGACAAACTTATTTTCATCAATTTAAATTCCTACTCCATTTGAAGGTGCACTTTAACCATAAAACACTTCGCAACAAAAACCCACACCGAACATCCACAGTTTGAGCATTCGTAATATGTTTCACTTTCGCTCGTATAATTAGAAAATACGTAATAATGATATTTAATTTACTTCAACTAAACCAAAAACTATTTCATACAGTGCACATTGTGCATTCATACTTTCAAGACAATAATTCGCAAAATGCTTTTTCCCGCAATTTATTAATTTATTCAAGCTTAGATGCAATTAAAATCAATATCTATCATCATTATTACATATGAATACTTCGTATTGGACAATGGAATGTAAAATAACGAACAGGTATCTCTTATCCTACAGATACGTAATTATATGCATTGATGAACACAATCGTATATATCAGTCGTCTGTGGCACAAATCGAAAGTATTGCACGTTGATGCATATTAAATATGTAAGGTAAAGATAGGCGAAAGAATGCATAAAAGTAATTATTTGTCAATGCATTAAGTATGCGGTTTAAATCATAGCATACAGTACTCTGAACATCAAAGGAAGTTAGTACAAAACAGTCATCGATATTCGCTCAGTACATTCAGAGATTATCGCGCAGTAACTCAACACACTTGTTTCATTACATTTAGTATAGAAGTATATATATGCAGAAGTATAGATGCCTTTAGGATGGCACATGAGCAAACGTACTAGATTTCTGTGGTGGGGTTCGCGTTTGATTCCCGGCTGAGTAAAAAATAGAGTTGTTGCTTTCCTTTAAAATCGTCTCATTTCTGAAGACCATCTCATTTCTGTGACGAAAAGGAGCTCAGACAGGCGAGGCGGAGTTCCCTAGTCACGATGAAGGAAAAGCGTCGTGTTTGCCTCATTTCTCTTACCCCCTAAGCCGAAGGCAATTGATTGATTTGATTCATTGATTGATATTATCGTGTTTCCGGGCGCGTCAACTGCTTTGGTCATTAGTCCCATTAGTGTTGTGCATGTTTATTTCTCGGGAGATGGCGGTGATCTTGCCCCGTTGGATGGCGAGATCCGGCGCCGACCTACCGTCGGCTAGTGGGGTTTCCCCCTAACCAGGACTCTCCCACCAGCGGGGCACCGCCCCAGCCGGGACAAGCTCTAAGCTCCCGACCGGTCTTCTGGAATATGTGTTAGTGTAGTGCATGACAGTGTAACTGTATTTGTAAGGGGAGAGGAAGGACAAGGAAGAGGAAGGAAAGATCGCGCGCGGTCCGTGGCCCGTTTGGTAGGGTACTGCTCCGGCATTCGACTGGTGTTGATCGGAGAAACCACGGAAAAATACCGATCGGAGCAGCCGGCCACTAGAATTCTCCTCCAGACAGCGACTGTATTCGACCTAGCTGAAAAACTTGTGTCGAGAATCCTGTCGCTGTCAGAGCTCGAACCTAGGACCCCCCGGTCAGAAGCCCTGCAGGCGAGGAAAATAAACGAGACGCAGGCATGGGGAACACCATGTATGTATTCGAATTCAAAGACACAGTAGTAAAATTTTGTAGACTTTTTAAAGAAGATTATGAGGAATCCAGAAACATAATCGCACTGAGACGTACTAATACAGGTATAAATCCTTCTTCCTCAATTGTTAATAACATGAAATTGAAATAATATCAGTAACAGGAAACATATTACGAATAATTTCCATTTCTCTTCCTTTGCAGATTTTGTGCGTGATGAACGTATTTTCTCACAAAATATCTCAGACATATCTTTTTTCACTTAACCGTTGTGTAACTCATATTAAGGAAATCACATTTGTGTGTTCTTTTATTTTGCTGAGGTTGCAAATCAGTAATAATTTTGAAGACAATGTCCTTTCTCTTGCTAATTTCTTGAGAACAGCCAAAGTGAGTTCGGTAATTTGTCACATTTGTCCCAATTAAATTAGGTTATCATAACTTCCGTAATTCATATTTTTTTCTGGAATTGCACTATTTTAGATTCTTACAATAAAATATTAACATTTCAAAACCAATTGTAATAACTTAAATGATTGATTAAAATTTCTCTTCAGATTGTGCAGAAAATCTGCTGACGGAAACTTCCAAGCATTACGCATTAAAGTAGACTGTATATGACACATTTGAAAACAGAATTACAGTTATTACACCGTCAACCGATTTCGTGGAGTTAAAGTTACAAATCGTCCGTTAAGCAAACCTGAATATCTTTCACTGGATAAAGATATTTTCACTTAAGAGTGCGCTGTGCTGTAACGCGCAGGAATAAAATCTCATATTAATTATCTTAATCACAATAATAAGTCATATTTCCACAATTATTGTAATAACTAAGTATAAGTTAACGTTCATTATCGTTTGGATTATGACACCAAATGAGGAAAGAAACTAACGTTAGGTTTCAGGCGATCTAGATCGGCGCCGAAAGCGATCGCGGGGACGTGGGTTCCCAGCGCGACGCCATGCTCTATTCATCCGTTATCGGCGTCTCCGTCCGTGACGTGAGGAGCGCGGCGTCACTCACGGAGAAGCCGTCAAGCGACGCCGGGGCAGTGCGGGGGTGAGTGCGAGAGTACCGGAAACTATGGAGAGATGTCTGCGAGGGCGCATGGGTGGTTGGGAGTGGGAGTGAGAATAAGAGAAGAGTCCGAGAGTAAGGGGTGGGATGTGGTTCCGAGAGTAAGAGTGGGTTCAAGAGTAAGAGTGAGGTTCCAAAAGTAAGAGTGGGTTCTGAGAGTAAGAGTGGGTTCTGAGAGTAAGATGGGTTCTGAGAGTAAGAGTGGGTTCGAGAGTAAGAGTGGGGTTCGAGAATAAGAGTGGGGTTCGAGAGTAAGAGTGGGGTTCGAGAGTAAGAGTGGGGTTCAGAGTAAGAGTGGGGTTCGAGAGTAAGAGTGGGGTTCGAGAGTAAGAGTGGGGTTCTGAGAGTAAGAGTGGGGTTCCGAGAGTAAGAGTGGGGTTCTGAGAGTAAGAGAGGGGTTCTGAGAGTAAGAGAGGGGTTCTGAGAGTAAGAGAGGGGTTCTGAGAGTAAGAGAGGGGGGGGGGGGGGTTGGGGGTAGGGGTTTCAGAGCAAGTGATAGTGCGGAAATGACGATGGAAAGCAAGACCATGCATGGGCGAGGGGGAGGCCTTTTGATGGCGCGGGGTGGAGAAGCGCTGTTGGGGTGGTCAAGGTGTAGGCGAGGCCGGGGGCGAAAGCAGTGGAGGGTGAAGCGCCGGCGCAGGGTTAATTAGAGAGATACGCTCCAGGGGCTTCGCCGCCACTCACAAAAGCTGGAGATTGCATTGGGCGCCTCCAGAGTGTGCGAGCGGCGCGGGTCGCTTGTCGCTAAAGACGGTGGAGCCACACGCCCTACCTCACGCTGCCTCCTTTCCCGATTCGTCTCTCAGCGCTCCAGCCTTCCTTCACTGACGTTTCTCTCCCCGCTCTCCTCGCCAATGTCCAGCCACCACCCTTCCTCACAACTTGCATTAACTTATCTCACCGTTT
Organism: Teleogryllus oceanicus; assembly: GCA_964035755.1. Lineage (NCBI taxonomy): Eukaryota > Metazoa > Arthropoda > Insecta > Orthoptera > Gryllidae > Teleogryllus > Teleogryllus oceanicus. The sequence continues at coordinate 28,735,093 of CAXIVR010000012.1, read as the reverse complement.
CATTGATTCTTGGAATCACTTTGTCAATCGTCCCTCCTTTCTTTCTTTCTTTCTTTCTCTTTCTATTTCTTTCCTTTTCTTGGTTTTTCCTTTCTTTTCTTCGCCTTTTTGTGCCTAGTTTTCTCTCTCACTCTTTCACTTAATTTCATTCGTTACACTCTCTGACATCAAGTAGAATTGAACTTTGTCACCCCTTGATCGTTCTGGCAGTATGTTGCATTCCTTCTTGGTGTTATGACTTAGAATTTCTAACGTTAACTATTAACATTTATTTCATCCATTAATTTTCTCTCATAATTTCCATAATTTTTCTGAAACTTCATGTAAAATTTGTTTTTATATATTTTCTACTGTCTTGCCGTCATGTGTGTATTTTTAATTGCATTGTTTCTATCGAAAATCATTTAATGTTCTGTTCATTGTTTTATTGATATACATATTAACAAAATTATTTAATTCATAGTCATATTTTTCAAATTAATACTTTTATTATACTATTACGTGCTCTTCTTTTTCTTCTATATTTTGATAATTTTTGTAACATTTATGTTACTTAAATTATCTTCACACTCTTTGAAAAATATCACCCAACAAGTAATTGAAAATGTTTTCCAATCATTCACAAAGCAGTTAAATAGGTATTTCTTTTTAAATTAAATGTCATACGTTTCATTTTGTATTCAGCTCTCCGGAGTCTATCACAATTCTTCATTGATGACGACTATCCTTCAACAAGGAGGAGAGTGATATGCAGGATTCCTGACAAAAGCGGTGTCATTCACTCTCTCTTTGTCTCTCTCTCTCTCTCGCTCTCTCTCTCTCGCTCTCTCTCTCTCGCTCTCTCTCTCTCTCGCTCTCTCTCGTCTCTCTCGCTCTCTCTCTCGCTCTCTCTCGCTCTCGCTCTCTTTCTGTCTCCCTCTATCTCTGTCTGTCTGTCTGTCTGTCACTCTCTCTTTGTTTCTCTCTCTAACACGCATTGCTCAATTCGTTTCCTCATTGCTCTCTGCTCACCCTTTGCTCTTGGAGGTCACTGCCAATGATCTATCGCGAAGCTCTCCTTCTGCTTGCCTAATCGCCCTCTCTCCCTCTCGCTGCGCGGGAGTGCCTGGCAGTGCGCCCGGCCGCCCGCCGCGAAGTCTCGGAGCGAAACCGCGAAATTAATTGTGCGCTTTTGTGTGCGCCACCCTTTTTTCGTGACAGTCCGGAGATTGATGTTGCTTTGTCGCCGTGGGATGAAAAACAAATGTTTCAATTTTTTGCCCCTCTGCAATATATGTTTAATAAACGTAAGGGTTATGAAATGAGTTTAACTTTTGTGAGGTGTGAGCTTTTATTTGGGAGGCCTTTGCCCTACTGACGCTTTGCGATGGTGGTGTAGGGGGATGCACGGTCGTTAGAAGTTGGTGGTGGGCTTTGGGCAGTGAAGGATGCGTTGTGTAGAAGGTAAAAGTGAAAAATGGTAGCTGTGAGTAAAATTGTAACCAACTACTAGATTTTTGTTTGATTTTTTTTCGTGTTGCCGGGTACGTCAACTGCTTTGGTCATTAGTCCCGATAGTGTAGTGCAAGTTTTATTTTCTCGGGAGATGACGGTGATCTTCCACCCGCTGGACGGCGAGATCCAGCGCCGGCCTACCGTCAGCTAGTGGGGTGTAGGGTAAAGACAGGAGACGGGAGAGAAAGGAAAGAGAGCGCGCGGTCCGAAGTCGGTTTGTTAGATTAATGCTCGGGCATTTGCATCGAAGAAACTACCGATCAGGGCAGCTGGTGACTAGAATTCTCCTCCAGATGCCGGATGAATTTGACCTCGTATTTAGCTAGTGTCGAAAACCGGCCACCGTCGGGACTAAACAGTGGTGCGTTGAGCTATTTCAGCACGGGTGGGAGTGTCCAGGGGGGCAGAAGGAATGCTGGCAACGGTAGGGTGGCGACAGCGCTCTGATCGCAGCGAGCGGCGAGGAGAGGCAGGGGAACTACCGGCCAGAGCAGTTGACTACTACGATTCCCTTCAGGTCGTGGTTGAAGTTGGTCAAACTATGTTGCTAGTGCCAGAAATCCGTCGTGGTCGTCAGGAATTATACCCTAGTTTCATGCAAATAACAATGCTGTAGAGAAAACGGTGTTGTTGTTTTATTAAATAGTGATTGCGGGCACATTAAAAACTATATATATATATATATATATATATATATATATATATATATATATATATATATATTAGTCCCGTAAGTGTATCTCCCATCAGCGGGGCACCGCACCAGCTGGAGCAAGATCTAACCTCCGGACTCGTCTCCCGGCATGTGTAGTAGTGTAGTGCATGTTAGTGTAAGTGCGTGTACGAAAGGGGTAAGGGTAGAACAAGGAAGAGGAAGGAATGATCGTGCACGGTACGTGGTCCATTTGTTGGGGTATTGGATCGGCATTCACTTGGTGTTGATCGGGGAAAAAAACGGAAAACTACCGATCAGTGCAGCCGTTCGCTGGAATTCTTCTCCAGAACCGGCAGCGGTAGCTCAGTGCATCAACTGATGTCACTGTAGCGCCTCTGACCGAGAGGTCCTAAGTTCGAGTCTTGACGCTGCCAGGATTTTCGACACTGGCTTTCCAGCTAGGTCGAATTCAGTCGCTGTCAGGAGGAGAATTCTAGCGGCCGTCTGCTCTGAAAGGTAGGTTTCTGTGGTTTCTCCAATCTACACCAGGCGAATGCCGGAGCAGATGTCCTAGCAAAACGGACCACGGACCGCGCGCTATCTGTCCTTCCTCTTCTTTGACATATTCTGCTCACTACACACACACCTACACATGCACTCATCCATGTCTCGGAGACCGGTCGGACTGAGTTGTCCTGACTGGCGCGTTGTCCCGCTGGTGGAGAGAGTCTGTTAGGGGAACCCACAGCCGACTAGTCAGGTCGGCGCCGGATCTCGCCATCCAGCGGGGGAAGATCGCCGCCATCTCCCGAGAAAAACATGCACTACACTAACGGGACTAATGACCAGAGCAGTTGACGCGCCCGGAAACACGAAAAAAATCAGTCAATCAATTTCCTACAGACAGCGACTGAATCCAACCTGGATGACGCGGGGTGGGAGTGTCCAGGGTGGGCAGCGGGCAGGCCGACAACGGCGAGGGGTGGCGACAGCGCTCTGATAGCAACGTGAAAGCGCTGAGGAGTGTGGGGTGGAGGGCTTGGGGGAGGTTTCCTGGCCGGTCGGGCCACGGCGTCAAGAGCGTACCTCCTCAAGACAGATGCCTCGCGGCGGGCGCCGGCGGCGCCCGACGCTTCCTTCCGCTCGAGATGGACCCCACGCGAAGCGCCCCCCCCCCGGGCCCCGCCCCCTCGCCGCCCACGCCGCCGCAAATGGACGCGCGGCGCGCACGCAATCCGGGCTGTGGCGCGCCCCGCGGGCTGAATATCGATTCCATCTGGCCGAAGGACGAACAATCGCTGGCCAGGCGCTTCCTGCCACTTTGCTTCTGATTGCGTTTCTGTTCTCCTCGTGAGCGATCGTAGACACGCTGAGTTTACACGTAGTAGGCTGTTTTTACGAACGAGAGCGGTAGCTCAGTGCATCAACTGATGCCACTGCTGGCCTCTGACCGGGAGGCCCCGACAGCGGCAGGATTTTCGACACTAGCTTTTCAGCTATGTCAAATTCAGTCGCTGTCTGGAGGAGAATTTTAACGGCCGGCTGCTCTGATCGGTAGTTTTCCGTGGTTTCTCCGATCAACACCGCGCAAATGCCGGAGCAGTACCCTACCAAACGGGCCACGGACCGCGCGCGATGTCCTTCCCCTTCCTTGTTCTATCCTCTCCCCGTACACACACTCATTTACACTAACATGCACTACACTACCACATGTTCCGGGAGACCGGTCGGGAGCTTAGAGCTTGCCCTGGCTGGGGCGGTGCCTCGCTGTGGAGAGTCCTGGTTAGGGGAAACCCACTGCCGACGGTAGGTCAGTGCCGATCGCCATCCAGCAGGGAATATCACTGCCATCTCCCGAGAAAAAAATGCACTACACCAACGGGACTAATGACCGAAGCAGTTGACGCGCCTTGGAAACACGAAAATCAATCAATCAATATACTGAGGATGGATTGTTAAAATTATTAATTCTGTTTATTCATATTTGTTTTGTGTTAGAGGGTAATACACACACACACACTTACTGTATAAAAAGTCAAATAATTATCACAGTTTACATAAATTTTAAAAAGCCTCTTCTGTCCCTTTAATATAAAATTCATAAATTATAAAGCATTGCATATATTTATCCAAACGCGAAATATATAATTCTAAAATAACAATTTAAAACAAATTATATATCACATCCGTTTCCACAAACTTTACACCTATATAAAACGAGTTGATAATGACAGACTCTGGAAACTAATACAATTATTATTATTATATTTTATTATATTATTATTATTATTATTATTGTTGTTGTTTTTGTTGTTGTTGTTGTTGTTCACCTTTAAATGTCAGTTAGGCATCACGCAACACTGCCAATTTGTTCTCATTTGATATTTTCTTTTCCTGTTCGATACATACCTGTTCAATACTCCATGGCTTTTTCATTATATTCCTCCTTTTCTCTTCACAGCACATTATGCTTGTTTTATGCATTGAAAGACTTTCATTTTTTTTTTTTATTGTTTTCCCATAGTTTCCTTTTTTTTTTTTCCAATCTAACTTCTTTACAATGACTTCTCCATAGCTATACTATAAGTGTTGTGAATTGCATTCAATCGTTTTTTATTAACTAATGATGCTATGACAGCATGAGCTTTCTTGCCAGCACTTACTTGCAAAATTACGCCATAATTACTCAATATTTTGAAAAGTTTTGCATGACCGTATATCGAAATATATCTTTAAGGAATAGTTGTTATTAACCCTTAGGTACTCGCGCTGACGTCCTTTGTACGCCACTGGAACTGTAATTGCTCTAGGGGTTAGATGCGAGACAGCGTGACTTCTGACATTTGACCAAACCTCCAGGAAGATAGAAGGCATTCAGCTACAACCTCCATGATACTCGGTTGCGTAAGATTTACTGCAGTGGCTAGACAATTATATTTCCGTTGGAAAGTGTCCTTTGGCGTACTTTCTACGTGGCGCCGGTAAGCATTTTCTGCTGCATTTTCTGCAGCGCATTTTCTTATAATTATCACAGGAATTTTTAAATTTATTTGATGTAATTAAACAACTTATTTTCTTTTACATTAGGAACAATAAGGATGAAGAATTTTTCGAAAAGAGATAGTGAATTATTACACGAGGAATCGACAAACGATGAAATTTGCGATGCTGCAGCTGATTCTGATAAGGAAAACTCGAAATGTAATGGACTTTTTGAAGCCAAATCATAATTTTCCTTTTATTTTTCAATGCGTCTGTTAAAAACGGATTCTATTATTTCTATATTACAATAAATATTCCCAAGCATATTTGATTCCCAAGATATTGGTTTCTATTATTTTCGAGCCTTGCAACACAGGCTAAGGAAGTAACTCTTACGCTCTTCTATGCTTTTTGTAATCGGCTTGATGACAAGGTTTCCCCGTAGGGCCAACTGCGACAGTAATAGTCGCATCTAGGAGAAAGTAGCTAGTAAGAAATATAATAAGAGTGAAAGAAAGAGGTTTGAAATGTGATATTCATATATGGTGGTTGGGAGAGCTCCAAAATGCCACAATATAGAATAAAACATTCATGCCTTGGGCGAGATTCAACCCCACGAGATTTGTAATCGAGAACGTTCTGGCGCTACCACCTAAACAATCTTTATTCTCCGAATTTTCCTCTAACACTTACAACTTTTAGCGTAAATTTAAGGATATATTAATGCTAATATGATTTGAAGGAAAAACACCGTGTTTTTACTAAAAGATAACAGTTTTCTCTTACGGATGCAGATGAGATATGTACTCTAATGATAATCGAGTTTTTATTTCACTGCGGAAAGATGAACAAAATTGTTTAAAATTAACAACTTGGTAATTTCTACAAGTGTAATTATGAAATTCAAACTTTACGTATCTTTTGATATAAACATAATGTATAGAAATGTTCACCTTACTACTACAATGCTTAATAAACGTGACTTGAAAATTTTGTATCTGTTCAAAACCGTCTTTCTTGAAATAAAAATGGAAATATCCAATACCAACGAAAGAGACACATGTGATATGATTCACTTTTATAGGGCTTTGATATTTTGGGAATGTTTCGTATATACATAGATGTATGGCAATAAACTCCATAAATTAAAGTCAGAGTTGTTATTTATTTCATCAATAAATGATTCGTGATGAATGACAAGGGCCCTTTGCATAAATAAAGTTTTATTTATTCACTAACGTGTTGAACGTTGTTTGTTGATAAATGTAATTTAAAAGATATGCATGAAGTTCATAAAATCATTACTATCATTTATAATGGTGTGTAACAAAAATCTTAACAACGCGGGTAGAAGTCTCAGGTTGAGGGTAAACAGCATTCATTTTAATCGTGTTAATGCTCTAAAACATTTGATATTATTTTTTGCAATAAAATTGCTAAATTTACTTTAATATTTACAAAATTTACATTTTTTGTGATTGCTGTTCACGTATTAGAACACACCTCGACGATATTGCATGTTTAAATGAAATGGAAACGATAGAGATGTTCTATAAATAAATGTTTGTCATCAGTTATGAAAGGAAGAGACGTTGGTGAAACTTATCAATAAGTTGTCTCTTAATATTGTTTGTTGATTGCAGAGTTTCGACAATCATGAAGCCAAGTAGCCAGATGGACTTGTGTATCTTATAACTTCATTTTCTTCCTTTTTATTATAATTGACAACACTTTACATACTTTCCTTTTCTTACATTATATTTTATTACATACTTTTCCTACATTATTGTTTAGATATTGGACAATATGGACAGGGGTGTAATCTGGTTTGCATAAGGAAGTAAACGAGGTTACATAATGATTCAATTAAATTCGCTAAGGTACGCCAGATCAAAAAAGACATGCGTTTTTAAAGCACCAGACTACAGTAGTAAGAGATTATCCTTTGAAATAAAGATCACTGTAGTGCTAAGATATGAAGATCAATTCAGTTACTGTACATAATTGTTTTAAAAGAATAAATAAGTACAAGGATGTAACGCACCAAACGTTGGCCATCCCTAAAGCAAATCAGACAGTAAACAAATGTATTGGCGAGAGAATGTTTGAGAGTATGAAGAAATGAGAATGAATACTAGATGTAAGAAGATGAACTGTGACAGAAAGAAGTTTTAGTATTAGGACTTTCACCAACCTGTGTTCGAACTCCGATTCCAGCTTTCTGACCTTTAAACCGAAGATCTCCGGCAAACTCCTGAGCGATATCCGCATCAAATTTGGCAGGCGCTTTTCCACGAAGCTGAGAGCTTCTTTCACCGAAGGTCACAAGACCGCGCTGCAGGCTCCCCTCCATGGATGCCCTGCGCCCTTCGGGGGCCCTGTGCCCTCTCACGCCCCTGCCCCGTCCCTCCCCCCTCCTCAGCCGCAGCCCACGAGCTCAAAGGCGGCGCCTGGGCGTGTATTTAGACCGCGACGGCGCTCTACATTTTCATCATGTTAATTAATTTGATCAGCAGAGTAGAACATCTTTGACGCTGTGGCGAGAAGCTCGCCTCGGGATGAAAGGAGAAATATCTCGGCCAGGATAAGATATTGGGTGACGTCACTCCGCGATGGCGGCGGTGGCGGCTTTTTTTCCGCCTGGGAAGCGCCCAAAGCCCCCTGCGGTCCCCGCCACGGTCCCCGCCACTCACCCGCCGCCCGCCCCGCCGAGCCGCCACGGCCGCCTAATTTTCTTAATGGCTCGCGCGCTGTGACTTGAGACCGGAGCAGGTCGCGAGTGATTAGCCTATTCAGACTGCTCGCCCGACCGATTTGCGGAGCCACCACCAGATCAGATACATTCGGAGTGGAGTGCTGATCATGCCTTGAGAACTTCATGTCGCGCAGGGCACAGCTTCTCTGTCATTTCAGTTTGATGTTATGGAGAGTGACGTTTTTGGGGGTACTGTTTGTTTTAGATTGTGAACTGTTTTCTGAGAAAACACAATAATTTTCTTTCTTCGTTCGCATTGGCTTTGAATGCTTTATCAGTCTACCACTATTCAATTTTGTTCGACATTTTCACATTGAGTAACGCAACATTTTGCCATTATGCATCACAATAACAGCTCTACGAAAGAGAAAAAGAAAGTTTCCTGTAAATATTCCTTTTTTCTGCGAAGGAGAATATGACCAAGTAACTTCACGGGTGTATCGACTTGTCTATCTAATGGGAAAGTGTGGAAAAGGATCTCGATATTGTAGTTGCAATACATTTACGATTTCGTATTGAAATGTATGGAAAACACGTATGCATTCCTTAATGATATTGTCAAATGAGATAAAATTCACAGAATGCCCTAAAATAAATTTCATAGATGCTTTATTTTGAATATAGTTGACAATTACCTACTATTTTTTATGATCCCGTAGGGTAGTATTGGCTTGAATTTTTAAATGAATTTTGCTGAAAAACAAATTGTTTGGAATATTTTTTTACGGTGAAGCTACTATTTAAAAAATATTGTGATTAATTAAATTGAAACAATAAAATTTGTAAAAGAGTTCATACAAACTGAATCTTGAACATGATTTGCTTAACAAAAGGTAAAGAGGAAATTAATTGCTTGAGAAATTAGAAAAGCAGACTAAGGTTGATTTATTCATTTTACCCTTACGTTTTGAACAATCCTTGATTTTTAGCTCATTTATATCTTGACTAAAATTGCGTCGGCCTATACATCTTGTATTTATCACTCAGAAAGCCGTATGATTGGGCATGAGAACAATAGTACTCTCTACAGGAAGCGCGATGACTGTGTTGAAGTAGTAATATTGTAAAACTCTTCATCGTAAGTCATATTTTCTTAATTTTCTTGTTAAACAATGTCATTTTTCTTATACTTAAACGTAAAAATTCAGTCAAGGGTGAGGCACTAGAAGGACAAAAAGAAAGAGTATGAGATGTAACAAGACAGAAAAGAGAAATATGTGGGTAAAGAAATAATAAAAGGGTTCAGGAGAGAAGGGAAAAGTAGAGTTATAAGAAGAAAAGTTTGACTAAATGTTAGAGAGAGAGAAGGGGAAAGGTGAGAGGAGGAAGAGGTGAAATGAAATAAAGAGTGGAGAGAGAGGCAACATAGAAGTGAATAGGGGAGAGAAAGAGAGAGAAAGAGAGAGAGAGAGAGAGAGAGAGAGAGAGAGAAAAGGAACAGAAAGTGGGAGAGGAAAGGAAGAGAGAGTGGAAGAGGAAAGGAAGAGAAAGAGGGAGGGGAAAGGTCGAGAAAGAGGGAGAGAAAAGGGGGAAAGATAGAGGAACGAAGGAGAGAAAGCAAAGCATTCTGGGGAGCGCAAGACAAGTGGAAGCGTCGTCAGCCCATCAGCTGCGCTGCTCGCTCGACGCCGCGCCGGCAGAGTCCTTTCGCTCGCCCCGAACCGAGCGCGAGGATTTGGGAGGGCCCCCGGCGGCGGAGAAGACCGCCAACGACGCCGGCGACGCTCCTTCCGCGGCCCATGAATGATGCATCCGGCGGCGGCGGCGGCGGGTGAGGCGCGAGCGACGGCAGCGGGGGCAGCGCAGTAGCAGTGTCAAGGAGACAGGGGGCGTTGGCAGGGGGCGTTGGCAGGGGGCGTTGGCAGGGGGCGTTGGCAGGGGGCGTTGGCGGGGGCGTTGGCAGGGGGCGTTGGCGGGGGGCGTGGCGGGGCGGGGCGTTGGCGGGGGGGGGCGGGGGCGTGGGCGGGGGCGTGGGCGTTGGCGGGGGCGTTGGCGGGGGCGGCGTCGCGGGCTGCTGCGGGGGCGGCGGCAAAGGCGACTGTGGTGGCGGGGGTGGAGGCCTTGGCCGGCGGCGGCGGGGGCAATGGGGGCTGCCGTGACGGCGGGGAGGGGGCCGAGGGTGAAAGTGCGCCGCGGAGAGCGACTGAGGAAACAAGCGCGGCGACAAGAGGTCGACGAGGGCGCTCGGAGACAATGACGACGGCAAGGGTGGTAACCATGGGGGAAGAAAAGACACAGCAATGAAAAAAGACAAACTTCTGTGTTTCTTCTGTGATGTTTCTTGTGGCTACTAATCCCTTCATGATGATGTATTGTATATTTCATATGTAGAAATCAGTGACCTAATTAACGGATTGTTTTAACGAGGAGATTGATCTCTGTTTTACATTAACAATCTCTATTCAGACACCGCGTCTTCAAGAGGAGTCATAGTGTTGGCAATTCTTTTCGCCTCCTATATTTCTTCAATAGTATAGAGACCTTTTGTGGCTAAATATAATTTATTTCAGACGTGATGAATTGCACTTTCACTTTAAAAATATGGAGAATTTGTTTAAAAATCGCATCTAAATATTCAGGTTGAATCCCCCCATCACTGAGTAATAGCTTGGAATCTATATCGCGAAATAACTCCAGAACGAAACGTTCTAGGGGCTTAAAAAGTAGAATTTTGAGGCCAATGGCCTCAAAGACACGCTGCTCACACCTTAATATACAGGATAAGATCTTCTTAAACATTCTACTTTATTTTTCCTGATTGGACGCTTCTCAATTCCACTCTACCTTTTCAGAGCATGTTGTATGTGACTAGAGCTCTATGTGAAGTTAAACGAATTACTCGACATTCTCTGCGATTGAATCTCACGGGTGCACCTCCTTCTCGAAAATTAAGGTAAAGAAGAATAGTTTGTATTGACCAAAGTGTATTGTATTGTTATTAATTACAAGGAGAGATATGGGAAGGGAAATTACGCTTAATATGGAAATAGAAAACTAGGAAGGAGGCTGGGGTTTCACGTGCGAGAGCTCTTGCATGGGTACGCTAGTATTTAACCTATTTGGTACAGTTTTCTCTGATTTCGATAGTAGCTAAATAATTTAATAAATTATTTGACGTTTCAATTAAGTTCTACTTGAAAACAAACTGAAAACTGAGAAATTAAGCCATGGGAAAGATGAAAAGTTTGGTACAACGAACATAAATCTTAAGACCAACATTAATTCCCTGCTTACAAATTTACATTACAAATATTTGCTTCTATTTTATACACATATAGAATACAAGATACATTATTTAATGACGAAAGTGCGTCACAAGATAAAAAATAATTTAAGTTAAAACAATTGCTCTTAATTATTGTAGTGCATATTCCAGGAGACCGCTCGGGAGCTTAGAGCTTGTCCCGGCTGGGGCGGTGCCCCGCTGGTGGGAGAGTCCTGGTTAGGGGGAACCCCCACTAGCCGATGGTAGGTCAGCGCCGGATCTCGACATCCAGCGAAGGAAGATCACCGCCATCTCCCGAGAATGCACTACACTAGCGGGACTAATGACCGAAGCAGTTGACGCGCCCGGAAACACGAAGAAATCAATCAATCAAACCATCCTGTACTCCTCGCTGCTCTTCGCAATTGACGCCACCCCAACTTCTCCCTGTTCCTCACCTTCTCTGCATCCTTTCTCCCCGCTTTCACCCCATCATATCCACTCTTCTGCCCGGCCGCCCCCTTCCCCACCGTTGGCTTGCTCGCCCTGCACCCAGGGTGGTGTCCGCCCCTTTCTGCCACCGCGTTTTGCTTCCCGTCCCCCCTCCTCGCGGTTGCGACCAGACCTCTACGATTCACTCTCTCTATCTTCGCTCTGTCCTAGTGCCGCTCCCCTCCCCCTTCGCAGCACCGACTTCATCTGCGTCTTTGCTTCTCCCCCACGTCGCCCGCGATTATCTTCGTCACCCCGCGCGCTGTGAGTTGCTCTGCCTCTGCTCTGCATTTCTCCACATGGGTGGGTGTGTTTACGAAAGTGACGCTATTCCCATATCCGGCTATCTATTTTTGATATTTGCAGAACTACAAATTAAAGAAAGATATTTTTGGCTTAAATTCCATCTTTTCTATACTAATGGTGCTACAAAAGCACGTACTTTCTCGCATTATATCTACAATTAAATTTTGTGGGGGGGAAACTTCAAAGGGGAGAAATTATATGCTTTTGTAGAACCTCTAGTTATTTATTTTCTCACTCTCTTCCTGCACGATTAATGGTTGTTATTGCTGTATTGACCTCAACAATTCTTTTATTATACAAGATGTAATAAGCGATTGCAAAGCTTTATTATTTAGTTACAATAATTGTCGCGAAAACCATTCATCTACTCCAAACACTAAGTAAGCAGGATGTGAAAACTATCGGATAAAATAAACTATTTTTAGTGTTGGTTTAAACAAAAATGAATGAAAACTTTCGTGTTTTCTTTTTTTCTAGAAAACACGGGCGGGTAATGAATATATCACAAATATACCATTATACTTTATTGATCTAAACTACAGTTTACATGACGAAACATTGAATTGCCATTTCATATGCGATAGATAGATTACTAGCAATGATGTGAATTTAACGTTTTGTTTCACTCATTTTTGTCTTCTCATATGAAGATGTTTGCTTCAGCACATTACCAACACCGAGTATTTCTTCTTTTCTAGAGCTGCTTTTCTGGCGTTTTCTCTTTTCTTCCTTCAAACACGCTGTCGGAAACGGTTCAACAACCCCTTTCTGGGTAATCTCGATGTTAACATATTTACTAACTAACAGTATTCTAATTCTGTTTTGCATTTACTCTCTTTTGCTTCCATTTCTTCATCCATTTCCTTTGTTCGTTTCTTTCTCTATTTACAACCTCTACCCAGCCTCGGTTGATTCCATTGTACTCTGTAGAGCCTTGCTTTATTAATGGGGGAGGAGATTTTTATACTTTCTGTGGCCGATGATTGTTTCATACATGATACCTCGATCATCTCCCCTCCACTAATCCTGCTGCCCCGGTTATCACAGGGAGTTTCTTTTGTCTTCAGTCCACGTGGTACAAACTATATTTTCTTGCTTCTACCACTCACGTCGTTTGGCCTGCCAGTGGCAACTACATCCTTTCACTTTCTATTATTTTTCTCTCTACATCACCGTAAAGTCTTCTCCGGCATGATTTTCGGCAATTACAAAGGTTCCTGCTGCCTTCCCTGATATAATCCTCGTTGCTCCGTTGCCCCGTTGCCATGTCACTCCCGCACTACACCATACACTACATCACAGTCCATTACAGCCCCACCCTCACCTATCTCATCATCTACTGTCGCCCTTGCTGCCCCCCCCCCTTAAATTCTGCCGTTCCCTCCCTCTTTCACCGCGGCGCCGCCCCCTCGCTTGCAATTGAAATTGAGCCTCCGTGCCGGAGCCTCCAACTCCGCACAACTCTCGCCGGCCGCCTATTACCATATTTAACTAGCGGCGACGCCCCACGCTCGCACCTTCGCTCGGCGGTCGCCCGCCCGCCCGCCCGCCCGCCCGCCCGCCCGCCCGCCCGCCCGCCCGCCCGCCCGAGCCCGCCCACCCCCCACCCACCCACCCTCCCGCCCAAGCCACTCACCACCCACCCGCCCGCCCGCCTAAGCCTGCCCACGCCTGCCTCGCTCAAGCCTGCCCGCCCAAGCCTGCCCGCTCAAGCCTCGACGGCTCAAGCCTGCCCCGCCCAAGCCTGCCCGCCCAAGCCTGCCCGCCCAAGCCCGCCCAAGCCCGCCCCCCGTCTGCCCATCAGCCTTTTCCCGCCCACCAGCCTCATCTCGCCTGCCATCCTCACCCCGCCCGGCAGACCATCGCGAGGAAGGGCGTGCATGAATGTAGGCGGGCGATGACGAGTGAATACAAACGTGAGTGTGCATGCAGTGGCGTGCGTGGGCGTGCGTGCTGGGGTGCGTGTGTGCGTGCGTGGTGGGCGTGCGTGTGCTGCGGGTGTGGGCGTGCGAGGTGTGGCGGCGATGTGCGTGCGTGTGTGGGCGTGCGTGTGTGGGCGTGCGTGCGTGGGCGTGCGTGGGCGTGGGTAGGCGAGCGTGGGCGGGCGCGGTCGTAAGCGAAGGCCAACGAATGTGGTATTCGCGACGGGGACCGGTAGGGGGGATCGGGTTCTGCGCAGTTCGAATGGGTGGGGGGGGGGGGTGGGGCGGGGGGTGGAACCGCAGAAGGGGCGGGGGAATTGCGGGTGACCGAGTGGCGACACGAAGAGAGGGCATTTTCGGGAGAGCTGCACCTCGCGACTTATGTCATTTCGGATGAACAAAGTAACGTTTTCGAATGGTACGCCAGGAAAAAGCAACGAGGGTAGGGAGTAGGAAAATAAAATGCACCCTGAATCAAGTTTCCATGAAATAACTGTTTTATCATAAAAAATAAGAGATATTGAAAACTGTTGTACATAACATACTGAAAATTTTCTGGACGAAGAGGTTTGCTTTGGCGATGAAGTTTTTTCCATGAAGAGGTTTGCTATGGCGAGGTAAGCATGTCAATAATTGTTTGAGGGAAATGAATATTTACAATTCCAGTATTACCTGAGTATTCGCAATCGTTCATGACATTTATCCAAATAATTATTACATCATTACACAGTTTTACGGGTTTTTAACATTGCGTATACTTTCACGTAATTTTTTCTATTGATATCGTTTCTTTCTTATTTTATTCTTGTGTGAAGTGAAATTCGAGGAACGATGATTTTTTAATTGGATATTATTCTTGATTTTATCTGAATGTTTTCATATTAATTGGTGTTTGACGGACTCTGATGGCTAACGAATTCTGATAACCAAAGGCTTTTGAATTTTTGAATTTGCTATTGAAATTATAAATTGTTTATTTCATGCCATCGATAGTACACATTGTTGTAAAGGATCTGGGCAATCAAGTATTTGTACCAATTGCAAAGGTCTCTATTTGATGTTCCGAGTAGTTTTCATGCTATGAGGCAACATTCATTCAATTTTGCCGTTCTTTTCTGATCGCCTCAAACTCGTGCTACCTTTTATCACGTTTTTTCTTAGATCAGGCAATTTAAATCGATGTGGCATCCTCCATTATTCATCCTTATTTTTCATCACAGCATCCTCAGTTTTTCCATATTTTTAACTTAATGACGGTGTTGCTTTTGATTCCCTAGAATTGGATTAATAAGTGCTGGTTAAGCAACTTTTACATTGCAAATATATAATCAATGTATTTTCGATTTTGAAATACCAAATCAGATGGTTTTGAAAGAGTTTAAAAGCAATACTTTAAAATGTCACAAAGTAATTCAGAATTTCCAAAGGTCAATTTCATTTGACTGAACATTGACGTTATGTAATAAAACCGTGGAATGAAATTTCAATCATTTGAATATCCAATGTCAATTACTGCAATATTTTAAGAACAATAATATTTCGACCAAATGTTTACATTTGATCTTAAATTACGTTCTTTCTCATATACATGTGAGTCAGATCAGTGTTCACTTTCATAATAGCCGCTCTGAGCTCTTCCTGCGTTGGCGCATCTCCGAAAGGGCAGCTGAGGAAGGGGGAGGGGGACCCAGCGTTCGGAAGAGCTCTGCGCGGGAGCGCGTCAAGTGCTTGCGTCATTAGTCCCGTTAGTGTAGTGCATGTTTTTTCTCGGGAGATGGCAGTGAACTTACCACACTGGATGTCGAGATCCGGCGCCGACCTACCGTCGGCTAGTGTAGTTTCCCCCTCACCAGAAGTCTTTCACCAGAGGGGCACCGCCCCAGCCGGGACAAGCTCTCAGCTCCCGACCGGTCTCCTGGAATATGTGGTAGTGAAGTGCATGTTAGTGTAAGTTTGTGTGTAACAGGAGAGGATAGGACAAGGAAGAGGAAGGACAGATCGCGCGCGGTCCGTGGCCCGTTTGGTAGGGTACTGCTCCGGCATTCGTCTGGTGTTGATCGGAGATACCACGGAAAACTACCGATCAGAGCAGCCGGCCGAAAGAATTTTCCTCCAGACAGCGACTGAATTCGACCCTAGCTGAAAAGCTAGTGTCGAAAATCCTGCCGGCGTCAGGACTCGAAGCTAGGACCTCCCGGTCAGATGGGGAGGCAACGAAGTCGAGGGCGAGAGATGGGATGGGGACAACGCCAGAACGAATGTGAAGGCGAGGAGAGGGGTGTTAAAAGCAAAGGGTGGTGAGAGCTAGGGCGATGGTGGGTGTGTAGGCGAGATCAAGGGTGAGAAATTAGGGCATGAGCGGGGGTGAGGGAAAGGGCGAGAGTGATGACAAGAACTAACACGTGGGTAAGGGCAAGAACAATGGCAAGAACGGGCACGAGGGCGAGACCGTAAGCCGCGGACCGCGCGCAAACTTTTCTTCCTCTTCCTTGACCTATCCTCTCCCCCTTACACACACACTTACATAGGACGCCCACGAGGGCAAGGGCGAGAACAATGACAAGAATGAGTGCGAGGTCGAGAGTGATAACAATGGCGAGCACGAGGGTAAGGGCGAGAACGATAAAGGGCAACGAGACAAGCATGAGAGCCATGACAAGAGAGCCAGAGCGACGGCAAGCGGACAGCAAGATGGGGGACGGGCAAAGAGGTAGAAGGGTGGGTCCAGAGAACTCTGGCGGGGGCCAGAGAAGGGTAGAGCGTTGGTGAGCGTACGTCAAGGGCGTGGCATGGCGAGCAGAAGTGAGATGAAGGGCGATTGATCGAACGGCAGGGGC
Organism: Teleogryllus oceanicus; assembly: GCA_964035755.1. NCBI lineage: Eukaryota > Metazoa > Arthropoda > Insecta > Orthoptera > Gryllidae > Teleogryllus > Teleogryllus oceanicus. The sequence goes on along the minus strand of CAXIVR010000012.1, from coordinate 28,718,445 downwards.
GAGGACAAGGCGTGGTAGGGGCGAGAACAACGGCGAGACTTGGGGTGAAGGCAAAGCGAGACGGGCAAAGAGGTGAGAGGGGCAAGAAAGGCGTGACCGAGAGAAGGGTAAGAGTGTTGGCGAGAGTTAGGGCAAGGGTGGCATGGCGAGCAGAGAGCCGAGATCAAGGGCGACTGATCGCAGGGCAGGGGCGAGGACAAGGGCGAGAGCTGGGGCTGTGAGGGGGCCGTGGCGAGCGAAGCGGCGAGAGCGAGCGGGGAGGCGAGAGTTGTGGGCGGGGTGGGCGCCAGAGAGCGCGGGGGCGGGGCGGGATGGAGGCGTTGCGTGTGCGCCGCGTGAGGGCGCGAGGCCTGCCGAGGCAGAGTGCCGCTGCGCCCCGTCTGTCGAGGGCAGCAGACAGCGGGGCACAGTGGGCGCTAATGCTCGGGGGTTGCTCAGCAAGTTCCCTCCCAAAATAATACAATTACCCCTCATGAACACGTACTCAAAGGGACCGAAATAATCGGAGTTAGTGTCATAAAAAATCGTGTTACCGAGTATTATATATGTCCGTATTACCACAATCCTTTGCTGGGACCGAAGTTTTTTCATGTTACAGCAAAATTCGTATTGAGCGCGTTCGTGCTAAAGAGGGTTTACTGTATTATTTTTATAGAAAATCTCCACATTTACTACTTCTGAATTAAAAGTTTCATATTTTATTAGTTACCAAGAACACGAACTAATCATGTGTATGATATAATGTGCGAAAGGAAATTCTTTCCGCACCGAGCCCAAACACGGTTTTCTATTAAAATTTCCATTTATGTTGGTAGAAACCACATAACTGGGAATAAAGGGAAGGGGACAACGCTTCCAGCCATCTATTATGATTCTGGTAAATGCACAATGTGCGTTTACTTTTCCAATTATTATTTCTGTTGTAGCACTTCCACAAGCACTGTAGAGAGACTTTTCTGGTGCACATTACGTTTGATTAAACGTCACAATGAAAGATGGAAATTAAAACATTTTGTAACTGAATAATAATCTTTTTTTGAAGCAGATATTTCTGTAAAAAAAACAAAAATTTGGAGTTTATCTGACATAACTAAAAACATTCCTCTATGTACAAACGTTACAATTTGTCGCATTTAGAGATATGAAGTACAAAAATAATTTTTCTCGATTGGTTGATTTTGCTAAACTGGCCACCCAAATACTTAAATTAGCTTATCAGATGCCTGCAAATATGTCTTTAAAATAAATCTTAGGTATACTTGTTCGTCGACAGCAAATTGAGACTTAATATATATTTGTGGCGGGAAGTGCTTTGCTTTTGCAGTTTAAGCATCACACACTACTTGTCACGTGATTCTGAATCTCATTTTACACTACGCTCTTCAAAAAGATAAAAGACTTTTTCGGAAGTATATGCTTGTTGTACGAGGTACTGATTTGGACATGGGTGTCAAGTATCCTATTGTTAAAACGTTTTCCATCAAATTTGGGCTTGATTTTGTTTCGGCATTCGGACCTCGGAGAAATTCGATTTACTTGATTGAGATTCAAGAAATTCCAGACGATATTTCACGATCGCATGGGTAGGATACTTGTTTGCAGTGAAGACGGGCTTAATCCTTGCGGTGGGTTGTGTAGAGGGACGCTGGAGGGGTTATTAAGGAATAAATCAACAACGGTTCCCACATGTTCTATTTAATTGCAACTACTCTTTAAACACTCCATTACTAATAAGAAGAAAGTGTGAAAATTTCAGAGAAAAAATAGATCCTGTAGTTTTTGCGTCTATGAGTGACACACATACGCACATTTCCTTTCTGAGAGAGACGGTGAGAAAGAGGCGGAGAGAGAGAGAGGCGGAGAAGAGAGAGCAGGAGAGAGAGACAGGAAAGAGAGCAGGAGAGAGAGGAGAGAGCGGAGAAAGAAAGACGGAGAGAGAGAGACACGAGAGAGAGAGACAGGAGAGAGAGAGACAGGAGAGAGAGACATGAGAAGAGAGAGACACGGAGAGAGAGAGCAGGAGAGAGAGACAGGATTTCGTTTCTGAGAGAGACGGTGAGAAAGAGGCGGAGAGAGAGAGAGGCGGAGAAAGAGAGACACGGAGAGAGAGAGACGGAAAGAGAGACACGGTGAGAGAGAGAGAGACGCGGAGAAAGAAAGACGGAGAGAGAGACACGGAGAGAGAAAGAGGGAAAGAAAAAAATTGTAATATGGGTCTTCCGACACAGTACACTGAATTTTCCAAGGCCGCTTTCGAAGTTGACTTTCCGCGTTGCAAGAGTGTTTCGCCCACTGTGCCACACAGCTATGTTGAGCGTGAAGCGGGCGGGGCAGCGGGCGGGGCAGCGGGTGCGGGCGTCAGGTCTGCCAGGGATCGCCGAACCGCCACGTCGGAGCCCGGACGGCGCGCTGCGGCGCTATTGACCTCCGACTCTGACGCGCCCCGCCCCCGACCCCGCAGCCACTGCTCCACCCCACCGCAACCGCCACCTCCACCCCCTCCCCAACCACTCCCCATGCAACCTCAACCCTAAAGTGGAGTTACTCTAAGAAGCAACCACTTTGACATGTGGGGGGAAAAATGAACGCCATGCAGGGGGATGGCATTCCAATAGATAGTGATGAAGTTTTTATAAATTAGTTAACTGTAAACAAATGCACTACAAAATGAGTTTCATGGTCATAGCATGCAGTTGTTGCCAACAGTGGACAAACAAGTAGCTATCAATGCGGTCCCTTCTTATAGTTTTTTGTGTATACCAAAGCCGTATGCAACCGCCGTTCCAGTCTCGACCACTGTTCGCGACCTCCCTCTCCCGCCAGAAACTTCAGCCTTTTTCCTTTCCCCGGCTCCTGCCTTCACATCTGTTGCTCTTTCTTGCTTTGTCTTCGGTCCTGCTACCGGGAGCGGTAGCTCAGTGCACCAACTGATGTCACTGCAGGGCCTCTGACCGGGAGGTCCTAGGTTCGAGTCCTGACGGCGGCAGGATTTTCGACACTTGTTTTTTACCTAGGTCGAATTCAGTCGCTGTCTGGAGGAGAATTCTAGCGGCCGGCTGCTCTGATCGGTAGTTTTCCATGGTTTCTCCGATCAACACCAGGCGAATGCCGGAGCAGTACCCTACCAAACGGGCCACGGACCACGGCAATCTGTCCTTCCTCTTCCTTGTCCTATCCTCTCCCCTTACACACATATTCCGGGAGACCGGTCGCGACCTTAGAGATTGTCCCGGCTGGGGCGGTGCCCCGCTGGTCGGAGAGGCCTGGTTAGGAGGAAACCCCGCTAGCCGACGGTAGGTCGGCGCCGGATCTCGCCATCCAGCGGGGGGAAGATCACCGCCATCTCCCGAGAAAAACATGCTCTACACTAACGGAACTAATGACCAAAGCAGTTGACGCGCTCGAAAACACGGACAAATCAATCAATCAATTAATCGATCCTGCCTTCATCACCGTCTCCGGAGCCACCCCCGACCTACTCACCTACCTTGTTTTCATACCCGACATGTCTGTAACCTTTCCAGTTCCCCCTCCTCAACATTCCCGTTTCCTTCTGTCTCAGTGTGCGTTCTCTCGGTATCTTTCCCTTTTTTTTTTTTTTTTTTTTCCCTTTTTTCCCTTTTTTTCCATTTTTTTTCCTTTCTTTCTTTATTTTTTTCATTTAGGCATCATTTCTTTCCTAATTCTCATCCCCGTTCCCGTTCCAGTTCTATTCTTATCCTCTATTTTAGTATTTGTCTCGTCTTCCTTATCTTTCCTTGACTAGTTGCCCCTCCCATCTCCACATATTTTTTTCATTTCTGCTTGTACCCGTCCCCAGTCTCTCTCATTGAATCGAACCCTTGCCGCCATCCAGCTTTTAGCAATCTACGACCCCGTCCGCATGCTCATCCCAGACACTGTAACTTTCTCAACTCCCCCATCGTCAAAGTTCTCGTTTCCTTATTCCAACGGGTTTCATTTCTTTCCCCACTATAATCCGTTCTAATTCTACCCCTGCACCACATTCTGCCCAACAGCCACCACTCCCTCCATCATCGCCGCGGATAGTTCCAATTCCATCTCCGCAATCGCGGCTGCCTGCATCACTCACTTCACCATTGCCTCGGCTCTCCCTGGCATCGGTTCGATTGATTGAGTTTTTCGTGCTTCCGGGCGCATCGACGGCTTCGGTAATTAGTCCCGTTAGTGTAGTGCATATTTCTTTCGGGATATGGCGGTGATTTTCCAGCGCTAGATGGCGAGATCCGACGACGACCTACCGTCGGCTAGTGGGGGTTCCCCCTAACCAGGACTCTCGCATGGGCGGGGGACCGCCCCAGCTCCCGACCGGTCTCCCAGAGTATGTGATAGTGTAGTGCATGTTAGTGTAAGTGTGTGTGTGTGTGTGTGTGTGTGTGTGTGTGTGTAAGGGTAGAGGCTGGGACAAGGAAGGGGAAGGACAGATCGCGCGCGGTCCGTGGCCCGTTTGGTAGGGTACTGCTCCGGCATTCGCCTGGTGTTGGTAGGAGAAACCACGGAAAAGTACCGATCAGAGCAGCCGGCCTTTAGAATTCTCCTCCACACAGCGACTGAATTCGACCTAACTGAAAAGCTAGTGTCGAAGATCCTGCCGCCGTCAGGACTCGAACCTAGGACCTCCCGGTCAGAGGCGCTGCAGTGACATCACCATCGGTTCGAGGATCGCCGAGTGCCCGAAACGCTGGGAACAAGGCGATTAGGGGATGCTAAAGTGTTTTTATAAATACTAATGCGTTGTCTCTGCGTGCAGAAACGGTTTTTTCACATTCATCACAATTTTCTTGCATGAGCTTATCATACAAGTCTATTGAATAATTGTTCCCGTATGGTTGGACGATACTCTTAATCCTAATCTTAAATGACGTCTTAATCTTTTATACCTCACAAGAAATGATTTTTCGTAGTTACCCAAATTTACGAGGCAATTTGGAAGAATATATGCTGTGAATAATGTGATCAGTGATACTTAACACATACTTTTTTGAACCAATCAATGATCTTCTCTTGTAGAAAAAAAGAAGATAGTGATCTCCAACATGTTTAGAGGGTGTATCAAAGTGCAGTTTCATGTCTTCATTTTGATGTATTCATGGTAAGGTTTTGTATTTTCAATTTAATGAATGTTGCTGAATATAAGGGACCAAAACAAATGGCTAGTTGTTTATTTTAAGTGTTGTGTGATTATAAGAGTGAGTGTTTTAATAAAAAATGATTTGTATTTATAATACAAAAACAATAAAAAATATTGCTTATTTTACGTTTTATGAAAGAAGAAAAATTTTACACACCCAGTTTTGTAGGTAATCTCAATCTACAATGATTTCCGTTATAATTATTAAAATAATTTGGCAAAACATACGTATTTTCCAATATACATTTTCAATTCATCTCATTTTAATTCAAAATGTACACTGCCAACAATAGAAATACTTATCTTTCAATTCGTGTTTTTCAATATTTATTAATTGAATTTCGATATTTAAAAAATTTTGGAAAAATTTTTATTAAATATATTTAAAAAATGATACTTGGCATTTTTATTTTGTAAAATAAACACTTGAGGAAGGATAGACAATGAAATATCATTAATGGATATTCTCCGAATTTATCTTGATACTTCAACTTATAATTTTGGAAAAGAAAATGAAATAACTTCGAAAATTGAGGAAACTGTTCCCGAACCTTCATTTCACCCTTAATGTGATTGCCAAGGAAAGAAAATGTGGGGCAGTTTAAGTTGTCGCTTACCTGCAAGTACTGATTATATGGGTGCTACACAACAAAACACGCGATGGACTAATGACATAATGAGACTCGAATTTGTTTTGTTCTCTAAGAGTTGTTCAATAGGGAACAATCGCTACAATACAAACACACCGCGAGGCCCAACGTATCCGGACTCTCCATCGAACGCGCTCTGGCTTTACGATACCAGGCTATGCAGACAAGTGTATTTAAATGATGCATACACAATACGTCGACATCAGATTATTATAATAAATCAAAGTAACTGAACAGAGGGAACCACGAGAGAGACTTTGCGTTCGCAGTCATCAGAAAGATTTTGTTGACTTGTAAGTCAACAAAACTAATGGACTAATGTACAAAACTAATGTACAAAACTAAACGAATGTACAAAACTAATGTACTAAGTTAACTAATGTACTGAAATCTTTCATATATGCGTATGTAGCCGATCTATTTCCTAATTTGATCCGATCTATTTCCCAATGGACATGTACACATGTCCATTGTTGGCCCATGTGTTCATTATTAATAATGATATTGCGGAGAAGAAACGTCAGTAAATCCCCGCAACCAATAATTTCTATGTCGTCTATGAAATAGATCGGCTACATACGCGTAATGAAAGATTTCAGTATATTAGTAACTACATATCTATTATTATTTCCACTAAAATAATTAAATATTTATTTAATAATTTTGCTGTTATTTAAAGGATTTTTTGTTGAAATGTTGGGGAACCCTTATAATAGTTTTTAACAATATTTTTCGCAAGAATTACACCTAACTGAAGTTTAAAATACATTATTCATGTGATGTACTCTTGAAAGAAGTATTATTGCTTTGAATTTAAAAATCCTGGAGTGCGTAGCCTACTATGAGATTGTCCGCCATCGATACAGTGTCTGGCGCATTTGGCCCCGAAGTATATTTTTCTGGTGATTGAAATAAAAGCGAACGAAGATTCATTCCAACGCAATACGCATGTCCGTTTTATCATAATAAAATCTGCCTCTTAAAATAACTTTCCTTACGAAGGTTAAATTTCTTGAAATTAATTAAAGTGCTGAAATTTTTTATTATTTTTTAAAAATTTTGGAATATCTTTCCATTCTTAAGGCAGATATTCATATTATAACAAATTTTATTAATGATTATTTTTACCTTTTTTCTTTTAAAATAACTGTTCACGTCAATAATGTCCCGAATCTCAATCATTTTTCGGTGTTTGTAGGAAGTGAAATGTTTAGATATTATTTACAAAATTTTCGTCAAAAATACAAATTAATGATGTAATTTTTTTTAAAATGGAATAAACTCTATTGTTTTAAAATTAATTCTTTCAAAAAACACAATGTTATCTTTCAAATAAAAGTACTAATAAACGTCACAAATATAGTTTTCTTATAAATTAAAAAGATATCAAAGTAAATCTCCTCCTTATTAAGTTGCTAAGAACGCAACCGAGCTGCTCCCACCGCCGCAGCGGGCCTGTCGTAATGAAACGCGAATACAGTAGAGAGAGAGCGCCACCTTACGGGCAAATGCACTCGCGTGCCGGCGCGGAAGTAATCTACCTGTAAGAACTCGAGCAAACAAAATTCGCCCTCAATGGAAGAAACTCACGCCGCTCCGGAAAAGAAACTCCGCTGAGCTCTTCTCCTCCGGTTCATGCTGAGCAGAGGCTCCGTTACGGGCCCATCCCCGCCTCACCCCGCCCCGCCCCACCTCGCCCGGTCTCGCCCCCGCCTCGCCCTTCCCCGCCCTGCCCCGCTCCCCCTGCCCCCAGCCCTGCCCCGCCCCCTGCACCTCCGTCCTGTCCTACCCTCCCTGCCCTGCCTTACCCCTCCCTCTTCCGCTTCGCTTCGTTCCGTCCCTCTCCGCCCCGCTCTTCCCCACTCTGCCCCGCCCAGCCTCTCTCCTTCCCCGCCCCGCTGCGCCCCGCCTCGCCGCGTTCCGCCCTGCCTCTCCCCACCCCGTTCCGTTCTTGTTCGTCCTCCCCCGCCCCCGTCCCCACCCCCGCATTCCTAAGCCGCGCGCGCCGGTCGCCGCAATCTTTTAATCCTGTCCTCGCGGCCACTCCGTCCTCGGCTCGGCCTACTGCATGCCAGGGGACTGAGAAGGCCCCCACGAGGGTCGGCCGAAGGTGGAAAAGTAATGAATCCTGAGCAAGGGCTGATCTGGATAGCACGGATTTGAGAAATCTGCATGCTATCCTAATTTTTTTCCGCGTACGTAAAATTAAACGAAGCCATTTGGAGCTATTAAGCACTACCTCTTCAAAGCATTTTTCCCCATTTTCATTTTTCTTTAATGAAAATCTAAATGCGCATAATAGATTAATTTTTTTAACATTGTATATTCATGATTTCTTATCAATAAATATTTAATCACTGCATTCCTCCACACGGTAGTGGTAGCTCAGTGCATCAACTGATGTCACTGCAGCGCTTCTGACCGGGAGGTCCTAGGTTGAGTCCTGACAGCGGCAGGATTATCGGCACTAGCTTTTCAGCCAGGTCGAATTCAGTCGCTGTCTGGAGGAGAATCCTAGCGGCCGACTGCTCTGATCGGTAATTTTCCGTGGTTTCTCCGATCAACACCAGGCGAATGCCGGAGTAGTACCCTACAAAACCGGCCACGGACCGCGCGCGATCATTCCTTCCTCTTTCCTGTCCCATTTTCTCTCTCTCTCTCTCTCTTTCACACACACACACACACATACTAACATGCACTACCAAATATTGCGGGGGACCGGTCGGGAGCTGAGAGCTTGTCCCGGCTGGGGCGGTGCCCCGCGGGTGGGAGAGTCCTGGTTAGGGGGAAACCCCACTAAACGACGGTAGGTCAGCGCCGGATCTCGCCATTCAGCGAGGGAAGATCACCGCCATCTTCCGTGAGAAAACATGCACTATACTAACGAGACTAATAAGCAAATCAGTTGACGAGCCCGGAAACGCGAACAAATCAATTAATCAATCATTCCTCTACATTCATCTTCACCTAACGACTGCCGGACGTCCGGCCGATGCAAGGAGGCCTAAGATTGGAAGGTTTCCCAAGGGTGAAATATAACAGAAATGCAACCAGTGCTGAGTAAGGGATGATCTGTTTATTAAAAGGATTGAAACTGGAGAGTTTGTAAAAATTAACGTGGCATTGAAATTCCATTCCTTGTTAAGTGTGTAGGAATTTGAAGTAAAGCTTTTACGTGCAAGTTTAGATTGTAAGTGCTAGTGCTTTGTAAGGTATAAATAATGTAAATAAGTAGTAAAATATAATTATTAGTTTATAAATTAGTATAAGTTCAGGCTTATATCTAGGTTACAGCCCCTACTACATAACTAAAAAATATAAATAAATACATAATACTTTGTAAAACATTTTACAATTGTTATTTTTCCCTCAGTGAAGACCTGTAGAAAGACTGATAACCGTTTCCGGGTTTTCTTTTCAGAAGCTTCCTTTCTGTGAACATTTCGTTCTTGTAATCACTTCCTGTTATTTGCCTTGTCTTGACTTAAGCTACGCAGGAGGTCTGAGAAGACCCGGAGAGAATCTGCCGAAGATGGGAAATGTTGAGCTGTTGTTGATTTAGCCATATGTTGAAGTGCGCAAATTTGAGTATGTGTTTTCTTGTTTCCAGATATAATTCAGTGTAGGAATCTGAAACTTGAATGGACTACATATTTAGTCGGAATTACTGAGGCAATGTCAAGAAACTGTATGGTCTTAATTCTTGCAAAAACATTAAAAATATAATATCTAAAGACTAACAATTATAGAAGATGAGAGAGAGAGGGAAAAATAATTTTCTTTTAATAGAGATTTTCGCAATGCGTTAATATTTTGAGACAGCCTTTATATTTAAATACTCGTATTAAATTAATATTGACAGTGAAAAATAAAATAAATGATATTCTTTCTTATTCAGTAGAAGGGAACCCGGTAATGTTTCGCTATTACAGTGTATTACATTTCACACGTTACTAGTCACTTGGTTATTAATCACATTCTAAGCTACGGTCTACAGAAAGTCTAATAGATGAAAGACTCATGCCAGTGTAGGTTTGCCCTGTCCTGGATTGAAGATGGTTCTCAAGTAACCTATTGTTAAAACTTCTCCCTCAAGTTTGCGCATGCTTTCCATACGACACTTGGATAAATTTGATTATGTTATCCGAGATAATGTTTAAGTAATAATTCCGGCCGATATTTCACAATTGCAGGGGCAGAATACGCAGTGACAAATGGTGCGGCAGGTCCTCTTGATCTTCTTCGGGGCGCTTGAATCATTATAAACGCGTAAATCATCATCAACAACGTCCCCACGTGTCCGATTTAATTCAAACCACCCTTCAAACACTCTTAGTACTAATAAGAACGAAGGTGTAAAAATATAAGTGAAATCGGTCGAGTAGTTTTTGTGTGTATGTACGACAGATGAACGACAGTATGCGCATGCCTTTAGAAACAATTATAAACAGTATATATTGTTTATAATTATTTCGGGATTTATAATACTTAAAAATTAAATTATCGATCTTAAATATGTCACGTACGAATGAACATTATCATCTTATTTTTATTTTGAGATAAACTTCCACATTCATCTCGTGAGACAGTGTCGCTTTGCATCTAACCAGGATTCATTTACTCTAATTATTTTTAATTTATTAATATATTTGGGCTTAGAGTGCCTTTTACTCCTAAAGTCATTCTTATCCGTACTAGTGAAGAATTCATGGAATGAAATGCAGAGAAAACGGGAGGACCCTGAGAATACCTGTAACAACTCTTTGTCTCTCTCATCAACTCTACATGGATTGACAGACGTTCGGATGCCAATGGTAGAAGTCCATAACGCCACCTTTAACGTTTTACTCTATATCCCTTGCCTATCTCTAAAAAAATTAAAATAATATAACCAAAGACATCACGTTGTGCATGTAAGAAATATTATATTAGCAATAGAAGAACGTTTACGATTTTAGTAGTCACCGTATCGGGTACACACTCGAGGGAGGTAGGCGCTGGGTGGGGTGGGGGGGGGGCGTTGCCCGGACTCTCAAAGCGCCCTCCTCCGGCGGTTCCTGTTGACTCGAACTTCGCCGCCGGAACGCGTTACGAGCGCCTGGGGCACGGCTGCCAGTCGCCCGTGAGGTGGCACACGGCGCCGGGCTACCTGCGGCGGTGAGCGAGACGGGGTGGGGCGGGGCACGGAGGGGAGAGGCAAGACGGGATGGGGTGGGGCGGGACCATGCAGAACAGGATGGGTGGGATGAAGTGAGGTGAAGTGGGATGAGGGAGAGCAAGGTTGGGCGGGGCGAAGGCAGGTAAGGTGAAGTGGAAATGCATAAGGTGAGGTGGATTGGGGTGGATTAGGTGAATGGAGTAGGAAGAGTCGGGTTGAAATCCCATTAATTTACGTTGGAATTGGGCGTATTCCGAGAAGACGAAACTACTAGCAATAAAAGCATAATAATAATAACAATAATAATAATAATAATAATTTCAGGGAGACTCACTAAGTCCCCTCTGGTTTGTCATCTCTATGAATCCGCTATCTAATATCTCTTGAATTCCACTAAATGTGGATTTGGAATTAAATTGGGAGCAAGAATGATATATCACATAAATCACCTTTTATGTATGGATGATTTGATGATATATGCTTCCACAAAATCTCAACTTGAGCAACTAATGAGTATTGTGGAATCGTTTTCAAAAAGTATTAAAATGGAGTTTGGCCTGGAAAAATGTCGAACATTGAATATTGTGAAAGGAAAGCTCCAAGAGGGAGCCTTTGAACTGAAAATAAAGAGTGTAATAAACATAATAGTGTAACAAAAATAAACATAAGCGATGTCTGCTGAGGAAACGTACAGATACTTGGGAGTCAGACAGGCAAGGCACATTGACTCGCAGACATTGGAAACCAACTTTGTCGGCAAGTGAAGAGCATGAGAATGTATTTCCACTCTGCGGCAAATACATCAAAACTGAATAAAGAAATTTGTGGAGCAGATGTCTATACTCCGATATAGCTCCCGAGACAGGATGTTGCGGACTTCTCATGCAATGACGGCCAAAAGAGAGATTTATGGATGGCCAAAACTCTTCATGGAAGACATCCACATGAGATGAGCCAAGAACATGTCGATTTGAAAGCATCGAACTACTGGCTTATATCAGGACAGATCTTTCCACAAACTGAAGGGTTTATGTTGGCTATTCAGGATCAAGTTATTCCAATGCGTAACTATTTGAAGCGAATTAGAGATAGCAATGTGCAGAATGAGTTATGTTGTTATGGTTGTCCAACAGTGGAATCAATTCATCATGTTACCTCGGGTTTGGTAGGCACCGAGTATAAGCAGCGACATGATTCGCGGCCAAAATTTTACATCAAGCGTTGGCTCAGAAATGTCGTCTTCTGACTGAAGATAAGGTACCGTACTTTGAGTACCAACCTATGAGTGTTCTGGAGAACGAAGAGTGGCGCTTGTATTAGGATAGAACTATCTTAACAGGCCAGACAGTGATTCACAACTGACCGGATTTGGTTGTAATTAACAAGTGTGAAAAACATGTTATGCTTATTCATGTTTCTGTTCCAAATACTGGCAACATTCAAAGCAAATACACTAAAAAAATCAGTAAATATGTAAATCTTGTTGAACCCGTTGAGAAACAGTGGAATATGAAAAGAGTCAACATTATCACGATAATTGTTTCAAGCACCGGAGTCATCCCTGGGAGTCTGATTTGGGGCCTTAAGCAACTGGGTTTGAATGAAGACCTGTACAAACCCATGCACAAGGCAGTTGTTATTTCAACAACAAGAATAGTACGGAAATTCATGGGAAACAATGTATTATCAATCTTTTTAAAAAGTAGATATATTGTGCTTTGATTTTTTAAATCTGTGCAATTCATTCAAATGTGCCAATAAGATGAGAAAATAATAATAATAATAATAATAATAATAATAATGTAGAAAGATGGTTCCTTTTAAATTTATTGGACCAAATAGGATCAATCCACGATGATACCAGGAATTAAGATGTATCATTCATATAAGACACATAAATTTATTGGTGCTTAACATTTCGCACCTTTGCAATGTGCCTTTTCAAAAGTATTTGACAAGCGGTTGGCAATAAACATAACATTTTTAAGTAGTAAAAAACAAAGGAATCTAGGGGTGAAGCGAGGTCGGCAGGGCCAGTTTGGGCCGATCTGAACCATCTAGGGGTGAAGGGAGGTCGGCAGGGCCTATTGGGGCCGATCTGAACCGACGGAGGAGTGGAAGGTGGGAACACACGGGCGAGCAGCTCACAAGTAGCATTCGTCCCCCCGCTAAGGTCAAGCTGTTAATAGGCCTTTACAGCTGATGCGCTCTTTTCGAGGCAGAGATATGCAATTATCCTTACGTGGGCGCCAGCAGTCTGCGGCCACGTGACAGTGAGATGAAACAAATGTAGTGTAACGAGAAAGGGAATGACTGCCCAAGTCGGAATGGAGCTATTCGAAGCGAGTGAACAGAGGAAGAAAGTGAGCGTGGACGAGAAGCAAAGGATGTTTCAAACATTACACATGGAAAGTTGTGAAACAGGGTTCGTAAAAAAAGGAAACACTCAAATGAAAATAATCACCAGTTAATTGTTCACAACATGCAGTCAATTTCAATGGTAGTAATTTTTTTTTCTTGAAAAATAGTTTGGCCAAGTAGATCGATGAATAAGAAAAATATCTGCATATGTGTCCATACCAGATGTCTATGTAGGTGAAACAGCAACGAACATTAGGTTTCTGGTAGTTAACGATCTCAAATATAACACCCAAAAAGACAAATAACGGGATGTCGGTAAAAGACATAGCAAAACAACGGTGAGTGTCCCAGGGTGGCGAATATCAACGACCAGACTAGACCTTCTAAGTTCTCGTGTGTCAGACCCTGCAGATCGGGAAAGAGCTAAAGTGCACTTTCGCGAAGACTGCGGCGGCGAATGTTCATAACATGCAAGAACAATTTAATAACAGTACGTATCTTTTTGATGGAATGTAATTTCTCCAAGTAAATCTATGAATGGGACTGTGAATACTAAGAGTCAATACGAATGTCCATGAAAAAAAAAAAGACAAAAAGTGATATCGGTAAAGACATTGCGTTTCCCAGGGTGGGGAATATCAACGACCAGACTGGACCTTCAGAATCCTCGTGCGTCAAACCCAGCTGTCAATACCAATGTCCATGTAAGTGATATAGCAACGAATATTAGCTTTCTGGACGTTAACAATTGAAAATAAACCAAAAAACAAAAAAAGTGATATCGGTGAAAGACATTGCGTTTCCCAGGGTGGGGAATATCAACGACCAGACTGGACCTTCAGAATCCTCGTGCGTCAAACCCAGCAGTACACGGAGCTCGAGTGCCTTCGGCAGAAACGGCGGCGGCAGCCCGGCGGCGGCGGGGGGGAGGGACTTGCGCAGTCACGTTGACATTTCATTCAACTTTCATGGCCGGGAGTTTAAACCCACGCCGAGTTCGCCGCCCAGCGGGGGAGACGTGCGCGGAGCGGGGTTCGGCTGTTTGAGCGCGCGTGCGCCCCCTGCCTGGCGACTGTTTGCGCGCAGTTTAGGCGACGAGGCAAGCGGTCTCCGAAAAGAAACGTGCGTCCGATCCGCGAGGCAAGGGCTTCGATTGACGCGCATCCGCAAATGCCATTGTAGACGTGGTTCGATTTGTGCGGAGCAACGCACTCTATCTTTTATTTTCATTTGAGACCAGTGGATTGATTGATTGATTTTTTCGTGTTTCCGGGCGCGTCAACTGCTTCGGCCATTAGTCCCGTTAGTGTAGTGCATGTTTTTTTCTCGGGAGATGGCGGTGATCTTCCCCAGCTGGATGGCAACATCCGGCGCCGACCTACCGTCAGCTAGTGGGGTTTCCCCCTAACCAGGAGGATCTCCCACCAATGGGGCACCGCCCCAGTCGGGACAAGCTCTAAGTCCCGACCGGTCTCCCGGATTATGTGGTAGTGTAGTGCATGCTAGTGTAAGTGTGTGTGTAAGGGGAGAGGATAGGACAAGGAAGAGGAAGGAAAGATTTCGAGCGGTCCGTGGCCCGTTTGGTAGGTTACTGCTCCGGCATTCGCTTGGTGTTGATCGGAGAAACCACGGAAAACTTTCGATCAGAGCAGCCGGTCGCTAACATTGTCCTCCAGACAGCGACTGAATTCGACCAAACTGAAAAGCTAGTGTCGAAAATCCTGCCGCCGTCAGGACTGGAACCTAGGACCTCCCGGTTCAGAGGCGTTGCAGTGACATCAGTTGATGCACTGAGCTACCGCTACCGGTGAGACTAGTGGACTCAGCCATGCTTCGTTATTACAGTGTATTATACATTACACACGACTGGTCATGTGGTTGTTAATTACGTTTTACGATACGCTGGCAAAAGTTCCAAGAGATGAAAGACATTTTTCGCAAGTTTGTTCCGTGTTCTGGTTGGTACGGTTGTCTAGTACTCTGAGTTAAAATGTTCTCCTTCAAATTTGGGAGCGTTTACATGACACGATCGTGAAGAAATTTGATTTACTTGTTTGAGATTCAATTAATAATTCCGGTCGATATTTCACAAGAGCAGGTGCTGAGTACTTGTGTGCAGTGAAGACAGGCTTACTCCTTGACTACGGCGTGTTGTTCAAGGGTGCTGGAGTTTTCGTAAACGAATAAATCATCAACCACCTCCTCACATGTCTGATTTAATTCAAACCACTCTTTAAACACTCCTCTTAATCCCATTGTTAATATTAATAAATTGTGAAATTTTCAGCGAAATAAGTTGAGCTTTTCCATCTGTGTCCGACACATATGCGTCCATTCCCTTTTATTTATACTTAGATTTGTCTGTCAATTTTGTTGATACGTATATGTGGACTCTGGTAACAATTTTCAAATACACTAACACAAATTCAATAATAATGATATTCTACATATCATGCTCAATTGCTTTGAAAATTGTTGGCCAGAAACATATTACGCCCGCATTTGCGTCGAATAACACTTTTGGATTTGGCTGTGTATTATTATAAGGTTTTAATAAGTTACTGGTGGAATGACGACCTACTCCAGGCATGCGAAAGTCGCGGACGAGATAACTAGCGTAATAGAGTTCATAAGCACTGCATCCAGAGCAGTTGGGGCGATATTTAAACGTAAGGGTTGATCAAGAGTAGAGATAAATAATCCATGACAGACTTTCGAGAAGTCATTTGATATTTATTTTTTCAAATGTAGCTCCATTAATTTTCTTTTCCTTCTAAAGCAAAGAAATGATACATTAAAATGAAATAATACATCAGCCAGATTTAAAACTGTTAAATGAGAGTAAAATTAAACACTTTGAATTGAAAGTACCTTGATTTCGTAATCTGTTCACTTAAGAGTGAAAATTCATTATCACACGTTTGTTAGTTAACATACTTGCGTAAACTGCACTTATCGAATTGTTAATGTATAAACTTGAAGAGTTACGACATCATCATACATTATTCCTTTATACAACTATTTAAATGTGTAATAAAACAAACAGAAGAATTTCATCAAACATATTCCTGCACTTGAAAAGGGCTTACACAAGATAGTTCAACAGAAATAAACATGAAATAATAATAAGAACATATAATGAACATAAATGTAATACAAATTTGAGTTGTTAGATGGAATAAATATGGCACCACCTTTTCGTTTGAAGCCACTAATTCCCTCTCCGCACCGCTTCAGGTTGCTCATATAGATAGATAAATTATTTAAATTATGATGCCGTGGCAGAATAAAATAACAATTACAAATAACATAAAAGAAAATATAAACTAACATTATAATATTTTTCATTTCCTATATGCTGATGGCATTTAAATTCTATACAGATAAGATATACATAACATTAAATGAATAAACATACATATTATATACAAAATTAATGCATATACATAAACATTAAATGAATAAACTTAATATACACAATATACTACATACAACATATACGAGTATACATGAAGAACTCATCTAATGAAATCACTTCACCAACCTCCTTACTGCACGCATATAACTTTATCTAAATATTAATTGTTCATATACTAAGACCGATAATCACCTTCACTTACTCACTCCTTATTCCACTTCATTTCATCCTATATTTACTATTGATAATTTCCATATTTCTAAATCCCAACAAACTGCCGAAACGTCATCTATAGTTCTGTTTACAAAGGCGAATCTAGAACATATACCCTCTCTCTGGATTTGGTGGGGAAATGAGAACGGAGACAGGGAAGGTTGTCTGTTCTCGCAGGAACGCCATGCTTCATAAGCAGGACAGGCAGCTGTGCGGGCGCGGTTTGACATGCCTGTTCTATCCTGATGAACCTCGACCGAAGATGTCCAACAAATTTGTTCTAGGACGGATACTCACTTTTTTTCAGAAAGCATCATAATTTTCATAAAAACGAAGTTATAAGCATGCAGTATAAAATAAAATAAAGGAGTGTGTTATGGACACATTTTACTTCCAAAAACAAACTGATGGACACATGTATTGCAACATCTCATTTTGCTTTGCGACAGTCACAGTGTCTTGTCAAACAATTGTTCCCACATCACGTCTTGAAGTGACGTAGAAGATCTGTATTCAGGATGAAAGTCCAATCGGGAGCGGTATCTCAGTGCATCAACTGATGCCACTGCAGCGCCTCTGACCGGGTGATCCTAGGTTCGAGTCCTGACGGTGGCAGGATTTTCGACACTAGCTTTCCAGCTAGGTCGAATTCAGTCGCTGTTTGGAGGAGAATTCTAGCGGCCGGCTGCTCTGATTGGTAGTTTTCCGTGGTTTCTCCGAACAACACCAGGCGGATGTCGGAGCAGTACCCTAACAAACGGGCCACGGACCGCACGCGATCTGTCCTTCCTCTCCCTTATCCTATCCTCTCCCCTTACACACATACACACACTTATACTAACATGCACCACACTACCACATATTCCGGGAGACCGGTCGGGAGCTTAGAGCTTGTCTCGGCTGGGGCGGTACCCCGCTGGTGGGAGAGTCCTGGTTAGGGGGAAACCCCACTACCCGACGGAAGGTCGGCGCCGGATCTCGCCATCCAGCTAGGGAAGACCACCGCCTTCTTCCGCGAAAATAAACATGCACTAGACTAACGGGACTAATGACCAAAGCAGTTGACGCCCCCGAAAACACGAAAAAACAATCAATCATGAAAGCCCATTCCTTTTGTATGGGTGTTTTTTTTCACCCGAGTGTTGTTGTTACTTTTACTTTAAACGATCTCATACGTACTTATCATGCGCTAGTGGAGGGATGGTATAGAATGGAATCAATATTTTAATCTATAAATGGAGTGTATGTTTGTAGAGCGTTAGTCACCAAATTAGAAAACTGTTCATGAAACATTTTGAGATCAACAGTGGATGTATGAGAAGCCAAAATATTGAAAGCGTAACAACTGCTATTTAATAATGTTCTTTCAATTATCAATGAAGTTCTCTACAGTTGTATTTGGATTTCAGGTCCTTGATTCATTTTGATATTATATTAATGTTGTACTCCAAAATTGGTTTAACATACATAATGTGTTCGGAATTTTACAACTTTGATTTTTATTTCGGTCGATTACAAACGTGACCAACGACGGAATGTGCAGAACTTTAAAATTTTAGCTTCACGAGGAAAGATTTAATTTGTATTTTCCGTTAAGCATGTGCCCAGTTTCACTATGTATTACATCACTTTGAAAGTTCAAATATACCCTATCATCCGACAGTAATTTACAAAACAACGTTACCTTTCCTAGTTAAATTCGAAACTTTCTTCGGACCGGAGAATGTAACATTTGATGTAACCCCCAACTTAAAAGTGCATGATGAATTAATCCCCTGAGAGAATTGACGTTCCATCACCCCCGCAAGAACTTTCCGAGTTTTCTATTCTCAATTTCTATGTAAACCAGGCATCATTACATCTTAATAGAACTAAATATCCCAGCCTTCGTCGCAACACGTTGCGCGGAAATATTCATCAGATGCAAAGAAGATTATCTGAAGTTATGCACCAATTTACCCGGCACCGGGCGCTGCGGTTTTGATGCCGGAATTAGCCCGAACCTCATTTTTCGGGCGAAGTTACAATAAGTGCCCCGGGTTTTAAGCGCGACGGTTCGACGCGGCCTGGTGCGCGGCGCGTTCGTCGTTTTTTAATTCTATTTCGAACGTCCGCCGCCACCGCCGCCACCCTGCCCGTCACCGCTGCCGCCACCGAAAATCGACGCGGCCGCCGTTATTCAATTGTGTGGGTCGGCGGCGGCGTAATGACCGGGCGAGGCGCCTCTGAGCCGCGGCCAACGCGCTAAGCGGCCGCCGCGAATATTGACAGGCAGCTCGGAGTCCAATAGGCCGTGGCTGGGCAGGTACGCCGCCACCGCGGCCTCCTCCGCTGTTGCTGAGCCTCCGGAGGACTGGAGTTCGGCGCGTGATGGATGTTCCGTGAGCGGTTGTTTCCGGTGTACTTCCAGCCCCCTCCCCTCCGTTACGGAGAGCTCTCTCTCTCCCCACTCCCGTCGCTGCTCCGTGGGCTGTTTTTGTTTTCTGGACCGCCCGGGGGCACCCATTTGCTGGTTCTGGGCGCCGGATAAAGACAGCTCCGGAGGAATGCCTGATTCGATTTGCCGATAGCGCCCCACCGACTGCCCGCGCTCTTCCGCGCGCACGTGGGGTAACGAGCGCCGACCCCCGCCTCCGCCTCCGCCGTCTGATACCTGCTGCGCCATTAGTCGCAGGGAGGAATGCACGCGGGGTTCATTCCCGGAGCTAGGTCGGGGACGGGGCGTGCGGGGAGGGCGTAGCGGAGGCGTGGCTGGACGGGGCGTGCGGACGGGGCGTGGCGGGGACGGGGCGTGAGCGGGGCGTGGCGGGGACGGGGGCGTGACGGGGACGGGGGCGTGGCGGGGACGGGGCGTGGCGGAGGTGGCGGGGACGGAGGCGTGGGGGAGGCGGGGACGGGGGCATGGCGGGGAAGTGGCCGTGGCGGGGAGGGTCTGGCCGAGCAGCGTGCCCTTTGGCGGGGGGGAGGGGTGTGGCGAGTGGGCGAGCGAGCGCGCGAGAGAGTGGCGTGGGCGGGCGGGCGGGCGGTGGAGCCTCGCAGCCAATTGCCGGGATGCTTATCGGGCGAAGACACGCCCGCCGCCCGCCGAATATAAATGAGGCTGCGTTGCGAGGCGAGGCGCGGGGCGGCGAGCGGGGCCAGGAAGGCGCCCGGCAGCCGGAGGCCCTGCTCGCAGCTCTCGTGCCACGGGGTTTTGCGCACCCTGCAAACGCCACAGCGTTTCCAGAAGATGCAGCTGAAATGTTTTTTTGGTAAGAAAACGCAGAGAACCGATTGAATCAGGTTTCATTAAAACTGTACTGAATATTTCGATTTTTTCAGACCCGTCACCTGTTGGAGTTTTTTTTTTGATTGATTGATTTTTTTCCTGTTTCCGGGCGCGTCAACTGCTTTGGTTATTAGTTCCGTTAGTATAGTGCATGTTTTTTCTCGGGAGATCGCAGTGATCTTCTCCTGTTGGATGGCGAGATCTGGCACCGACCTACCGTCTGCTAGTGGGGTTTCCCCCTAACCAGGACTCTCCCACCAGCGGGGCACCGCCCCAGCCGGGACAAGCTCTAAGCTCCTGATCGGTCTCCCGGAAGATGTGGTTGTGTAGTGCATGTTAGTGTTAGTGTGTGTGTAAGGGGAGAGGATAGGACAAGTAAAAGGAAGGACAGATTGCGCACGGTCCGTGGCTCGTTTGTGAGGGTACTGCTCCGGCATTCGCTTGGTGTTGATCGGAGAAACCACAGAAAACTACCGATCAGAGCTGCCGGCCGCTAGAATTCTCCTCCAGACAGCGACTGAATTCGACCTAGCTGAAAAGCCAGTGTCGAAAATCCTGACATCAGTCACAGTCACTGCAGTGACATCAGTTGATGCACTGAGCTACTGCTCCCGATATCTGTTGTATTAACATTCGTACGTGTATGCTATGCTATATTTTATTCCAGTAGGGTCTGATATTCCTTCTCGAGTAGAACTTAGGACCCGAAGCTGACCTAATCGTTTGTTTTGTGGGTTTTCCCCATCCACGAAATTCCACCAGCGGGGGCACCGCCCCCAGTCGGTACAATATTTACGCTTGCGACTGATCTGGCGACATATATGTAGTGCATTGCTGCGTGGGTGTGTAAGGAGAAAGGAAGGGACATGAATGACGGAGAAAATATCGCGCGCGGTCCGTAGCCCATTTGTTAGGATAATACTCCGGCATTCGTCTCGTACTGATAGGAGAAATCACAGAAAACTAACGATCAAAGCATCTGGCCGCTAGAACTGTGTTCGTGACAACGGTTGAACTCCTCTTGTGTAATATATTACATGTGGATGAAACACGTGTGGACATCTTATGTAAACGCTATGAACTTAAGTGGAACTATAGGAGGATGTGAAAAATGGAGAGACAAGTGGGCTTTGAAAAAGCTAGGTGACATAAAAACCAAGTGTGAGAGAGGACTTTTTTGGCTGTGTTTTAGACAAATCAATGTTTTAATAGTAAGAGGTGTTTTGTAATAAAATGGTAATCGCTGAAGGAAGCGAGACAAGAACTTAGACAAATTGAACTGGGTGCGTAAGTTATGTGAGGAAGAAGCTTACGTGATATGTAAACCGAGAACAACCGAGAAGAGAGAAAGCTAAGCCACTTATGCACTGATGTAATAAAACAGTTTTATTAGTGCAAATATGTCTTCAATTTTACTGTTCATGTAGATAAACGTCAATATAATTTTATTTGTTCAACATAGAAACGTCTAATATTTTTTAGTATAGTAATTTTAGCTGATTATACGAAATATTCTTATTCAATTCGTCCATTCATTTCCGTATGGAAATATTAGAGAGGCCATGTCCTGAGAATTGGTGTTTTATTGTGCTGATGTATTGTAAAAAGGTCGGGTGTATTTACAAATATATTTAGGTATGTCGCACTTGATCTAACAAATGTTTAAAATCCTGCCATCGTCAGGAGTCGAACCCTAGTACCTTCTGGTTAGTTGCATTGCAGTTACATCAGTTTATACGTCCGGAGCTAACTTAGCAGATGTGTTCAATAGTTATCATTCAAGTTTTGTAGTTTAGGTGAACGGAGTACAGAAAATAGCTTTGGTACCGTGCACACACTAAAAGTTTGTTTGGAAGCTGTTTTCCCTTTCGCCACTCTCCCTCTGAATGTTTTTAAGCAACATCCCCATCCCCTTCCCCTATTTCTTCTGGATGTTTTCAAGCAACATCGTCTTCATCGTGCAACGTGATATTGCCATGCGTTTGTTCATTAACTGTTAATGTTATTCGAATACAATTTCGTCTGAGACGTCGGTCGCCAGTCGCGTGGTATCAGTTGACTATTGCTTAGCCTGAAGAACCCCGAGAACCTTCCCTCATTCATCACACCACTTTTATATCCATGTCTTTTTATTTTCGACCATAAATTTCGATGGTTGCCCAGCCATTAGGTTTTTACCATCCCAACCCCTATCTGAGTCTTTTTAATTTAGATCTAATAAGAATGTATCCCGTGCTTCGTTTATACAAAATGGTTGTGAATACAAGTGCGTACGGTTTTTATTATAGTCTGAAACGATTTTTTTGGTACATCTTAAAGAAGTAAGATCTTAATTCAAAATAAGCATAATTAAAACTTACAGTTTCAATTATGCTTACTCTATACTTTATTATAGATAAAAGTCTTGTTTTCAGATGTTAAAGTTATTTGTGTCCAACACAAGTAAATAACATTTAAATAACCACCATTTTCATTCTACTTGTAATTACATAATCAGGATTCCATAAATTCTTAGTGCTCACAAACAAAAACTTTCATTCTTCCGATTTATGTGTGTTCTATTAAAGTTATTTAACATTGAATGTTAGGAAGAAGTATTCAAGCATTCTCTAGTATCAATTTCAAAGTAAATTACGCATCTAGCATTTGTTAGACGTTTCAAAGTTTCTTGGAATTGAATGAGTAGCTATGTGACTCATTCATACGCCAATTTTTATTATGTTCAATGCCTTTATTTACAATATTTGATATTTTTAAATGTGAAATATCTTAAGTTACAAGAAATACAAAATATGTCTCTAAAATTATCTTAACAAATTTAATGTGTATTGATCTCTCTTGCGTCTATCTCACAGCGGTATTAGATTTAGAAATCTCCCGCACAAGAGATGATTTCAGTTTCATGTAATGTAGTTTTATTTACATTATTTCTGACGGAAAACTGTTGAAACTTTGAAATGCCATCTTAAAAATATAAAAGTACTTTGGTGCTTTTGTGGGAAGTGTTGAAAACATACACTTTTACCAATTTTTTAGAGCAATGGAAGTGTTATTTAGGTGCTTAGTTCTGTCCAGAAACGCACTTTTAAAATTTAAGTAGTTAATTCCAGTAAAGCTCTCTCTTTGTTATTTGGAGCGTAAATATCAAAATTTGTACCGTGTTTTCGTGCTTTCTCCCATATCTCGACGCTTTGCGTTTTTCATCCCGGCACACAGCAGCCATTCTCTTTCGAGTGTAGGAAGTTTTTTGTCGCATAATCCAGTCGCGATACCTACCGGTTTCCCACGCGTTGCTTCAAAACCGATAGTGGGTCGAAAAATGATTACCTCTGGGTTTTTGAACGACGAAAACGACAGACCCATCCCGGTCGAAAATTATAAAAAATAAAATAAAGCTACCGATCCCAAAGGACAGGAAAACGTGAACAGAGAGTAATTCCTTTACTCGAAATAAAAACATAAGCCGGGAGTCAGGCACTTCATCAGCGGCGTCGCGACGAACAGGTCAAACATGCTTCGCCCCCCCCCGCCTCCTACCCCCCACAATCGTCCTGCGGTGGCGCTCGCGTTCACACCCCCTGCCCGGCCCCTCCGACGCGCAACGCTGTGTTCTCGGTAATTGAGACATCCCAATTTCGGTGTTAATTAAAAAAGTACCGCAAGGGCCATTCAGTGCGCGGCGACGCGGCGCGACTTCGCAGGAGGCGGCGTTGGAGCGGGCGCCGAGAGGGGGCGCAGGTAGCGGGGATGGGCGTGGCAGAAATGGTGTTAGGATGAGAGATGATGGGTGGCGATGGTAGTGGTGATGCTGATGGTGAGAGGACAGTGGCAGAGTTGGGGCAGTAGGGTGCTGATGGCGTCGTTGGTGGTGGTGATGGCGGTGTTCGCATTGGCAGTGGCAGAGTTGGGGGGCGGGGTGGTGGCTGGGCGGGGTGACTGGCTTCGACGTGGCGTTGGTTGTTGGTGGCGTTGGTGGCGTTGGTGGCGTTGATGGCGTTGGCGTCGTTGGCGGCGTTGGTGGCGTTGGTGGCGTTGTGGCGTTGGTGCGTTGGTGGTGTTGGTGGCGTTGGTGGCGTTGGTAGCGTTGGTGGCATTGGTGGCGTTGGTGGCGTTGGTGGCTGGTGATGGCGTTGACGCGTTGGGCTGTGGCGTTGATGGCGTTGGTGCGTGATGCGTTGGTGCGTTGGTGCGTTGGTGGCTGGTGGCGTTGGGGCGTTGGTGGCGTTGTGGCTGGATGGGTGGCGTTGCGGCGTTTGGCGTTGGTGGCGTTGGTGGCGTTGGTGGCGTTGGTGGCGTTGGTGGCGTTGATGGCGTTGGTGGCATTGACGTTGCGTTCGTGGCGTTGAATTGACTAATCAATTTCAATAGAGATAAGCATTTCACTTATAATGAACGTTATGAGTTTAAAAGTTATAATATATCTTGCGTATAAAAATGTGTGCACAATACGGAGTATTTAGTATATGAATTTAATCAGCAGTCTGCGAAATAATTGAAAATTGATATATAATATATTATGGATGTAAAATAAGGGTAAGAATAAAATGAATGCTTTCTTTGTATTTTGGGGAAGATAGTTACGTTACAGAAACGTAGAAATATAATTTCACGCATTTGTTATTTAGGTCATATAAATCTCCGTTTTTATTCACTTTATCACCATCCATTAATTTCACTATGTTTCTTTAAGTTGCAAATCGACCTGCCTGAGTTCTTCTTGCACTACTACTCTCGGAATTTTCTAGATCCCTGATTGATGGCAGCAATAATGACACTAGAAATGAGAAGCACATCATACTATTAAAACTTGTAACTTTGCCGATGTATTATTTGCTGCTTAGTATTGAATACCCTTTTGAATGTAATAAATCAAGTACCCGAATCGACATTATGTTAAATAGTGCATTTTTTACAAGCTTCTTAATTTGTACAATTTTTTAGAAGCATGAATAAAAAGAACCACTTAAATATTAAACTTCGGAACTCAATTAAGCATTTATATCTCTCAAAATTTTATATTAGGAATAATTATCACTTAATATAAGATCTCTGTGGCAAAGTCTATTATCTTGTTTTGGCATCTCCCCTGAAACAGGATTATAAGAGCCAAGAACATAGATGGGATTTAAATAATCCATCTAATAATCTGAGACTCCTTGTTTAAAATAGGATAAGAATATTCTTTTGAATTACCCCAAAGACAGGAAGTTTTAGACTCTTCGTTTCGAATTAATGTTGCAGTAGGTAAATGGGACCCTAAATTATTTAATTAATAACGTTTGGAATATATTAGATTTATAGATAATAAAGGTACGTAAATCATCTGTGCACACAGGGGGGACGCAAGTCTGTGCTAACAAGGTTAAAGTATTTATGAATATCTGTGTGCCGGTGGAGGCGAGGCGGCACCGAAGGGGAGCAAGACTGCTCGCGGCCGAGTGAGGGAAGCAGAAGCTACAAGAGGCGGGGCACGCGATGGGCTACTGATGATGAAAGTGTTGACACAATCACAACACAGCGCCTCCTTACTTGATCAAACAAATTCCTTCGCCATTACGAACCATTGCTCGAGGGTAATTAGCTGGCTTATCTGGGCAGGGTTGGAGTGGGCGGTGGAGGAGGTGGGTAAATTAATCAGGCGACGGGCGCTGTAGGCAGTGTAGGCCCTCTCCTGCAAACACCCTGCTATTGAGGCACCCGGCTCTGGTGCGCCAGCCCCGCTGCAGGCACCCGACCTGCCTGCAGCGCACAACCCTGCCGTAGCTGTGGACGGGCGGACCGCTGGAACGCTTTGTGCATTGTTGCTTTGCAGACGCGATAAACGTGCGTGGAGTATCGAATAGATGTTATTTTCAAGTAGGGTCAAATTTCGACAGTAGCATTTTCTTCTTGCGTATAATAACGAAACGAGTCACCTCAAAAGACATGATCTTGAAGAAATCTTTAAAGAGTACCCTACTCATACTCATCAGGTGCAGTAATTTGGATTCAAATATAATGCCATTCTACATTCTTCAGAAGATCAAGAAAAAATAATAAACTTTTGTAAAGCTATCAATATATTTACTGACATTTAGCCCTACTATTTTATATAATTTTTTTCCTCGCAAAATTTTTTATTTCAGGTTAAAATATATTATAAAGTTCAATTGTAATATTGTTTTGATGAAATATAATTTCTGGAATCACGCTATAATGTAATACAATACCTGTAATAGTCGCTAATAAGCAAGATGTCTATGCAACTATAAAAAATTTAATTTAAAAAAGCCATGATATCGTTTTACCCTCCCGACAATGTTGGTGAAAAGAGATTCAAAATATACTATTATAAGAAGAATGAATTTTGAATTTATTTTCAGAGTAGAGAAAGGACAAAATAAGAAACATCACTCATTCTCTTGAAATGAGTTTATTTATCTAACAACGTTGAAATGAACGGCTTGCGTACGTACGCCTACGTAGAAAGCGACAAATATTCTCAACATCACAAAGAAATAAAGTTCTAATTTGTATGTTATTGTCTTAACAAGTCGGATAGCATTCGTC
The DNA here is from genome assembly GCA_964035755.1 of Teleogryllus oceanicus. Taxonomy (NCBI): domain Eukaryota; kingdom Metazoa; phylum Arthropoda; class Insecta; order Orthoptera; family Gryllidae; genus Teleogryllus; species Teleogryllus oceanicus. Next base: position 28,691,676 of record CAXIVR010000012.1, on the reverse strand, counting down.
AAACAGTGAGCTGGCAGTCATTCGATTGAATCATAGAGCTTTATTGGCCATATCCTTAAGAACTTTTCCTGTTTTCATTTAAGCTCGCTACTCACAGTTCATTTGATCTTTGACTCATCTTCAGTTGATACATTTTCAACTAACTGAGTCTGCATTTGGCATGCTTTAAATTGCTTGATATTGAATTGATTATGTTGCCATTGATCATACGAATCTGTTAGTTAAATGTAGTGGTAATGTTTTTATATTTTATTTTTATGCAGGAGTGAATAAATCCACTGGATATCGTAAATTAAGTCGTTTAGTAACTCAATTTCGTTCCGCTTTTGTCATCTCACCCGAAGGATTTGTTCACCGACACCCAACGTCTAGACATTCTTTGTCAAAGAGTTTGATTGGCTTGCCCTCGCTTTCCTTAGCATTTCGTCTGCGGGTTTGTGGCGCTCGTTCTGATGTAACTCTGAATAACGACTCTGCTCGCTGGCTTGTGGTGTCATAGCAGTACCTCAGACCGAGAGGTTCTGAATCGAGTCCCGACGGTGGCAATATTTTCGATTGAAATGATACAAGGCGTTGTCATTGTCAACAATACTATTACAGTATTGTTGGCAATGACAACGACCTTGTATCATTTCAATTATGTGGAAGCCAACGACATTTCACCACTAAACCAATATTTTCGATAATAGTTAGATAGCTTGGTCAAATTCAGTCACTGTGTGGTGGGCAATTCTAGCTGCCGGCTGCTCAGATCAATAGCTTTCCGTGGTTTCTCCGATCAATACTAGGCGAATGCTGGAACTGTATCCTACCAAACGGGCCACGGACCGCGCGTGATCTTTCCGCCCTCTTCCTTGTCCTATCCTCTCCTCTTACACACACTTACACTGGCATGCACTACACTACTACATATTCCGGGAGATCGGTCGGGAGCTTAGAGCTTGTCCGGCTGGGCGTGCCCGCTGGTGGGAGAGTCCTGGTCAGGGGGAACCCCACTAGCCGACGGTAGGTCGGCGCCGGATCTCGCCATCCAGCGGGGGATGATCACCGCCATCTTCCGTGAAAAAAATGCACTACACTAACGGGACTAATGACTAAAGCAGTTGACGCGCCCGGAAACACGAAAAAACCAAACCAAACCAAACCAAACCAAACCAACCAAGCAACCCCATAAATTGTCACTGTCATCTCCATCGCCACTCTATATTCAGCCAGAATACTTGCCGGAAGACCGGTCGGGAGCTTAGAGCTAGTCTCGGCTGGGGTGCCGACATTTAGGTCCGCGCCGGATCTCACCAGGCAGCGGGAGTCAGCCACCTCCATGTCCTGAGGGAAACATACACTACCCTTACGGGACTAATTATCTGTTGACGTGTGCGGAATCACTAATCTATCACTGGCTTGTTGCGATTGCATTAGCAATGGCGGCGGGAGCGGTGTAGCGGCGCTGTAACGGCAGAGGAGCAGATAACGGCAGTGGTGGCGATAACGGCGTGTGTGGCGCCGTGATGGAGAGGGTGACGGCGGCGTTAGGATCAAGGACGAGCACCCCCTTTCCCTTCCCCCTACTTACAGTAATTACAGACCACTCCACTCCTCAGACCTGGGACTACGCTACACACGCCCGTTACACCGCCACCCGTTTCCTCCCATTTCCGCCACCCCAGGCGCAGCGACTACATTTCCTTGTAATGCGTATTATGTCGCCTGTGCTTCTGTCTTCTCAGCCGCTTCCCCCCTGATTCCTCTTTGTGCCTGTCGTTTCATCGTGTCCGCTGTCGGCTCTGCCTACCGTTCTCGTTGCTTCCATCGCATTCGCTGAATTCACCCCGCCCACGTTGTACACACCTTTTGTCCTTCAGTGTCATCGCGGCCCTTCGCTAGTCCCACTACTATCATCGTCTGAATTTCAAAGGTTTGACCTTGATTTATGTTTAATAGAGGGTACAGCTCAACAGTAAGTTAGGTTTTTAATTGTTTATACATTTTTGTGGTAATGAATTTGTTACGTATCTTTAAGAATTTCCACCAGTAACGGTGGCTCAGCTTTCAACTGATGTCACTGCAGTGCTTCTGATCTGGAGGTCCTAGGTTCGAGTCCCGACAGTGGCAAAATGTTTGCTTGAAGCTGGTCAGCTAGGTCGAATTCAGTCACAGTCTGCAGGAGAATTATAAAACCCGGCGGCTCTGATTGGTAGTTTTCCGTTGTTTATCCGATCGACACCAGGCAAATGCCGGAGCAGTACCCCACCAAACGGGCCACGGTCCGTGCGCGATATTTCCTTCCTCCTCCTTGTCCATACTCACCCCTTACACATAGTCACACTAACATGCACTATACTACCACACTTGTCGGGAGACCTGTTGGGAGCTTATAGCGTGTCCTGGCTGGGGCGATGCCCCGCTGTTGAGAGATACCTGGTTGGGAAATCCCTGCTAGGCTAGGTCGACGTCGAATATCGCAATTCAGTTGGGAAAATCACCGCCACCTCCCGATGAAAAACAAGGCACTACACTTACGGGAATAATGACTTCATTAGTTGACGTGTTCGGAATCCTTAACAACCAACCAACCAACCGATCAACCACTTTTAAAGAACTTCCGTCCCGCTTCGTAAGTTCTGGATGTCTAATCAGCCGCTAAACTGTTACCTGCTCCGCTTCTGTGAATATTTTGTTCCGTATTCTTGAACAACCAATTATAATCTATACCTTCCTCAAGATTCGCCAATCTTCTAAACTCTTGAAGACGCTACTAATTGGGTATTTAAACAAGTGTTTTCCTTTAAATATCAGGACTTGTTCGCATGCGTCCATCTCTTACGAACTCTGTCCAGCCTCTCTAAATGAAGTTCGCCACCATAGTAACCCACTACGTAGCTCAACTGTTGTATCTTTTACGAGTTCCAAGTTCCATATTTACATTTCGAAACTGAATTTTTTTGTAGGTTCATGAAGTAATATAGACGAATGAATTTACATATATTTTCATTTTTTTATGATACAAAAGTTACAATGAGACTATTAAATCGAAAAACATAATATCGGAGTGTCACTATCTCTCCATGTTACACTCGCTATCAAGAAACCTAATCGTCTCATTCGCCGCTGCGGTATTATTTTGTAGTCGCATCGGTGTAGGTACAACCAGTACTATAGAAGGGCACAGCTTAAAAAAGAGGGGGAACACATTTTTAGGTCTTTAAGGCATTAAGCTTTGTTATTTACATAGTGTGCCATATTTTACTAGCAAATAAATAAAATATACCAGAAGGAGAACTAAATTATAACTTTAATGACACCAACAATAAATACAGTGGAGTTTATGTTGAACCATTTAAAGTGTTGCCAGATGGCTTAGAGAAAATTTTGTCAACGTATAACAAATCCCCAAATAGTCAGATTAAAAGTGGAAATCAGGGATTGAAGATATTTTTCGGAAATAAGGTTTTTAGGAAGATCTTCAAAATTTTCAATGGTGCCGCGGCTCCCTTTCCCGCTCCCTACACTTTCACGCCTATTACTACTACTACTACATTCCATAACGAACATTTGTCATAACCTGATCTCTCGGACATCTTATCTTCCTGCCAAGTAAGCCTACTATAATACCTTGCTCGATGCTGCTTAATAGTGGTTTCATATCACATAATTGCCAATATTGCCTCACTTTTGTTGACCCTGTCGACATCAGTATTGACGTTACCGTATTTGCAATGAAACTCGTACATTTTCGCTTTTTCTACAACGTACGTAAGCCAATTCTGCGCATATACTATGATATCTCTGGATAAATATTACAACGAGTATTTGAAAGTTAGTGACTTTTAGGATCGAGAAAAAATATTGCAAACCTTCTATTTCCACTGAGTGAAATGTAACCACTTTCTATCATTTAAAAAAATGTCATTTAATTTCTGATACATGTCATTAAAATACAGTTAAACAAGTTATCGTTTAGATGACGAGTACCTTAGCTGGCCAAATTTTGAGGTACGTGTTGTGACAGTGTAGCCCTGGATATGTCTTCGTAGTCATCTTGTTTTTAGCTGATGACGCGGCATACACCATGAGGGCTTCTCCAGGGCAGTGCGTTAATAATTTATTCAAGCGATAGTCTTTAATCAAGACAAACATGTGTAGCAGCGACAAAAAGAGTTAAAAGTCGAAAAAATATAAGAAATGATTACTGTACACTGTTGTAAAGAAACACGAATAGTTATTCATGCCAAAGAGAAACTAATGTATTTCTGGATTTAACATTATTTAACGTTTATTCAACTCCCTTTGATCTTGCAAAATATGTTAAATTTACATTCTACTCCTGTAGTGTAGACACCAAGTGGCTGAACTTCATTTTCTTCCATCCACAGGAATATTACGTTTTTTGTAATCACGTTTTCCCTTTTTTAACACCCAAAGAACTATCTTTTCTACCATTTTTCTACCAAATTTTTCCTCCCACATTTTTTCCTCCACAACTCAACTTCTTCATACGACTTCACCGTGTACTAACGTTTTCTGCCCCCATCCCGTCACCTCTGTAGCCTTAACAAGGTACCCTAGCAAACGGGCCACGGACCGTGCGCGACCTTGCCTTCCTCTTCCATGTCCTATTCTCTCCTCTTACACACACATACACTTACACTAACATGCACTACACTACCACATATTCCGAGAGACCGGTCGGGAGGTTAGAGCTTTTCCAGACTGGGGTGCCCCGCTGGTGGGATAGTCCTGGATAGGGGGAAACCCCACAAGCCGACGGCAGGTCGGCTCCGGAACCCGCCAACCATCGGGAGATGACCACCATCTCCCGAGGGGAAAACACGCACTGCAATTACGGGCCAAATGACTTAAGCTGTTGACGCACCCGGAATCCCTAAACAACGAACCCATGAAGGTCCACAGCTCTTGTTACGACACCCGCCGTGTACTAATAACATTTTGTCTTCTTCGCGGCTCTATCCTCCACACTCTCCCCGTCTCTTGCTGTGTGCCCCGCCCACCAGCGCTGGGCTCCGTCTCGTGGTGGGCCGTCCGCGTCGCCCACCGCGCCCGGACCCTCTTACACACACACACACACACACACACTTACACTAGCATGCACTACACTACCCTATATTCGGGGAGACCGGTCGGGAGCTGAGCTGTCCGACTGGGGCGTGCCCCGCTGGTGGGAGAGTCCTGGTTGGGGAAACCCCACTAGCGACGCCAGGTCGGCGCCGGATCTCCCAACCATCGGAATACTAATAACATTTTGTCTTCTTCCGTCTCTTGCTGTGCCCGCCCACCAGCGCTGAGCTCCGTCTCGGGTGGGCCGTCCGTCGCCCACCGCGCCCGGACCCTCTACACACACACACACACACACACACACCACACTTTAAAATGCACTTTTCCACATATCCGGAGACAGGTCGGAGCTTGTCCCGGCTGAGGCGGTGCCCCACTGGTGGGAGAGTCCTGGTTAGGGGGAAACCCCACTAGCCGACGCCAGGTCGGCGCCGGATCTCGCCAACCATCGGGAGATACTAATAACATTTTGTCTTCTTCCGTCTCTTGCTGTGTGCCCCGCCCACCAGCGCTGGCTCCTCCGTGTGGGCCGTCCCGTCGCCCACCGCGCCCGACCTCTTACACACACACACACACACACACAACTTACACGTGACTACACTACCCTATATTCGGGGAGACCGGTCGGGAGCTTAGAGCTTGTCCCGACTGGGGCGGTGCCCGCTGGTGGGAGAGTCCTGGTTAGGGGGAAACCCCACTAGCCGACGCCAGGTCGGCGCCGGATCTCGCCAACCATCGGGAGATACTAATAACATTTTGTCTTCTTCCGTCTCTTGCTGTGTGCCCCGCCCACCAGCGCTGAGCTCCGTCTCGTGGTGGGCCGTCCGCGTCGCCCACCGCGCCCGGACCCTCTTACACACACACACACACACACACACACACACACACACACACTAACATGCACTACATTACCACATATTCCGGGAGACAGGTCGGGAGCTTGTCCTGGCTGAGGCGGTGCCCCACTGGTGGGAGAGTCCTGGTTAGGGGGAAACCCCACTAGCCGACGCCAGGTCGGCGCCGGATCTCGCCAACCATCGGGAGATACTAATAACATTTTGTCTTCTTCCGTCTCTTGCTGTGTGCCCCGCCCACCAGCGCTGGGCTCCGTCTCGTGGTGGGCCGTCCGCGTCGCCCACCGCGCCCGGGCGATGCGCAGCGGGCGCCCTTTGTGGCGGCGCAGGTGCTAATGCGGTCGCCTCGTCACAACAAACACTCCGCCGCCCCGGGCGCTCGGGAGCGGCGCTCATTAAGGAATCGATTCCCGCGCAGCAAGGGACACGGCGGGCAAACTCGGGAAGAATAACACATTAATTTACACTAACACGCACTACGCTACCACATGCGGGAGACCGGTCGGATTGAATGTTTGATTGATTTTTTCGTGTTTCGGGCGCGTCAACTGCTTCGGTCATTAGTCCCGTTAGTCTAGTGCATGTTTTTTTTCTCTGGAGATAGCGGTTATCTATCCCCACTGGATGGCGAGATTCGGCGGCGACCTACCGTCCGCTAGTTGGGTTTTCCCCTAACCAGGACTCTTCCACCAACGGGGCACCGCCCCAGCCAAGACAAGCTCTAATATCCCGATCGATCTCCCGGAATACGTGGTAGTGTAGTGCATGTTAGTGTAAGCGTGTGCGTGTAAGGGGAGAGGATAGGACAAGGAAGGGGAAAGATAGATCGCGCGTGGTCCGTGCCTCGTTTGGTAGGGTACTGCTCCGGCATTTGCCTGGTGTTGATCGTAGAAACCACGGAAAACTACCGATCAGAGCAGCCGGCCGCTAGAATTCTCCTCCAGACAGTGACTGAATTCGACCTAGCTGGAAAACTAGTGCCGAAAATCCTGCCGCCACCAGGACTCAAACCTAGAACCTTCCGGTCGGGGATGATGGCATATTAACACACGTGTTGGGAAAGAGCAACCCTGATTTACTTTTGTAAACATGAATGACTAAATTATGATGAATCGGGAGCGGTGTGCTCAGGGCGTCAACTGATGTCACTGTAGTGCTTCTGACTAGGATATGGCGGTAGGATATTCGTCACTAGCTTCTCAGCTAGGCCGAATTCAGTCGCTGTCTGGAGGCGACCGGCTGCTCTGATTTCTCCGATCAACACCAAGCGAATGCTGGAGCAGTACTCTAACAAACAGGCCACAGACCGTGCGCAATCTTTCCTTCGTCTTCCGTACATTCTCACATCTTAGTTACACTTACATTCCCTACCTAATCTACACTACCACACATGCCGAGAGACCGGTTGGAGGCTTAGAACTTGTCCTGGCTGGGGCGGTGTCCTGATGATGGGAGATATCTGGTTGGGGAAACCCCGTTAGTCGGTAGATCGGCGCCGGATCTCACCATCCAATGGGGAATATCACCGCCACCTACCGATGAAAAACATGCGCTACACTTTCGGGACTAATGACCTCAGTAGTTGACGCGCCCGGAATGACTAAAAATTAATCAATCAACTAAAACGATTTTTAGTTGAAACGCAATAAATACTGTAAACAACTATTGTCTGTTGCTTCTTTAGAATGAAAATATTTTAGGTTATTTATTTTTTATAGATGGCTGAATTTATTGGAATTGAGAATGTATACAAACACGATCACGGTACATTATTTACTGTTATCCACGTGGACCATAAAGCTTTGTTTCGATCAGATGATACATCAGGCTGTACAACTAAAAGCGTATCTAAGAACAACTTTTAAAACATCAACGTTAGAGTGTTCATGAGATAAGTGTGAATTGAAACTTTGAGAGATGTAGGTGCAAATATCATAGTTTATTAGAGCTGATGCATATTTTTCAGGTGTGAAAAAATGTAATTCAGTATTCAGGAGAGAATGAGAAAATTGTAGTGTGTAATCCAAAAGTGGATTGTTTTATTTGAAACCCGACTAGCCTTTATTGTACAAAATTCACACGATCCGAAAATATGTTCAATGGTAATTAACCTAACAAAATCAAAGTCGAATGGTAATTAAATATTATTAGATAAGATTAACAACTGTGAAGAAACTTTTATTTGCTGCTGCACACACATGAAAATATGACGCAAGTGCCGAAAATAACATGTTCTTGTCTAGTAGAATTAGCCGCAGACTTTAAGGTTATTAACTTTTTATTGCACGATTTTTATTTTTACTTGCAATGATTATTTTTTATTTCATTTATTTATTTTCATTAAGTGGAAAATTAATAAAAAAATTAGAAGTAAATATTTTGAGAAAAACACAAAACGAAATTGTGTTCTCCTTCAACAAAATGTGCTGTATTTCACGATTTAAAAATGTACTTATTTTTCAAATTGTTTATGTGCTAAATAAGTATGAAGCAAGTGAAAAAAATAAGTATCATATTTTATTTTGATATTTCTTTTATAAACGTATATATAAAATATTTCATAATTAAATCGTTAGAATGCGTTTATGACCTAAAAAACATTATGGTACAGCTGAGTTCCACTATGCAATAAAGGGTTATATTTTCTTTTTCAAATATCTAGTAGTGGTGCATGTAAACAATATACTGCTCGTAAGGATGGTCTCTTCAACACACGTAGATGAAATTTTCCCAGTAGACGCCCGACGATCCAGCGCATCTATCGTCGATTGTTACTCCGCTGTCCGGCCTTGCTGCCCCTTTGGACTAGTTGACAACACGCACGGAGTCGGGCGGTCGGGAGGTTGGGTGGGTGGTCAGGGGGGTCGGGGGGGGAGCTCTCGGGCGGGAGATCGGGTCGCGTGGCAGGACCAGTGGGTTTGTTGTGGGGGGGGGGTTGTCGGGCTTGCTCGCGGGCTTGCTGGCGGGCTTGCTGGCGGGCTTGCTGGCGGGCTTGCTGGCGGGCTTGCTGGCGGGCTTGCTGGCGGGCTTGCTGTCGGCTTGACTGGCGGGCTTGCTGGCGGGCTGCTGGCGGAGCTTGCTGGCGGGCTTGCTGGCGGGCTTGCTGGCGGGCTTGCGGCGGGCTTGCTGTCGGGCTTGCTGGCGGGCTTGCTGGCGGCTTGCTGGCGGGCTTGCTGGCGGGCTTGCTGGCGGGCTTGCTGGCGGGCTTGCTGGCGGGCTTGCTGGCGGGCTTGCTGGCGGGCTTGCTGGCGGGCTTGGCTTGCTGGCGGGCTTGCTGGCGGGCTTGCTGGCGGGTTTGCTGGCGGGCTTGCTGTCAGGCTTGCTGCGGGCTTGCAGGCGGGCTTGCTGGCGGACTTGCTGGCGGGCTTGCTGGCGGGCTTGCTGTCGGGCTTGCTGGCGGGCTTGCTGGCGGGCTTGCTGGCGGGCTTGCTGGCGAGCTTGCTGGCGAGCTTGCTGGCGAGCTTGCTGGCGGCTTGCTGGCGAGCTTGCTGGCGAGCTTGCTAGCGGGCTTGCTGGTGGGCTTGCTGGCGGGCTTGCTGGCAAGCGGACGGTCAACGGGCACATAGGCAAGCGGACTAGTGGACGGCAGGTCGGAGGAGCGAGTGGGCGGGCAGGCGGGCGGTAATTTTGTCACGCGGCGACGAGCAGAGAACGACTTTCGAAAGTTCCTCTTGCGGACGCGGAAACCATTTCCGCGTCACTACAGCGGCGTTAAAGTAACTTTTGTAACGACGTTTTTAATGGGCACGAGGCGACGCTACCGCGCCACTGACGGCGGCGACGGCGGAGTGGCTTGTGGCCCAGATTGTGGGCAAGTGGAATGGAGAGACTTCAGAAAACGCGACGTCCTTCCGCGGAGTGTTAATGGGCTCTTCAGAAAGAGGAGGAGATGGCAGGTAACGAGCAAAATCATCAGGTCAGAGGTCTTGAAATGGAAAATTGAGAAGCAGAGAAATTGGCCCTTTATTTGTTGAATAAAAGAAGAAAGTAATTAGTCAGAAAACTAATCATACGTCAGAAAACTAATAATGGGTTTAATGAACAATCGGGTTCTTGTTGTCTCGAGTAGTGACTTTGCAAGGGAACCTTTAGTAAAATGATATTCATTATTTATAAATTTTCTGGTACGAATAGTACTATATGTGAGATTTTTCTAATTTTCATTAAAGCATTTACCGTCAGTATGAGTACTACAAGATATAGGTCAAAGCTACGAAGTTATTGCGAAACGCATTCATATTTTTCAATATTTTAATTTTAGGTGTATATTATTTGAACGTGCCCTTCCTTCTGAATAACCTTCTACTACTATTTTTCGAAATGTTTGCTTCGGATTCTAATGTTCCAATATTGTATGCTTTCTGCATATTCACGATTAATATTGAATTTTTATACTTAAATATAAAATTTTAATTTTCAATTTTGTTTACTTACATGCTGTGTAAGTGTTAGCTCCAAAGCTATTTATCAATTGTTCTGTTCAAGTGCAATCATCAAGACGCAATTATGTTCTTTTTAAGCCCTCTTCTAAGGGTCGGAATGGATATAAGCCAGAATTTCCTAAATAGGAAACTAATTTGTCTCTTGACCAAGATTTACTTAGAACTTTCCAAAAACTCACCATTTTTGTAGCAAGTAATCTAGAAGTGTAAAATCTCATTTTTTAAGAAAATGGCAGTGCAATATTTTGTATACAAATAATTTCAGATTAACAACTTGTTCAAATTTTCCTGAGACAGTGTCGTCACGTTAGTAGTAGTGTAGCTAAAGTCTGTACGTTGTTACTTCAATAAAAGTTAAGACTGGTTTGTATTGAATTGCAGAGTATTCTTATTTTAAAATGTATCCAGAGTAGTAAATGTAGTTTTTTAGAGGCAAGGGCGATGACGTAAAAAAATAAACCGAGGATCAGCATTAGATTTTAATGATTTATTCTCAATTACAATGACAAAACATTACATGCTCGTCCAGAATTAAGTTACGTATGAAAGTAGTAACAACACGATAGAAAGTAAAAATATAGTGATCAACTAAATAACAAACAAGTTTACTTAAACACCATTAAAAATAATTATTTATTATACACAAAGAAAGAGTACAATTCTCCAAATATCAGAAGATAACCAAATAAATGCAAAAAATGTAATTGTTAACTTCTCAGACTTCACGAAAAATTTTAAGTTAAGTTGATGTTGAGTTGAAAGCTGATGAATTTTAAGTTGAATATAAAATAATATCAAATATTTTCTTAGTTATTGTTGGTTATTTATCTGCAGTATATTATTTACATTCAATTACTATTTTTCAAACTCATTAAATAAGTTTGTTACAATATTATTTAGCAACACGTGTGGAATGCTCAATTTAGAAAGAAGAAATTATTTACAAGATAAGGGAAAAATAATAATCATGATATAAAAAAGTATTCCTGCAATATCTAGATTAAAATTCATACTTTTGTATTTGAAGAAGCAATAGACAGGCAACGTTGGTGTCCACGTTCATGAATCGTCTCGTTCCCATCCGCCCATGACCTCTATACAAAATTCAAGACAGCTCCTCTGATAATATTGGCAGAGCTCGTGTCCACCGCCGCTCCGAAAATCGAGTTTCTCTTCGCTCGGCACCCTGCCACAGCCACACCCCCTTCATGCGCCGCCAACGCTCTCGACCTAGGCCGGCGCCGCCCTCGCAAGCATTGCCGCTACCACCGCCGGCGGCGCCACCAAAGTACAGTCGACCCCGGTTATAGAGAACTTCTGGGGATTAACATGTTTGGTTCACATATCCGAGGTTCATATATCCGAGGTTCATATATCCGAGGTTCATATATCCGAGGTTCACTATATCCGAGGTTCGTATATCCGAGGTTCATATATCCGAGGTTCATATATCCGAGGTTCACTATATCTGAGGTTCACTATATCCGAGTTCCATTATATCCGAAGATGTCAAAGTTAAATAGAATTTCTTCTTAACGATTGATATTACTAAGCAGCAAAAAGTATGCATTACTTAATATGCAGCAAAATTTATTAACAGAACGAACGGAAAATTTCAACATATTTGTACGTAAAAAAATCAATTATTTTCAGTTGTTTGCTTCGTTAATTTTTCATCAGATCCTTTTCCATACTTCGAGCACTCTCCATACTTGATTCTTCATGGTCCTCTGTCTTTAAGTATGATGTAGTCGTCTTGGTAACTTTCAATGCCTGTTGCACTGTTGAAACACCATCCCACTCTCCGAAGCCTCTTTTAATCTCCTCATAACAAACGGGATCAAATTAATTTCTAGGACTTACTTCCTACGTTCACTATAGTCGAGGTATAGTTCGCTATAACAGAATACTCTTATGCTTTTTACAAGTACGTGAAACGGGACCAGTGACTTAAGTTAACTATAACCAGGGTCACTATATCCGAGTTCACTATAATGGAGACGACTGTATTCCTTCACCAAAACTAACAACGCGAAAAACAACAAACGGATTCCTAACATACAATTACATTCCATCTCTACCATTACTGTTCCTATTCCTTACTTTTCATTGTAAGTTTAGCTCAACTTCAATTGTACTTGTTAATAGCAGAGTTCTTTGTAATATTAGATTCATTATAGTAAGACAGAATATTTATTTATTTTCGTTTTCGTAATATTAAACATAAAAAATAGCTTCTGAAAAGGCCTCGAAGAGGATTTCTATCTCAGCTGTAACATATGTATTAATTTCATAATGTATTAATTTCGCTGCGACTGTTCGGGTGGAGGATGAGGGATTAGAGGCAATGCCTGGGTGCACCATTATAACAATAATGTCCCTATAACTGCCATTTCTACCATGCCAATTTCCTCAACAACCACCACCACTATGACCGCTCCCGCCAACACTGTAATCACCCTCACTACCACAATGGCAGTCACTATTACCTCCACCTTTAGCGCCACCACGGCAGGAGATACAGCAATGATGATGGCGAGGGTGGCAGAAATCGCGATGACACTGGCAAGTAAATGATGGATGATGGGCCAAGAATAACGATGTTGATGAACGTGGCGATTGTGACAATGCTAGCACACCCATCATTAAAAACCGCCGTGTACATTATCATTTTCAACACTACCACTACCGCTCCCACATCTCCAGTTACTGCCGCTGGTAGCGCTGGCCACTGCGTTCATAACGTCACCATCGCCACCGCGCCCCACTATTACCGCTACTCATAACTTACCACTTTCTCCATTAATGAATGTTGTGATCCTCGGTACCTTGCATTTCAGCAGTACCTCCGGGAGCGGTAGCTCAGTGCATCAACTGATGTCACTGCAGCGCCTCTGATCGGGAGGTCCTAGGTTCGAGTACTGACGCCGGTAGGATTTTCGACACTAGCTTTTCAGCTAGGTCGAATTCAGTCGCTGTCTGGAGGAGAATTCTAGCGGTCGGCTGCTCTGATCGGTAGTTTTCCGTGGTTTCTCCGATCTACACCAGGCGAATGCCGGAGCAGTACCATAACAAACAGGCCACGGACCGCGGGCGATCTTTCCTTCCTCTTCCTTGTCCTATCCTCTCCCCTTACACACACACACACACACTTTCACTAACATGCACTACACAACCACATATTCTGGGAGACCAGTCGGAAGCTTAGAGATTGTCCCGGCTGAGGCGGTGCCCCGCTGGTGGGAGAGTCCTAGTTAGGGGGAAACCTCACTAGCCGACGTTAGGTCGGCGCCGGATCTCGCCATCCAGCGGCGGAAGATCACCACCATCTCCCGAGAAAAAAAATCTGCACTACACTAACGAGACTAATGACCAAAGCAGTTGACGCGCCCGGAAACACGAAAAAACCAAACCAAACCATCATTCAGCCTCTGCCCTCCACTCCAGCCACGCCCCCCACCATCGCCATCCCGCCCTCGCTCCTCTCACCACCTCCGCGGTCCAACAATGCGCCACCCCACCCGCGCTCCCCTCCGCCGCCTTCGCTGCCCGGCGCCACTGTCAACAAACGCCCCGCCCCTGCCGCGTGACACGGCAAGCGGGGCCCGGGCCCCTGATAATCAATAACATCAACTTGGACGCAATTTTCGGCGCATATTCGCGCCACCCTAACCGAATTGTCCGGAGCGGCGCTCCCTTTGACGTGGGGAGTGGGACGGCGGCGGCGACGTGATGATGGTGGTTGTGGTGACGGTGGCGGTGACGACGGTGAGCGGACACGGCGGCGCTTGAGGTGTTAGGATAAACTGTGGAAGAGAGGAAGTGCGCCATTTGAGTGGTTATGTAAAGAGAATGGATTTAAGTTACCTTTAAAAAATATTATTGATTTTGTTGGTTGTACATAGGTCAGTTTTAGTCTAAGTTTTACATATTTCCGAAAGGCTTACATGCTAACTGATATTTAAAACTTATTTCTAAGACTCAAATCTATCATAAGGTTGAGGATGCCCTGTTGAGTCCTCTATTCTGTTCAAATTCGGAGGTTTTGAGGAATGTATTGTAAATATTCATGGTGGGCGGAACATATCTTTTGGATTTAAGTTGCCTAAAAATTAGTAAATAATGAACGCATTTATTACAGATAAATTTATACAATTACTGCTACTTAAAATAAAACTAAAGCAATTTAAAATATAACATAATGATGTGATAATATCTCTGGAATTCTTTAAAATACGCAGCAAATCTTCGAAGTTGAAACACATTTTGTAAGGTTTTCGTCTTTCACAACAGTTGACGTATTCTTGACCAACTTGTTCTCAGCTACTGTTAGTAATAACATATATAAAATGTGAATAGAAGATTTAAATAGTAGAGCTAATTTTAAATTGCATTAAAAACTATTTCACTTGGACGGAGATATTTGATAATTTATTTAATATACCTGATACGCTGAAAAGTATGACGTAATATTATAATTTTCCATAAATTGCCAACATGAATAAAGTGCAAAATTAGGTATTAGTATAGGCTCAATAAAAACCTATTTCAGTTTCAACAACATGCTGAAAATAATTCATTCATGGCCCTTTTCGCATTAACTCTGGTGAATATTAATTATGACTACGTTAAGCTTCTACTTATAACAAAAACATTTGTTTGTAATGGTGATTTTATTTGTTTCAATTATGATGAAATTCACGAAATTACGGGTTGTCTGCTCCCGTAAACTGAGTAAGAGCAAAGAAAATATGGTTCATGGCGGTGATTGTGATCAACGTAAAAATGAACTAATGTTTATTATATTTTATTGGTTGAACTCCTGTCATGAAGTGATTGATAGTAGTGGTACAATGATTTTTAAACAGTTTTACAGGATTTACTGCAAGGCAGATCTAACCGATTAAACTTTTCTGAACTGCCGTAATGATCATCAGCGAAGTTAGTAATGACGATGATGAATGACAAGACAAGAGGAATGAAATGAATGAGGAATTCAAGATTGTGGCGAATATGAGTGGCGATGGCGAACATGATAATTTATCGGTGCTGATTTGTTGATTTTTCGGTTTAGAGCAATGTTGGCATTGTCGTTAGGTAGTCAGTTTTTCTCGGAGATGGGGTGATCTGGATGGCAGATCGCAGACCTGCGTGGAGTGGTGTTTCCTACCGGACTCTCCCAGCACCTTCCCAGCCAGGACAGCTCTAGCTCGACCGGTCTCCCGGAATGTGGTGTGTAGTTAGTGTAGTGTGTGTGGAGGAGAGGACAAAGAAAGAAGGAAAGATCGCGCGGTCGTCGCCGTTGGGTACTGCGGCATTCTCCTGGGTTGATCGGAGAACCACGAACTACCGATCGAGCGCGGTTGGATTCTCTCGGCGGCGACTGTCACGTAGCTGAAAGGGTCGAAAATCTGCCGTTCTCGAACCTGGACCTTCGGTTAGAGGCGCTGCAGTGTATCAGTGTGCTGAGCTACCGCCCGGTTATGGGTTGAAGGCAATGGTTGCAATGGTAGAAATAGAGAAGTAGGAGATAGTGATGTAGGAGATAGTGATGGATGGTAGATACAGTGGTGGGGAAGTTGTCAGAGATGGAGTTGGAAGACTCGTAGTCGAAGAAATGACAGGGTGGTGAGAAAGGGGATTGGTAGGGAGATCCAGCCGACAGTGGCGATGGAAGGATTAGGGGGGAAAATTGGGAACTCCTTAGAAATGGCGATGGAATTGACGGTGATGGAGGAGTTGGCGATGATAGGAACATTTAGCTAGTGGAGGAGGTAGAGGCGATGGCAGACGGAGTGGAATAGTTACGGAGGTTAGATCGCAGCAGAGAATCCTTGTAGAGATGGTGATGGAATTGACGACAGAGGGGAGGAGGTGGTGATTGTAGGGAAATTTAGCTAGTGAAGGAGGTAGAGACAGTGGCACAAATATGAAGTTAGAGGACTCTCAGTCGTATATATGGCGACGGAATTGACAGCGGTGGGAAGTGGCGATGGCAGGGAGTTTGAGGTAGAGGCGACGGCGGGTGCCAGGGCGTCAGCGCGGCGAAGCGGGAGCCATCGAGGGGCGGTGGGTCGCGGGCCGAGGAGGCGGCGGCCGATGGCCGGCGATGGCTAATGAAGTAACGGGGGCGTGGCGGCGCTCTAACGAAGTTACGCCTCACACGCGCCGGTCACGTGCCATGCAGGCGCCCACCGCGCGCTCTGCCGGGGGAGGAATGCGTCGCAGGCCGAAGGCGGGCCGGCCAAAGCGACCACTGGGGCTGAGCACACCATCTTTTGCAAATCGAAGAGAACAGGGCGAGTACCTGTTATGTCGCAATAGTTCAGTTGGTACAACCTCGACTACATCTCGTTAAATTAAAAAATGTAAAAGAACGCGGAATACGAATTTTCAAAACGATTATATAAAATAATTTTCTCTAGTTAATTTAGAATTATTTTGTAGAAAATAATACTGTACGTAATTGTGTGTGTATACACTAAAGAAGTAATTTTTAAATCATATTATATAATATTTTTATGAGGAAATAATATTAAATTAATATAATGCTGAATTTTGGATAATTTATAAATAATGCATTATGGACCACCTATTTTTTGATTTTTATCTCTCTACAGACTTTAATAAACCCGACCTAATCACTACCTCGTTCTTATTAAAATATTGTATATATTCAAAAAGATTCTTCATTATGATTAGTGTAAATTTCTTCAATTTTTAAACCCTTCCTGATGTACATTGGTGTGCCATACATTGCGTTGTATCTTCAATAGACCACTAACAGCGCCCTCTCTCTGAACTAACAACACCGTTCAGTCCTCTCGCTTTGGCTATTTTTTATTTATTTTATTTTATTTTATTTTATTTTATTTTATTTTATTTTATTTTATTTTATTTTATTTTATTTTATTTATTTTATTTTATTTTATTTTATTTTTTTTTATTTTATTTTATTTTATTTTATTTTATTTTATTTTATTTTATTTTATTTTATTTTATTTTATTTTATTTTATTTTATTTTATTTTATTTTATTTTATTTTATTTTATTTTATTTTATTTTATTTTATTTTATTTTATTTTATTTATTCATTATTTCTTTATCTGCCTAGCTATCGGGATTCAGGTTCCCGTGAACTTCTTCCGTCATTGAGGTCCATTAGAGATCACGTCCAATTAGTAGATGAAAGTGGCAATAATGATAGTGGTCCGAACGGTCGAAGAACAAACGGATCGCAAGAACATCTGGCGAGAACTTACCTTATTCACCACGAGATAAATTCGTTAGGAACTGGTTAGTGATCGAACCAGGTGAGAGTAGCGTATACGCATTCCCATTGTAATGTGAGATAACGTATGCGCATCTCATTACATCGGGATCAATGTCTCTTGACCTGCCGTGTCAGTCTATTTTTTATTATACTTATTCCTCCCGCCACTCTCTGTCCACTTTTACAGTCATCGCGCCACTGCACGCCACCTCCCCGGCGACCTCTTGCCTTCTGGCTTTGCACTGACACCATTCCGCTTCCTTGCCATTGAAGGGCGTCCCATTCCACATTGTCAGCTCTTCGTCTCTTCTCCTTGTGATCATCGTATCACCTCTCACTTTACCTTCCAGTTGCACTCTCCGCCCCGTGAAAGGGCTAACCAACAATTCCCCATTCGTACACGGCACCATCACCGCTCCGTCATTTGGGGTTCCACTCCACCCACGCGCAGCTCACAGGCTATATCCACATGGCACTCTCGCGTCTTTCTTTCACATCGCACCCTCCTTGTCGTCACGCCTTATCGTTCGCCCGGCTTATTCCCATCCCGATCCCCCCGCTCTTTCCAGTAAGTCACCCCTGCGCGTACCATGCGCAACGTACCTGCCATACTTGCCAAATCCGCTGCCGAATCCCTACGTACACTCCAAATTCCAACATTACTCTTCGTCCTTTTACCGTCTCCATACCATTCGTAACTAGATAGCTCGGTCGAATTCCGTCACTGTCTGGAGGACAATTATAACGGCCGGCCACTCTGAGTGATAGTTTTCTGTAATTTCTCTAATCAATACCAGCGAATTCCGAAGCAGTACCCTTGCAAACGGGCCACAGGCCGCACGCAATCTTTCCTTCCCATTCGTTATTCTATCCTACCCCTTAGTTACACACACTTACACCTATATGTATTACACTACAACATATGCCTAAAGACCAGTTGGGAGCCTAGAGCTTGTCCGGGCTGGGGCGCTGCCCTGCTAATGGAAGATACTTGGTTGAGGGGAACTCCGTTAGCCGACGTTAGGTCGACACTAAATCTCACCATTCTGCGGGGAATTATCACGGAAAACCTCGAGAGAAAAAATACATGAACCACACTTACGAGAAAAAACATGCACCACAATAATGGCCTTAGTAGTTTACGCGCCTGGAATCACTAGTAATCAATCAATCAATCAATCAATCAATCACATTCAATCAATCAACCCACACACACTTCAACCCCTTACAGCACTCTTCGTCCCTTTACCGACTCCGTGCAGTTAGCATCACGACCCTTGCCTACCACAAAACGATCCAACGCCATCCTTCGCCGGTTAACCGAGTCCTTTCCCCCATACCTCTCCCCATTCAGTAGCCATCCCGCAACCAACGTTTCTCACACCGCACCTTCATCCCCTCACCCCACCGCGGGCACTCACCAACTCCTACGTCTCTGCAGCCCCTCGTCACGAATACCTCCTCCACCACCTCTCGTTGCCCACTCGAGTCGCATAGGGCGCTTCGCCGGAGACCTCCGGGAATTACGCGATGATTTATGAATTCTTTTTATTTGCATCACACAGGGTGCAAAAAGCGCGCGGCGCTGTTCGCCCATTGTGCGAGAGGAGGGCCCAGGATTATTTTGTTAGCGCCGCGCGCCACCGTCGGTCCTCGTCGCCGCAACGGCAGCAGAAATAAAGGAGCGCTAATGCGTAAATTCGCCCGTCACAGTATTGTTAAGGCAGACGCACCGCCTACGAGAGACCCGCGCTGTGGGAGGCCGTGAGAGTCGGAGGGGCATTGCGAGGGGAGACCTCTGCCCTTCACGCCCTTTGGGTAGAGACATGATGCTAGTTGCAGCTTACGTGCTCCGTTTTTCTCCTTTTTTTAGTACTGCTCTTGTAGTACTTTTGTTAGAAATAAAGTGCAAATCTACAACCGCAAAGAAATATATATATATATATATATATATATATATATACATATATATATATATATATATATATATATATACATATATATATACTTTTTTTAAATAAAATTGTTTAAATGTAAAGTTTAATTTGGTTTTGAAAAACTATATTTTTTGCGAATTGATTCTCAACTTACTTCATTGCTTGAAATTATGTGTCCTTTAATGTTGTTTACTTATAATAATATAATATTAGGAGAACTTACGATGTTGTGAGTTTTTTGCTTCGTTATTCTTATTTTCCTTTCGGATTTAAACTCCAATTGGTATAGTCTGCTGGAGTATGTATGAGTTAAGCAGACGCACCGCCTACGAGAGACCCGCGCTGTGGGAGGCCGTGAGAGTCGGAGGGGCATTGCGAGGGGAGACCTCTGCCCTTCACGCCCTTTGGGTAGAGACATGATGCTAGTTGCGGCTTACGTGCTCCGTTTTTCTCCTTTTTTTAGTACTGCTCTTGTAGTACTTTGTTAGAAATAAAGTGCAAATCTACAACCGCAAAGAAATATATATATATATATATATATATATATATATATATATATATATATATATATATATACATATATATATACTTTTTTTAAATAAAATTGTTTAAATGTAAAGTTTAATTTGGTTTTCAAAAACTATATTGTTTGAGAATTGATTCTCAACTTACTTCATTGCTTGAAATTATGTGTCCTTTAATGTTGTTTACTTATAATAATATAATATTAGGAGAACTTACGATGTTGTGAGTTTTTTGCTTCGTTATTCTTATTTTCCTTTCGGATTTAAACTCCAATTGGTATAGTCTGCTGGAGTATGTATGAGTTAAGCAGACGCACCGCCTACGAGAGACCCGCGCTGTGGGAGGCCGTGAGAGTCGGAGGGGCATTGCGAGGGGAGACCTCTGCCCTTCACGCCCTTTGGGTAGAGACATGATGCTAGTTGCGGCTTACGTGCTCCGTTTTGCTCCTTTTCTTTTTTAGTACTGCTGTTGTAGTACTTTGTTAGAAATAAAGTGCGAAATCTACAACCGCAAAGAAATATATATAATTTTTTTAAAAATAAAATTGTTTAAATGTAAAGTTTAATTTGGTTTTGAAAAACTATATTGTTTGAGAATTGATTCTCAACTTACTTCATGGCTTGAAATTATGTTTTCTTTAATGTTGTTTACTTATAATAATATCAGGAGAACTTAGGATATTGTGAGTCTTTGCCCCGTTGTTCTTTTTTTTCGTTTCCGATTTAAACTCCGATTGCTCTGTTGGAGGAGCAGGCGCACTGCCTACAACGGGCCTACTCTGCGGGTGGCCGTTAGAGTCGGGGGACATTGAGAAGAGAAACCGTGCCCTTCACGCTCTTTGCGTAGAGACATGATGCTAGTTTGGCTTACGTGCTCTGTTTTGCTTCTTTTCTTTTTTAGTACTGCTGTTGTAGTACTTTGTTAGAGGAAAGTGCAAACCTACAACCGCAAAGAAATATATATAATTTTTTTAAAAAATATAATTGTTTAAATGGAAAGTTTAATTTGGTTTTGAAAAACTATATTTTTTGCGAATTGATTCTCAACTTACTTCATGGCTTGGAATTGTCTTTTTTAATGTTGTTTACTTATAATAATATAATATCAGGAGAACTTAGGATATTATGAGTTTTTGCCTCGTTATTCCTTTTCTTTCGTTTCCGATTTAAACTCCGATTGGTCTGTTGGAGGATGTATTAGTCAAGCAGGCGCACTGCCTACAACGGGCCTACTCTGCGAGTGGCCGTTAGAGTGGGAGTGGCATTGAGAAGAGAGACCGCTGCCCTTCACGCTCTTTGCGTAGAGACATGATGCAGTTGGGCTTACGTGCTCCGCTGTGTTCCATTACTTTTTTAGTACTACTGTTGTAATATTTTGTGAGAAGAAAGTGTGAATCTCCCATAGCAAAGATATTATATTTAATTTTTAATAAAAATTGTTAAAAATAAAATTTTAATTTCTATTTTGATAATTATTTCTCGATAATTGATTCTCAACTTTCCGCATTGCTTGAAATTCTTTTTTCTTTATTGTTGTTTATTTTATAATATTATATCAGGAGAAGTTAAGTTGTGGGTTTCTTGCTCGTTATTCACTTTCATACCGAGGTGAGTCGAACCCGCGATTCTTCGTCCGAGAGCTCACTGATGCCTTAGCGATCTAGTGTAACGTATTGTAGGGCTACACAGAGCGACCGGCGGGGCGTCAAGGTGCTGCGTCAAGGGATTAGACGCCAGGGGCCAGGCAGGATGTGAAAAATGAGGTATTTGGAGAATTCTAAGAGCTAGGGAAAGGGATGCCCAATTGGCGGGACAGCGCATTTTTGCCGCGTGCAAAATTCTTAGAATCCAGGGAAATGGATGTCCAAAATGCATGGCAACGCGACTAGCGCGGACCGTGTGAAAAACCCAGTGTCGTTTCAGGTCACGAGGGTGGGAGCTATATAAGAGCGAACGCAGAGCGCGGGGTGGGGTTTGTCGAGCTGAGTGGAACCCTCGTGCGAACGCACAAAACTTGCGCCCAGGGCGGTGCGGAGCCGAGCTAGGCTCGTACGGCAACCCATGTGTTGGGACGCCGTTGTGGACACTATTTCCACGGGTGACCGAGGTTGCTGGAGCGGTGTGCTGTGTGCATAAGGCTCGCTGAGGAGTGGCGCGGGCCACGAGTCAGACATTTCATTTTTAAGGATCGCTCCTGCGATCAGGGGAGTAAACGTCTACCAGAGCTAAGAGTAACTTTAATTATTTACTGTACATATTGTGAATAAACCTGTACATATTTATCATTAAAGCTCATGTCTGTGATTACTGTGTATTCCGACGACGTCACACTAGGCTATCTGGATCGGCATTTGATTCGTCGAATTATTCATTTTGGGACCACGTGTACGTGCAACCCACCGGGTCTCAGCCATCATTATAGAGTGTAGTTGCACGAGACTTTATGGGGTGAATCGCCATTTTCATGCTGAATTTGCTCTTACACCCATGCATGTTAGCGCTGGAAGGATGAGGTGAAATGATGATGATGATGATGAAATGGTCAATCACAAACATACAGAATCAAAATCACATCAGAAACAATCACAATCACAAACATACGGTAAGATCGTCGGTTTGAGTCCCGCCTTGGGCAAGGTTGTGTTTATGTGTATACACAACATTTCAGTGTACATACAAACACAACCTTGAACAAGGCGAGACTCGAATCGGCGATATTTCTGTCGAAGATCACCACGGCACTACAGCCTTACAGATCTCGGCTATGGAGATCGGCATTATTATTATTATTATTATTATTATTATTATTATTATTATTATTATTATTATTATTATTATTTTTTCTCATCTTATTGGCACATTTGAATGAATTGCACAGAAATACAAAATCAAAGCACATAATCTATTTTTTAAAATAATTTATAATACATTGTTCCCATGAATTTCCGCACTATCCTTGTTGTTGAAATAACAACTGCCTTCTGCATGGGTTTGTACAGGTCTTCATTCAAACCCAGTTGCTTAAGGCCCCAAATCAGACTCCTAGGGATGACTCGTGCTTGAAACAATTATCGGGATAATGTTGTCTCTTTTCATACTCCACTGTTTCTCAACGGGTTAATAAGATTTGCATATTTATTATTTTTTCAGTGTATTTGCTTTGAATGTTTCCAGTATTTGGAACAGAAACATCAATAAGCATGACATGTTTCTCACTCTTGTTTTTCACAACCAAATCCGGTCTGTTGTGATTAACTGTCTGATCTGTTAAGATAGTTCTATCCCAATACAACGCCACTCTTCGTTCTCCAGAACACTTATAGGTTGGTACTTAAAGTACGATACTTTATCTTCAGTCAGAAGACATTTCTGAGCCAATGCTTGATGTAAAATGTTGGCCACCGAATCATATCGCTGTTTTTACTCGGTGCCTACCAAAAGTGTACAACTCGAGGTAACATGAATTGATTCCACTGTTGGACAACCAAAACGACATAACTCATTCTGCACATTGCTATCTCTAACATTCGCTTCAAATAGTTACCGTTGGAATAACTTGATCTGAATAGCCAATATAAACCCTTCAGTTTCTGGAAAGATCTGTCCTGATATAAGCCAGTAGTTCAATGCTTTCAAATCGACATGTTCTTGGCTATCTCATGTGGATGTCTTCCATAAGAGCTTTGGCCATCCATAAATCTCTCTTTTGGCCGTCATTGCATGAGAAGTCCGCAACATCCTGTCTTGACAGCTCTATCGGTGTATAGACATCTGCTTTACAAATTGCTTTATGCAGTTTTGATGTATTTGCCGCAGAGTGGAAATACATTCTCATGCTCTTCACTTGCCGACAAACTTGGTTTCCAATGTCTGGAGTCCTCTTTTTATTTCTCGGAATTTATACGTTCGACTGCAGATTTTGATGTGCATGCGTGCTTTCGTCATTAAAACTCTATTTTCCGTTGTAAGTTCTCAATGTCAGTTATTATTATTATTATTATTATTATTATTATTATTTAAATTTTTCCTTAAATTTGCGTATTTTAATAATATAATGAGCGCATCGAGTTCTTTTCAATTGTGTTACAGTATGCTTGGGGTATTTACTTGCTTTCGTTCTGCTTGCCAGGGTAGGCGGGTTTGCTGTGCAGCCCCTAGAGTGTCCTCAGAACAAACGTGCTCTGTAAGAGGAAAATGCTAGTTGCTTTTATGCAGCTCATATTTCATTTTTACGCGACGCTCATGTTTTCTATCCTCGTACTGGTACGATACAATTTTCTGAATAAAGTTTCCTATTATTTTCTGTACGTACTAAATGTGGTGTTCATATATTTAGTTTGAAAAATCTTCAATGATGTAGATTTTATATATGAGTTACTAGGAATACCAAGAAATTTCTATTTATGTACAATTTTCGTATTTTCGCCTTTATTTCTCATCTCGATACCCAAGCTCTGTTCTCATTATTCTTTTTATTCAATTTTTTCTTTTTATGTCCTTTTTAACACCATTTTTTTCATAGTTATCTAAATATTTTAAATCTCTTCTTGATTTAGACATCGTGTTGCATATTTTCTGCCAATATCTGATTTCAACTTTTACATCTTCCTCGAACCATTTTCTGCCAAAACCTATCATTTTTTATTTTAATCTGTAAATTTACAATCTGTTCAAGACAAGAACAATAGGTAAATATGCTGTTAGAAATTATAAACTTGCATGGGAAGGTCACCCACTGGTGATCTTCCTTTATCGATTACATCAACAAGCACATGTTGACAAAACAATTGGTGTCGATTTTATTACAGTATTATCACTATTGTCATTTTAAAATCTATTTGGCAAATCCAATGGTTTGACTTTTTTCAGTCTTTTGACTTCTAAACTAGTGTCCACTAAGTTTATGGCTAGTAAATTATTATGGTTTTCTAGTTTGCTGACATATTTTGGCTAAAATTTTAATTTGTTGTTGTACTGTTGGCATAGTAAAATCATTATGTAGTACATCGTTTTGGACGTACCAGGAAGCACTAGCAATGTCTCTCAGAACCTTGGATTGGAATCTCTGTATGGTTTGAATATTTGACCTGCAGGTTGAGCCCCAGAGCTGTGTACAGTATGTCCAGATTGGTTTCAAGAATAACTTGTATATTAAAAGTTTATTGTCTGTAGCCAGCACAGATTGTCTTCCTAGCAACCAGTATAGTTGTTTGTATTTTATTTGTAGTTCCTTGCGTTTGAGTAGAATATATGTTTCGTACTTTCGCTTTTATTTCTCATCTCGATACCCAGGCTCTATTCTCATTCTTATTTTATTCAATTTTTTCTTTTTATGTCCTTTTCTTACACCATTTTTTCAAAGTTATCTTAATATTTTCAGTCTCTTCTTGATTTAGGCATCGTGTTGCTATTTTCTGCCAAAACCTATCTGATTTCAACTTTTTTCCCGAACCCTCTCTGTTATTTAATTTCGATCATGTTGTTTTTTTTAATTATCAAAAAATTTTTTTTTGTTTTTTTGTCAGTGCAGTGAGTGCTCGGAACAAGTTTGTACTTTCTGCGAAAGCTCTGTTAAATATATTTCTTTGTGGATTTCGAATTCAAGATATATTTTCCATTAATATACTTTGTAAAATAACAGGATATACGTTTTTGTTTTCTCATATCTTTTGCGTGATTTTTAAGCACCATTAATGAATAAAGTCATTCTGTTCCTTTAAGAGTTTTGGTCTTATCGAATAATAATAATAATGTTTTAGAAGTCTCGCCTAAGTCTGGATGTACATAATTATCAACTTCTCTGAGAGTGTATTTTACCTTTTCGCACGAATTCGTCTGTGTGTTGATAATAATTATGTATTAGTATTGCTGTATTGGTAACAATGAAATTTGAATGGAAGAATTGAGTGGAATCAGAAAGAAAGATTAAAATGGAATCACAGTCATTTCTAGTAATGGCAAGTATTATTATATAATCAATTCAATTATCTTCTTAAACATCTTCAGGGATATTCATTTTAATATTTGTTAAAATGTTTACTTGAGGATAAAGATGTACACTTATTTATATACTCATATTGTTGACGTTTTGTTACTAAAAGAAGCGACACAACAATCTTTCATGCAGCTGGGAAGACAGTATGCCCTATATTGGGCATTTATCAGTGAGATGATGTCAAAGACAAGCAGAAGTGAGTGTACAGTCAGGAAAATGCGACGTTAAACATTTTTCTCAATACGCAAACGATATATTCTGTCAGTAATTACAGGCACTTTCAGGGTAACAATGCAACATTCTCGGACTGTACTGTTATTAATGGTCGGGTTCCTTTCCTTTGCTAGTTTGAAATGTTTACAAATTTAGTGCAAAATTATAAACAATTGCCATTATCCTCGACTCTTAATAACAATATTCGAACTGGAAATTTCTTACACGTGTTTTGAGGTAGTGTATTTTGACAATGCCATACAATACGTGTCTTTGAGTGAAACAGAACAGATCTTGTAGCATGTTTATATTCAAAAACAGAAAAAAATATTTTTCTAATAAGAAATGTCACAACTTTTGAAAAAATAATCTAATGATGATGCCTTTATTCATTTGAAAGGAAATAGTCTTTACTTTTAAGGTTTGTTGACGGTTTTATCGTCCTCTACATCCTTACGTCCTATCGTTCTTTACGTCCTTATCAATCACCTAACAAGCTTGACTGTGACACATAGGGGAGAAACTTGCAGGAAACATAGGGGAAACATGTATGGGAAAAGAAGGAGACACGTACAGAAACACGGGAATCACGAGGAATACGTAGGGGAATACGCAGGGAATCACGCAGGGTAACCACGTAGGGTAACCACGTAGGGTAACCACGTAGGGTAACCACGTAGGGTAACCACGTAGGGTAACCTCGTAGGGTAACCACGTAGGGTAACCACGTAGGGTAACCACCTAAGGGAAACTCGTATAGGGGAATCTCGTTTATAGCAAAATTAGAAATAATCACATTTAGGGGAAACACCAAGGAGACAATACGCAATCAAAAATAAAAACCAATCACAGCCTCTTGAACTCACATCTCTCCCTCAGCGCCACCTTCGTGGAAACACATCTGCGAGCCGGCTCCACGCGCAGTGGTGTGGTGTGTCTGACGCATTATTGTCAGTGGAGCGACTGCCGGTGCGCCGCCGTCCGCCCCCGCAGCCGTGGACAGCTGCCACCAAGGCGCGCCCCCGTCTCTGTTCGATGCGCGATACGCTCAATGTTTGAACGCAACATCGCAAATCGTGTTCGCTTGCATGCGCAACGAGCGCCAGGGCAAAACGTGGACGGACGTATCGCATGTGCCAGGCGCGCTGGGGTCGTCAACGCGGTGGAATGCTGCACGAGTTAGTGGAATTCCTCGCTAGCTTTTTGCTGCTTACGAAGTGATTCAGTGTTTTGCCTCTTCGTGGTGAGGCGGAGTTGCTGATGGTGTGGTATATGTTTGATTTTTGTCGAAGTGAATGTTTGCTTAAAATTTGAAGGCGCAAAAGTGGAATTTACATAAAACCGTCGTATTAGTTAATTCAGAGAATACGTAGTATTAGTAGGATTCCTTTTACTCATATCTCCTAAATACCTTTTACAAGATTTGCTCTATCTTTAGATTCTACTCAATAATTTACCTCTACATCGTCATTCTATAAAATCAACCTATCTTTTATTTTTAAATTGTAAAGCGTCGATCTTACCGTCGCTGTTTTCAGTTTGTTTACTGTTTAGAAACTATAATACATTTGGATCTGAGAAATTAGTACTTTCTGATTAAATAAACGAATATAGGACAAATAAAATTTTAAACCAAATACAGATTCTCTAATGTTGTGTGTCGTAATACGCAAAAAATTATATATATATATATATATATATATATATATATATATATATATATATATATATATATATATATATATATATATATATATATATATATATAAACGTATAGTGCCGATCTGGCAGCCGAGATCGCTAAGGTAGTTGTGTTGTAGCGATCTCGGACCGAAGGGTCGCGGGTTCGAGATCCGCCTCGGCCATGGTTGTATTTGTGTTCGTTCTTTCACCCCTTATCATCACCATATCGTTTCATCTTCACAGTTTCCATAATGGTAAGTCCACTAGTGGTCGCTAATGACCTAGATGTTGATGCGACCTTAAATAACAAAAAAAAATTATAGTACGCATTGCTTTTTTTCTTCTCTAAAAAACACATTTTCGCACTTCACCACGAGTTAGTTTCTTCAATTTCGTTATGATTAGCAACTTTTGCGCCAAAATGTTTGTACTGATGAATCTCTAATTGGCATACTGTCCAAGAACACTAGAGTAAATTAAACTATTTGATATTAATTACTTCCCGTATGCAACATATTTATATATCCTTATATGTCCAGTTATAGGTTAGAGGAAAGAATTTTTTCTCTTAAAATATTACAGAAATTTTTCAAATTTCAAAGACGTGAGTCTGAGAATTAATGTATTTTATCTCATTCACATTAATAAGGATGGTATTTCGTTAATAGAGATTAAGGTTAATTGGTAAAATGAGAATAAATATGTAATGTTGTAATTTTGAAATGGTTAAATACTGCAATATTCCTTAGTGATTGACTTCGTTCTGTAGTGATACTATTATTGTCAATGTGGCAGGTAACACAGCTGTACACATCGGTTTCGGGAATGGCGTTGCCCAGAGAAATATTTAGACGGACGGCGATGAGCTGTTGCTATCTCTTCACTGTTGTCTGTCATTCCAAAACAGCATTCAGTTAGCCTTGTGCATTTTTTTGTTACCGATACCACCAATAACAGTTACCGCACCAATAACAGTATGTGCCTTGAGGATTTAAGCTTGAAATAACCCTAATTTATTGTAAAACAGAATTATTTGTAAAACAGAAAAACGTTTTCAAATATGTAATTGCGCAATCATATGTTTATTGAAACTTAACATTTCAGATTTTCTCAGAGTGATCAATTAAGGCAAAAAAACAAGAGACACTAGTTATTTGAAAATGTGTAATGAGGTGAGGTTTCAACAAACAAATGTGCATAAAGAATTTTTAATTGAAATTAAAATTAATTTATTATAATAACTTAGATCGAAAATACATTTAGAAATACATATTCAGATTAACGACAAATAACATTATTAGTGAAAATAATGATAGAGAAATAAGGTGAAGATATAAAACAAAAAATTTATACGCATAATGAATCCCCTTTACGAAGGTTCAATTTCCTGATATTACTTATGGAACTGCCTTTTTTGATATTTTTGTAATTCTTGGGACATTGTTTGCTTTTTAGGCAGGCATTTTTAATATATTGATTTTTATTACATTTGTTTACATTTTTTGAGAAAATTATAATAAAAATTGATATAATATAAATGTCTGCCTAAAAAACCAAAGGACCTTCCAAGAAATACAAATATAATCAATCTTTTACATACGTGTTTTGACGGCGAAAATAATCTATGATTCTTATCAACAGTGAAGCTTACTTAAACAGAAGGGAGCGGTGTCCTCTGAGTCTTAAGTTGTCTCGCAGATGGCAAAGGCCGACGTCCCTATGTGAGCTCCGGCCGCGTTTCTAGGAATCAAGGTTAAAGGTTACGGCTGCAAAAATTATTTTATTTTAATTGAAGATGGATAATAGTGTATTACGACAGATTATCGCTGTCTTTTAGTATTGTTATTAAACATTCCTGTGAGGAATTGGATTAATTTTTATTAAACTTTATTTGCAATTTATTTCTTTATGATCATCGGGCAAATTTGAATAATTTTAATAACTTTTCTATGGAAGATTCCTCGTCCAGTGACAGCAATCCATTGACTTCAAGTTGCACTGTAAAACACTGAATGATATACGTAATGATTACACTCACAATAATAAATACATGAAACATAATTGCAGAAATGAATTATTTATAATATAGACGGAAAGTCTGAGTGACGGTGTAATTTATTTATGTCTATTAGATGAAATGAGATAGTTTCAGTGAGTCACTGTCTGTTTTGAATTTATTAGGAACGGATCTACCACTTTCTGATATTTTACGGTCGGCCAATATTGTGTGAATGTACTACAATTCTTTACTGAAATATTTGTTGCATGCAATTATTAAAATACATTTGTTGAAGGTGTTGATGATGTTTGTATTTCGTTCGTGTGTGTTTGGGAGTGGAAACAAAAAAATTGCAAACATTCTGCACAAATTATTAATGTATACGCAAAATTATTCGCAAAATTTCTCATTCCACAGACTTTTCTTTCACAAATATTTCTTTACATTCGCATACTAATTTACAATCTGTGTTTGGAATAACTTTTCACTTAGTCTATCACAATAATTCTCTTTAAAGAAAATTTTCGAAACAATACGCATAAAGTAAAATCTAGGGAATTTTAAAAATTATATATAAATACAAAACTTGCCAATATAAGAGTAACATTTCATGATCTGTAACTAAACATCCCTGCATTTGAATAACTAATGCATTACAATGATTATCAACACTATTCTTTTCTCAAATTGCAAAAAAGGTTTTGGTTTACACATCAGGTTTGCCTAGAGATCATCGTATGAAGTTGCACTTATCACATGCATCCCGTTTTCATGCGTCTTTTCTGTGCAACATCAACTACCACGCTTACTATTTTTTACATTCTCAATTACCTAACATTTTATTTTTTCACCTTTATTTTAAGATTTTTACTCAACTTTTATACTCAGCTTATTAAAAATTTGTGGTAAATTCTGTTACTTGCCTTTTAAGTCTTTTTGATGTTGAAGTAATTCTTCTTGAACATAAGTCGGTCATAAGTCAAGGCAAATTGTAAATCATTGTCTTTTGAAGTCGTAAGCTTCCGCGGCCGGAGTCATGTGGATGATCTTGTCTGTCCGGGTGACGCCGCGTCGAAGGCTGTGTGGCCGACGTTTCGACCATCTTTTCGTGGTCTTCCTCAGGGCTGATCTGCCCTGAGGATCGGCGCGCTTTCTTTCCTTCCTCTTCCTTGCCCTATCCTCACCTCTTACACACACACACACAAACATGCACTACAGTACCACATATGCCGGGAGAGCGATCAAAGGACTTAGAACGTGCCCCGGCTGGGGCGGTGCCTGGCTCATGGGAGATACCTGATTGAGGGAAAACCCGCTAATCGACAGTAGGTCGGCGCTGAATCTCGTCATCCAGTGGGAGAAATCAGCGCCACCTCGCGATGAAAAAACATGCACTAAACTTACGGGACTAATAGCCTCGGTAGATCACGCACCCGGAATCACTAACAATCAATCATTGAGACTGCATTACCATACCATGTACACCTTTGCTTAAGAACACGTCATTGAATATTTGAATGTTGAATATTGTCGGACGGGATAGTGGAACAGCATAACATTGTGTTCCTGGTATGTAGAGAATCGTTGCACTGGTGTCGTATCTTCTCTACTACGTTATTGTAGAATTTGTGAAGACTGTTTCTGTAACTGTTGGAATGTTATGCAACGTAAATGTTTTAGCAGGGCTCATGCTACTTTTTTGGGAAAACATTTTGTGTAGTTTGTGTGGTTTGTAATTTTGTTCAACAGCATTTTAATGCTACCAGAGATCACTAGTTTATATTAAATTCGAAATTTGGAGATAATTTCGGCTAGATAAACGGTTTGTGCTATATATTCAAATATTTGTAACACCATAAAATCAAAACATTCCGTTGATCTCGCATAAAATGAATATTCTACACAAATCACTACACAATTTTCTACAAAAAGAAATAGAAAATGGATTCTCTGACCGTTCACCATTCTATTAAATATTTAACACAGAAGCACACGCGAGACACCGGGAGCGGTAGCTCAGTGCATCAACTGATGTCACTGCAGCGCCTCTGATCGGGAGGTCCCAGGCTCGAGTCCTGACAGCGGCAGGATTTTTGAGACTGGATTTTCAGCCAGGTCGAACTCGGGCATTGTCTGGAGGAGAATTTGAGCGACCGGCTGCTCTTATCGGTAGTTTTCCGTGCTTTCTCCGATCAACACCAGGCGAATGTCGGAGCAGTACCCTACCAAACGGGCCACGGACCGCGCGCGATCTTTCCTTCCTCTTCCTTGTCCTATCCTCTCGCATTACACACACACACACTTACACTAACATGCACTACACTACCACATATTCCGGGACACTGTTCGAGATTTTAGAGCTTGTCCCGGCTGGGGCGGTGCCCCGCTGGTGGGAGAGTCCTGATTAGGGGGAAACCCTACTAGCCGACGGTAGGTCGGCGCCGGATTTCACCATCCAGCGGGGAAAGTTCTCCATCATCTCCGGAGAGAAAACATGCACTATACTAACGGGACTAATGACCAAAGCAGTTGACGCGCCCGGAAACACGAAAAAATCAATCAATCACACGCGAGATGTGACATTTAAACTCTCGTCTGAGAGGTTGAATAAAGAGATTAAATTAAATATTAAATTATTTGCGAATATTATAAATTATATTAATATTACAAGGGCCAAAATATGAACGTGTATGGAAGTGAAAATGGACAGACACATCAACACATTGAATGAAGATATAAAAGCTTTCTGCTGTGGATCAGCACAGCATTTTCATCACAAGCCAGTCAAAAATAGAAAATGCCCAATGTTGAAAATCAGCCATCAGACTCTCGTTCAATTCTTTCCAAATACTCACGTCCCATTCATTACATTTCTCTTGCCAAACTTTCAATTTAAAATATCATTCCTTCACCACTCGAAGATACTATTCGCTTTCCAGAATCACAAGAAAATTCTCTAGAAAAACTCATCCAATCTGTCAAACTTCTAGCATCAACGCGAATACCATTCATAATATGCCTCTCTTTCACTTGGGCAACCTACAAACACGTCATTGGAATCGAATTCACGCCAAAATTACAAATAAACCAAGAACTATTTCAAACAGAAACGAACACCTCTATGCATTTACATCTATTTTTATGACAAAACAAGGCCGTCAAATTGGTCAAATAAATTTTTCTGTATTCATATCATCTCTCTTACATGGTTATACATTCATGAATAGGTGCAATTAAGATAAATAACCAATAGATGTAAGTAAATTCTTATCTAATAGATATTAAATTTGAACATTCCGAAATAAAAACTTACAAAATTAATTGGTTTCCAATGAATACACAATTGAACTGTACCCATAAAAAATATTTATAAAAAAGGTTAGATTCATTTAAAGGCGCATGCTTAGATATTTGAAGGAAAGTGAGATTTTGATTTGAAAATACGCAAAAGCTATTATAGAGAGTTTGGGAAAATCATTACAGCATTTTTAGTGATTATCTAGGAGAAGCCACAATTGTATGCTATAATTATCTTTTTTCACGTCATGGACTGTTTCAAAACATCGATTTGAAAAGGTACAATGCTTGCTCATCGCCGTTCTTGTGATATAAAAACTTCAATTTAAAATTGTTACTCATAATACTAAATCTAAATAATTTTTATATAAAAGCAGTGAAAGTAGCCGATTGATATTTTTCTTAAACCTCAAACTCTTATCAAATTTAAAATAAATAAACGATACAGTGACTATGAAAAATCTACGTATATCTGACATCTCCATGAAGTGAGAAATATCTGTCTGAAAACAAAGCTCTCTTGTATACAGTTATTTTTATCTGAATGATTTGCAGAAATATTTTACCTTCAAATTTGTAGAAACAGTTATTCAAATGATTCAATTTGCTTCCCGAACTGTACATTATTTGCTGTTACTATAACGAACATTTCATGGTTCCCTAGTTGCTTTGCACGATATGAGAAAAGTATCCAATATTAATGGATTGTAATATTCTTATATTATTTCAGAAGATAAAGCAAATTCTGACGATTCAGCGAAACACTAGCTGGCATTTGAAAATCTTCAACGTTGAAACAGAAGGTGTAAACCTGGGTCAATACATAAGTCGTCAACATGACACCTCCAGAGCGTTATCAGTAAATTCAGTTGTTTTCTGTAATCATATGATGTAGTTATTTTAATTTTTAACAAACTGAAAATGAACGAAAATAAGAAGTCCAAAAACCTTAATTTTCGATTTTAAAAACAAACAAATAAACAAAGAAGTTACGAAGACTTTAAGAGAGCCAGCAGTCAAAACCACGCTTCTCAGCGTTCTAATATAAAATCATTAAATATATATTTTTACTCCTACAGTGACTATGTTCTCTTAGTTCAGTGCCGTATGAGATCATCACGCGGACGGCAAAGGCCTCACGTCTCTGTGCAGCGTCTCGCGTCCGTTCTCGGTGAGCTACAGCGCCCGCCTCACCCGTAGGTGCATGTTTCGGAGCAAAGAGACTGACCGCTGGCCGCTGCCTCACCTGCCCCGACTCATCCGGCGGCCGCGGCGGGGGCGAGGGGGGCAGAGCGAGGTGGCGCCGCGGAATATTATGGACAAGTTAGAGACGTGGTCTGCATGCGGGCGTGACTTGCATGCGGAGCGCCCTTTCCCCTTGTGGTGGTTCACACGGAGCGTGGTCGCCGGCGGGGGGTGGGGGGGGAGGGCGAGCGTGCAAAGAGAATGGTGGCAGACGAGTGCAGATGACCCAA
Source organism: Teleogryllus oceanicus (assembly GCA_964035755.1). Lineage (NCBI taxonomy): Eukaryota > Metazoa > Arthropoda > Insecta > Orthoptera > Gryllidae > Teleogryllus > Teleogryllus oceanicus. The sequence continues at coordinate 28,656,911 of CAXIVR010000012.1, read as the reverse complement.
GGGTTGGGTCGTTGGGAAGGAAGCTTACGCAGACTTTGGATGGGTCGGGGATAGTAGCTAGTATGTGCTTTTCGTCAATTGAGTCGCTCCACTTTTCAAATTTGTTCGATTTTTTAAATTTATCTACTGCGTGGCAAGCACTCAAAGAGAATGGTGACAGAGTGGAGATGACCCAAGCGCCGGGACGTTGGGAAGTGTTGCGTACGCAGACTTTCGTTAGATACGGGCTAGTGGCTTATATGCGCTTTCCGTCTATTGAGTCGCTCCCTTTGACAACATTTTATTCGATTTTTTTAAATTTCTCTATTGCTAGGGCGAGCGTGCAAAGAGAATGGGACCCAAGGGTTGGGTCGTTGGGAAGGAACCTACGAAGACTTTGGTGGGTCGGGGATAGTAGCTAGTATGTGCTATTCGTCAATTCAGTCGCTCCACTTTTCAAATTTGTTCGATTTTTTACATTTATCTACTGCTATGGCAAGCACTCAAAGAGAATGGTGACAGAGTGGAGATGACCCAAGCGCCGGGACGTTGGGAAGTGTTGCGTACGCAGACTTTCGTTAGATACGGGCTAGTGGCTTATATGCGCTTTCCGTCTATTGAGTCGCTCCCTTTGACAACATTTTATTCGATTTTTTTAAATTTCTCTATTGCTAGGGCGAGCGTGCAAAGACAATGGTGGCAGACGAGTGCAGATGACCCAAGGGTTGGGTCGTTGGGAAGGAACCTTACGCAGACTTTGGATGGGTCGGGGATAGTAGCTAGTATGTGCTATTCGTCAATTCAGTCGCTCCACTTTTCAAATTTGTTCGAATTTTAATTTATCTACTGCTATGGCAAGCACTCAAAGAGAATGGTGACAGAGTGGAGATGACCCAAGCGCCGGGACGTTGGGAAGTGTTGCGTACGCAGACTTTCGTTAGATACGGCTAGTGGCTTATTGCGCTTTCCGTCTATTGAGTCGCTCCCTTTGACAACATTTTATTCGATTTTTTTAAATTTCTCTATTGCTAGGGCGAGCGTGCAAAGACAATGGTGGCAGACGAGTGCAGATGACCCAAGGGTTGGGTCGTTGGGAAGGCAGATTACGCAGACGTTGGATGGGTCGGGGATAGTAGCTAGAATGTGCTATTCGTCAATTCAGTCGCTCCACATTTCAAATTTGTTCGATTTTTTTAATTTATCTACTGCTATGGCAAGCACTCAAAGAGAATGGTGACAGAGTGGAGACGACCCAAGCGCCGGGACGTTGGGAAGTGTTGCGTACGCAGACTTTCGTTAGATACGGTCTAGTGGCTTATATGCGCTTTCCGTCTATTGAGTCGCTCCCTTTGACAACAATTAATTCGATTTTTTTAAATTTCTCTATTGCTAGAGCGAGCGTGCAAGGAGAATGGTGGCAGACGAGTGCAGATGACCCAAGGGTTGGGTCGTTGGGAACTGAAGCTTACGCAGACTTTGGATGGGTTGGGTCTAGTGGCAAGTAAGCGCTTTCCGTCCATTAAATCACTCCATTTTACAACAATTTATTCGATTTTTTTAAAACTTCTTTATTGCTCTTCTTTTCGTGGCTGCGTCAGTTGCTGTTATATTCTTATTTCCGCCAGTTTTGTTTCTTTCTGTTCTCTTTCCTAGTGTGCGGAGAGAATGGTGGCAGAAGAGTGCAGATGACCCAAACGTCGGGATGTTCTCAAGTGAAGAATGCGTACTGACTTTGGTTGGGTCGGTGCTAGTGGCTAGTATAGACTTTCTGACCATTGGTGTGCTCCATTTTACAACAATTTATTCGATTTTAAAAAATTTCTTTATTGCTATTCCTTTCGTTACTGTGCCAGTTATATTTGTATCTTTCCACCTGTTTCGTTTCTTTCTGTTCCCTTTCCTATTGTTCACACGAAGCGCGGTCGCAGACGGGGATTGAGTAGGGGCTACTGGCTAGTATACGCCTATTGAGTCTCTCTATTTTACAACAATTTTGTCGATCTTTTAAAGTGTCTATATTGCTAAAGCGAGCGTGCGAAGATAATGATGGCAGGGAGTGCAGATGACCAAGCATTGGGACGTTGGGAAGTAAAACAGACGCTGACTTTGTTGGGGTCGGGGCTAGTGGCTAGTATGCGTTTTCGGTCCATTAAACCGTTCATATATTGATATGCTGATATTACAAATATTTATCGGATTTTAAAAAATTGCTCTTCCTTTTGTGACTGCGTCAGTTGCTTTTATATGTTTCTTTCCGTTTCCATTCCTGTCGTGTGGGGAGAATGGAGGCAAAGTGGAGTGCAGATGATTGAAGCGTCGGGTCGTTGGGAAAGTGAAGAACTGACTTTGGTTGGGTCGGGACTAGTGCCTAGTATGCGCTTTCTGACCATTGAGTCGTTCCCTTTTACACAGTTCCTAGAGGGTTTTCCCTAGTTTCGCCTATTTTACTGGGGAAGTCAGCGAGTTAACGTGGCAAATAAGAGTAAAGGTTTTTGTAATATAAATGTCATTGTAAAAACGACGGAGAGGTTTTTGTAGTGAACTAGTTCAAGAGGTGTAAATAAATAGTCAAAAGTAAGAATGTTCTGCCAACATGTCGTAGCACAGGATGGAAATATTTACAGAATAAAGTGGCGATTTGTATAAAGTTTGATTGATTGATTGATTTTTCGTGTTTCCGGGCGCGTCAACTGCTTAGGTCATTAGTCCCGTTAATGTAGTCATGTTTTTTTTCTCGGGAGATGGCGGTGATGTTCCCCCGCTGGAGGCGAAATTCGGCACCGACCTACCGTCGGCTAGTGGGGTTTCCCCCAAACCAGGACTCTCCCACCAGCGGAGCACCGTCCCAGACGGGAGAAGTTCTAAACTCCCGACCGGTCTCCCGGAATATGTGGTAGTGTAGTGCATGTTAGTGTGAGTGTGTAAGGGGAGACGATAGGACAAGGAATGGGAAGGGCAGATCGCGCGTGGTCCGTGGCCCGTTTGGTAGGGTACTGCTCCGGCATTCGCCTGGTGTTGATCGGAGAAACCACGGAAAACTACCGATCAGAGCTGCCGGCCGCTAGAATTCTCCTCCAGATATCGACTGAATTCGACCTAGCTGAAAAGCTAGTATCGAAAATCCTGCCACCGCACAGTGGTGCATTTTCCCGAAATCCTGGCCAAAACATCAAAAATGAAATCGCGTTTACTGAACTTTTGCAAATACTACGACACACTGTATACTTGGGGGCATCTGTTTCTGTCCAGTTCGTGTCTCTGGGTCAATTCCCCTGGCACTAGTAGTCACCCGAACTTACCCTTCGCGGCGTTCGATAGACCTGCAGTGCGAGAGTAACATAGAGAGACCGTTTTTATTTGTAAGTGGTGGCCATACAAACTTGTGCAGAGAAAACTGGCAGTATGGATTCTCTTCCTGAAGGTTTGTAGAGTATTTTCATTTATTTTATAATGCATTAATGCATAATATAGACGTGGGGTGAATTATTAAAATGTATGAAATTAATACAATAATTTTAATTACTCATAAGTTCACGTAGGCTGAAAGTTACCAATTTCGCGGAATTCCGCGATGTTTCTAATTTCATTTACTAGCTGAATCTATCCTCTTTTGAATCCAGTTATAAAATCATGCCCCAACTTGCCCCATTAGTAAATATAAAGAATTAACTTTTCGTCAAGCACGCGTGACCGCCGAATACGAAATCCGTCGAAATCCGTCCTGAGAACGGAAACTGCTTTTATAATAATAATAATAATAATAATAATAATAATAATAATAATAATAATATTTATTGAGTCACAAATACAATTTCAATCGTGTATGACGAGTCAGATATGGCGGAGAGAAGTTACATTTACTGTCCAGAAATCAAAACAATGGGGACCATCTCAGCATTTGCTCAAGGATCAAGGGAAACTGGACAAAAAGCCCTGATCAAGTTGGTCATTGATCTTACAATAATAATAATAATAATAATAATAATAATAGTAACAGTAATAGTAATATCAATTATAATAGTAACAATACTAATAATAAAATACTATTCATTCAGAAATGATTTAACAGATATTAATTATTAACAAATTTGGGTTTGGCATTCTCCTTCTATATCAGTCCAACTGCAATTAACACAGGCAGGATGGGATATGCCAGTTCTTTTTCTGCTTCAGAACAGTCAACATGAAACAGAGAATCAATGGGATTAGAATTTTTATTTTGTTTTTAAGGGAGGTAGTGATGTGATTTGTGTATTCCTTCACACTGTAGAACATGTTGTTAAGCAGGAAAGCTTTCAATTTACTTTTAAATCTATGTATTGTATTAATATCTTTAATATCATGGCTCAATTTGTTGTAAAGTGTAATGCCCTCTATTGCGGTACTTTTTTGATAAAGTGTAGTTTCAGATTGGGAACATGTAGGTTATCCTTTTGTTAGTGTTATAGTTGTGTACATCAGAATTTAGAGTGAAAGTGTCTTTGTTTTCCATGAGAATCTTCTTTGTGAAGACAACTATTTCAAATATGTACATGCACGTAGTGGAAGAATCCTTAATTTTTTGAACAAGGGTTTGCAAGACTCAGCTTATGAGTGCTGGTCATTGTTCAGTATTCTTTTTGGATAATAAATGTGCAGAGTGCTTTCAGGGCATTTCCCAAATATTAATCCATATTTCAAGTGTGAGTGCACATTTGCATAATACATTGTCCTAATGCCTGTCTCAATGTTGGAGCTTGACCTGAGGGTGTATACGGCATAACAAGATTTGGTGAGCTTCTTATTAATATTTGAAATGTGAGCATTCCATTTTAGGTTTTCTTGGATTGTTAGACCAAGGAAGGTAGTTTCCTGTGATATTTTTACAAGATTATTATTTATGAGCAAATGTTGGATCGGGGATTCATGAAATTCAATTTTTCTTTGGATCGGGGATTCATGAAATTTAGAGAGACTGTTTTGCTGGTGTTTATGATAAGTTTGTTGTCTTGAAACCATTTTACTAATGCATGCAAGTTTTTGAGTTTCTTTTTTAATAATTGTTCGTTTTTGCTTTTATGATTTTTGGCCTAGGATGGATCCTTGCGGGACTCCACAATTTATCATCTGAGGGTTGGAGTAGTACGAGGAGATTTTGTTATCTTTAGTGTGCTGGAGGGTAACTACTTGGCTACAGTTTGATAAATATGATTTAATCCACTGGCCTGCAATGCCTCGGATCCCTAGCATTTCTAGTTTTGTTAAAAGTATGTGATGATCAATAATGTCAAAAGCTTTTGACAAATGTAGGAAAAGACATGGGAATTTCCTTCTGATTTAGTGCAATAAGTATGTCATTTAAAAGGAGAAAATGGCTGTCTCTGTGGATCTATTCGCCTGAAACCATGTTGTGCGTTTGTAAGGATATTATTTGCATTGAGAAAGTGTTTGAGTCTATCATTGAAAAGCTTTTCCAGAATTTTGAAAATCCTGATAGCAGGAGATAGGTCTGTAGTTCATGGGATCATAACTATTGCCCTTTTTTAAAAAATGGTTTAACTTTTGCCATTTTTAATACATTTGGGAATATGCCTGTTTTTGAGAGTGATTGCAAATATGAGACACGGTTGCACTATATATGGGAGTCTGTGTTTGATAAAAATCTGGAATGTTGTCCAGGCCTGCTGAGAATTTATTCTCCATTTGTCCAATGATTTTAAAAATTTCAGAGGGGGTGGTTTCATATAAATATATGGAATTTGCAATTTGTGAAACATTAGTGTTTGTCTGGTGTGTGTTATTGTTTAGGGAATGTTGAGATACTAATTTTTTACCAATTTGTGAAAAGTGTTCATTGAATATGTTAGCAATTTCTTGTGGGTCTTGTAAAGTTTGGTTTTTAGTGGAGCTCTATATTTTTTTTGTTATTGTTAGTTGGTGCTGTTGTCTTTTAATAATGTCCCATAGCTTTTGTTTTATTTACGTGCATTTGCAATGTACTTGTCATTTTTCATAATTTTCGCTTGTTTGATTACTTTTTTTAGGATTGAATTGTATGTTTTGTAGTATGAAATGAAGCTGGGGTTACATTTGTTCAGTGTTAGTATTTTATACATGTTGCGTTTTCTTTCACAAGACACTTTGATGCCTTTAGTAATCCACGTTTTGTTTTTATTATTTTTTGGGAATAGTTTCGAGTTTTTGGGAAGTTGTCTGTTCTGTGATTTTTGTTTCTATTTGAAGTGTTAGAATCTGGGCAGTGTGGTCACTGAAGCCGGTAATAAATGTAGCAACAGAAAAACTATTATTATTTGCATCTATTATTATTTGATCTATTGCAGTGCTACTATTTTTGGATACTCTGGTTGGTGTATTTATGGTTGTTTGTAGATTGTATGATTTTAGTAAGTCTTTAAATAGATTTTCATTACTGGATTGAGTGAGGCAATTTATGTTGAAGTCACCGCAAAGAATAATTTTATACTGTCTGCGTCCTTTAAGTTTTGTTAGAATCATTTCTAGGTTTTTTAAGAAGATTTTCAGATTTCCTTTGGGTTTTAGTCACCGCAATGAATTTTATACGCTGGTCAAAGTCTTTTTTTTTTATGAGGTGAGTGTGATTGGTGTAGGGTGCAAACTAATTTTATCTTTAATAAAAATGCATGTTCCACCATATGCATGATGTGCGTTGTTAATATTTCGACATGAGCTGCTAGCTAAAGAGAAGCCTGGTATGTGCGTGTTGTCTAATTGTTCCTTGGTCAGCCAGTGTTCTGTAAAGCATAGTATTGAAATGTGGTTGAGCTTCTCCTCTAGTAATACTTCTATGTCAGTGAGTTTGTTTTTCAGTGACTGTACGTTTTGATGAAGAATGTGTAGATAGTTTTTATTTTTGTTAATTTTTTGCTTTCCTGCTGATGTTTGCTGCTACAGGTTATAAACAGGAGTGGGTTTACGGTTGCAGCGGAAGTTGTACTTACGGATGGGATGGGGAGTAGGATGGTAGGAGTTGGCGAAGGGGGTAAATGAGGTATGGAGATCAGAGGAGGTACTGGAGAGGCTAAGAGAGGTGTTTTACAATGTTGTTTCTAGCGGAAAAGTTTGATCCCTTTTACTGAAATAACAAATTTACTCAATATTATAAACAAAAAAAATATTTTTAATTTTTGTAACAGATTATGACTATTCACTAATATTACATGAATATAATATTTATGTACATATTACATCTTCTCGACTGGATTAAGCACATTTTATTTCATTAAAATTGTACATAAAGTAATATTTACAAAATGTGTGTCATCAAACTCGTCTTAAGGAAGGGTGTGCGCTCGATGAAAGGTCAAATACGTACGTGATATCAAAGAAACTCATCATTAAAAATAAATCAAAAATATAATTGATCGTAAAGTAATATTTGTTTACTTAACTCCTAAGTTACATACCAACAATTATTCATATTAGATTGTTATTGTTATAAAATTAGTATTATATTACTTTTTATGAAATAATACTACAACTACAGTTTGAATATGGTCAAGAAACTTATTCAAATGCAATTCAAATAAAAATGGTCTGAATATAGAGCTTCCAAACAAGATTATGGTAATAGCAACGACAATAATTCAGCATGACGCTTTTTTAAGAAATCTAAATATTCCTCAGAAATAACCGAATATTCATGGTAATGCATGCATAGAATCTATTCACAAAGATATAAGGCGTATGGAGAAGGATTTCATGAACATGTTCAAGACTGCACCCAGTCCAGGAGATGTTTAATCGTCTGTTGAGATTTTCTGTTCCTTCATTTCCAACTGAGGGATGTTTCAAAGAAAGTTAAAATTCTTGAACAAATATACTTTGTCTCATTTGCCTGAGCCAAATATCACCATAGGGAGAAATGTACCCTAGTAAAAAATGTGATCCTTTCCGGTTCTTCGGATACTGTACATGAATTTTCTCTGACAGAGGGCATGAGATGGCATTAATACCATGCTTCTTTATGCCAAATGTTATCAATTAATATGTAAGTAATCCCTACGGTTTTCTAAAATCAATTTTGTGAATTGATAAAATGTAATCAAGTTTATATAGAAAATATATATTTATATTTCACAGATTTAAGAAGTGCATTATTCTGGTGTTATGTTACCAGCTCCCTTACATTATAAAGATAATCCAAAATAATTTTGGTCGTCGTAGAAAACATACTATAGCTTTCAGAGGTTTTGGCCAGGAAATCGCCAAAATGCACCACTGTGCGCCGTCAGGACTGGAACTTAGGACCTCCCGGTCAGAGGTGCTGCAGTGACATCAGTTGATGCACTGAGCTACCGCTCCCGGTCAGTTGGAGAACAGAGCATATATTACGAGCATACTAGGCACGTAGACATATCCCGTTTTCGTACCAAAAAGTCTGAAATTCGGAAAGACAAATGTAAAGTAATGTACAAAATTAGGAGGGGCTGTGAAGATGGTTTCCGAGGTCGGGGTCATTGGATTCGTCTTGGTAACGCCGCGTCCTAAGCAATATTGCTCACATATCAGTAGTCATTTTGAAATTTAAAGAGGCGAACGGAGCCCAGGTGTATATTGGATGTTATCAGAGAATTATATTATCAAAGGTTATATTATCAAAGTTTCAGATATGCCTTGAATGCAAGCATTTTTCGATTATGAACCAGACGTCATAAAAAATCGTCGTTGAGGAAGACAAAATTAAAGGAACGCCATCAATATAGGAATTCTTGACAACGCTTAATATTGGAATTCCTCCTCCGCATAACAAGTATCAAAATGAACTCATATTACTATAATATGTTCCTTTAAATGTAATAAATATCAATTACAATTTATTATAAAGTTTAACATTGTGAAACTGAACAATGATCACATGTTAATAATATACCTCTAGCATACAAATCCTCTGGCACATCGCAATTCAAGAATTCATTCTGATCCCTAGTTTTCTATTTTAAGGAATTTTAATACTACAATTCTGCCATCCTCAGACATTTTGGCGACGTAATTTACCAATAACATTGGAAAGCACAAACATGTGTTATGTTGGCTACAGTGTGCTATTTAATGTGTTAAAAGTTGTGTACTTGGTTTAACCGAAAATTCTCTTGCGATAATTCTGAGAATGAAAAAGATATTCATGTTTTCTCCAGCGTTGACTTTAGGGTTAAGATAAACCACACGCTTTTTAAGATTTTGCCCACAATTGTTCTGAAATTTATAGCAAAGAAGATTAGTACGATAAGTTAACACCGAGCATTTAGTAAGATATGAGCATACATAATTAAGACACGTGAAATATTATTAAACGAAAACGAATATTTCCATCGTGTGAGCAAAATATTAATATGTTGGTTGAAATACTAAACAAAGAGGGAAGCCCAAAATTTTAAGTATTAGTTAAATAACTGGAAGCATATAATAACACTATACGTAACATAGCTTAATTTCGTGTTTCAACAACCACAGACAACATTCAAGTTGTTCTACGCAGTTTTTGGGAACGAAGTGTTTTCAACATATAAATATGAAAATGAATTTAGTAAAGGTTTAGTAAAGGTTTAGTAAAGGTTTAGTAAACTAACAGCATTATCAGCATTTGCTTTCCTTTCTACCGCTTTTTCCAGAAATAAATGTTTAACTTACAATCAAGTGAAGCTTTATGAATATCTTTCAACATACAATCTTACTGCTCTCGGTGATGCAGAAGTTTCTAGTTCTCTGAAATGCGGATTTGAGAATCGTGCAAGGCATGGGCATTTTCACAACGTGGTGGGGTCGGCCTTGGGCTCATACTACCGCGTATACCTTTTGAAGATCACCCTGTTCATTTTATTTCATTTATCATCATTTTCCCCTGACGTCGTCCTTCGCTTAGTTGAAGGTTTTGTCAATTGTTTTGTTGAAGGCGTCCTTGGACACGAAACCGGTAGCGGTAGCTCAGTGCATCAACTGATGTCACTGCAGCGCTTCTGTCCGGGAGGTCCTAGGTTCGAGTGTTGATGGCGGCAGGATTTTCGACATTAGCTCTTCAGCTAGGTGGAAATTCAGTCGCTGTCTGGAGGAGAATTCTAGCGGTCGGCTGCTCTGATCGATAATTTTCCATGGTTATTCCGATCAGTGGGAACCGGCAGTACCCTACCAAACGAGCCACGGACTGCGCGCAATCTGTCCTTCCACTTCCTTGTTCTATCCTCTCCTCTTACACACACACTTACACTAATATGCACCACACTACCACATATTCAAGAAAACCGGTTGGGAGCTTAGAGCTTGTCCCGGCTGGGGCGGTGCCCCGCTGGTGGGAGAGTCCTGGTTGGGGGAAACCCCAGTAGCCGACGGTAGATCGGCGTCGGATCTCGCCATCCAGCGGGGGAAGATCACCACCCTCTCTCGAGAAAAACACATGCACTACACTAACAGGACTAATGACCGAAGCAGTTGACGCGCCCGGAAACACGAAAAAATCAATCAATCAATCCTTGGACACGAAGACGCAAAGGCGAGAACTTCCCCCTTCCTTAGTCACAAATAAGCGCTATGTAGCGCTGTAGGTGCGGCAACAATGCTGGGAGGAGTGAGTTTTACTTATCGGCCGCATAACGGACAAGTGCTCTTGGAAAAAGAAAGGTCGGAATTTTCAGACGCTGTTTGAGCACAGACGGAAGCCCAAAAGAGGTTCGATTAAAGCTGGATGTTTGAACAGCCTAGGAGGAAGCTTGGTCAACCGAGAACAAAAGCCTTGTCGCGTGATCATGTGTTTAAGGACCCGAAGATTAGGTTACGGCGGGACTAATTTTCTAAATTCTTGTGCGTTGACACAGTATTATCTATCACGTAGGGCTGTTTGCTTCTACAATAGGTTTCAAGAGACAGAGTTTAGTACAAACCACAACACGAGTGATTTATCACCTGGTATTAAGCAGTAGGCGTCTGGGTGATTACGATAGGGCCCATACAAATCCATGAAAAATATGTCTGATCATCCGGATGCCACATATGATGCAGCGATGATATCAGTCATAAAATGTGGAACCGCTACGGTGAACCAGTAGAATTTTGGAACAACAAATTATGTATAAAGATATCTGAGAATAAACGTTAAATCTTCTAGGACTTTTAGACCTGTCGAAGTTGAGCCTTTTTGCCAATGAACATATGAAGTAACATTTCATTTAAAAATGTTATCCACATGAGATTTACTCCTGGTTGTTGGTCAACTCGTCAGGCACATGTTGCGCAGACTGCATCAGAACGTGACATGCCGAACACCCGGGCATGAGGAAATGCTTAGTGGGGAAATGTTTTTAAAGTAACATCTTAATATAAAATTTCGCACCACATTTTCATTAGTAAAAAGTTATCTCCGACCCATCCACATACCCTAGAAGATTATAACATTTATTCAGACACTTGTATATTTTATTTTTTAAATTAAAGTTTGCGTGTATAGGTATAGTACTGTCTTCTGTAACATCTTCACAACGACGCCTAACGAAAAAGAATATTTCTGCTTATTCACGACTTCCTCCCTTGCCCCTCGCTTTCAACGCAGTGTCGAACGAAAGTACTCGAGTGCGGAGTAGGTTCTCCCGTGTCGGAGTCGCCTCTCGCGACGCCGGGCGTCGCGGCGCCGGCGTTCGCGTGCCGGTGGACGCGTGGCGCGGCTAGATTAGCGCCAGCGGCGGTGGCGCACACACGCCCCTATAAATATGTATACCCGCTCTCGCAATATGTCAGGGTGCGCTGAAAGATTGCCCCGCTGCCGTAAACTCCCAAACTCGCCGATGGAAATGTAAAACAAGGACGGTTCGCCGCACAATAAACACGTGACTGCCCGCACCGCTCGCTCTTTCGCCTACTTTCTGGTCCGATCTCTCACGTTGTTCTCCATTCCCTTGGTTCCTCTCACATCCACTCTCATGCTCGCATTCACCCACCCTCTTGACCCCTATCTCACCGCTCTCTTGTCCCGTATCTCATCTGCCTCTCGCATCTCTCTTCCCCGCTCTCTTATCCAGGTCACCCGCTCTCTCTCTTTCTTTTTCCCCCTTTCCCCTCTCTCGCAACGCTCTCTCACCTGTTGTCCTCTCTCTCACTCGCTCTCTTGCGCTCCCGCACGGGCCCGAAGGATGGAAATTCGGGCAGCCATTGCGGGGTTTTGCGTAATTGTTTTAAACCTTCCTCGATGTTTTGTCCTTCTCCTGATTTTGTTTTCGTTTTACGAGAAACTTGTAAAAATTAAGGGTCCCCTGTTCTGCAATGTTGTTACACGTTTGCTGATCGTCATCAATATGCGGTTGTATTCCCTAATAATTTCATACACGCATTTATTGAAAATGAATAATTTGTTGACAATGAACATTGCGCTTTTTTTCTACGCCCGTTGTTTTTTTGTTCTGTTTTACTTAGCTATGCTCTTGAATGCGTGATACAAGGAAGTCGGAAAGTGAGTAAATCATCGTGCTGAGATTTACAGATTTTTTTTCTTTACACAAAAATATTTGGTGATTAAATGTATAGTCTATGTTCATATATACGTTACATGTTTGATCGTAAAGAAATTACGGGCATGTAGTATCAACTTCAATATGAATAAGGGAAAGGAGCCTCAGCTTTAACAAATCAATTCGAAGAAACTCACATTTACATCTATTTTGTTCCTGCAACATCATCATCATCATCTTGTCTTTAAAATAAGTCCACGTCTTTACAGTTTTATTTTATTTTATTTATTTACCTTCAACTCAAGTCGTTATAATTACTATAAGATTTCATTTGTGATCAGCTAGCAAACAATTGCTAGTAAGTAAAAGTTTCACTATCTTATAAGAATCAATCATCACCGGTATCATCCTATCTTCATCTGCATATATCATTATCAAATCACCATCATCTCAAAATTTAACTTTCAACTCTGTAAATAATGTGAAATTCTGTTTAAATCAGTATTCGTTGATACCGTTTCCATATTCTAGGCAGTAAAGTTTTAAAGAACTGAATATGATATTTTGAAAAAACAGTAAAATTGAATCACAGTTACATTCCTGCCTGATGTTAAATTCTTATCATCGATCAGCAATTAAAATACCTGTTTTATTTGCGTTTTCTAAATGGCCCAGAACTCAACCAGACTGTGCTACGAACTTACAAGAGACTGATATCACATTCTTTTGCTTTTTGATGTTTTTTTCCTTCGGAAGCGAAATATTTATATTAATTACCATCTATACCAGCAACTATTCATTTTCATTGATATAAAATATATTCCTGAAAGTACAGCCGTTACTTAATATATTATGTAGTGGCAAAATTAGAAGAAAAAATTAATAAGTGGATGAATTCTCATCATCAAACATTAATAGCTCTATTACTCTATTAATACGAATAGGACACTTCGGTTTCGTTTCTAAGTTGCAAAATTAAGCCTCAGCATTGAAAACACCCCTATTGACTTACATTTTAGCTTTTTCAATAACTTTCTCTTCCAAAGCGATATATAAATGTATTAAGTGATATCCATATTGGCAATTATTTATCTGCATAGCTATAAAATATAAATCTTAAAGAATGCGCATTAAATTAAAAAAATGTAATGATAAAACACACAATTTTAGGAAAAGTATGATCAGTGCATGAATTCTCATTATCAAACACTAATAGCCCTTTTGGTCTATTTATACTTTTCTATGCTACAGAATTTAAAACAGACCCTGATGACTGATGCTTTAGACTGATTGATTGATTGATTTTTTTCGTGCTTCCGGGCGCGTCAATAGCTTTGGTCATTAGTCCAGTAAGTGTAGTGCATGTATCTTCTCGGGAGATGGCGGTGATCTTCCTCCACTGAATAGCGAGATCCGACGTCGACCTACCGCCGGCTAGTGGGATTTCCCCCTAACTAGGACTCTCCCACCAGCGGGGCACCGCCCCAGCCGGGACAAACTCTAAGCTCCCAACTGGTCTCCCGGAATATGCAGTAGTGTAGTGCATGTTAGTGTAAGTGTGCGTGTGTAAGTGGAGAGAATAGGACAAGGAAGAAGAAGGAAAGATCGCGCGCGGTCCGTGGCCCGTTCTGTCGGGTACTGCTCCGGCATTCGCCTGGTGTTGATCGGAGAAACCACGGTAAACTACCGATCAGAGCAGCCGGCCGCTAGAATTCTCCTCCAGACAGCGACTCAATTCGACCTATCTGAAAAGCCAGTGTCGAAAATTCTGCCGCCGTCAGGACTCGCACCTAGGACCTCCCGGTCAGAGGCGCTGCAGTCTGGTGCTTTAGCTTTCCTAAGACGTTTTCCTTCCGAAGCGAAATATGAATGTATTAAGCGAGGAGGCGGTCGGATGTGCGTGCGGCGGTGCATGATGTGGGCAGGAGCTTTGCTTCGTTGCAATGGAGTTGCCAACTCGGTCACGCACCTTCCTTCGCCGCTGCGTGCAGCCCACGTTGCGTGTTGCTCCAGCCCGACATTCCACCATCTCCCGGACAGGACAGGTGCGGCACGGTGCCTGCAACTATGAAGCGAACATCAGCAGAGAGATGCTACGAAGGAAATGGAAGTGACTATCATAATATCTGGAAAGCAAGCTGAAAGTTTGTCTTATTTCGATGAACATTTTTGAGCCATACATTGTCCTCGGGTATTTTACATAAACAATTTTCTAATGCAAAATGCTCTAATAGAATTACCGGCGTAGTTTCTAACTAGTACGTAATGTCGGATAAAAACGTACGATGTCACTGTTCAATAATGTGTCTAGATACAGTTTTTTATATAAATTATTTCAGTAATCTCGTATGTGGTGCTATTAGAATGAAACGTTTACTTCATGTAATCATTGAAATGCAATATTCATCTATAATAATGTAGTGTTATTAAAACAAAATGGAAGCGCTTATACGAAAAATATTATATCCAATTATACTCTAATTTTTTAGTAACCTTGTGTAACCTTCTCTAGAAGTTTTAATACGTCACAACGAATGTGCATTTTGTTTCATACATAGTCAAATATAGCCGTGTCTGCTGAGAAAAGTCTTTTATTCACTAATAACATAAAAATTAAATAAATATTTTTCATCTACATGAAAAAAAGACGAACATTTAAATAAAACAGAGACCTAATCCCTTTTGTGCTCAAGATATATTATTTACTCTAAAATAAGTCGAATCTGACGATCTCTGATTGTGAAGCCTCTTGATAATTTTTTAAACACCTAACTATAATTTTTTATAGTATCAATGTAAAATTATTGCAGTTTATGCTATAGAAATATGCTTGGATTTGGGGTTGAAAGCTCCGAAATCATAGTATCAATATATTCTTGGTGCTTCATCCACTCTGGTAGGCCAGTCACGTAAGACGATTTCATCCGCCGTAAACACACGTTTCATATCATGCTGTAAATTCCCTCTTCAAAACAAAATGTTCTCGCGAGAAACGGTCTTTCATCAGAGAAAGTAGTAAATTAATATTTCTGCCGTAAAAATTCTATTAATAAGTATTAAGTGTTTTATTTCATTTTAAACATTATATTTTTAAAGATAATATGATGTTTTTTCGATTGCAGTTTTATATCGGTAAGGTTTTTCAGTCGAGATCATTGATGACCCAGTGAGCACAAGTAAATACGATCCGTTGTTTTGGTTCTAGGAAGAAGTGTTGTTTTTTTTCCTAATAACTCCGTGTTACATATATTGAAGCTAATAACTAAATCAACGAAAAAAAACACGTAAATGAAAGTAAATAGGTACATGAACTTATCATCCCTGATATTTCCCCCACCAAAACTTGTTTTCTCCCGCAGCTCCTGCCGCTTTCGCCCTGCACTCTCCGCTGGCCCTAAAGCCCTTCCCCTGCAGCAGGCGCCCTTTCTTCTACCCACCTCCTCCCCTTCCTCCGCTCAAGCTATATATTCCGAAATTCTCGTCGTAGCCCATTTGTATTTTATTGTTCTTTTCTCATGAATTATTCTACAGTTATTATTATTCTTACATATTTATATTTTTGTACTCGTTCCTTCCTTTTCCCTTTTTTCTATTTTACTTTTAAAGTAACAATATTCCTGGGGGTGGAGTAATATTCCGTTAAGGCGGAGTTGTTCTCTTGTGTCTCTGAGTTTCGTCTTCCGGTAGTAATGTTTGCTGCCGCGTGAGGGCTACAAAATTGTTTATTTTACATTGAATCTGTCCGGTTTATGACTCCACGATGTTACGGATCTCGCAACCGGAACTCTGGTAATTTCGTATGTGTCGTTTCGACTGAAAGGATTTCGTCAGTGAATACTTTGAAACCACTTAAATTTGACTACTATGAAGATAATGTCAGGCACCTGTGGAATAAAATATTTATAAACTAAATTTGAATTAAATTGATTTATAATTTCTGCATTCAAAGACGAAAATTTTTGACTAGATATAAATTAATTTTTTTTAATTTTAAATTTTTTCGATATTTTTATGATATCTGGCTAAATTTCGTATGAAGACTTTTCAAGAATCAAAATTACTTTCAATTTTATTCATTATGATAAAGGAACATTTTATTATTGTAATATGTGAATTATTGATTGCAATACAATATTCATTTATGAATTGTCAATAGTTAATAATAAGTTGATCAACGATTAGCTACAATCATGAGGCAATGATAGATATTTTAGATAGATTAATGTTTTTTTGTAGTTGGTAGCATAACTGGTGGAGGAATGAAATTATGCTACATGTGATTCCGTAGTTTATTAACTACTTTACTTTGAAAGTGGAACACTGTTCTAATGTTGCTCGCGCGTTAGTTACGAGAACTTGTGTTATTAAGCTGAATAGTTACCTTTCTGAAGTTCTGTAGTACTTAAGATGATTTTGGGGGAGTCACATGTCCATCTGTTTTATTATCATCTCACATTTCTTTCAAATTTAAAGTAGCTTCGCCGTGTTTCCACAAGAACCTGATGTTAGAAAATAGTGTTTTAGTGAAATAATACTGTACTAATAATACTTTTTTGTAAACGTCAGATTAGTTGGTAATATAGAGTAGCTAGTGTTATCTAGCTACTGCGTCCTGTTTACCGTCGTATATGTTTTAGTGTAGACCCATTTATTCCGGCAAGTGATGCAGTAAATGCGAAATATTGATATAAATTCTAGGAATATTGAACATAAAATACAGTGAATTATTTCTACTTCCATTTAAAGGGGTATTTAAGCCCTTTATGAATTTACCTATTTAAAGGAGTATTATGACCCAATATTTTGTTCTACTATCACATACTTGACCATGACATCAGCGGATGTAGAAATTTCCACGTTTAAATATGCAGACTCTCAAACATTTTGCGTATGTACTCATAAATTTGTGGCTTTGTCACTGGAGATGTTGAAGCAACATCTGTTTTGTAGAGCTCCCATTTCCCCCGCATTGTGTGTTTACTGTATCTTTTAGAAGGAAGGATCAGAAGTCGCGAGAACTGCTGACAGTTTTACTACGTAGGTGGCGCTGAGACAGCCCTGCAGCAAAGCACTAGTTTCGGGAAGAACCATTGGGTTTGGTGGGGACGGCAACGACCTGATCAAAAGAAGGGGTTGAGGGTTAGGGATTTGGAACTTCGGTGAGGAGTCTGGTTCGGCAGAAGAGGAGTTGGGTTTGAGGTTAGGACACTGGAGCTGAGCTGTGGCGGAGGCGGGGGCTTGTTCGGAGGTAGAGGAACGGGAGGAGATAGGACAGGGGCGGGGGAGGGGCGTGGACTTGGGGAAGGGGCAGTTCAGATGCGAGAGCAGGATAGAGCCTGAAGCAGGACAGAGGCTAGGGCAGGGGCAGGAGGGTAGGAGCAGGGAGGGTAGGAGCGGGGCAGAGCAGGGGAAGGTCAGGGGCAGAACCAAGGCAGCAGCAGGGGAAGAGCAGATGCCGGGAGAGGGCAAATGATGAGGGGGGAATGGGGAAAAGGGGGTGGGGAAGGCAGAACAGAGGCGGAAGCGAGGCTGGGACAGCTAGAGCGGGTGATGGGGGGGAAGGGAGGAGGAGAGGAACCGGAGGAAGAGGCGGGTGGAGATGAGGGAGGGGCGGCCGGGGCGAGCGACTGAGCGGCAGCGCGCAGTGGGCGGAAACGGGCTACGAGCAAAGTGGTAAATTCTACGCATTGCTCACACATTTATTTTTTTATTTTATTTATGTAGTCAATAACAGTAAAAATCTGTATAGGGAATAAAATAATCTGCGCACGCTTTCTTCAGTTTCAGAATCCCTTCCCAACAATTTTTTTAACTATAAATAGTTGAAAGGTGAAAAGAAGTTTATATAACAATAATAATAAAACAATAATAATAATAATAATAATAATAAAATAATAATATTTAAAAAAGCGAGATAAACATTTCAAAAACTAGATATTTTCGTTCCTGAGTTACAGACGTCGTCTTTGTAACGGTAAACGAACTGCTGATTTGATTTTTCTGTATTGCTAACAAAATAGAAACTCACCTTAAGCTCTACTACCACTACAAGCAAAAAGAGAGCTTAACAAATCGTGCGCATAGTGAAGTTACTTTTACGTCCAGAAACAAATCAAGGGGCCATCTCAACATTTGCTCAATGGATCAGGTAAACTGGACAAAAACCCGATCGAGATAGGTTGGGACGTATTGTAATTAAGCCCTTATATTGTGTGCCTTACTCAATGTCAGCTCTAAGAGTCAGAGAATTTTCGAACTTCATCCAGGGAGTATAGAATTTTCATTCACTTCGGCTCTAATTTAATTTACAACACTCTTTGGAGAAGTATTTTAAAAATAAGATTCGTAAGAATATCCATTGTTCCTACAAACAACATAATACCTTTTTTAAAATGTTTTACTCGCCAAAATGATTTGCTACGCATATGTTACTTTTTGTGTTTTTTTCGTTTGTGTATTATTCTGTCCATTGTTGTTTTCCGTTCTTTTTATAGAACTATTTTATACCGGCTTTTATCTTTACTTGCAACTTTCCCCCATTGTTTTCAACTGCTATTGAGTATAATAAAAAATAAAATAATTGCAGTTTTCTCTGTCTCCAGTTTTAAATTTTGGACACATTACTTACAAACACTGTTCTGGGCTTCATTACTTAATTGAATGTTAACTGCTTGCTTCAGAACACCTTTATGTGGAAGGTTTCCTAAATTTTACACATGTTCACAATTTGAAATGGCATTACTGTTCTCATTATAAGATATTTACTTACTATATAATACTACTTTTTATTGGTTTTTTACATATTGAGACTTCTCCTTTGTTGTATGATTTTTCTCTCCCACTGAAGTGGTTAAATACGTCGGAAAAATAGAAAAATATGATGAACTGCACCACATTTTTCTTAAAACCAGGTGCAGTTCATCATAGCTTAATTCTATTTAACTTTCTTGTCTTCAATGGTAAAATTTTCAAATTAAATTCTTCAGAAAAATCGATTTCTCAGAAAAATCCACACCAGAGATATAATATTATTGTGTAAGACATTTTTGTTCTATTAACTTTTCTGCCCATTTTGCAAAATTCACTTGCTCTTTGGAGGAAACACTGCTCCAAGAAATTTTGTATTTAAATCGCATCTTACTGCAAATCACGAGGCATTTTCAACTGACACACAGCATCACAAACGTAATTATTATTGTTCTTGAAGGAATTTCCAACGAAATGCCTATAAAAACACTCCGTGTACTTCGTAACGCCTGTAATGCCATAGTGTAGGATGACTCTAAACACAATCATAACACATCTACCAGCATATCCCGTACTTAGCTGTATTCACAGCATCAAAAACCCGACAAAGCGATCACACTTTCTTCCCTATTCGCTGTGGTAGTACGGGTTATTTTAAAGTAATGATCACGTATATTGATTGATTGATTTTTTCGTGTTTTCGGGCGCGTCAACTGCTTTGGTCATTAGTCCTGTTAGTGTAGTGCATGTTTTCTCATAGGAGATGGCGGTGATCTTCCCCCACTGGATGGCAAGATCCAGCACCGACCTACCGTCAGCTAGTGGAGTTTTCCCCTAACAAGTACTCTTCCACCAGCGGGGTACTGCCTTAGCCGGGACAAGCTCTCTAAACTCCCAACCAGCTTCCCGGAATATGTGGTTGTGTAGTGCATGTTAGTGTAAGTGTGTGTGTGTAAGGGGAGAGGATAGGACAAGGAAGAGGAAGGAAAGATGGCGCGCGGTCCGTGGCCCGTTTGGTAAGGTACTGCTCCTACATTCGCCTGGTGTTGATCGGAGAAACCACGAAAAACTACCGATCAGAGTAGCCGGCCGCTAGAATTCTCCTCCAGACAGCGATTGAGATCACGTATATTGCGCATCTAGACCACTGTGTTCGGGCGTGGGCGTTGGTGCGCCGCGATGCGCGGCTGTTTCGACGCCGATATCGGCGGGGGCCATGAATAATGCAGGGCCCCCTGGTGTGAAGAAGACATCGCGACGAGCAAATCTGCGGGAGAGGAATGGGATTTCTGATAAATAATTCAAAGGCGGCCGCTGTGTTTCTCGGCAATTAAAATTTACGTCACCAAATCTATTGTTTACTCTACTCGCTGTGTAGTTTCTGGGAAAGAACTCACAGTACTTAGAAGTTACTTCATCAAAAGGTTAGGAGTGGATTGTCGTTTCTCTGTCGTCAGAGGAAAGCCTGGAATTCCAATTGTAGTAGACACGGAAAGGAGACTTTTTATGTAATCACGATTTTTCATTGATTAATTAATTATCTTTAAAGAAGGAAATGTATGAAAAAATGGAAACATGAAAAAATACCAATCAGAGCAGTCGGCCTCTACAATTCTCCTTCAGACCACGGCTGAATTCGATGTAGTTGATTGATTTTTTCGTGTTTCCCAGGCGCGTCACCTGCTTAGGTCATTAGTCCCGTTAGTGTAGTGCATGTTTTTTCCCGGGAGATGGCGGTGATCTTCCCCCGCTGGATGGCGAGATCCGGCGCCGACCTACCGTCGGTAGTGAGGTTTCCCCCCTAACCAAGACTCTCCCACCAGCGGGGCACCGCCCCAGCCGGGACAAGCACTAAGCTCCCGACCGGTCTCCCGGAATATGTGGTAGTGTAGAGCATATTAGTGTAAGTGTGTGTGGGGAAGGGGAAATGTACTAAAGATCAATTATTTTACATTTTGCAAGACGAATGTGATGATATGTCAAGTACTATTTTGTTAGTGTGTTGGATTTCATTTAATTTAACCTTATTTTCATAACTCATTAGCTACAACCTAGCGCCTATTGCCGGATTTCAAATTTTTATATGATGTCAAATGTTCCACATGAATCAAAATAATTTAAGCAGTCCTATATTACTAGAACATGTGATAACGTTTCAAGTTAACTTTCACTAATTTCAAAATTGTCTAAACAATTTCTCAACATTTATTTAAACGACCTGTTCTTACCAACGGGTAAATATGTTTCAGTTGTCGTAAATGCACAGTGGCTGTATGTTTGAATGTCCTACTAATGTCTAAAGGGGAAAGTTTGGTAAGAGCTGAGATGAGTTTCTTAGTCGGTAGCTGCGCAAATAGCCTATATATTAACTTAATTCCGAAATACAGCTAAAGTTAGAAACGAAAGATTAGCAAAACTGTGAATAAGTGGTATCTATCACAATGAAGTATAATTTTGCACTTCACCAACATATTTTATTTGACGTGCTGATAAAGTAGGTAATCGTCCTAGTGTGAGTACTTGTGTGTTCAACAGAACGTTTTTCCGCATACAAATCATTGAATTGTTTGCAATCTTGCAATTTTATATGCTACTACCCAAAGTAACCATCCCTCTATCATTATAATAATAACAAACTGCCCATCTAAAACACCTCTACATCCACAGGATTAACACTGTCTCGAAACGATTATCCTCCCAGCATCCTACACTTCGTGCTTGAGGCTCATACACTCCGACAGTTACCCGTCCAAATCACTGAAGTGCGAATTCCAGAAAGTCCCCTGTATCATTATAATAATAATAAACTGCCCACCTAAAACACATCTATATCCCCAGGACTAACACTCTTCGAAACGATTATCCTCCCAGCATCCTACACTTCGTGCTTGGAGGCTCATACACTCCGACAGCTACCCGTCGAGATCACTCAAGTGCGAATTCCAGGAAGTGTCTGCCTAAGAGGCAGCTGGATGTCAGCGTGGAGGCGTCGGGCACTCGGGACGCGTCAGAATGTCACTCACCCTCCGCCTCCGCCGTTGGCTTCGACCCCTCCCCCACACCTCTCTCCGCTACGCCCTTCTTTCTCTACCCTTTCTGTGTATCTTCTCACCTGCATCTCTGCCATCGTCTCCCTCAATACCACACCTACAACCGGGAGTGGTAGCTCAGTGCGTCAGCTGATGTCACTGCAGCACCTCTGACCGGGAGGTCCTAGGTTCCCACTCCCCACGGCGGCAGGATTTTCGACACTAGCTTTCCAGCTAGGTCGAATTCAGTCGCTGCGTGGCGGAGAATTCTAGCGGCCGGCTACTCTGATCGGTAGTTTTTCGTGGTTTCTCCGATCAACACCGGGCGAATGCCGGGCGATCACCTTCATCTCTATCTCCTCTCACGTTACGCTTCCATTTCTTCCTGGCTTTCTATATCTAACACCATCGTGTTCCTGGCACTCCCCACCCGTTCACTTCATCTCCGCTAAGAATTATACTTCTTCCTTTGCATCCGTCTGTCTTTCATTGATCTATCAATTACACAACATCCACTTCATTTGATCTAAATATTCCGCATCCACTTCCTTCCACTTCTCATTAAAACTTCCTTTACATGGTGAGTTCTACCGCCTACCTACGTACTCCCAAATCGCCTTCGCTAAAAATTTGATTTACACTTCCTTTGCCCCATCTTCAGCGCGGAGTCCACCGCCATTCAACGTACTAGAGCACCTCCGTTAAGGACTCTGATTCCGTTAAGGACCTCTTTTTCCACATGCTTCTCAGATGCCCCTGCTTCTATCCCATTCCCCATTCCTTGTTTTATAATAATTCCCCTTACTTAACCTCCCCCTCCCTCGCAGCGCCGGCCGCCTGCGCTTCCCCACCGAAAGGAATTCCACTCACCTTCCTCGTTCTTACCCTGGTCCTTGCGTGACCGCTTCCTCCCTATGTCCGCTTCATATTCCTTCTTATTGTGCTTCTCCGCTGCGTTTGCAACCACTGTGCTCGTGGCCGCCGCTTCCACGCCACCTCCACGGAGGTTCCTTGCTCGCCCCAGCCGGCGCGTCTGCGCCGCGTCCGCAGCCCCCCGAGCAGCGGCGCAATCCAATTGTGCGCGCATCGCTTTGTGACTTTTGCGAGACGGCTGCCGCAGCCCCCGGCGCTGCGCACTGGCGCTTTCGTAGGAAACGCGCGCGCGCCCTTCACGCCCCATTGGCCGCCCCCGACCGCCCCGCCAGCCCGGCCCCGCCAGCTCGGTCCCGCCAGCCCGGCCCCGCCAGCCCGGCAGCCCGCCAGCCGCCAGCCCGCCAGCCCGCCAGCCCGCCAGCCCGCCAGCCCGCCAGCCCGCCAGCCCGCCAGCCCGCCAGCCGCCAGCCCGCCAGCCCGCCAGCCGCCAGCCCGCCAGCCCGCCAGCCCGCCAGCCCGCCAGCCCGCCAGCCCGCCAGCCCGCCAGCCCGCCAGCCCGCCAGCCCGCCAGCCCGCCAGCCCGCCAGCCCGCCAGCCCGCCAGCCCGCCAGCCCGCCAGCCCGCCACCCCGCCAGCTCGACCCCGCCAGCTCGAGCCCCGCCAGCTCGCCCGCCAGCCGCCCGCCAGCCCGTTCCCACAGCCCGTCCCCACCAGCCCGTCCCCACCAGCCGTCCCCACCAGGCCGTCCCACCAGCCCGTCCCTACCAGCCGTCCTACCAGCCCGTCCCTACCAGCCCGTCCCTACCAGCCCGGCCCCACCCGGCCCTGCCCCGCCCTGCCCAGCCCTGCCCAGCCCTGCCCGGCCCTGCCCGGCCCTGCCCACTAATTCCCCCTCCCCCATCCACCGCCATTTTTCCTCATCCGACACCGCCTCCACCACCACATCCTCTTCTGGCGTCAGTACTTCCGCTGGACGCCACCTTATCAGGATGCTTCGAACTCCTTGGCACACGTGCGGCATGCGTACAATCCTTGTTCGAACGCAACGACTTCGATTTGTTCTTTGATACATCCAGCTCAATGAGACGTGGATATATGGGTGAGGCAAGATATCTTTGGCATATCAGTACCCTAAGAGGTACTTCTGTCGCTTGCTATTATTGTTCTTATCAATGGCAAAAGCTTACTGTAAAGGAGAAAATTATAAAAATGGTCTTTTTTTAAATTAGAAAATGAGATATAGACGTAATAGTTAAATGAAGCTAGTCATGTTTAGCCCTGTATATATTGCTATAAAATTCGTTCGATGTATTCAGTAGTGTTTTGAGTTAACTGTGGAAGTCAGAGCTTCTCCTTTGACTTAAAGTAAGAGACGAAACCGAGTCATATTGCCCATTTTAAGGTTGCAATTTGTTGACTTGCTAAACGATCTGAGTTACCTGTGCACCACAAGTCTTGACCCTCCGCTGTCTCTTTAGCCTTTTGCCTACTCGCTCTCTGCACAACCAGCCTTTGATCTCCGTGAATCTCTCTCAGTAGGTGGGTGACCTTTGAGGAGTTAGGAACTAAGGCGCTAACATATTTCCTTTAAGCGCGCTCGGCGAGAATATTTATGCAGTGAATAATATTTATATATCTGATCTTTAACATTGTCTGGGGGAATTAATTTTTCTCAAGAATTACAAAAGTAAATAATGAATGAATTTTTTCAGTTAATTTATTATGAGAATTTAATCAAATTGTATCTCTCATGTGTTCCGTTTCAGTATGCACGTTACTTCTGTAGAGTTTCACTTACTTAATTTAGCCAACCCACTCATCATAAATAAAAATATTTTGACATAATTAACTAAATAAGTGTCGGTTGTAACCCATTATAATGTTGACTATTAAATAAAACAAACTAATAATACGTACATTACATCCATTATTGTGAATTTTCTTCAACTCTCCCATACACATAGAAACTATACAAGTGAAAATTTGATCTTGCTTGCTTGTTAAGTTATACTGTCTGTGGTTTTTCATGTGCGCAAGTTTCTGTGCTTGTATGCAATTTATTCCTCATTCACACGTCATAAGCTTAGATATGTCGGTATGAAGAGGCACTGACCGATAGAAGTCAGCAACTGCTTTTTTCAGTGAATCGGTCGACAGCAGGAAGGGGATGGCGAAAGAGGCTAGAGAGGCAAGGGGTAGGAGAAAGGGGAGCGAAGGAGGGAGGGAGAATAGGGCGGCGGTCGCAGTAGTTCCGTATGAAATCGACCGACGTCGAACGGTTTCGTCCGACGTTCAAACACGTACTGGTTATAAACTTCCGTGCACATTTCCCAGGTATCACTGATTGATAAAAACGGTCATAGTGAACTCGATCGATCTATTTCGACATTTCAAAATATAGGCTGTCAGACGAAGATGTGTTTCGTTTGGTTTGTTCGAAATCTGCTGGAGATTCAAGGCCATCTGCAATTTCAATACCATGTATACTACTTGTGGATTATCGTTAGTGAACTTTACGCAGATGTTTCACAAAATGTGTTGTAGAATTAGGAGAATATTCATTGTTTTGAATGTAACTTCTGGGTGTTTTCGAGTGATATAAGTCGGACGATTTCTTTCGAAGTCGTCTTGAATCGAACGCGACGATATTTCGACTGCACTGTGACCGTAGTTTAAAGGGGACCGAGGGAGCTTGTACGTGGGAGTAACTGCCACGCGCGAAGTCGCGTCAGCAGCTGCCTGTCACGTCCTCGCCAGCCAATCGACGCGAGCCACGACTCTCCTCGCCGCCTTCTTTTGTTTGCGTCGCCATTGCCCACTCCCTCATTGCGCCACTGTCTGCTTCTGGGCCTGCCTTTGCCGTCAGGGTGTAGATGGTTCGTTATTGTTTCGCAAGACTCTTGTCGTTTTATGTGCATGCAAACACGCCACGGAAGATAGGTTGCATGATGCGATTATTTTTTTTTCTTTTCCGTTTTTTTGTTCTTCCTGCTGATTTTTTTTAGTTACATATACTATTTAATCTCCGTCAATTTTTTACATTTCTGTTTCTTATATTTCCTCCAAAATTTAATTTATATACCTCTTTTTTCTTTGTTTAATGTTCACTCTCCCCGTTCTTGGAGCTCCACAGAAGACTCAACATCAGATTTTTTCTCGTTATCTCGTAACTCAGTCCTTACTGTACAATAACAAACGTTTCCCTAATAGCATTAATAACTCTCTCCCACACTTAACTAGTCTACTCCAGCTCAAGTCGTATTGGATGTATTAATTGTTGATTGTTTCAACGAATGCATCCAGACGACGTTTGGAATCTACAACTTGATTAATAAAATTGAAGAATTTAGGAAGAAACGGAAAGTCCACAGTAAGGATGAATGATGAACTCATTCCAAAACAAGTTCTATATTATACACCTAGAGGAAAAAAAACATCGGTAGATCCAGGAGAAGATGGATGGATCAATGAGTCGCAACGGACCAACCGGTCTAATGGTTGAAGGAGAAAAAGAAAATTGATTGTTTCATTTTTCGGGGTTGTCAACTGCTATGGTCTTAGTTTGTCTATGGCTTAGTTAGTGTAGTGAATTCTTTTTATACTTGAACATTGCGGTGTTTTCCCCATAGCATGGTGAGATCCAGCGATGATCTACACGTCGGTTAAAGGGGAATTTCTCCTCTTAATATCCCCTCCGCGGGCATTACCTCACACGGGACAGTATTAAGTCCCCAACTGATCTCCCGACATGTGTAGTAGTGTAGTGCTTTAAGGTAAGTGTTAGTAAGTAAGAAAAGAAATTAGGACAAGGAAGAGAAAGGGAAAATCGTGCGTAATTTCTGTCGTAATTGTTAGAAAACTTCCGCATTCGCCCTGTATTTATATAAGGAAACACGGAAAACTATCGATCGAAGCTGCTAACAGGTAGGGCTACAGCCGCTGAATTCAACCTCGTTATCACGCTAACGTCAAAAATCTACCTCCGTTGTGACTCGAACTCTAGGATCTCCCTCTCAGAGTCGCTACAGGGACAGCGGCAAAGCTAATATTATCAAATGTGACGATCCAGGACAGTATGATTTTTGTTTGTAGAAGGATACCTTAAGAGAGCATGGACTATTTACATTTTAGTCGATCACCAACATTTTCCCGGTACGTATTGCCTGAAATTTGTGACGATCATCACGTACCAAAATATTCTTCGATACTCTCATTCATATTAACTCTCGACTCATTGATATTGTAATATATATAAGGCAGTTGGGTCTTGCAGAACGTTTTGCACGACACCATTAAAATGCCTCCCCGTGCCCACTATGATTTTTTCTCTCCCCCTACCCCCAAAAAACTAGGAGTAGCACAGCTCAATCTAAATAAGCTTATTTAAAGTTTTTTCCTTAAGCGCTCTCAAGTGACAGCGGTCCCGACAACTAGCTGCCTCACAGCGTTTCTCCCTTACCCCGCAACCGGGAGCACCCCTCACCACTCCTCGTTTCGCTTTGCGTCACCTCTTCTCCTTCCTCGCTTCTCCCCTTCTCCTATCTCATCAACCTTTCTTTTTTATTCGCTCACCCACTTCGTCACAACCCCAAACCTGTCTCACTTCCGCTTCTCTTCGCTTCACCTCTCCACTCCGTCGCACCCGCCCCCCCCGCCCCCCCCGCCCCCCCCGCCCCACTCCGCCCTACCCGCCCCACCCGCCCACCCGCCCCACCCTTGCTCCTACTCAAACGTATATCCCTCTCCACCCAGACCGGAAGCGAGAGCTCAGTGCATCAACTGATGTCGCTGCAGCGTCTCTGACCGGGAGGTCGTATGTTCAAGCCTGACGGCGGCAGGATTTTCGACACTAGCTTTCAGCTAGGTCGAATTCAGTCGCTGTCTGGAAGAGAATTCTAGCGGCCGGGTGCTCTGATCGGTAGTTTTCCGTGGTTTCTCCGATCAACATCAGACGAATGACGGAGCAGTACCCTAACAATCGGGCCACGGACCGCGCGCGCGATCTTTCCTTCCTCTTCCTTGTGCTATCCTCTCCCCTTAAGCCTGTTTTACACGGTCATTTTTTCATCATTTCCCGTCGATACGGTGCAGAGTTGATGTAATTTGTCCGAAAAAATGAAGCATGCCTCATTTTTCCGTACAGATTTCATCCAGTTTGACTACAGCGCCCCTAGTGTCTCTTTATGGAACTTTCTTCGATTGCGTGAGTTCTCCGGCAGGGAGTATATTTATCTGGTGCGTAGCGTGGGCACGTGTTGTTTGTGATATTGAGTTTTTGAGTTTAGTGATCTCTCACGCAAATAAAACCACAATACCTCACACATCTTTCTACACCTTACTCTGCGAATTCGTAACTATCTGATCATTCTTCCCGCTAATTTACTTTGTTTCTGTAAATGCGATGTTCAACTGTTAAACTTCCAGCGCTTTTTGCGGCGTTTGGAGGAAGTATTTTCATCACGATTACGTACAGACCAGGAATGACCGTGTAAAACGTTGGAATCACGTTCATCCAGTTTCGGTACGCCTAGAACCGAACGTCCTTTTTCCATCCAGTTTTTGAACAGAAAAATGCTGAAAAAAGGATGAAAAAATGACCGTGTAAAACAGGCTTTACACACATACACACTTACACTAACATGCACTACACTACCACATATTCCGGGAGACTGGTCGGGAGATTAGAGCTTGTCCTGGCTGGGGCGGTGCTCCACTGGTGGGAGAATCCTGGTTAGGGGAAAAACCCCACTAGCTGACGATAGGTCGGCGCCGGATCTTGCCATCCAGCGGGGAAAGATCACCGCCATCTAGAAAAAACATGCACTACACTAACGGGACTATTGACTAACGCAGTTGACGCGCCCGGAAACACGAAACAATCAATAACTCAATAAACTCTCCATCCCGCCCACCACTCCCCTGTCACCATCTCCATGCCCTTCCGCCCCCGCAGTGTCTTCACCGCTTCACCCTCCCCGTCGCCTTCGCCTGCTGCCCCGCTTTATATTCCTCCCGTCACTCGTCCGTACAAAATGTAAACCCATTTCCAATCAGTTTTATGGCGCTGAGGGGTATCAATAAAAAGAGGCGGAGCCCCGGGGAAGAAACAGCGGCGCAGCGGCTGCGAAGGGGATGAACCGGAAGGCAGCTCTCTCGCCCGGAAGTGAGCGCCACGCAGCCGCTTTTCAGCGCGGCGTGCCCCGCGTGCACGCACATTGGGCGCTCGGGGGAGGGGGGAGGGAGTAGCGATGGGATGCGGTTGACAGAACAGAGCGAAGCGGATAGAGACAGGAGAAGAAAGAACAGATGAGAGAGAATTGCGAGAATAACCGTTGGGGGGGGGGCTTGAATGATCAAGCTGTGGGGCAGAGCAAAGACACATGAAATGAGTCGTGATGAGGCAAAGGGAAGGGGAAGGAGTGTGTAGTGTAGTGAGACGAAACGGGGGGGAAGGAAGGACGGGCGGATGGAATGGACGTGGCAAGGCGGGAATGGACGGGACAGGACGGGAGGGGCGGGGCGAGAATTGCCGAGACGGGACGGGATGGGGCTGGAGGACGCGAGTCTTTGTGAAGGGCCACAGGCAGACGGGACGAGGCGGGACGAGGCGGGACGAGGCGGGACGAGGCGGGACGAGGCGGGACGAGGCGGGACGAGGCGGGACGAGGCGGGACGAGGCGGGACGGGGTATGATGCGAAGCACATTTTCGAGCGAGACCGGTCAACATGGGGCTGGACGAGGCAGAATGGAGCGGACGAGCGGAGCGAAGCTGTGTGCTGAAGTGTGGGGTAGAAGAAAAGCGGAAAAGGAAACGCGCGAAGGGCAGCTCAGCCAGAGTTTCTCAAAACAGATCAGCTGCGCGCAGGGGAGCCCGAAGATTGCAGCGCAGTCTCTCTGGAAACCACCCGCGCGGATTGGGAGTTCTAAGGGAGACGCACGTGCTCATATTCCTTAACTCTTGCAACACGTGATGATGCACGAACATCTCTATGAGTAGTTTCGAAGTCTAGTTACTTTATTTCGCTGTACCGTAATTATGAAATTGTAGAGAAAGGTACAGAGAAACAGTAAATATATATGACAAGAATATAAAAATACTTAGAAGCAGACCTATTAATGTTCTGCCGACAAACTTAACATTTTTCGATATGAACTTAATTATTTCACAATTGTGAATATGACTATACTGAAGACGCTTAATAGCTTTTGCGCTAACTCTACTAGGGTGAATAATTCACTCGAAAACCTTTTTTACACTGCCTTATATATATATATATATATATATATATATATATATATATATATATATATATATATATCATGCATTGTCTACTTGATTTACTCGCAGCTACTTGATTTACTCGCACATTACTGGGTTTAAATACACTATTACAATTTTGATTGACACATTAATTCTATGGCAGCTACGTTTCATGCACTTTACATTATTAATGACGACACATTTAAATGGATAGTATGAAAAAGGTTTACACAAAGCTAATTAATTAAACTTGTATTCGATATCTCTCATCGATATGCTATATTGCAACGCACGCTTTATAATCGATTTAATCCTATCATTCCTTCCGATTCGTCTGAGGAGAAACCGGAAGCGGTAGCTAAGTGCATCAACTGATGTCACTGCAGCGCCTCTGACCGAGAGGTTCTAGGTTCGAGTCCGAGTCCTGAGGCGAAGGATTTTCGATACTAGCTTTTCAGGTAGGTCGAAACAGCGCTTCTGGATAGAATCTAGCGCCGGCTGCTCTGATCGTAGTTTTCGTGGTTTCTCCGACAACACCAGGCAAAGCCGGAGCAGTTCCTAACAAACAGACCACGGACGCACGCGATCTGTCCTTCCTCTTCCTTGCCCTATCCTCTCCCCTTACACACACACATACACTAACATGCACTACACTACCACACATTCCAGGAGATCGGTCGGGAGCTTAGAGCTTGTCCCGGTTGGGGCGGTGCCCCGCTGGTGGATCCTGGTTAGGGGGAAACCCACTAGCCGACGGTAGGTCAGCGCCGGTCTCGCATCCAGCGGGGAAGATCACCGCCATCTTCCGCGAAACAAACATGCACTACACTAACGGGACGAATGACCAAATCAGTTGACGCGTCCGGAAACACGGAAAAATCAATCAATCAATCTGAAGAGAAAGCCCGTGCCCGTTGGAGCATCGTTAGCGGCCTCCTTGTTGCAGGCGCCGGATCGTCCGCGTGTCCCAATGAAGCCTCAGCGTAGCCGCGTGCGCAGCGGAGCGAGGCGGCGGGCGCGGTGTTGCAAGCGGGGCGGGGCGGGGCGCCTGCGGGGGGTTGCGGCCCAGCGTTATCAGCGGCCGCCGCATCGATTATCGCCGCCAGGGGCGCAGCGGAGGCCGCCCCTGGCGGCGATAATCGATGCGGCGGCCGCTTACGTGCCTCGCGCCCCAGCGGTGGTGGTGATGGAGGGAGGGGCGCAGGCGGTGGCGGAGGCCGCCAGCTGAGACTGGCGTGGAGGCGGGGGGAGGGGGAGGGGGAGGAGGGGGGGGAGCCGGAGAAGCCGGCGGGCAGGTGGTGGCAGCAGTCGGGACCAGCTGAGACGGTGGGAGCGTGGGGAGGTGGGGTTGGCGAGGGGGGAGGAGACTGGTAGAGCCAAGGCATAGCGAGAGGGGCGGGGTGCGGGAAGTCAAGCGGGGGGGGGGCCGGGGGGGTGGTGGAGGGGGAGGAGGTAGAGGAGCGGGTGGGCGGGGAAGACGTAAGTTGAGGGGGAAGGCAAGGTGATGGGGCTGAGAGGCGATGGTGGGGACAGTGGGACTGATAACAGACGGCGGGAGAAGCGGGTGCCGTGGAATTTCGGCTGGTGGCTTGAGAGGGCGGTCAGCAAGGTCGAATTCAGTCGCTGTCTGAAGGACTAGCGGTCAGCTACTCTTATCGGTAGTTCCATGTTTTTTCCTAACAACTCCAGGGAAAGCCGGAGCAGTACCCTAACAAACGGGCCACAGAGCTAGGCGATCTTACCTTCCTCTTCCTTGTATTCTCACCTTTTACTTACACTCATCCTACCTCCAATACACTACCACACATGCCGGGAGACCAGTCGGCGACATAGAGCTTGTCACGGCTGGGGCGGTGCCTCGCTGTTGGGAGATACCTGGTTGGGGAAGACATCTGTAGCCGCCGGTGGTTGGCGCCGGATCTCGCCAGCCAGCGGGGAAGATCACCGCCGTCTCCCGAGCAAAAACGTACACTACACTTACGGGATTGAAGGCCTTAGCAGTTGACGCGCCCTGAGTCACTAACAATCATGTGAGAGGGCGACGACAGGGTAGCGGGACAGCAAGAGCGGGACGAGAGGAAAGAGGGGGCAACCCCAGCGTAGGCAACGGACTGGACAACGCCCTGGACAGGGAGCGGAGTGAGGGCGATGATGGAGGAAACGGGGGAGGCGGGAGGGACAGGGTGGTGGACCAGCTGGGGCAGCACATCGACGGGCCGCCAGGGACGGCGGCGAATATAGAGGGAGATGGAGGAGTGGCGACGGCTTCGGGCGGCATATTAAGCAAGCCTTAGGCCCATCACGTGACAGGCAAATCTGCATTGTGATCGAATATCTCTGAATGGGCCGTGTATCCTTGGACTTTCTGCGCTCACGAGAATGATTGAAGGTCAAGGTCCCTGCTGGCGACTTTCAGCTGCATCAGAGATGCATTTTGAACAGTCATAATGAATTATCCTATTGACGAAAAGTGGCTACATCAATAGCCCAAGTATTCACTTTAAGATATCCTGTCTTTTCTCGCCCCTTATCTCTGGACTCTTCTATCATTCCTTCGTCTTTTCTAAATTCATCTATTCTTTGTCTTTACGATCTCATGGCTACAAGAGTAAATTAACACAGCCTCATCATGTCGAAAGTAATTGAAATCAATAGAAGGTTAGCTACTTTACGTCCGATTCTCAACCGCAAGTCTTCTTTAAAAATTCATTCCGCTTTAATCATTTGCAAATCCATTCTTCGTCCTATGTTATTTTATGCTGGCCTTGTAAGGATTTCAGTTTCCCCAATCACATTAAATAAATTACAAATCTTTCAAAACAAAATCTTAAGAATAACAGTAAATGCCTCCTCGTTTGTCAGCAATCAGACACTGCACAACGACCTTGAAATTGAACCGATTACTTCCTTTAATACGAAACTGGCACGTACTTTCTTCAATTATTTTAAACCAAGTACAAGGAGCACTCACGAAATAGGAACTGATCAACCCCCACTTTCCCGCCTAAGAAATAGACTTGTCGGCCCGGTAGCCGAGATCGCTAAGGCAGTAGTGTCGTAGTAATCTGGGACCGAAGGGTCGCGGGTTCGAGTCCCGCCTCGGGCATGGTTGTATTTGTGTTCGTCCTTTCACCCCTTATCATCACCATATCGTTTCATCCTCATAGTTACCATACCGTTAAAAGCAATATTGGTCGCTAATGACCTAAGATGTTGATGTGACCTTAAATAACCAATTAAAAAAAATAGACTCCCATTTCACATATTCCTTCAATACCTCTCCGACATTTGATAAGATAACATTTCTTGCATATACCTGTCCCTCCAATCGTATTTACTATTAACCCTGTTATGGCTCTCAAACGAAATTTCCTCATAATTACCTTGGTTGAAGTCATAATCTAATAAAATCACTATCTGGGAGGTGAAAAGAATTTATCCCCATCACACCTTGCTGGTACAAAGCTATGTGACCAGTCATCTGAAGAGCCTTATGGCTGAACGATGTACTATCTAACAAAAATTTGAGACTGAAATGACTGAAATTTGAAAATACTTCATCAGCCTAGTCAAATAGGTAGTCTTAGGTCCTACCAGTCCACAAATCATTCCTGACATCTTTCTCATCCCCACACCTTTCTCCACCTCCGACTTTTTCTCACTCTTCCTCGGTTCTAGCCCCGAACACTTTGATTCTCCTGCACCTGCTGCTGTAGCTATCGCTACCTCCAATATACGATCCCTGGAGACATTCCCTTGCCCGTGCTTTGCATTGACAGCCTCTCTACTCCTCCACACAATCACAAAATAACAATGGACACACCCCTCCACCACACACCCCACCATCCGCAACACACCACTACCACCAGTACCA
This sequence comes from Teleogryllus oceanicus, assembly GCA_964035755.1. NCBI lineage: Eukaryota > Metazoa > Arthropoda > Insecta > Orthoptera > Gryllidae > Teleogryllus > Teleogryllus oceanicus. The sequence goes on along the minus strand of CAXIVR010000012.1, from coordinate 28,622,698 downwards.
TCACCACCACTACCACCAGTACCACTACCACCACCACCACCACACACCCACACCCACCACCACCACCACCCACACCACCACTACACCACCACCACTCACCCACACCACTCACCACCACTACCACCCACCACCACACCACACACACTACCACTACCACCACCACCACACTACCACTCACCACCACTCACACCACCACCACTCACACCACCACCACCACCACACACCACTACCACCACACCACCACCACCTCTACCCCCACTCCCCACACCACCACCACTACCACCACCACCCCCACTACCATCTCGATGCCCACCATTACCAACCACATCTCACCACAACACCCCCTCCTACCATCAAATCTACCAAACCCACTCCACCCTCGCCCACCATCTTACTCATGCCACGTTGACGGCGCCACGCGCGTGTCTCCACTCGGCCATTAACTTCGCATTCATATTATTTTGAAAGGCGTGACTATTGCGATTGCGCTTTTTTACGCCTCGTGATTGTTCCGTCACTGATGGAGATAAGGTTAATCGCTTATGCTTCCTAATTGCCGAATCCGTCGGCTGCGACGCAGCTCGCTCGCCTAGTTAAGGGAAACTTGTGCTGCAGCAAAGAATGTGTGAGCTGCAAATGCCTGATAACTTCTCAAGGTGAAAAGGAAGACAAATTGCTTCACATACAATGTTTTGCTTTCCTAGTATGTGAAACACAAAACAATTCACTCTAAATGCGCTAAGAATTGTTTTTACCTTCGAAGCTTTTATGTCATCTACCAGTATTACCACACATTTTCAGCGGTATACTTATTTAGTATATACACTATATGTTACACTGTATGTTAATTACACATTAATTTGTCAATATATTAATATTTTTAGAAAATTAATGACTTCTCATACTGTCAGGTTTCCTTAGGTAACGTATATTTAGAACTCGTATTTTCCGCACTCTGTTCCTTTAATTTATTACTAAATTATCTTATTAATTATTAATACGTTTGTGTGGATTTTAAATGTTATTTGAGAAAAGCAGTAATCTGTTTCCAGGTGTTTGAAATAAAAAGAAATTAATTATACTACTTTTTAGTGAATAACGAATATATTCTTTGAAGCTTTTATTGTGAAGTTATTTCTTTCCATTCTTAAATCGCTATAACTACGAGGTATGTTGTTAATAATTGATTTAAATATAAAACTAATCGACAATAATTGAATTTAAATAACTTTCTCTTTCGAGATATTTCCCATTAGGAAGCGCATAGATGCGTATATTATTTGGTACACTTGTAGCAATAGGTTACTGTAGATTCCAAGAAATTTGATGTCCGTTCATACCTCCTCTTGGTATCCAGTGTAATCCAGAGACCCATTTCCTACCGCATAATGAACTCATTCCCTCTTGCGTGCATTACACAGAACTCATTTATTTCACATTTGTTTCATTTTGAGAGGTGTCCATTCCAAGCAGTTTTCTGTCACGAAGAGGGAGATTTCTCGTTATGACGACCTCCCAAATCTCGTGTTCGCCTCTAATGGCGTTATCGTACAGTAGCTGATTCAAGTTGTAGGCCTCATCAGGAAACGTACTCGACGATATTATCAAATTAAGTAAAACAACTTAATGATGTTGGAGAACTAAGATTTGTTTATTGGAGACGTTGCATGGTAAAAAATATATAGTACCTTTACTTGTGTTTCTTTTTCAACAAAACGTTCTTAGCATTTGGCGATCATTACTTTCTGAGGAAAATGGCCATTTGAAAGTTTTCTTAAAGGATTAAATCAAAATAGCCATGTAGAAAGTATATTCAAAATTCACAATATTTATTTTTCAAGAAATTTTAGTATATTATTCATTGTTGCAGAGTTCTAGAATACGAATGGCTTGGTATTTTACGATAATTTTCGTTGTATCCCGAATAGTAACATTTATTTTGAGTAGAAAGTATTTTGTGTTCAGTATTAGATTATATCAACTGGTTTTTAATTTATGAATTATATTAATTCAAGATTTTAATTGACAAATAGATCTAAAAAATGCATGAATGAAATTCATTTAATCACGTACAAATTCGTCTGAATAAAATAAGAAAGACAGAGTAGAAAATAATGAATCGTGAGTAAAAACCATTTTGCTTAGAATCATAGAGGATCCCATCCAAAATGTTGATATTTATTATTTTAATTTCAAATTAAAGTATTATGAAAAATTCAAATATTGGGTATGTGAGTAGTAATTATAAGTTCACTTCCACCTAGTTTTCTTTATAGGCGAACGAATTCTAACGAAAATAGAAGTACGCATGTTGAAAAAAGAACAGATGGTGAGCTACTTAATCATGCATCTTTAACAACAAAACCGGCAAACACGATACTTTCTTTACAAAGTTCTCTGGAGTACTTCACCAAGTCTTGACTGGCAGCTATAGTGCCCACGTCAGAAATTTTCTGCGCGATCAGTGTTCTTCTTGGTAACCGAATAATAAATAGGGAGTTCAGCCAACAAAAAAAGGTCATGTGACAGCATATGCAACGTGATATTCCAATTAAAAATTATGTTTCCAATTCGTGGGATATCAAGTGAAAATATTCATGCGTTCACAAAATACATCCAGAAGTAATTTTAAGTTCATGGACAGTAACGTCCATGCCTTCAAAGCTGACAATATACTGAATTGTGCATGATAGTAACTAGAGAAGCAGAAGCAAATAGTAGGTAACTTAGTTATTAATAGCAGTTTTTTGTAATTTTTCTTAAACTGGAGCTAGTTGTTCGCTGATGTGTTTCTAAACATTAGGTACTTCATTCTTTTCATTGATTTTTTCTTCTTCCCTTACAATTTGGACTTGGCAACTCCAAATAGTACAATTGGCACTTACAATTGTACTATTTGGAGGAGATACTTTTGATGCGTCACGAGATGTGTTGGTAATTTGTGATATGGTCTTTTAGTTGGTTTCACTTCAATCCGAGGTGAAAAACTATAAAAGTCATTGCTTCATGCATAGTTTCATGCGTTGCAAGAATTGGCAATATCCCCATTTCTACAAATTCTGGCAATTTGATCTTCCACTTGAAAACACTTTATACTGCCAACAGATTCATAAAGCCTATTCCTTTCTCATTTGAATTAAACCACAATAGAATTTGGTATGTTATTTACAGATTTATCAGGTACGTAGAATTTGCAGTACGTTTTTAAAAGCCTAATATATACGTTAAATTCTCTTTTGTAATGTCGGCACAAAGAAATGACATTGAAGAACTTCTTATAATATTAAGCTTGTCGACATCTGGTTCTATAAACGAATATGAAATCACTGGGTACACATTAAAAAATACTATAGTCTCTGTTTGCTAACATACGGCTTCATATTCTTGCCTTCAGTGTTTATTGCCTTATATTTCTCAGTAATATCTTCTACTAATTTCTTGCTCGTAAGAAATACACATACTCCATTATTAGAAACCATTGACGCGTACGTAATATATCTGACGTTGAACGAAGCTAGCGCTTCAATATACTTTTCTAGAGAAGTATTGTAACCAATACCGTTGATAATAATTCCTTCGTCTTTATCAGAGAACATTGCATTTTGAACAACTTTGTTATAACTCCAACTAATTTGGGAGAGCTGAATTCTGCAGTAAGAGGTCATTTCGGCAGTTGACGCTTCCTTGGATTCCATTTTTTCACCTTCTTCTCCACTGGGAAATTCTAAGGAAAATAAATAGTATTCGTTGCACATGTTAACTGATCTCAAAGAAAACTTTTCTTCGGAATATACGTTCACTTTGAACACGCTTTCCAAGAAACACTGCTACTCAGACGAAGAGCTCAGAGCGCGCGATGTTGGTTTTAAATGCTCGACAATATTACACTACTGCATAAACCAGTAAATGTGTTTCCAACCAACGATGTTTTTCCGCTCCGATACCCGGTCTCAGTTCCTCAGAGTTAACTTGCCGGCACTCTCATCACTACCCCCACACAAGAGCTCTACGGATCGAATTCGGGCAGAGACATAAAAAGAAAGAATGCCTGATTCACCTGAAAAAACCATTAACAATCAAAACATCTGTTAGAAACTCTCAAAGTCTCTAGTCCGTTCAAATTAATCAGGAAATATCAATTTTGGAGAAAATCGGCCGAACAGTGTAGGAGCTACAGTTTTCCACAGGAGGACCGACATCTATTGATAGGTTGATTGATATATTGATTGATAGTGGTTCCGAGCGCGCCAACTCCTTAAGTCAACAGCCCCTTCCTTGGCTCCTTGTTCGCCCTCCCCGCCTTCCGTGGCGCGCTGTACTCCCAATGTATAATACATAGTTTTGCTCAGCAGGTACTGTGATCTTCCCGCCCTAAATGGTTAAATCAAGCGCCGACTTGCTATCGGCTATAGGGAATTTCCCCAACCAGGTGCCTCACACCAGAGGGATATCTTAGCCAGGACAAGCTGTAAGCTTCCGACCGGTCTCCCGGCATGTGTGGTAGTGTGGTATATGATTAAGTAAAGGGTAGTTAGGACAAGGAATGGGAAGAAACTATTGCACGCGGTCCGTTGGGAGGGTACTGCTCCGGCATTCACCTGGTGTTGATCAGAGAAACCACAGAAAGCTACCGATTAAAGCAACCTGCCGGTAAAATTATTTTCAACACAACAGCACTCCACCAAGCTATCTGGCTAATGACGAAAATATTGCCATCGTCATGACTCGAACCTAGGACCTCCCGGTCAGTGGCACTACAATGACATTGTGAAAACGTGTTGAAAAGTTGAGAATTCGAAAATCACATCCATACACTTTCAGTTTATTTATATTAATTAATGCATTTCTGATTAGAATTGCTTCAAATGACTTTCAATAAAGTTTCTGAAATTTCAATTATTTCTGTGGCAGCAGAGAATTGTGACAAATAATAATCCCGACCAAGGCTCTAAGCAGCGAACCATCCCTCTGAAGAGTTGTGGAGAAAATTTAAAGAACAAAATTGGACACTTTTTGAGAATTTTTAGAAATTGCATAAATTTCAGAAAATAAGTAAGCAAAATTCTCCCGTTTTCGGAAAACAATTTTGTGATCTATCTTAAAGAGATAATTGTTTACAACAGACTTTGTTTAAAGCAAAAATCGATATATTATTATTTTGAAATAGAAACTTTTAATTTTAAAAGATTTTAAAAAAAAAACTATGAGTTCTCCGAAAATGAGACCGTAACGAGAAGTAAATTTAAAGAGAATAAATTGGAGCAGTTTTCAAGAAAAAAATTGCCTACATTTCGCGAAATAATTACATAAACACCACTCACATTTTAGAAAAATTGAACTTTGAAAACCTTTATTTAAAGATTCGTCCTTAGGAAACAGATTTCATTAAAGAAAAAATCCCTATTTTCAATATTATAGTTGTAGGAAGACGCCCCAAAACAATTGCAATTTTTCAATTCTCAAATAATATGAGATCTTAACAAACATGAAACTACCACCAATTTTTTCAGCGTTCTTTACGCTGTCTGAAGACAAAGTTTGATAAAAAAATTTGGAGCCATTTTTGGCAACATTTTGAAAAGTTTTTGACGCTTCACGTTAAGTACTCTCAAAAATCAAAACATCCTTTTGAAAATCTCAAAGTCACGAGTTAATTTAGATCGATTGGGGAATATCAAGTTTGAACAAAATCGGCTGAACGGTTTAGTCGCTAGCTTTGACCACGGACGGACAGATGGATGTTTTGCCGTCAATCGGTTTTTCGGCATCAAGAACCAAAAAGCACGGATTCTGGCGACACCACGTGTTCGAGGGTGTTTCTTCGAAATTTAGGAATAGGGTTTCTTCACTTTTTCGTCACCAGAGTCCGGCAATAAGAGTGTCAGGCAAAAATTCGCCGTTTTCTGGCACACAATTACCTAACTTTCTCTTCTTACGAAGTACTCGTAAGGCCAGAAACTAAAAAATAACAACACTCAATTCAATTTTTTTCACTTGTCACAACTTTTTCCTCTACGAATCGAGGTTACTAAAATATACATTTCGGATTTAAAGATCTCGTTTAATATTCAGATACCTTCCTAACCAAAATTAAATTTGTTAAAAAACATTATAAGAGATTTCTTAATTAATTATAAGAAATGCTGATCATTGGAAATTCTTTCATGTAAATTCCATTCATAATAAATATAGCGTTGTCTACAAAATGAATATATTACATAAATTTCATCAACATGTTTCTTTAATAATTTCTTATACACATAAACATTTTCCAACGAAATGAAATTTATACCTAATATTACACTTCATGAAACTCAGAAATTTTTTTACCCTTTAGTAACAAATCTTTATACCATACTTCTTGATCAATAATATTAACATAATTATAACATTACATTTCTTAACGGAACAAGAGATCCATAGTATTAGGATTTTATCTTCCACAAATCAAATTGTATATCTTCAGCGTTAAATGCAATCCTAAAATTACCTTTATTCACCGGCAGTGGCGAAGCCCCAGTAACTATGTGCCCGCCACCCCCTTGTGACTGTTTCGGAACTACATTCATACTCAGCACATTCTCTCTGAATGAATTATATACCACGTTTGTTTGCACTAGAAATAAATTTTCTTAGATTCTTATTGGGTTTTGAAGTTCTTGTCAGTGAAGTACGGTTAGATTGTAGGGATCGATGTTTCTCTTATCCTTCCAAGTGGAGTGGATTCTGAAACAGGCTCATTGCGGTACGTCGTCCTCTTCTGTTCTTTATCCGTCCCAACGGCGAAACGCCCTCGCAACTCATGTGTCGAACGAAATCGTCTCCCTCCACCATTGATTACAACTCTAGGTTTGAATTTCAGATTCGAATAAAATTCTAGCAAATACTATAAAAAAATTAAACAAGGAAAAAAAAGATAAATAGCTGAACTTTGAGAACGTAAAAAATTAATATATTTTCCCTCATACTTATCTCTCATTTCCTCTCATTTCGTCTGTCGTATATGATTATATGTATTTACGTACCTCTCGTACTGGAGCTTTTGCTATTATTTTCCTCGTTGCAAAGAAATCAGCTTTGTAACTGTTGAACAGATTACCTTTCCTGTCTATTCACAGCCACGTACTACCACCAAGTAACATTTTCTTGAGCCCAGCAATACAGATCCCCATTCTTTTTCTAACATTGGTTGAATTAAAAATACATAATTGCGACGAGAATTGTTCACAAAATCTCATTGTTGTAAATCTTGTCTCCCTTATAATAGAAATTACAGATTTGATATAATAGTTCTGTAGTCTAAATAAATCAACCCTCATTCCTCTCGCATCTAGCGAAACGAGGGTTCAAGAACACGTGCGCGGATAATACGTTTAATGCCGTTCTAATCCACTGAACAAAGCTTTTGCAAATTAATTCTGTGGAATACAACCTCTCAGGCATGTCGTTTAAACGTTGCACCTCACTTAAGCACGTGCGTTCAATATTTACTAGAATGTCTGTATGTCTTTACATAATTGACTATTTTTAATGATTTAATGAATAATATATTTCCGTAATGAATGTGAACGTAAAACAGTCGTATGTGGTTCAGTGTTTTGCCTTCATATATCAACATAATGCAAATATCACTTGGGTGCATTGTGAAAATCGAAGGATCGGTTCTTAGCCGTCTAGAGAGAATCATTGACTAATTTTTACATTTTTTGTGGGTTGGTCGCGTTTTTCATAACGCCATTGAATTAATGGATATATTATATTCAAACAAAAATACCTGACATTAATACTGAAGTGGTAGGACAGGTTCAAAAATAAATTTGAACTAGCTGAACCGATGTGATCACAGCAAACTAAACGAAGAGCTTTAGAAAAGTTAGAGAAGTTCTTCATACCCATTATATGGAAAATTGTTTGTTTCGTGAAAGGACCCATGTTTAAGATAATTTGTGGTCATTTAGTTTATAAACACTGACTAATATTTGCATTTAAAAACACTCGAGCTAAGAAAAGCTGCTTCACTATGTCACACTTCCAAGTTTGCTCAAGGACGAAATATCGACTGGTTTCCATTGATTGACTATAACTGCCCAATGAAACAATAAACAAATGAATTGAGTCAAGCGTTTAGTGCATTCGTTTTAATATATTATTAATATTTATTGTTTATTCTAAAATATCGGTTAATAAGAGCTACAGATAAGCCACATGGAACCCACTATCTTTTATTTCAAGCAAAAGTTGTGAAATTTGTGAAAAGTATAAACTCACACTTTTTCTAAACGAGAAATCTTAGTGTTTTAAATATAAAGACTAGCTAAACTCTTCGCGATTACAGCACCCAGAATAAAAAACTATAGAGACTTTACAACAGAAAATTCCATATGAACACAACTCACACAAAATATTTTTTCATCTCGTTCAGTATTTCTTTTCAGAAACAAAGAGATTTGCTACGACTCATTAAATGAGGGAAGAAATTACAAAGTCTCTAATAATACTGCACAATCACATCTCACTGTGATTTAAACATATTTCTGAAATTGTAACTGAAATGTTTTGATTTAACAATATCTGGATATGTATGTTGCAGTGGACCCATCTGAACATAAAATGTTCGTATGAAACACCTACTCGCGAGTGTATCTTCAATTACTTATTGAAATATTCTTCTATTATATATATATATATATATATATATATATATATATATATATATATACATACACACACACACACACACACATACACATATACACAACACATCCTCAAAACGCGGAGTCTATTTTAATTCAAACTTCCAACGACTACATTAATAGAATCTACAATTACAATTATATACTACTATTTTAACAATACCAAGCAATGAAACATAAACTCCTGCCTCACTATCATTTCAATAATATTCCAGCCTATGCTGAAAAGCTGTTCGCAATTCACCAACCGTTTACGTGTGTACGTATCAACATATTTTCAAAGAATGATTCCCTGCTCCCTTCTACAAGATCACGGCTTTCAATGCCCTCTCTACACCTTTTGCATATAAAGTGTCCGGCCGTGTCCATCTACACAGCGCTATGACACCAAACATGGAATGTTGCACTTTGTTGATCGGTTGTTCTAACAACGCGTATTCTTTGACTTCCAATTTTGCAAATAATCCTTTATTACAAACGCTGGATGCCGACAATGTTCACTTGGAGGTATACCAACATTTCTGTTATTCTCTTTATCTTAATACTAGAGCTATCTTATTTGATATCCTCACTCAAGTTGCATTTTCTATAAATATTATTATTATGATTTAGACTATCAATTTATGTTTTCACAATGATTATCAATATATTACATCGATCATCGGCAATGCTTTTGACAAAATCCCACAATTCACTTCTCAGCGATAATAAAAATCCGGATAATATTCAGAGAATCAATCTCTAAATGCACTACACAATGTAAATGGTATGTATATTTCGCGAATCCAATTCAAAACGTTAATAATTTATTCCTCTCGAAAGGCAAATGAAACCACGAATTAATACATCTACGCAAATGAATAAGAACAGATAACCTTATAATATAACACATATACAAAAGACAAACATAACATTTCCTTTAGAAGCATCTTAGCAGGAACCGAAATAGCATCAGTGAAAATCTTGGAAACATCTCTTTGCAGGCACACATATTTCAAGCGCATCGAGAACTACACCTATGAATAATGCACAATCCTCCGAACCGCGGGGGGGGGGGAGGCGGAAAAAGCGACTCGCGTTTCCCGGCAGCCCTCGCGAGAGATCGACTGGCGACGCGATGATATATTGCCACTTTCCTCCGAGATCATAAATCGCCGCATTCATCCTTTTACGCGGGACCTTTCAAAGTGGCGGTTAACGCCGCGAGGTAGAGGTGCCGGCACACAGCGGCTCCGAGCGCTGTCAGAGCGAAATCGGTGCCGATGGAATTGGACGCCTGATCGAAGGCGGCGCTGGAGTGCGCGAGCGGAGACAGCCGGCGCCCAGCGAGTGGGGGAGGAGCGGAAATATTTCCTGCTCGGTCTTCCGGTTTTACTTTCTCGCTACCGCGTGCGCAGTAGGGAGAAAACTTATGTAATGATCCCGTCTTGCAAAAAGAAACATTATAAACATTTTTTTAGTAATGGTGCCATGGGAGGAGAGCGTCGTTAAGTGTTTTCGAAGCATGACGAGCGGCGAGAAATCGCATTTAGACATTGAAAGAATATTCGTGTACGAGTCAAAAGAATACAACAATATATGGACATTTCTGAAATGATACAAATTCCTAAAATATTTAGTTGTGTATAATTAGTAGAGGGGAATTTGAAATGGAAAGGATGAACAGCGTAAGGAGAACCGTCGACTGTTTTTTTTTTTTTAAGGGAAGCGCTTCGAAAAAGTCGAGGGTCGTCAGAGGATGATGAGCCGTCGTAAGGCACGGACGGAGACGCGTGGTAGGCGCGGTGAATTATAATATACAGGTTTGTCAGAAGCATATTGCTAAGTTATTCGTGAAGAAAATGGATGGAATTGGAATGTGTGGTCGCAAGAAGGTTTGTGGAAACTGACGGGGCCGTGAGAGTACTGCAGCAGCTACTCCAAAAATGGAAGTGTTAAAACGTTTTGACATTTTTTGTTGTTTTGTGTAGCAAGACCAAATTTAAAATACATTGTAGGACAAAGAGTGAAAGATTTTGGTTGCAACGCTAAATGGATCCAATAATGAGTAATAGTAAATTTCGGCAGGTGCACCAATAATAAATTAAGGAAAGTAATTCAAAATATTTAGTATTAATTAGCAGTGTCGTTAACTTAAAAAATATTTGTGATTGTTGAATTTTTCCTTGGGTAAAGTAATCATTTAAATAGTTACAAGGAAATAAACGCAGTTTTTGTCACCTATGGAAACAAATTTCAGATTTTTATTTTCAATTAATAAGAATTAGTCCCTACAATAATAATAGTGTTATTTACGGTTTCCCGTATGGGCCGGTTCTGCGAACCCACGGATATAAATTCGTTGACGTGGCTTCCTATTATTACGACGAACTAGTAAAACAGGATAATGGTATCCAATATCCTGGGAGAGATTGATGAAAATATAATATTGTTATTGTGATAGGAGATAACGATAACAGGAACCATGACACTATGTAATGCTGCGTGGAAGAACTGTGAATGTTCAGCAGAAAAGCTCGTATTATAGGGTCCTTATACAAAAACTAGTTGCTAAATTTAGAAAAAATCCTCTAGTACCTGTTGTAGCCAAAATTCATGTTTTGTGGGTCCTTGATACCGAAAAATCGAATGATGGCAAAACGTTGGCTGGTTGCCCTGTCCGTCTGTATATCTGTCCGTCCGTGAACGACGCTATTGACTAAACCGAATTTCTCCCAAAATTGATATTTCCCAATCAATCTGAGTGGTGTTCATCTTTCCCTCGGTAGATGAACAATGAACTATGGTTTAATTTTTATAAAAGTTGTATTACTACTACAAACTTCATAACTGAGGTTTTAGATAATGAACCTACAATAGAACAGATTTTATTATATTATTCGTAACTGTTATTTAGTATTATAATGTTGGATTTTTCTTCCTTCTAACAAAATTCATTTGCATATTTATTCCTTAGTAATTTTCTTTTTATATTAATGTTTATTATGTTGTTTTTTTCATAGCTCTCTGATGGATGGTATATTCCGAATTTTGGTAGATAAGTTTTTTTAAATTTATCTTACCGAAATATTATTGCATACATAGAAATACTATAATTTTGTTCATAATAGTTCGTCATGTTTAAATTAATCGAAAATGAAAAATACAGACTATGAAATAGACAGATGTGACTGGCATGTGTGTCTTTTTTATAAATTTCATTTACTTTTAAAATACCTAGAGTTCCAGTTAATATACGTGCGTAATATTTGAATAGAAATTTCACAGTTGATGGGTAGAGAAGTGATCGAGTGTGCTGGCGAGTGATCTGTTGAGTGGGTAGGGAAATGGACCAGGGGGAAGATCTTTGAATGGGCGTGGAGCCGATTGGATCGGCGGGCGAGCGAGTGGGTGTGTTGGTGGTTGGTGGTCTGAGAGGCGATACGCGCGGTGTTGGGTCAGCGTTCGCGCCCAAAGCGACCGCAGCGCTGTCAGATGCAGCCGCGAGCGGGTGGGTTGATTACCTACTCTATTACGGGACACACGCATTCAAAGGCTGCAACACTCCAGACAACTATTGCGCTTGTTTGTGGGTGATATTCAGAGAAATTTCAACTCTCTAAAGAGCAAAAGGAAACAACTGACCTCGCTCAATTCTTTCACCCGCCCACCCACTCCGCTTCTCACCGGGCGCGGTGGCTCCACACCCGCCAGCCAATCCGCGGTGGCTGCTCCATCGATCACCCACTCACTCTTTTCTCACTCGTTTCTCACCAACCCGCTCATTTATTCGCTTGTGTGCTATAGCACTCACTGCTCATCCACTCGTCTACTCGCTCTTTCGCCACTTCGCATCTGCTTCCCAACTTGCCCACTTGTCTACTCCACCACATACATACTTCCCCAATTGCCTATTCTTCCACTCGCCTACACACTGGATCATCCACACTCCTCCTGTCCACTCGCCTTTCCAGTCAGGCGGTCCGCACGCACGCCAGCCAATCCGCGGGGCCTGCTTCATCGAAGAACTGTCCACCCACTCACTCTTTTCTTCACTCGTTTCTAACCCGCCCCCTCATTTGTTTACTTGTGTGCTATACCTCTCACCGCTTATTCACTCATCTACTCGCTCCTTCGCCACTTCATCACCTTCCCAACTTGCCCACTTGTCTACTCCACACTCCTATTCTCACTTGCCAATTCTTCACTCATCCACCTCCTCTCGTCCACACGCCATTGACCTCCTCCCACTCGCCCACTCATTATTTCCACCAACTCGCTCACACGCCCATCCTCTCCGCTATTCACGCGCCTGTCAGCCAATCCGCAGGTGCAGCTCTATCGAAGCGCCGTGCGACCGGCCGACCCGCCGACCGCAGCGGCTCCATAAAACGGCCGCGGCGCAGCGCGCAGTGCGTCACGTAATTTAAACGCGAACACGCGCCCGATTTAGTGCGCGGGCGGGCGCGGTCACGCGTCGCCGCGAGCGGGCGGGCGGGCGGGCGGCGCACAGCGCCCTCGTTACCGAAGAGATGAGGTCCCGCGAACCGGCGCGGTAGATCCGCAGTGGGTGCGGAGCGGAAAGTTTCGCGCTAGATGCGGCGGCGGAATTCGCGGAACCGTTCTCACCGGAGCGTTCATTATCAGTCAACGTTTTTGTGACGATTTTCATCCAACAAAGAAGAGACGCTCGCTTCTGTTCATGCAGGGATAGAAATTCTATGTTCTTCTGAGTACGTTACCTGAGCACATGCAGAATATATTGTTACGTTTCTAGGTGGGGAATTAAAAGTACGGTATTATTTTAACAAAAACGTATATTTTGTTTCTTAACACAATCACTGAAAACACTTGATTATTTATTTACACTTCACTTCTCTTGATTATTTATTACACTACACTTCTCTTAATTATTTATTTACACTACTCTTCTCTTACACACTCGCACAGTCCTAAGCACTGGCCACAGTTCACTGTACTGATCACAGTTCGATGCACTGGTCACAGTTCACGTCACTGAGCACAAGCACTGCACTGCTACTCACCGCGATTCACACACTTTACAGTCAGCTTCCACTGCGACTTAAAACTCACCACGGTCGCCGGCCGCCGCGTATTTATACCCGGCGAGACAATCGAGAACTTTCCGGACACCGCGCACGTTCTGGAATAATCCGCCGGAGATAACGCAACCCGCGATCACAGGCAGCTGGTGGTGATGCCGGCCGGTGACGCAACAATACAATTCGTTACAATATTTTTCTTTTTGTTATTTACGATTTTCTCTCAAATTGTTAATATCCCTTTAGAAAATGTAGGAAAAGGGTCCATAATTTTGACCTAGAATGGAAAAAGTACGGAGACATTGACACCTTGATGCCACAAAGAATGAGAAACTAGAATGACCTGGGCGTGTTTTGATGAAAGTGTGAACAATAGTTACTTCACACACCCGCCGACATTATTTTATTTATGTTATTTAATTATTCTATTTTGTTATTTAATATAATTATAAACCATTGAAAAGTTTTGTTAGTAAAATACAAAATTTCCAGAACAAACAATTTTAAAACTGGAAGTGTAATGTTATTTACAATTAATTAAATAAATTAACACATCAGAAGTATTTTTTCTGACCTTCTGTCGTGTCATACTGGTGAGCTGAAAATATTGGAGATCTGACACCGGTAGTGGTAGCTCATTGCATCAACTGATGTCACTGCAGCGCCTCTTACCGGGAGGGCCTAGGTTCGAGTGCTGACGGCGGCAGGATTTTGACACAAGCTTTTCACCTAGGTCGAATTCAGTCGCTGTCTGGAGGAGAATTCTAGCGGTCGGCTGCTCCGATAGGTAGTTATCCGTGGTTTCTCCGATCAACACAAGGCGAATGCTAGAGCAGTACCCTACCAAACGAGCCACGGACCGCGCGCGATCTGGCCTTCCTCTTCCTTGTCCTATCCTCTCCCCTTACACACACACTTACACTAACATGCACTACACTACCACATATTCCGGGAGACCGATCGGGAGCTTAGAGCTTGTCCCGGCTGGGGCGGTGCCCCACTGGTGGGAGAGTCCTGGTTAGGGGGAAACCCCACTAGCCGACGGTAGGTCGGCGCCGGATCTCGCCATCCAGCGGAGGAAGATCACCGCCATCTCCCGAGAAAAATCATGCACTACACTAACAGGACTAATGACCGAAGCCGTTGACGCGCCCGGAAACATGAAAAAATCAATCAATCGAGATCTGACCCGTCTTTGCCGTGCGAAACTCTAGCGACAGCGAAAAAAATGCGTCCGACAGTGAATGGAAATCCGCAGCGAATAAAACGCTGCCAATCCGCTGCATCGCCGCTGGCCAGTCGGGCAGGTCTGAACGTGCCCATAAGCCAACATGTGTCGCGAAATTTCCGTCGCGGACGTTCCGCGTAGGCAACGGATGTTCCGCGCCGGTCGGTGGGGGTCTATAATCTAGACGCCGCGTCGCGCAGCTCCGCCCTCCATCGGCGGCTGCTTTCCACTTGCTCTCTGGCTGAAATTGAATGATTTGTGCATGTGGTATATCTTTTTTTAAAATCAAAATTTTTAATTTTTAAATAATGTAGTAGATATGCTTAGGTTGAAATGTTCTTTTTCATACAACCCATACAAGTGTAAATTTTAAAAAAGTATCTGCGTACGGCACATATTTGTATCAACGGAGGAGTAAATGTCAACAACGGAGGAGTAAATGTCAGTAATTATGGACTGCCTACTTTACCTCAATTCTTTTCTTGTTTTCACCTACCGGACATCTTTCTCACTCCAGCCTTGTCACTACCTTGTCACCTTGTCACTCTCTCATGCTACCTTCCATGTCCACTGTTAGAAAGTAACTTCCGACCTGATGATAATTAAGCTCTTTCATAGAAACTCGCTGTACTTCTTGCCCTTACAACTTGTATTCTCCCTTGATTGAAGTACTTTTTATTCATCGGTTTTCTCTTGTTATCACTTACTACTTATTGTGTTGGAAATTTACTCCACTCACACATCTTTGCCACTTTCAAGTTCTCTCTCAGGACCGGAAGATACCTCCATCACGACCTCTTCTAATGAGCTGTTCCCATCTTTTTAACATCCTACTGACTTCTTTTCAAAGCTCTGCATTAGCTACTCTCGCTACTTCCACAACAATTCCACCTCAATTAAAACAGCACCGAATTCATGTCTCTGCAGCTATCTCACCACCAGTGTCACGATTCCCTTAGCTACCCTCGTTATGTGGCGTTTTATTGTTTTATTGCTGATTTTTTTGTGTTCTTTGTTGCCAGAAACTGTAGTCATCAACTTAACGTTGACAGTTTAAAACAGGTTCAGTTTTTGATTTTCTACACACGGTTCCGTCATTGTCACCGAGTTTTAACATATGGTCAGCGTGGCCTTACAAAAATCTTCTGTGACTTCTCATCGTGAATATTGTTCTTTCACGTTACCTAACCTCAGGTCACTCTAACATTTTCACAGAATATTTGAGGCTTTTTTTCGAACACCGTGCTGCGTGACATTTCACTTTTTTCATATTATTTGATCATTGTTGTTTTCTGTAACAAAAAACCTCATGCCTGATGAAATATACTATAGCTCCTCATTGGGTTGTTGTCAATTCGCTTTAAAAATGTCCATTACGATTTTTTTACTTCGATTTCATCACTTCTTACATACACATTTCCATCATTTCGATATTTCCAATCTTACACTTGTATCATCTCTGACGAAAAAAGAAAAAAAAGTAACCGGTTAGTTGCTTGCTCCTCTGTACTTCTTTTATTATTCTTCTTCTTCTTCTCTTCACGGATCATATTCATCAGTGCGAGTCCCACCCATTTCACCGTTCCCTCAACTTCCCATGCTAGTCCCATTCCCAATGCATTACCTGCATACGCCACCTCCATTTCCACAGCCGTATTCAAAAAAGCGCGCGCGTAACCCGCAGGGCTGCCTCGCCCGTCCCCACCCCGGCCATCAGCGCCGCCCTCTGTCGCCCTCTCTCACCCTCTCGCGCCCCCTCCACCCGTTCTTTTCCGACGCTCGCTGCCACCCTCGCCTCCACCGCCGCCTTAAGTGTGACAGCGTCATAATACGCTGCCGCTCGCGATAAAAAGTCCGCGGGCGAGGAGGGCGTGGGCGCGGGCGAGGACGGAGGTGGACGTACGGCGGAAGGGTCGGCCTCGGCGGCGGGGGTGGACGCGCGGGGGCGACGGGAAGGAGGGGGGCGTGGTCGGCGACGGGACAAAGCGGCGACGGCCGGAAGGCGGTACACAATCGCGCGATCTGCCGCCGCCGCCGCCTCTAGATGGCGCTGATTCACGCGAGCCTGTCCCCGCCCCCACGCCGTCTCTGTGGCAAGGGAAGTCGCCGCCGCCCCCGCCGCGGCCTGTCCGCGCAGCGCTCCCCGTCCTCGTTTGTCCCACGGCCGCCGTCATGGCACTCCGATCCCGTGCGCCTGCGGCGCACGCCCCCCCCCCCCTCGCTGGGGCTTCTTTCTTTCATGTTTCTCTTTGACAGTCTTCCGCTCGCAGTCAACATGGTTACTCACTTCCTTTCTTTTTCATTGAGGTTTTAGAAAAAGTTATTTTTGCGCTAACTTTTGCAATTTTATATTTCCGTTACTCCATTCTCAATCAAATGTGTGTGTGTGTGTGTGTGTGTGTGTATATATATATATATATATATATATATATATATATATATATATATATATATATATAACAATCTCTCTCTCTTTCTCTGTCTCTCAGTGCCTCTCTCTTTCTCTGTCTCTCTGCCTTCTCTTTCTCTGTCTCTCGTGTCTCTCTTTCTCTGTCTCTCTGTCTCTCTCTCTTCCTCTTTCTCTCTGTCTCTTTCCCTCCATGTCTCTCTCTCTCCTCTCTCTTGTCTCTTTGTCTCTCACTACACCATCTCTGTTTTATTTGACGATTTTTTTTCTCATTAAGTTACTTTTAATTTTAATTGTTACATATATATATATATATATATATATATATTACTTAAGTCTCTGAATTAAATAGAAATAGTTCTTGAACTTCGTGTTTCTTTACAACTATGTACGTGAGTAAATTTTCTCACCTCGTTACGGTTTTTCTTTAATTCTTTTCATTATCTCATATCTGGTTCCATCTGTTGTTTGTCACCATTTTTCAAACGTTCTACAATTGTGCGTGTTTACCTACAATCTTTCTCCTGTACCTGTTCTGCCTGGTCGTTGTTACGCATCCATTCGCTTCACTTGAGCACGTTCGTGGTCGCTAGCCCTGATCTCACGACTAGCCCCGCCGTCCATGAATATTCGCTGCTCGTATTCTAGCAGTTCCCATGCGTTCCCTCCACCACCATCGTCGACCTAAACAACCAAACCCTCATGCGGCCCTCCCCTACCGCCACCCTTTCACACCATCGTGTCCTGTCTCTTGCTTGTGTCTCTTCCCCCCCCCCCCCACCTCCTGCCCCAGCCATCTCTGCAGTCGCTCATTTCCATCCCATTGCCATCTCTGGCCGCTGTCAGCTCTCTAATCGCCATATCTGACCCCATCCCACCTCTACAAACCGCCACCCTGGCATCGCCGTCGCCTTGACCCCATCCATTCCCCTCTTCCCTCACCCCTGCCATCGACCCACCTCCCCCTCCGTTCGTCTTTGCCACTCCCAGCCCCATTCACAACCCGCCGCTCCCATTTGGTCAGCCCTTTCCACTCCCCATTCGTTTACGCCCTTCTTTTCCCACTCACTTCCATTTCCTCCCTCCCTCCCCGCACGCCGCGCCGTCCCTACCCACCCCTCCCTATTCCCCGCCCTCCCCTGCGGTCTATCACAGCATTGCGCCTGCGACGTCTATCCCGCCGCCCGCCGCCACCCGCCGCCACCCCGCCGCCCCCGCCGTCACCCGCCGCCACCCCGCCGCCGCCCGCCGCTGCCCCGCCGCCGTCCCCGCCGCTGCCCTGCCACTCCCCGCCCCCACCCCGCCGCCGCCATCGCCATCGCCACCGCCGCCTTCACCGTCCTCGCCGCCCCGCCGCCAACGCCACCGCCAACGCCACCGCCAACACCCACGCCACCACCCACGCCACCGCCACCGCCACCGCCACCGCCACCGCCACCGCCACCGCCACCGCCACCGCCACCGCCGTCCTCGCCGGCCCGCCACCGCCACCGTCTCCTGCCCATCAGCCGCGACCGCGCGCCGCGCTCCGCCGGCCGCTTCGTGTAGCGCGGCTGTCGGGGCGCCGGGGACAGGCGGCTCACAGGCGGCCGGCCGTATCAGATCCGGAGGAAGTGGCGGGAGCGGCGGCGAGGGCCTGATGGAGAGGTGATGAGCGTCATCGAAAAGGTGGAAACGCCAATGCAGGTGGAAGGGGCGCTAGCGCTCCTGGAGTGCGTGCAGTGGAACCTTGCTGATATGAATGTAAAGAGGGAAAACATTTTTTCCCGATTCTGTAGGTTTTGAATTATTAACATTGGGAGGCGGAATGTTACTAAAACGAAATATTGTATCTATTTTGTATGTCGGTGGTATTTCATTTATTCAGGTATTAGATATTATAGGAATGATTCGATGTGTGATATACTTCAGATGAATTTCACTTCAGCTTACTTTTTATTTTCTAATTCTCGGATTTCCGACTGCTCTGATTTCGGTGAAATCAGCAGCCACGTATCCACTTTCATTATCTACTCATAAAGTTTAATTTCGCAAACTTTCGACTTTGAAGTGACATATTTTCAATAAATGAGTTTATACAGTTTTCATTGTACAGCTCATTTATTAGATTAAAGGAGCCTTTTTTCAATAAGATAGTATTTGATTCGTCAAATTTCGAATAAACAATTGCGTACAAGATACACAGTTCATAAAGCAGTCACATAAGAATATGGGAAATTGTCAAGTAGGAGTGACAATGGGCACAATTGTTGATCAGCATGAGTCAATGAGTATTTATTTCGGGTGCATCAACTAAACAGTTTAGCTAATAGTGCCGTACGTGTAGTGCATGTTATATTTCTAATATTTCAGCCATCGAGAGCAAATTTCTTTTGATCAACCAGTAGTCAGACGCCAAAATTAGTATATTATGCAATTAGTTTATAATGTTATACTTTATTGCATATGTATATGTTTTGAAAACGAGCGACTTAAGCGGCAACGAGCTCTTATCTCCCGACGTGCAGTGCCTATTGGTGTAATACTGCTGCTAACGAATGAGGAGGGTATAAATATGAGGAGCGAGATGTCGCAGGCATTTATGGCTCGTTTGTTAAGTTACTACTCTTTTTTGACTGGTATTCATCGCAGAAACCAGGAAAACCGATCGACGTGATCTCCACCTCATCGGTTCTAGCAAACTACCCACGGAGTGCGCGGGAACTTTCCTTCGTCTTCTTTATCCTGTCCTCTACTCTTACACATACACACACACACACACACACACACTTATACTAACATACACTACCACATATTCCGCGTGTCCGGTCGGGAGCTTAGAGCGTGTCCCGGCTGGGGCGATGTCCCGCTGGTGGGAGAGTCCTGGTTAGGAGGAAACCCCGCTAGCCGACTGTAGGTCGCCGCCGGATCTCATCCAGCGGGGAAATATCACAGCCACAACCCCAGGAACACATGCACTACACTTACGGGGCTATTGATCTTAGGCATTGACGCGCCTGGGATCACCAATCTATCAAACGCTGTATCTCTACAAGCGCTGTACGTAAGAGTATTTCTAGTGGGTGAGGTGGTTCCAAGAATGAGAAAGGAGAGATGGCATGAATTTGTCGCTCGCTTGTTAACTTACTACTCCTATTTTTACCAGGTATTTATTCCAGAAACCAGGATTTGATTTGGTTTGTTTTTATTTTATTTTTTCGTGTTTCCGGGCGCGTCAACTGCTTTGGTCATTAGTCCCGTTAGTGTAGTGCTTGCTTTTTTCGCGGGAGATGGCGGTGATCTCCCCCCGCTAGGTGGTGAGAACCGGCGCCGACCTACTGTCGGCTAGCGGAGTTTCCTCCTAACCAGGACTCTCCCACCAGCGGGGCACCGCCTCAGCCGGGACAAGCTCTAAGCTCCCGACCGGTCACCCGGAATATGTGGTAGTGTAGTGCATGTTAGTGTAAGTGAGTGTGTAATAGGAGAGGATAGGACAAGGAAGAGGAAGGACAGATCGCTCGCGGTCCGTGGCCCGTTTGGTAGGGTACTGCTGCGGCATTCGCCTGGTGTTGATCGGAGAAACCACTGAAAACTACCGATCAGAGCAGCCGTCCTCTTGAATTTTCCTCCAGACAGCGACTGAATTCGAAAAGCTAGTGTCGAAAATCCTGCTGCCGTCCGGACTCGAACCTAGTCCAGAAACCAGGAAAACCTCTGACTGGTCGACATGGTCTCCGCCTCAACGGCGAGAGCAGGGGCTTTCACGGCCGTGACTCCGTAGTGCGGCCGGCCGGAGGCGGTGGCCGGAGGTTTTCGTCGAGGGAGTGGGCGGGGCGCGCTCGGCAGCCACGCGTGCAGCGCCCCGTCGCCCCCTCCATTGAAGGGCTGACGTGCCCCATTCTTGCGAGCCCTGCCCGCCTGCCCGCTCGCGACGTGCCGTGTCGGCCGGGGCGACAGCTGCAGCGGCCGCGTTTCTTCGCCAGTGGCCGGAGCATAATGGCGCATTGTGACGAGGTGGTGAATAACCACCTCAGAATAGACCTCCGTAACTATTGGGTTGCCATTGAAAAGGAAACTGGGCCACTTTCTACTGTACAAAATATTGTTGAATATTGAACCGTGTTAATTCTCGCGATTGATTTTTTTTTTTTGTAAACAGTGTTGAGTAAAACATTTTTCTCTTATAACCTAGTAATCTGTTGTTTATGTAATATTGCTAAAAATGTTAAGTTCGACGAAGCGAATGGTGAATGGACGAAAATAAATACAAAAATGAGAGAATAGTGGAGGTCTCATGTTCATTGAAAACTCTAATTTTTCTAAAATTACAAAAGTTCCATATTTTTCGGTGTCTCTCTACAACAAATATTAAAGATAAAAATGTTCCCTTAATAAAATCTGTTTCTTAAAGATAGATTTTGAAATATGGTCATGTACAAGTTTTTGAAACTTTCAGTAGTTTCGCGTAATTTTTCGTGAAAATACGTCTGAGGAAGTATGTGCCTCTAGTTAAAGTATAATTTTTAAAATCTTCCTGAAATTATATTTTTTTAGAGACACGATTTATATATAAATATGAGTTGCGTGTGAGACCAGCAAAACTCATCTACACTACAGAAATAATACATGAGAGAACTATAAATATTTTTGGGAGAAAGAAATATTCTCGTATTTCCTCCCTGGAAACGGTTGGCGAACAGCTCACTGAGAAAAGATAACAAGCACAATGTTGTGACGTCACAACCTTTGTGAGTAAATCATGAAATGTAATTCTATGTCCATTTTTTGGGTTTATTCTATTTGTAGATGAGATCGGAAATAACCTTCAGTGAGAGACATGTTCAATACCTGTGTATTTGACATCTTCAACGCTGATGTAGAAAAATATTCCCACGCCAGGCAGGGCTCTTCAATCTCTTGAATGCGAAAAGCATTAGGTAATAGCTTCCCCCCTCAACTCCACATTTGGTAATTACGTCATCACTTTGTTAATGACAATATCCCATCGACATTTTCCGGTGCGCAAACTCTACATCAAATTCATGTCTTACACGTCCCATCTGCGTTCCCGAGCTCCAAAGCTAGTTTGCTCCGGATACGATGTTCAGCTTTTCAACCAAGGTCTATACATAAAAACTTCCCTGAGTTTACATTAAAACCACGCTCTAATTATCAGCAGTGCTCGAGACAAAAGGTAAAGAACAGTCATGCAGCAGCGGCAATGTGCATGGACTGGACTCGTGTTGATTACAATTATAACTTCGCTTAGCTTCATGTGCGTTGCACGTGGAATGAAAGTCTACTGTATGGCTAGGGCATGATTATATGGTGTCTGCAATATAAAAACGGAAATATGAAACACGCAGAGGTAGGGCATGAGAGGTGAGTTCTATGCGTTGAAAAAAAAAGATCAATAGTAACGGTACAGCAGATCATGATCATCATAAAGGAGATTTTTGTAAACAATATTAGATATTGAAGAGTTTAATTGACGTAGAGACGAGGTGGAGTACCGGCTGTATTGCGCGAGGAAAGAGCGTGAGAGTATCACTCACCATAAAATATATAATTTAAACCCGTATGATTACTTCGTTTTGCGAGAAAAATTAAAAGTGTAAATAATGTAACAATTTAAATAAATCTCTTCAATCAACTGAAACGAAAATATTTCTCTTTAGTTTATAATTATATAACCCACATTTTAATCTCTTCATTGCTTATGCCATAGATCTGCTTAGAAGTTATATTTTGGAAGGTGCGTATTTTTTTCCCTCTAAACAAGACGGTTGATCAATATCGTTTGGTAAAACATTGGCTATTGACTCGCAACAGGTCTATTTTTAAAGAGAACTGCTGATACTGTTGACGAAGTGTTAGGAACAGTTTAGAGAATTCTGGGAATTCTGAATAAAGCTAATATGTTGACGAAGATGGCCTCTTTTATTTCTTCTTACAGTTTAGAGAACTATCTCATCTTTCGTTTGGACTCGTGACCTTTCTTTGTTGCTTCTCCTATTAACCGGAGATCCTTGGGAGCAGTCACAAAAAGTGTTACACTACCTCAACCTCTGTGCAGTCCCTTCTGAAAGACATGCACGGTCTGGAAGCTGTAGAGCCAGCAATCCCGAGCGGCAGAGCGGCTATCAAGTTAACAGCTTGCGGAGTTGAGCCTTCGGTTTGATTATTATTCATGCACTCCATTACATCATGGAGAAGTCCCATTGTGTTGTTGTGAATTAGCCGACGCAGCGTGGCTCGGGCCAACGATGGCGGCGGCGGCGGCGGCGGCTCTGACGGCGGTGTCGGGAGCGGGATGGAGGCGGGGCGGGGAGGTGGTGGGGGCGGGGTGGGGCGAGAAGGGGGGTGGCAGAACAGGGCCGGGGCGGGGGGGCGAGGGGGGGCGGGGCGAGGAGGGTGCGGGGCGAGGAGGGTGCGGGGCGAGGAGGGTGCGGGGCGAGGAGGGGCGGGGCGAGGAGGGGGCGGGGCGAGGAGGGGGTGGGGCGAGGAGGGGGCGGGGCGAGGAGGGGGCGGGGCGAGGATGGGGGCGGGGATGGACTGGGGGCGGGGGCGGGGCGGAGGCGGTTTGGAGATGAACTCTTGCGGGGTGAGGTGGCAGGGCGGAGCGTTAGGGACGCACGGGCGAAGCGAGGCAGGTCGCTGCCACCTCAGGTACGACAGCGGGCCTCCCGCAGGGAGATGAGGTCGGAGCATCACACGGCAGCATGGCCCGGACACGGCGGGGGAGAAGGGAATTTGCAGTGGGGCAACCGGAGAGAGAGCGGTGCAGGTGGTGGCAGGAACCAGCGGGTTTCGGATACAAGAAAGGAAAGGAGAGGAGGAGAAAATTGAACTCGTGCCTGGGAGCAAAAAAAGGGGGGCGGGGGTTGGGGGTAAGCAGGAGGGGCAGCGGGGCGGGAATTAACAGTTGATCCGCAAGAGAAGGATGGATGGAGGGTGCAGGGTAAAATGAGAGCAAGATGATTGATTGATTCATTCATTTTTTCGTGTTTCCGGGCGCGTCAACTGCTTTGATCATTAGTCCCGTTAGTGTAGTGCATGTTTTTCCTCAGGAAATGGTGATCTTCCCCCGCCGGATGGCGAGATTCGGCGCCGACCTACCGTCGGCTAGTGGGGTTTCCCCCTAACCAGAACTCTCCCACCAGCGGGGCACCGCCCCAGCCGGGACTAGCTCTAAGCTCCCGACCGGTTTCACGGAATATGTGGTAGTGTAGTGCATGGTAGTGTAAGTGTCTGTGTAAGGGGAGAGAATAGGACAAGGATGAAGAAGAAAAGATCGCGCGCGGTCAGTGGTCCGTTTGGTAGGGTACTGCTCCAGGATTCGCCTGATGTAGATCGGAGAAACCACGGAAAACTACCGATCAGAGCAGCCGGCCGCTAGAATTCTCCTTCAGACAGCGAGTGAATTCGACCTAACTAAAAAGCTAGTGTCGAAAATCCTGCCACCGTCAGGACTCGAACCTAGGACCTCCCGGTCAGAGACGCTGCAGTGACATCAGATGATGCCCTGAGCTACCGCTCCCGGTGAGAGCAAGATGATGGAGAGTGGAGGTTGGTCGGGTCGGGAAGAGTAGCATGGGTGAGAGAGCAAGAGGTGAATCGAAAATAGGATAGCGCGGTCGGATAGAGAGCGAAGAAAGGACGGGGAAGGTGAAGATAGGCGGGAGCGGGATAGATGGATCTGTTGGGCGGGCGGTGCGGGGGGGGGAGTCAGCACGGGACGAAGAAAGACGCAGCAGAAAGACGAAGAAAAAGCACGGTTCTGGACGCATCAGAGAAAGGAAGACCGGTCGGGAAGCAAAATGGGTGAGAGAACCGAACGAACAGATGATCACAGGCGGTCGGGAAGCGCGAAGCGGGCAGGGATCCGAATGCCGTGGAGGGGAGGGGAGGGGGAGGATTGGGACAGAAAACGCATGATGGGTCTGGAAGCGTAAATTGGGGAGTGAGATGTGGCTGAGCGGTGCAGGGCGGTAGAGATCGAGCTGGTACGAATCGGGGAGATGATGATGGGAGAAGGAATAGGTGAACGAGAATTTAGGGAAGAGGCTGATATGAGTGAGGGAAGGGGAGTCAGCGAGGGATGGTTTAGGGAAGAGGCTGGTTTAGGGCGGGGGAGGATGTGTGAGAGGAGAGGCTGCTACGGGTCTGGGAAAACAAAATAAGTGAGGAAAGAGGCTGGGACAAGACTGGAGGTTGAGGGAAGGGGGGAAGGAAGAGGGTGGGGAATAGGCTAAGACGGGACCGGGACGCAGCCGCTTGGAGCGAGGCGCCCGGAGACGACAGAGAGCGCGCGGGTCGGGCCAAGCAAGGAGGAATGGCGGATGAGGCGGGTACGTTAATAGATATTTGCGGAGATACGCGACCTGTTCTCCCCTGGCGGGATGCGGGCGACTCGGAGCCGCTTTCCTGGACGCGGTGCGTTGAATGCCAAGTGCCAGCGAGGTTGCACCGCCAGAGGCGGACAGCCATTTCGAGCCGGGTCATACACTTAAGAAAATTTCTAGTCAATTTTTTCGGTAAAATGTATTGAAATTAAATTCAAAAAATGTGGAAACACTAATTATACAAAACCTGAAATTATTAATTAATACGAATTTCTCTGTAGAAGGAAAATGTTGACAGTATCAAAAGTTGCCAAATTCTGTGGTTTATGAGAGAAGAAAAGCCAAATGTCCATTTGCTAGTGTTAAAAACACAATATTTTAAACTAGTATTTGGTAGTACAATATCAAAAAATTACGAAAGGAAAATTTGATAAATTGACAGTTAAAAAATTTCCCTGGTTTTTAATGGTTTCATTCGTAACTGACCTTGAACGATTGATAAATTGACTTTCCCACCTATAATTGTTTACGCTGAATTTTTTACTTGTAATTAGAGGATATTGATTGTCTAGTCTCTACACGACATTGTTTTTAGAAAACAATGAGTGAAAAATGGAACATAAGCTACATTCACATGTAAAATAAATTAAAAATGAAGTACAATGATAGTGAATTGCATGATTTATTTTCACATCACATACACTTTCTTCTTATTAGTCAAATAAAAAGAGAATTAGAAACGTTTGTCCAAAATGACCACCTAAATATGTATATAAAATCTTTCAAAAACTAGAAAATCATTGAATTACTCTGGAAACAATTTTTTCGTACACTTATATAAGTGTAGAAAGATAAGTCAGAAAATAAGATTCTGGTTTCTGTTCGTCTGCAAAAACGCATTGGTGTAACATTTTAAAGTTCCTCCAGCTGATGGAGTTGTGTACTTATAGTAGTGAACATTAAACCAGTATCGTAAATAAACGTAGATAATAATACTTTTCCAAGTTATTTACATTTTTTGGAAAAAGACAAAAAAAAGCATGTTAATGAAAATACTACATATTATTTCTTTTAAAGATAATTAGTACATTCACTAATAAGACGAGTGCGGGAAGAGGAAACAAATTCTTAGATACAAAACAAATCTTAGAAACAAATTCTTGTATCCAATAATACATTTTCATTAAATTCTCATTAACGTTTCACTCTTTGTGCTGTACTTCATTCTACTGACCCACAAGTGTACTGATGGCTTCCAAAATCAACGATTTAGGAAACATGGAAGGCCAAAGAACTTTCGAATAAAATATTAAAAAACGCAAACGATTCGATCAAGTTCCATTTACCAGACATCCCCAAAGGAAGGTTTTCGTGCCGACATTTTTACAACTTCTCTTAAAACTGACGGAATTCTTTATTGGTGACCATTCGAAATACCGCGATTTCGACTGAATGCATTTGTCGCCTCGCACGGAACGCTAAATACTGCGTATTTTCCTGAAAAGGCTTTCGAGGCTGAAGTCCCAGTGAGCATACGCACGTGCTAGTCGAAAGGACGAGTCCCTCTCAATCCTCCTGCCTTGTATCAGAAACTCTCTCCGCGCCCACGTCCTTCAAAAGGGTTCGTCATGTGGAGTAGACGGCTGGTAAGAGGGATTGACTGAAGGAACCCCGCGTTCGCAGAGGGTTGGACGGCCGATTTTGGGGGAGTGGCTGGTGGGAGAATACTGGAGGCGAATGAATGAAGGAAGCGGGAACCAGGTTTTCCGTAATGATTATGGTAGGAGGAATATTCATATCTCGGTGACATATTGCTGAAATAATATAGGTTACTGGCTAAAATGATTTGAAGGAAATTGAAAAGCACTGGTCATACGATGGTTTTGAAGGGGACCTTCATTGGGGCGTCCTATCTCACTAGCAAATGAATCAAAGCACATAAGTGTTCTTAAAGTGAATGTTTGGAAATTTGAAAACTTCCTGATCGTTAAGACGGCGTATTTCCCAGCAATAAATTGTAAAAAAAAAAAAAAAAATTAATTCCCCCAAAAAAAATAGTTTCAATTACGGGGAGAATATTAAAAAAAAAATCTTCATTTGTACACATCATTCCTCTAAAGAACGGTATAGTTCTATCCAGGTGACTGAAAAAAAATGGAAAATTCTTTGGACAGATTGAAAGGAGAATGATCGTCAAAGATCCAATCCATAAAGAGGATCGTTATGTAGTACGAATAAGCGTTACCAAATTTCTTCGGAATGTTAAATAATAAATGAGTGTGAAGTAATAATTCATGAAATATAAAATATATGTTTGTCGATCATATGTAAAATATTGATTTTAATACTACATTGACCAACTTTTTGGGTTTTGTATGTAACGCGCTGTTCTAAGAGAAGGTTAAAAAGTCCACCATTAATATAACGTCACGTGCTTTATTTACACAAACATTTTCATATATATCTTCATTTTCACTTGTACTTAAAACGCAGATGCATTTTCTTCAAAATCATTAATTTCACGTTATATATCGGCTTATGACAGATATTTAGTAATTTTGTTACTGCACTCTATCATGAGGAAAAATGGATCAAAACTACTTACTAAAAGTATTGTTCCCAGACATTTTAACATTTTCAATAATGTAAAATAAATTTGATTTGAAAGATAAGCCTCTTTGTTGAGTAATAATTCTGTGTTTCCTATGAAAACGTAGATTAGATGTTAGACATAGGGAGGATCATTTAGTGCCCACCTCATGTTTGTGTCTTTATAATTTTGTTGTGACAGTTTCTAACTTGACAGTTATCATGTCACCCTTAAGTTAATTTATTTCTGACACAAAATTACAATTTAGCATTTTGAACCGCAATACTCCATTTTTTAGAGTAGATAACTTTTAAGAGAGAGTTTTGAGAGAGCTAATTATATTTTGAAATACAAATGTATTTCAAAATATAATTAGTTATTTCCATTACAAATTTTCTTAGCATATTATCAATTCAAAAATTTAAACCATAATACTGGCGCTAAATAAAACGTTACAGTTATTTTGCATCTTCTTAAAAATGCAGAACACGATCATGAAAATAGTATTGTAAAATTTGTAGGTATAACATTGTAGAACGTAAGTATAACAATATTTAATATTAACCTATTTCAAAGAATTTGTTTTACGAAGTCTTGTTTTATTTCATAATATTTTATTGCTCAAAAAGTCAGTATTCAAATACGATAATGGATAGAGGTGTGTGTGTGTGTGTGTGGTGTGTGTGTGTGTGTGTGTATATATATATATATATATATATATATATATATATATATATATATATATATATACTACGTGTAGTGTATTGCAATTATTAGACCGTGACCGTTATGTAGAAGTGTAGATAGTGGTAGAAAACTATTTTCATACGTTAAAACGACAAACGATATTTATATATTATGAACAATAAATGTATTGCATTACAGCCATTATTCATAGATCCGAATTCTAATTACAATATTATTAATTTCACACATTCCAGAGTCTGATAAATCAGAAAAAAGTCAGAAAAATGTACCCAAAAATGTAAGGATAAGAGAAGGAGAAACGTAAGGATAAGAACAATAAGCTAAATTAACTCTCAAAAGGGGTAAAAAAGGAAGGCTGAAAGAAAAATAAAGAGAATGTGTAGAGAAGACAGAAAACACACCTATGTAAACCTATTAAGACCGTAATAAATGAAACAGAATGCGAATCTACAAAGACCGAAAGTGAAAGAGGCAGGAGGAAAGAAAAGAAGAAAATAGGAGCCGGGAAACAAAACTATGTGGACATCTTTTAACGTAGAAGGAAGGGGAAAGGAAAAATCTTTAACAAAAGATGAGAGAGTAAGAGAAAAAAGATTGAGAGAGAGAAGAAGGGTGGTACGCAAACCGAGAGAAAGAAATTGAAGCAGAGGGGTGGAAAGTAATCCTGAACGGCAGCGGGCAATGGGAAAGTGTAGTAGGGAGAAGAAAAAAATGGCTGTCAAAAGGTGAGAGGTAAGAGAGAAAGAAGAAGAGAGAGAGAGAGAGAGAGAGAGAGAGAAGAAGAGAGAGAGAGAAGAAGAGAGAGAGAGAGAGAGAGAGAGAGAGAGAGAGAGAGAGAGAAGAGAGAGAGAGAGAGAGAGAGAGAGAGAGAGAGAAGGACGGAGTTAGGCAAACCGAGAGAAAGAAATCGAAGCAGAGGGGTGGAAAGCAAACCTGAACGGAAGCGGGCAGTCTATTTACATTAACAGATCCATTTAAACGATTGGGCGACCGAGCTGCCCTCTGGCGGGCGGGCTGGTGGACGGGCAACGTCTTTCTTTGCTCCTGCTCTGGGATATCGCGAATGCAGTGAATCGTGCGTTAGATCTCGCTCACAAAGATCGGGTAATTATAGATAGTGAGCGAGTCCAAGAGCTTAAATGAAAATCCTGTGTCCAACGTTTACACAGACACGGTGCCCGGGGAAGATCAATCAAATGGAAACGAAAGGTAAACGAAGTTGAATGGAATAACGCCGGTTCATTTACTGGACGCCCATCTTAAATGTATTTTACAGAACGTGTGATGAATTAGGAAATTGTAACAGAGAATTGTTTTTCAAAAATCTTTTGTACGACTGAATTTCGACATATGTATTCATAATAAAAGGACGTTCAAGATACTTCCTTTTCCGCTTTCAGAGAATATTATTGTATTTCCCAATATATATCGTAAGTTATATAGCAAAATCTGAAAAGCCTTTCAAGTGTTTCTGCTCCTTCGTTTGTCCTATCGTATTCATGTATTCTTTATTTTCGTATTGAATGTTGTTATCGTATTTAAATGTATTAATATATTCTAAATAATGCTATTTGGAGGAATGACCAATTGTCGATCAATAGTATTTTGAATTTTTGAATTTTGTGCCTGAAGACCCTTAGTGAGATCGGCAGCAATTCTGGAAAAGTATTGGTTAAAGAGATTAGCCACTGTTGCCGGATCGTTCACATTTATATCGTTATATTTTAAAACAACATTCTCTACGGGTTTTCTAGTTAATTTGGTAGTATTTTTTATTATATTCCACATTGCTTTTGTTTTATTATTTGAGTTCAAAATATCCTGATCGTTTTTCATGATTTTAGCCTGCCTTATGACTTTTCGTAACAATGTTTTGTATTTTTTAAAGTAGATAAGGAAATCTTGAGATATGTCATGACGTTTAGAAATATAGTAGAGAGTACGTTTATTTTTACACGATTATCTAATTCCTTTTGTGATCCAAGTATTACTTTTTCGTGAAATGTTTAATTTTCTCTTTTTTAATAGGAAAGCATGCGTTAAAGAGAAATGAAAGCTTTGAGAAAAATAAATTATATTTTTCATTTGTGTCAATAGCGTTATAAACTGCCTCCCATGATTCTTTCAGCAAGTAGTCCGTAAATAACTTTATGTTAACTGTAGTAAATGCTCTGCACATGCGTGTTTTATTTATTGTGTCAGTATTCTAGTAGTATTCAGTAGTAGGTTCTGTAACTGGTTCTGCAATTCTTTGACCTGCAATGAAAGTTTCTGGATGACAACTATCTTCAAATGTGCAAACTGTCTAAATAAAACAATTTGATAGCTACTTTAAGTACAAATAACTTTATCATTATAATATGTTTGTGTAACTGACCATTTCAAAGTGGAGGGTATGTGCGTAAGAGTTAGTAACAATACCAATACAAACATTATTGTTCGTCTTGTGTGCGGAAAGGTTTTAAATGTTGCTGAGACTCCAGAACTGACATATCTTTTCCTTTTGCAAAAGTTTCCTCTTGTTTACAAAAACTTCCTTACGCAGAAAACGATTGCATGGATTCATATTTTCTAATTTCACGAAAATTGGTTTATTTTGTGCTAGTCATCATTTGTTGTGCTAGTCATCATTTAGCCAGCTGATCTGCTAGTCATCATTTGTTATTGTGTTCTTAATTATATTCTTGTCTGTAGTTTTGACAATGTATGTTTTAACTAAGGACCTAACGAGATTTAAACAAATCTTACTAACACACACTACTGTTTCATTACCTACACGTCATAATTAACAATTGCAGCCGATTTGCACGAAAGTGTATTAGAGTTGACCATCCCCATTTGAATTCTCGGAACTGGACTGCGTCGGCGACCGAATCCGTTTTTAACTTCCGATCCCCGGCAGCGCGTTCGCCGTATTCGAAGGGCTGCTCGGACGGCTGGCACCACGCGACACAGCGCAGGCTCCAGTTATGTGGACACTTGCGGCGCGGGCGGGCGCGGTGGGACGGGGTGACTCGCATGAAAAGCCGCTTTGCGAGGGCAAAGCAGGCTGTCTGCGACAGACACCGTTGCCCAGGTAACGGCTTGCTGCAGCCGGCGGCGCCAGCGGCAGCGGCCTGCCAGCCTCCCGACCAGCCCTCTTGCTCGCTCCTCTGCCCGCTCGTCGCTCGCACAGCAAACTCGGCCTCCCAACTACTCACCTTTCCATCCACCCACTCATCCCACTACCCCTTCACCTACTCACTTCTCCACCCAGTCATCCAACCATCCACTCATGTCTCGATCCACTCACCCCTCGATCCACTCACCCCTCGACCCACTCGTCTCTCCAACCACTCATCCTATTACCACTCATCCATCCATCCACTCGTTCCTCCGCCCACTCATCCTCCTCCCACTCCCACTCATTTCTCCACCTACTCATCCCTCCACACACTCATCCCTCCACCTACTCATACCTTCACCTTCTCATACCTTCACTCACTCATAAATTCACCCACTCATACCTCCGCTCCTCATTCCTCCACCCACTCATCTCTTCACCCCCCCCCCCCGTCCACTCCTCGACCCACTCACCTCTCCATCCACTTCCACTCATCTACGCATCCATCCTCACTAACAACACACCCATCCTCACTAGCCACTCTCCCACCTGACCACCCACCAACCCACTTGTCCGCGCACTCACTCTCTCGCCCCCCCCAGCCCCACCCACTCACTCGCAAATCTCTCGCTCTGTCGTTTCTTCGCCACTCGCTCTCCTACCACTCTTGTGCCTGCTCGCTTGATGTCACACCTGCTCCCTCTCCTGTATGTTCGCCTGCCAGCCTTTGTCCGCGATCGCTTCCTCCGTCACAGTCGCTATCGACTTTTTGACCACATTGTATCTGCCGATGTTTTAGTCTCGCAAGTCTCACCATTCCCGCCCGAAATACTGGCATCAACACTGGCAACTCCATTGCCATTGCCACACTTCTTCCCCATCACTAACTTCACTGCCATAACCTCCACCGTCACAACACCCAACGCCTCCAACAACCAGCCCATTGCCCCCGGCGATCTGCCGTCCGCCCTCGCCACAACACTCCTTCAACCCCCTCCATCCTCCTCCTATGCCACTCAACTCCCCCTCCTACTCCCTCTACAACGCTTCTTCCAACCCTCTAACCAACGTTTGCAAACGCAACGGGCAAATTCACAGAGATCACAAAGCTGGCGGACTTCTGAGAACCGCTGCTGCGGCGGCGGCTTCGCATGCAACATGTTTAGGTCTGAATAGAAGCGAGATAAGAAGTGCTTGGTAAAAGGCAACATGCAGACGCGTTGAGATCAAATCACATGTGTTTTATGGTTTGCCATTATCGACATAATGTTGAAAGGAAAGGAAACGTTCAAAGGAAGCCGTTTAGTTTTCAAACCATTGACATTTGAAATGCTATTTTAGGGGGCTAGTGAACATCTCACTCGAATAAGATTACATTTATATTAATTTATTTTGCAAATTGATGATGAACGGGATGATTAAATACAAGAAACACGGGTTAAGCACATAATAATTTTCTTTATTATACTTCCCAAAGTAAAGGGTCTCTTGTCATATCCCAAACAATACGCTAATTTTATTAGTCACATAGAGATAAACATTAATTAAGCCGCGGAAGAAATAATTAGATAAAGAAAATATATAACATTTTCTTTTTAAAAAATAATATTTATTTGTAATTGGCAAATCTAATTAAAACCAGACCTGCTGTTATTTTACGAATTTTAAACGTAAATTTTAATTTGCGTTTAGAAGACAATTTTAAAAAATTTTACAGATTCCCTCGACAAAGTGTTAAATTGCAAACTTTAAGAGATTTAATGAGTGACCGGTCTCAAATGTTCACTGAAGGTCACTTGCGAATGTAGGACCTTAAAATCCAAACCCGCTGACAAATCAGTGGACTGGTATAATGACTGGCAGAACGTAGAATGGAAACGGTTTTCGGTGGTATAACGGTCAGCGTGTTGTACCCGAGTTCGCGGGTTCAAACCCGATTGAAGCCGTTGACTTTTAATAGCGAAAAAATCCCTCGTACGCCTTCCATCGGAGGGGAAGTAAAGTCGGCTGTCCCATGTAGTAGATTTACTGCATGTAAAAGATCCTCAAGCCTAAAAAGAAGCCTCTCAGCAAAATTGAGTTCCACCTGTTTCGTCGCACAAGATAATACCTCCTTTCTCCGCTAGGTGGTGAAAGGAGCGTAGCGAAATTTGCGTGGTTAGACGAAAGAGCGGGCTTGATGGCCCGAGTCTCGCCACGTAAAATAAGGCATTAACTAACTAACATTAACTAAACCCTGCCCTGATGGGATGAGGCGAGAAAACTTGCTTCCATTTCGGATTCACAGCAAGCCTTCATTTGCGCCTGCGTGCCCTTGCTGGAAAGATCTCGTAAACGAATTTGTGATATATCCAATAGTGTTTTATTGATGTTTAGTGTACGGTTTGTGTACTTATGTGTAAATATGAAGCACATGTAGACAGTGAAAGTATAAGGAGTAAATAGTTCAAGTTTATATTGGATAATGAAAATAGATTTTAGTTTCTTCAGAGGTATCAAACTAAATTTTTTATTTGAACCAATAGAAGTTCCGAATATCTGTTTTCTCTGAAGGACTGTTTGAACTGAAACTAGCTATTACATTTATGTTATTAATGACGTAATTATATAAAGTACACACCAAATCATACATCAGTTTTAAATTTTGATAATGTTGATTACGGTAAGTTCTCCCTTGTTGATTATAATACAAAAGTTCAATAAATCATAATTAGATTTAATAAATATTTCGTTAAGTTTATTTCTGCCACAATCTGAAATTCGTTCAACAGTAAGAAAACATTAATGGGGAAGCTTAATGGGCCGAACTAAATAGCTAATTCTTGGGGTTTGGAGACTATATGTGAAGACATCTAACATCTCCAAACTTTTTGCGCCCGATATGTGGTTTTCAAATTGAATGATATTGGAAATGCTTGTAGTCCAATAGGTCTAGTTTTAATTTATTCTTTCACTACTTTATCAACTAATAGACACTGCGAATATTAAAATAAGTATTTTGTAAAATGAAAATATTTGCAATGTGTTGCTTTTATTGAACAACAGTAATATCAGCTACGGAATTTTGAAGTGCAATCCACGTTCTCTCGACCTCAGCTTCATTTCGAATCGTAAACACTTGCCCTGCACTGGCTATTTTCTCCTCCTTCTTCCACATGCTCAGCGAAACTTTCCTATTTTTAACAAACGGATGTCATTGCGCAGTCCTGCTACTTCAGTAACCCGAACTTCGCTGTATCTTCTCAGAGGCCTTGCCAAATGTCGTCTACTTCACCGCTCAGAGTTCTGACTCCGACCTGTCCTCTCGTGCCGGCACAACCTTCATTGACCGCCGCCGCCATTGCCGTGCAAGACGTAAGTTTTTCTTGCAAGACCGCTTGTCCCTCTCTGAACTACGAAACACAAAGGATACACTGGGCAAGAAACACAGAGCACCCTGGGAGAGTGAAAGAAGTAGTGAGTTGTAGGAAAGATCAGGCAAGAAGTCACAATACTAACAGCTGTAACGCTGGCGGTAAAGTAAAGTTGACGGTACAAGTGACGTGTCGGTTAAAGAGAAGATGAAGGTAAAGAGAAAATGGAAGAAGAAATCTTGGCTGTTGAAGTGCATTCAAGACGTGAAGTGCTTATTTGACGCTCAAACTTTAGTGAAGTTGATAAAATGATTCTTATGCGATGTGCTTGTGGTAAATTTCTATTATTAGCAGGTCAAAATGATATTTTTTACTTTTCCAGTAATCTTTCAATGATAGGTGTAAAATTCAAATTTAAATCCAAAATGATTAAGTAAACGGATTGAATAAACATTTTCCAACGATACAAAGGGGCGCATTTCAATATATTCGTATAGTATTAAATAACATGATTAATTAATAAATTTGCTTATTTTATTTATTTAATTTGTTTTTATTTATCTACTTGTGTGTATGCTATGTGAAAATCGATGCTTGTCGAAAGTACGCCCTGTCAATTCGAGTAACACAAGCGGCGATTGCATGGGTGAGCGATACTGGATGGCAGCAATCGGTCTCACACCTCGCTCCAAGTGCTTTCCGCCCCCGCCCGCCCCCGCCCGCAGTCGCCCGCCCCCGCCCGCCCCCGCCCGCCGCCCCCGCCGCCCCGCCGCCCCGCCGCCCCCGCCGCCCCGCCGCCCCGCCGCCCCGCCGCCCCGCCGCCCCGCCGCCCCCGCCGCCCGCCGCCTCGCCGCCTCGCCGCCTCGCCGCCTCGCCGCCTCGCCGCCCCGCCGCCCCGCCGCCCCGCCGCCCGCCCCCCGCCGCACCGCCGCCCCGCCGCCCCGCCGCCCCGCCACCCGCCGCCCCGCCACCCGCCGCCCCCGCCGCCTTGCCGCCCCCCGTCGTCCCGCCGCCCCCGTTCGCCCCCCTTTGGCCCGCGCCCGCCCTCGCCTGCCCCGCCGACTCCGCCGCCCTCGCCACACCCGCCGTCGGCAGTCGCGCCTCGTTGCCCAGGTGCCTTCGTGTATCGTTACGTGCCCAGGGGGAATGCATCAACGGCGGCGCCGCCTCGTAGATTACGTCGCGCTGTCTTTTTCGATTTGCTCGCGCGTTGGAGCAGAGTGGATCCGCGTGCGTGGTGTGTCGACCTCCGATTCTGGAGGTAGCTTTTCACGCCCGCCGCGCGGAGCGGGAGCTGTACAAAGTTTCCGCGGAATAGTAGCGCCTTTTCACGCTACTATAAAAATGCCCTACACATGCCCTAACTGTCGTGTTGAATTGAATACAATTTGCCGTCTAATATTTCTGTTTTTCATCATTGCCTTTTCTTTGCTCCTACTGTAGTATGGCGCCAGTCGAGCTCCGTAGCTGTCAAAGTATTTTAAATGAAATTATTCCTTCGAAAGACAATAAATTTTTGTTCTTCACGATTCAGTAGTAACTGCGTGATTGAATATTTCCCGTTCAGCGCGGGCACACGTCGGTCGTGTAACGGACGTTAAAACGTCTGTGTTTTCACTGACTTTATTAATCTGAGTACACAGAGGACAACGGACGTCAGGCAGCGCGCTCGTGTGCCTTGACCAATTCGTACCTGTGTAAACAGTGCAACGGACGTATTTTAACATTCGTTACCGTGCACTGATGTAACGCCGTACGGGACATGTACAAACATTGTATTAATGCGCTGTTATTATTACTGAATAAAGAAGAACAGCGCCGCAAAGAAGTGTGGAGGCGATTGTGTATCGGTTAGCGTATCGGGCTGCTATACTCAAGTTTGAAAGTTCGAACCCGATCGAAGCCGTGGATTTTGAAGGGCGAAAAAATCCTTCGTACGCCTTCCATCGGAGGGGAAGTAAAGCCGGCTGTCCCATGTTAGTTCATTTACTGCGTGTAAAAGATCCTCAGGCCTAAATGATGCCTCTGAGCTAAATTCAAATCGCCTGTTTCGTCGCCCAAGTAATACCTTCTTTCTCCCCTAGTAGGTGAAAGGAGCGTAACGAAATTTGCGTGGTCAGACGAAAGAGCAGGCCTCGTGGCCTGAGTCTCGCTACGTAAAACAAGGCAAATTCAAGAACAAAACCGCATTGTCTTTTGGTTTCTTGAAAATAAATATTTCCGTTGTTTCAGTCTGCACGAATGACGTTTAATTACTTTTTTAAGATTTGTTTTTTATTAGAAAGCTGTTAAATGTTAATTGTATAAGCTGTTAATTGCATTCGTATGCCCGCCAACCTTGCTAAATACTAAATGCCAAACGAGTACCTACACCTTTTCCAAAACATGTTCTATCATGAGAAGCGACGTCTTAGAATTCTGAATAGTTTCCTAAAAAAATAACCTCTACAATATTTTTTAACATTTGAAAAATAATTCTTCTTGTGATTTCTAATTTTTACATGTCAATGTTTAAATTGTGTCATGTTTTTTCATTTAAAAACTCGCAATTTTTAATTACATTTTAAGTAATTCTATTTGTAGTAAAAGTTATACAATAGTAGATTGCCTGAACACTGCCATATGTTATATTTAGAAAGCAAAAAAATAAAATAAAATAAAATATAAAAACAGTTTTTATAAATCTCTAGGGTGAAACAATTAACCATAAACAAATAAGGGTTATTTCTAAACTATTATTATGCCAGATTTAATATTGTCTGACCATTGTAATGTATGTATGTATTTGGCGTTAGTGGTCGGTAGTCCGACTTCGCCGGCTGTATCCCCCTTTTCCTCCCTCAATTCCCATGCTTGGGGGTAAGAGCGACATGAGGCGAACATGACTTATTCTCTTCGCCGTAATTATCAAGATTGGCCTGTTTGAGCTTTTCTTCGTCACACAGCTATAAAGAAACTTGAACGATTTTGAAGGCAAGCTACAATTATACTTTTGCCTCGACCAGAAATCGAACCCGGAGACCACAGCACGGGAAGATAGTACACTGCCTATGAACCATCCAAGAGGCTTACAATTTCAATAAGTTTCTAAATAACAAATTAATTTACATAAATTACGTTAATAGATAGATTATTACGTCCATTAGATGTTATGCTTGAGTCTTCATATAAATGTTCCAATATTTCTACAATACAGAACCAATCAGGTAGAGATAGAACTCGATTCTTGTTGGTGAGGTGTGCGCTGGGTCCAACCTTCAATTGAGATATCACGACTTCCACAGATGAAAGAGGGGATGACACGGCGCACGGAACCTACGAGAAAATTCGGTGCGTTTGAAATGCGACAACTATAATTACTGATATACGCGTAAAAAACAGAGATTGTTCGAAAGTTATATTCCAAAAACTGTATTCTGAGCCTAGTTTTGGATGACTAGATGAAGAGGAGACTGCAGTACTGACAACTCAGCGGTACATGCTACGGAAACGAGAGAATTCGATGCAATTTGATAGATTTTATTACAAAATTGTTGAAGAAATTATTTATGAAAGAGGAGACTTTTGTGATAAATCTCATTGAACATGATCTACTCCTCCCTACAGAGCATAAAACATTAAACCGTCCACGAACTATTGTTGTCTAAATATGTATTAATACATTATTTTTTACTTTAAATCAATAATTACTTTCATTTTTTATCGTTTAATTACGCTCTTTCTGTTTCTTACGTCAAAAGCAAATATCAATATTGTTGGAAGGAGTTGAAGCCGCCAGTCTTGAAGTGGGGCAGCTTTAGCTCTTTCAGATGGAGGAGGGGTAATTCAATACTTTATTCGGTAGTGTTGTGTAAATTTTAAAATCCAGTCGTGACTCACTGGTTTCAAATACGATCAAACATCAAAATTGGAAATAATTGATGGAAAAGGGCAGTGGCGAAAATAAATATTTGCTCATTGATACTGTAAGCTAATTGATGTTAAAATAATAAAATAACTTTAGTACATCGTTTTGATTGATGATGTGCGTAGCATTTTATCCTTTTTATCATTCAACACAAACCTGCTATTTCGATATTCAAGTATGTTTTTCTAACACAAAAACATAAATATCGCAAACTGAATTAATTTTTTCCTTTCATTATAATTTCTCATTATGATTTTGAATATTCTGCCATAAAATTCTACTCTGTCGAACAGTTTTTCCTATGAAAATGTCTCAAAATTTTATCAAATCCACATGTAACATTTGTCAAATTAGGACGATTTTTCCTACCTTACATGTTATAATTATTTGTGGCCTGTGTGTGTATAATGTTCTATGTCGAAGATTAGAAATAAAAAATCATTATAAAATAATTTTCAATTTTATTAATTTTGTTTTAATTTTCATAATTGTATTCCTTCTGCAATTTTGAAATGTTAGCTTGTTGTCTGTGCACCAGCAAAGTGACGCAACCCATGTATTACACTATCAGGACTAATGACCTTAGGAGTTGTCGCGCCCAGAAACACCAATCAATCAATCCAAACCTGACCTAAACAACACGTGAAAGCCATGGAATCCTACTCGGTGTTCGTTTATCATAAATCAATCAAAGACTTTACGTTAAAACACGAAAAACCCATGCACTACACTAACAGGACTAATGACCTTAGAGTTGCCGCGCCCAGAAACACCAATCAATCAATCCAAACCTGACCTAAACAACACGTGAAAGCCATGGAATCCTACTCGGTGTTCGTTTATCCGGAACCCCTGTTTCATGGCCCTCCCTTCCCTCGCAGCGACTGAAGCTCGTGTTTTGCAGGGCCCGGCCCGTGCTCACAGCTGGGGCCGCGCCGCGCAGCGCCGCTCCGAGCTGCTCATCGGTCGATTCCAATAATATTGCGCTACATGCCTCATTTGGCTTTTTCCCTATTCATGTATTTATCTGCTTTTGAGTGCGCACGTGCAGTTTAAAATAGACGCGCCCCCTATTTACTAAACAGTTTTCATTGCGGCCCTGGATGCGAAACGTTGGGTTTATTTTTACAAAGAATGTTTAAATATAACGTTTTCATAATGGATGGGGAAGTGAAGTCCATGTGTTTTAAAAAACCTTGTGAAGCAAAAAAGAAGTTTGATTGAAGGAAAATTATTTGATTCAAATTTTATTTAAATGTTTTCATTTAAAACTGATGGAATTTAAATGTTACATCGCTACAATAAATTAATATTAGTAGAAAAATTAATATTGTCGATGTATGAAATACGTTAACGGTGCCATTATTAAATTAAAACTATATTAATTTTTTAAGTGAAAATGGTAATGTTTGAAACTAAATCGATGTAACTGACTTTTAAGATATCGGTTTTGTGTCCCTCCCCCCAGTTCGATACTTTTGTAATATCTCAGGAATGCAAGAAATATACGTGTTCATTGTACTAATGAAAATTATTAGATATTTTACAAGCTATTATTGAACAATACAGACCGTGTATTGATCATTCATTTCTGTAGCATATTGTTTCTAAAATTCATTCAAATCTTTCCAGATTGAAGGCATGCATTACATTAGAAGAGAACTATATGGAACATGTCTTTACGTCCGCCTACATTTTTGCTACAAAAAACACACGTTAGTTATATTTTAAAAATTAACATTGCATTGCTGATATTTCTCTAATACAATATTTATGTAATTGTAAATTTTGTTTGCATTTTTGCAAGTCATATACTCAGAAGTAAAAGCAACGCAGCTTTCATTTGTCACGGACAGGAAATCAACTCGAGTGAATGTATTCTCAATGTGTTTATTGCAAAATAAGCCCTTGGTTGCTATAGAAATCGCATATTTGGGCAACGGTTTTTGTTGTTGTTTTTTTTTTTTGAAGATATTTCATGGAAGTGAGCATAGGCATGGCATCTCTTAAGGAACAAACTAAACTGGTCACGACATTTGCTTCGGACAAATTTTAATTTCACGTCTCGATAAACCGCAGAGACTAATGATGAATGCCATTCGCGCAGGTAGCGTCGGCCTCCGTAATTTTGTTTTCATTCCTTGCGCGGAACTCGCGAGTTGATTTAAAAGGACAATTTCCAACGTCGATTTTCGACAGGCGACATGGCCGCGCGGAACGATGGCCTTGTCCCCGCCGTCTGATAAAACACGACAAGCAGCGGGCGCTCCACCAGGTGGGGGTGGCAAAAAATATCGACATTCTTGAAACATTCATGTTTTCAAACAGAAACATCGTTATATGAACATCGATATTTTGCTTTCGATGTTTTCTTCACATCGAGATTTAGTTGCCAAAACATGATCTTTTTTATTTTTAATAAAGAAATATCGATGTTTTGATTGATTGATTTATTCACGATTCCGGGTTCTGGTCATTAGTCCCGTAAGTGTAGTGCATGCTGTTTTTCTCGGAAGATGGCGGTGATCTTGCCCCGCTGGATGGCGAGATCTGGCGCCGATCTACCGTCGGCTAGTGGGGCTTCCCCCTAACCAGGACTCTCCCACCAGCGGGGCACCGCCGCAGCCGGGACAAGCTCTAAGCTCCCGACCGGTCTCTCGGGATATGTGGTAGTGTTGTGCATGTTAGTGTAAGTGTGTGTGTAAGAGGAGAAGATAGAACAAGGAAGAGGAAGGACAGATCGCGCGCGGTCCGTGGCCCGTTTGGTAGGGTACTGCTCCAGCATTCGCCTGGTGTTGATCGGAGAAACCACGGAAAACTACCGATCAGAGCAGTCGGCCTCTAGAATTCTCATCCAGTCAGCGACTGAATTCGATCAAGCTGAAAAGCTAGTGTCGAAAATCCTGCCGCCGTGGGGAGTGTAACCTAGGACCTCCCGGTCAGAGGCGCTGCAGTGACATCAGTTGATGCACTGAGTTAGCGCTTCCGGTATCAATGCAGGGAAGTCCAGCAGTAACATTACATAGTACTGTAATTAAAAGTTAAAGGAAAATGGCAAGTTTATTAATCTGTATTTAAAACACTAATGTTTCTTTGTCGATGTTTTCATCGACATCGAAAACCCTTTAGCGATGTATCGATACATCGATGTATGGTTGTGTGAGGAAAATTTGCCATCACTACCATCAGGTGAAAAGAACCGGCGAGGGCGTTGTAGCCCGCGACACAAAGCAAACCTTTCCCAACTTTTTTTCTCCCCTCCCCTCCCCTCCCCTCTCCCGAAGCGAAGATATATGAACATCTCCCCGAGTCGCTCAACTCCCATACGAATTCATTCCACGAACACACAAGCCTCTTTGCCGCGGCAGCGCTCTCGCGCGTCGCGCGATCGAAGATAAATTGACCCGGACAAATATTAAAACAAAAGATAAATTCTCGGCGCGTCCGCCACAAGAGCGTTGCCAACATGCGCGCCAGAAATGTCCTTCGCGCGGCGCTCACGGGTACCAACTTCCGGCGCCCGACGTCGCGGCCGCGTGCGCGCTCTGTGAGTTACTGCGCGGAAAAGACAAACATGCGCTCTCCTTCCCGCTTTTTCTGTATCCTCTTCTCTGATTTATCGCTTTAAATATATCTACATATATATTGACCGGAAAGAACAGCTGCGATCCGCGGGCCGTGTGTTTATTGTTTTACCGATGCCGCCGCCGCCGCCGCCGCCACAGCACGGACAAGCCGCCCGATATGCATACAGAGGCGCTGGCGGTCGAGGGGGCGGGGCCGGGGGTTGAGGTGGGGGAACGGGGAAGGGTGGGGGATGGCGCCGGCTGGCGTCGTACACGAAAGGAAAAGCCGGAAGATGCTTTTTGAGCTTTTTGTGAGGAGGCATTTCAAGGAAACCGAGAGGCCTCTAGTTTGTCTTCGCCTTGTAGGGCATATGAAAAGGGCGACCATCCGGCTCAGATTATTTGTTTGAAGACTAGTATCAACCTCGTCAATAGCCCACTTCGCGGATTCAATGTTGTAACGGTTAGTGTATCGGACTGTTGTACCCGAGTTTACGTGTTCAAACCCGATCGAAGCCGTGGATTTTTAAGGGCGAAAAAATTCTTCGTACGCCTTCCTTTCGGAGGGGAAGTAAAGCCGGCTGTCCCATGTAGTAGATTTACTGCATGTAAAAGATCCTCAAGCCTAAATGAAGCCTCTGAGCAAAATTGAGTTCCGCCTGTCGTCGCTCAAGAAAATACCTTCTTTCTCCGCTAGGTGGGGAAAGGAGCGTATCGAAATTTGCGTGGTTAGACGGAAGAGCGGGCCTGATGGCCCGAGTCTTGCTACTTAAAATAAGGCATTAACTAACTGTGGGTAAACTGACATCTGCTCGTGATGTTTTGTTTCCGTTGTTACGTTTCGTGTGAGGATATTTCGTGTAGCTTAGTGAACAAGGAATCTGCTATAACTGAACCAAAATAATCAATAGGTTTTCTATTTTATCACTCTCGTTTCCATAAATGTAAATTATGAATATATCTTATTTATTTTTTATTGATGTTCTCTAATCAATTTTCTTGATTCGCCTACTCCAAGTTTCCCTTTTCTATTATCAAGGTTTTCAAAGTACAACAGGCAGTTTCATTTTAATTGAATTTATTAATTATCAAAGTTGAAAGTTAAATGAATTTTAAAATTTTTAACTGACTTCATTATTTGCAATAGTTTATTGGTAATTAGAGCCAACGCAGCATATTTTCACTTCATTAATAAAATCAACACATGTTGAAATTGCTTTACAATGACAACTGTCAGTAGTATTTTTTTAAATGCCGTTAGTGCTTAAATTTGAAAAGAAAATCGAATTGGTCATAGCTAGCTGTATTCTTCCATGTAGAATACTTTATTTAAATATTATCAGCTGGCCTTCTTTCTTGTAAAATTGATGAAATCAATAAAAAATGTTCGTAATTGTTAGAAAAATCTTTTCAGAGATCAAAATGCATCTGAAATTAAAATTACGATTCATCATTCTTAAGATAAAAAAGACAAATGTATTATTAA
The DNA here is from genome assembly GCA_964035755.1 of Teleogryllus oceanicus. NCBI lineage: Eukaryota > Metazoa > Arthropoda > Insecta > Orthoptera > Gryllidae > Teleogryllus > Teleogryllus oceanicus. The sequence continues at coordinate 28,578,291 of CAXIVR010000012.1, read as the reverse complement.
AATAAAAAATGTCAATACAATTATTAAGAAAAGAGATCGCATTCAAATATCAAGCATAAAACTAATGTCTCTATCTGATATTAAACCAAGCATTTAATATATTTTATTAATAATAATTTATGGTACGAGAGAGTGTAAGAATATTTTATTCAGAAATTAAACGTTTAGCCATTGAATGCTCGCTGTGGTGCTAGGGAGATATATTTAACAAGTAAATAAAATATGTTTCCTGTCAAATTCATGTTTTGTAGTCATATCTCGTATATATATTTTAAAAATTTTCTAGATTACCAGATTTTTTAGGTTTATCTCTGCGAGTTTAAAACATTTTTTCAAAGAGCTGTTCACCACGATTAACTGATTTTCCTACATTTTTGCTAATATATTTTTCCTACACTCTCTATATAAATAAAACAACCATTTCCACCTATTGCCACAAAATAAAGTATGTTAAATTATTAACATTATGAATTATGTTTGATTGGTCGTATGTACTATTATTATTAGTAATATACAAAATATGTGAGTGCATTGCTTTCATTGATTATTGGGAGATTCCGGAATGATGAAGACATAGCAACTCTGAAATGATCATGTATTTCGCACAACTCTGAAACGATCAGGTTGATAAAGCTATCAGTGCGGAAGCATCAGCCACCTGAGTCACGCGTCCGCCCCGGGCGAGAGCACTTTCTTTCGCGGGGACTACAGAGGCATCCAGCTGGGCCAGAAATAGCATCTCCGCCCGTCGAGTCGTTCCGTAAGCAGGCGATAAGAAACGACAGACGGCGCGTACGTGTCCCGTGCGAGGCCGCTGTGGGCGCCGCGTGCAAAGAAGTGGGGGCGGGGGGGAGGGTGGCAGAGGCGGTGAATGCGGGTGGGGGTGATGGGGGCGGAGGGCGTCGATGGTGGCGGGAGCGGTGCAGACGGGTGACGGTGGCGCGCGGGGTGGCGAAGGAAATGCGGGCGGTGAGAGGATGGTGCAGGGGGGGGGGGGGGCGGGCGGCGGGGGGGGGGGGGCGGGGGGTCGGGCGGTCGGGACCGGTCGAGGCGGTCGAAACCGGTCGGGGCGGTCGGGACCGGTCGGGACCGGTCGGGGCGGTCGGGATCGGTCGGGGGGTCGGGACCGGTCGGGGCGGTCGGGACCGGTCGGGGCGGTCGGACGGTCGGGGCGGTCGGGACCGGTCAGGACCGGTCGGGCGGGACGGAGGGGGGGGGGGGCGGGGTGGGGTGGGAAGAGTGGCGGAGGCGACGGGAAGCAGGGACAATGGCCACGGGAAGGGAGGATGCCGGGGCGGAAGAGGGGATTGGCCTGGGAACGTGCGGCCAAGGCAGCGGAGTGGCGAGAGTGGTGGGCGGTGGGGTGGAGAGGAGGCAGCGAGCCTCGAGCTCCTTGGCATGTATGAGGCGCCTCCGGTGAGGCAACGGCCACTCCGCCTGCAAGGAGCTTCCTTCGCACAAACCAGCGCGCGGAAGGGTGGGTCAAGAAAGAAGGCGCACAGTCGTGTGTCGAATGAGTGGGTGAATGCACTAGAGAATGGATGGACCATCTCGGCCATCTCGCAAGTGAGTGAGTAGAAGGGTTAGTGAAAGTACGAGGGATAAAGAATGGGGATAGGCAAGTAAATGTTCTGAATAAGTGCAGATGACAAGTCTTCTTCTTCTTTACTTCACGGATTAGGGGAATTCCCTGTTCCGGCTTCATTACACCATCTCTGTCGTGGACGGCCAGTGTCCCTTATTCCTCGTGGTCTGTACAGAAAGGCATGACGGGGGATCCTTTCGTGAGACATTCTTCCTAAGTGCTGTACACACCGTGATTCATTTACTTTTTCATTTATAGAAAATATATTAAGTTCCTTACTTATGTCTTCGTTTTTTATTTTGTCCATTAAGGTGCAGCGTTTTACTCTCCTGGAGAATTTCATTTTCGAGGCTTGTATCTTCATTTTATCTTGTTTTCTTAATGTACATGATTCACACCCGTTAAGCAGTTGTGGTACTGCCATGACTTTATAAAATTTTAACAGTGTCTCTTTTCTAGTCTTATTGGGAAGATATTTGTTTATTGTTCCCCAAGTATGTTGGAAACGTTGTAATTTCGTTTTTATATCATCTCTATAACCGTATGTGATATCACAGCCTAAATAATTAAAATGTTTCACTTGTTCTATTACTTTGTCTTCTATTATTATTTTAGTTCTCATAGGATACTTGCCTTTGAATGCCATCACTTTAGTTTTAGAGACAACTGAAAATTTTAAATAAACGTGCGAACGAACTAAGGAACTAAAAACTATGTGACATATCCCAGGAGATTGGTAGCGAGCTTAGACCTTGTCCCGGCTGGGGTGGTGCCCCGCTGGTGGGAGAGTCCTGGTTAGGGGGAAACCCCACTAGCCGACGGTAGGTCGGCGCCGGATCTCGCCATCCACCGGGGGAAGATCACCGCCATCTCCCGAAAGAAGAACATGCAGTACACTAACGGAACTAATGACCAAAGCAGTTGACGCGCCCAGAAACACGAAAAAATCAATCAATCAATCAATCAATAAAACCTCTGTGAGGTGAAGGTGACGAAAGAAAAATAAGTGTGATAAAGTGCATGGGAACGAGAGCCCGGGAAAATAATGGAATGGTAACGTGGGCATGTGCTTGTGTGGGTGATTAAATGACCATGCGAGGAGTATAATGGTGTTACTCTAAGAAGGAACCACTGTAACAGGTCGGAAAACAAATGATCATCATGCAAAGCGATGAAATTTCAAAAGATAGTGATAAAGCCATTTACGTACGAGCTATCTGTCAGCGAATGCTCATGGAACAAATTGAGTCGGGGATAAAACCTGCTGTTATTTTGCTAGCAGTGGCTAAGCAGTAGTTGTTTAAGCGTCTAGCATATTTGTTCCTTTTTGCTACTTACTACTAATTACTTAAGGTGGCTTTTCAACATTTAGATCATAAAGCGACCATTGTGATCTTTAAACTGTAGGGGAATGTACGGAGAACGCGTATGGACAACACAAACATCCATGCCTGAGACGGGATTTACTGGTTTGAGACCGTTACTGCACTACTACCTTAACGATCTCAGCTGTCAGATCGGTTTGTCCCTTCTTATTGCAATCCCTCTCTAACAATAAGCTCTTCGTAACAGGTAGATGCATAAACAAATAATAAATAAAAACGTGTAACGGTATGACCAGCTCGCCTTCGGCTAAGCCGTTCGGCCGTGGGAGCAAGGCAAGAGGGTTGAGGGAAGGCACATTAGAGGGTGTGGCGAACGCCTTTGAGACCCTCCCATCCCACTGCCCTCCGCAGCAAGTGCACGAGGGCCCTTCGACGTCGTGAGGTAGAGGACGCAATTTTATTTACCGGCGGCGGTGGTGGCGGCGTCTTCCCAGCCGGCATTGAGGCTGCTCCTTTCAGCCCCATGCTTTCAGCAGCCGCTCGCCCGCGCTCTGTGTGGGTCCCGCCGCCGCCGCCGCCGCCGCCGCCGCCGCCGCCGCCGCCGCCGCCGCCGCCGCCGCCGCCGCCGCCGCCGCCGCCGCCGCCGCCGCCGCCGCCGCCGCCGCCGCCGCCCGCAGCCACCTGCCCAGGTTCACAGGCTCCCTCTGACTTTCTCCCGATGCGGAGACAAGCGACAAAGGAGACCAGACTGCGAAGAGCTTCTTCAATTATGTTTCGTTTCAAGTGCGTACAAGTGCTGGCCGGTCTTTTTATGGAGACACAAGCAACCGGTCGGGGAATTTCATTCGATCGTTTGGTAATAAGACGATTTTTTGTACACTTACGAATCTAGAAAATATTGTCCAATTGACGTTGGTATTATTAATTTATGAATTAAATATTTGTAATAATTGTATTATAATAGTGATTTGTTTTTATTGCGAAATCATAAAGCAACGCAAATATATCATGATGTAATAAGATTTATAAATCGTTGTATATTTGTTTCTCTTCACAACGTAAATGCAAGTCACCTGCCCAGGTTCACAGGCTCCCTCTGACTTTCTCCCGATGCGGAGACAAGCGACAAAGGAGACCAGACTGCGAAGAGCTTCTTCAATTATGTTTCGTTTCAAGTGCGTACAAGTGCTGGCCGGTCTTTTTATGGAGACACAAGCAACCGGTCGGGGAATTTCATTCGATCGTTTGGTAATAAGACGATTTTTTCCAATTCGTTGGTATTATTAATTTATGAATTAAATATTTGTAATAATTGTATTATAATAGTGATTTGTTTTTATTGCGAAATCATAAAGCAACGCAAATATATCATGATGTAATAAGATTTATAAATCGTTGTATATTTGTTTCTCTTCACAACGTAAATGCAAGTCACCTGCCCAGGTTCACAGGCTCCTCTGACTTTCTCCCGATGCGGAGACAAGCGACAAAGGAGACCAGACTGCGAAGAGCTTCTTCAATTATGTTTCGTTTCAAGTGCGTACAAGTGCTGGCCGGTCTTTTTATGGAGACACAAGCAACCGGTCGGGGAATTTCATTCGATCGTTTGGTAATAAGACGATTTTTTGTACACTTACGAATCTAGAAAATATTGTCCAATTGACGTTGGTATTATTAATTTATGAATTAAATATTTGTAATAATTGTATTATAATAGTGATTTGTTTTTATTGCGAAATCATAAAGCAATGCAGATATATCATAAGATGTAATAAGATTTCTAAATCGTTGTATATTTGTCTCTCTTCACAATGTGAATGCAAGTAAACCAGTCACCTGCCCAGGTTCGCAGGCTCCCTCTGACTTTCTCTCGATGCGGAGACAAGCGACAGAGGAGACCAGACTGCGAAAAGCTTCTTCAATTATGTTTCGTTTCAAGTGCGTACAAGTGCTGGCCGGTCTTTCTACGGAGAAACAAGCAACCGGTCGGGGAATTTCATTCGATCGTTTCGTAATAAGACGATTTTTTGGACAGTTACGAATATAGAAAATATTCTTCAATTAACGTTGGTATTATTAATTTATGAATTAAATATTTGTAATAATTGTATTATAATAGTGATTTGTTTTTATTGCGAAATCATAAAGCAATGCAGATATATCATGAGATGTAATATGTTTTCTAAATCGTTGTATATTTGTCTCTCTTCACAACGTGAATGCAAGTAAACCAGTCACCTGTCCAGGTTCGTAGGCTGCTTCTGACTTCTGCCGATGTAGAAGCAAACGAAAGAGTAGGTCTGATTGTGAATAGCTTCTATAATTTTATATCGTAATTTAAGGGCATATATGAGTGGCTTCAAGGCGGTCTTCCAATGGTAAATCTAGTATACTCGGCGAATCTCGTTGATCGTTAAAACTTACGCAAGTCTTTTAGTCAGTCATGAAAGTAGACAATTTTCTTAATTTTGCAGTAACTTATTAGGATATACACGATTTCTGCTTGTTCAGGAAATACAAATTTGTACCATGAAATCGGAGAGCTCTCCCAATAGATAACGATGTCTACTAATTGATGTGAAATCACAGAACATTTGTCTCCCTCACTATCTTACAAGTTAGTACGAGTAAATCAACCGGGAGCGGTAGCTCAGTTCATCAACTGATGCCACTGCAGCGCCTCTGACCGGGAGGTCCTAGGTTCGAGTCCTGGCGGCGGCAGGATTTTCACCACTAGCTTTTCAGCTAGGTCGAATTCAGTCGCTGTTTGGAGGAGAATTCTAGCGGTCGGCTGCTCTGATCGGTAGTTTTCCGTGGTCTCTCCGATCAACACCAGGCGAATGCCGGAGCAGTACCCTACCAAACGCACCACGGACCGCGCGCGATCTTCCTTCCTCTTCCTTGTCCTATCCTCTCCCCTTACACACACACTTACACTAACATGCACTACACTACCACATATTCCGGGAGACCGGTCGGGAACTTAGAGCTTGTCCCGGCTGGGGCGGTGCCCCGCTGGTGGGAGAGTCCTGGTTAAGGGAAAACCCCACTAGCCGACGGTAGGTCGGTGCCGGATCTCGCCATCCAGCGGGGAAAGGTCACCGCCATCTGCCGAGAAAAACATGCACTACACTAACGGGACTAATGACCAAAGCACTTGACGCACCCGTTAACACGAATCAAATCAATTAACGAGTAAATCACCCACCTCTGAAGACTTTTTGTTTCTCTCCCGACGTGGACACAAGCTACCGGCTGACGTGGTATCAACTGTTGTCACTGCAGTGAGCCATGCTGGTATGTCCTAAGGTTTGAGTCCTTACGATGGTAGGATTTTCGATGCCGCCCAGGTATCTAGGTCGAATTCGGCCGTTGCCTGAAGAAGAATCCTAGCAGCCAGCTATCTCTGCTCTGTAGTTTTCTGTGTTTTTCCCATCAACCAAGGCGAATAGCAGAGCAGTACCCTAGCAAACGGGTCACGGACCGCGCACAATAATTCCTTCCTCTTCCTTGTACTATCCTCGTCTCTTACTTACATACGCTTAAATGCACTACACTACAACACTTGTCGGGAGATCAGCCGTGTGCTAAATGCTTTTCCGGACTGGGGCGGTGCCCCACTGATGGGACCTGGATAGGATGGGAATGGATGATACCTGGATGGACAAACCGCAAGCCGGCGTATAGGTCGGTGCCTTATCTCGGCATCCAGCGGGAAAAAATTATCGCAACCCCCGCTATAAAATATGCGCTACACTTACTGGACTAATTATATAAGGACTTGCGTCCGGAAACGCTAAATCAATCAATGGAGACAGGCGACGGAGGTCTGACTACAAGGACCCTCTTGAATTTAGTTTCGTCATTTAAGTCCCAATCTGAAATAATTTTGGATGAAAATCGGAAAATTGTAGCTTACAGAAGAAAGTCAAGGATATTTCTTTTATTATTAGGAGTCAGACATTTTTGAGACAGTTATAAAACTAGGTATTATTCGGCAAATGATAGAGTAAGTATTAGATCGATTTGTATTTGCTAAGCAAATATAACGTTTGTACGGTAGAATCAAGTATCTGATAAATAGACGCGATATTTTGAAATTTTGTGAATTGTAGTGTCTTTTCATGTAATTAAAAAAATCAAATGAATGAATACTTCCTAAAATGTAAAGTGTAGGAGACGCCAAATCAAATTTGAAGAGAAAAAGAAACTTCCCAGCAAATATGAATGATATATTGGGAAATGAGTAATTTGATCGCTAAAACTATTTTATATGTCTCTTGCAATCAGCATTGGATCACATCATTAATAAATTCCTATATATAATCTTCCATTAATATTTGCTCACGTTTATTTCTCAATAACCCCGAAACCAATTCATCGTTTCATAATGTAACAAGCAATCTTGCTCCCTACACCATATGCTGCTAGAGCAATCTCTCATTTGACTTTTAACGCGTCTAAGTGAACTGCCAACCCACAATTATCGTTCGCTTTCGCAGGAGGCATTATATTATAAACACCTCAGTAATTTATCAAAACAATTCTGATTGAGATGCCGAAGTGGAATTCAGTGCTGGTAATGAAACAGTGCAATTGCAATCGGTAGCGTGCCAGTCACAATCAACAGATCGTAGGTGTACGTCGCTATATCATAATTTCTCCAATTAATGCGAAACGGAGATATAGGAAAACCATTAGTCGCAATGACAGCCGACTTAATATGGATGCTTGCAACATAATGGCCAATATTAATCGTTCGACCCCCATCGCTAGTGAATCGATTCGTTACTTTCGAAAGAGTGACATTTTACGAAAAGAAATGAATTTCTGAATGCCATGAGCTATTCTGAAATTTCTCCAAAATTAACAAGTTGACAAAATGAAAAATTGCTTCTACACATCAGAGAGTGACTGATATTTCAAGAAATTTTGTAATGGTATTTTCACCGTTACGGTCAATATAATAAGTTGATAATAAGTTCGTATAATGCGCTTACAAAATTTTATTGAGATACTATTTTTGTAATGTTTTATTATTTTATTGTATGGATAAGAATATATTTAATTATTTATTATAAATTTAATATAATTTATGTATTTAAACACCTTAGCTCATGAACTAACGCACCGGGAGCGGTAGCTCAGTGCATCAACTGATGTCACTGCGGCACCTCTGACCGGGAGGTCCTTGGTTCGAGTCCTTACGGCGGCACGATTTTCGACAGTAGCTTATCAGCTAGGTCGAATTTAGTCGCTGCCTGGAGGAGAATTCTCGAGGCCGGTTGCTCTGATCGGTAGTTTTTCGTGGTTTCTCCAATCAACACGAGGCGAATGCCGGAGCAGTATCCTACCAAACGGGCCGCGGGCTGCGCGCGATCTGTCCTTCCTCATCCTTGTCCTATCCTCTCCCCTTACACACACACTTACACTAACATACACTACACTACTACATATTCCGGGAGACCGGTCGGGAGCTTAGAGCTTGACTCGGCTGGGGCGGTGCCCCGCTCGTGGGAAAGTCCTGGTTAGGGGGAAACCCCACTAGCCGACGGTAGGTCGGCGCCAAATCTGGCCATCCAGCTGGGGAAGACCACCGCCATATCCCGAGAAAAACGCGACTAATGACCAAAGCAGTTGACGCGCCCGGAAACACGAAAAAAACAAACGAAACTGAACAAACGCTACACAGGTGACAATTTGCATTGATTAGTGCATGAAACCAAAATGGTAATCGTTACCTTTTAAAACTATTTCGCCAACGAAAAAACCCTCAAACGTCTATTTTTTCATTTAATCTATTACTAGAACCTGAAGGAATAAAATGCACAATCTTTTTAAAGAATTTAATTATTTTGGGCAACGGGTTTCTCTGGGTTCGCGTTTAGGAAACTGAAGAAAGCAGTCATGCGCTTCGCTAATATTTAGTTCAGAAAAAGTAATAAATTAAAAATGAGTGTGTTACTATGGTATATTTTATTAATAAGATTAAAAAAATTATTTGGAACTGTTTCAATCCACTCTCAGTATTAAACACTTCTTTAAAACTTTTTGAATGTACTTGACATTGGCATTGAAATGTAAATTATTTTTTTCATACTTAGGTTTCAGTATCTAAGTATTGAAATGAAGACATTATTTTAATATGCAAACAATTTTCTCTTCTTTCTGCTTTACAACGTAAGAAATCTTGGTTTCGTGTCCATTTCAAATAATTAGTTTGTATGTATTAAAACATATTTTACATTAATTTTGATGACAATTTTTTATCATGGCATATAACTTTCCCTCTTCTATGTATACTTAATTTTCATATTCATTGAATGCAACCATCTTCTGAAGGAATAGAAAGGTTTTCTTTAGTAAATGGAGTACATGAATTTACATATATGACATACATTTATTACAAATATGAGTTGCATTGTTTTACATAAGTAGTCAAGTCCATAGGTCTTTAAAATATTTTAAAAACCAACATCCTAATAAATTAATTTTTTTTAATCGGATACTCACCCCAAGTAGTATCTCCATCATATTGAAGTCGCAGAAAAGACACTATACGGTATGATTAAGAGGACAAAAACCTAAAGAGCGAAAACATAGCCTCCAGAATACACACTTATTTAGCAACCTTTCTGTAAACTAAAGGCATGGACTTCATGTGTCCTTGAAGCATAGTCCATAAACAATTTTTAACCATTATATCATGTTATATATATATTTTTTTCGATTACCCAATCCTTGCATCTCCTAACTTCTACATAGTATTATTGCATGCGTCACTCTTATTATCGACCTCAGCCCATCTTGCTCTTTTTTTCTCCCCTTGTGAATATTCAAACTTTACTTTAGAGCGATACGCTCTATTTTATTGCTCATGTTACCCATCTATATGAACTTCTAGGGTCGCCCGCTCGGAATTTTCCACCCTTTATCTCGTCGCCTCGTTTCCCCGCTCTCTGCTTTCTTCCACGACATCCTCGTTTGTCACTTCTTTCCACATGTGAGCCCTTGATGCTCGCTTTATATTTCCTTTCCTCACGGCCACCTGGTGGCGTCGTCGTTGTAGTCATTTTTTTTAAAGCGACTCTCCCGTCATCTCCATCTTTTCGTTGGTTGTCCCATGATTTTCCTTTCTTCTAATAACGGAAGCCTTGCCAATAAGAAATTGTGTTTAATTATTTTATGTCCTGAATAAGTATTTTTCATTGATTCATGGTTGATTCATTGATTGATTACTGATTCTGGGCGTGTCAACTGCTAAGGTCATTCTTCCCGTAAGTATGGTGCAGGTATTTTTCGCGGAAGGTGGCGGAGATCTTCCCTTACTGAATGGTCAGTTCCGGCGTCGACCTACCGTCGGTCAGCGAGATTTTCCCAACCAGACATCTCGCCAGTCAAGACAAACTCTAAGCGCCCGACGGGTTCCAATCATGAGCGCCAGTGTAGTGTACATAAGTGTAAGTGTGTGTGTAAGGGGAGAGGATAGGACAAGAAATGGGAAGGAAAGATCGCGCGCGGTCCGTGGCCCGTTTGTTAGGGAACAGCTCTGGTATCGTCTGGTGTTGATCGGAGAAACCACGGAAAACTACCGATCAGAGCAGCCGGCCGCTAGAACTCTCCTCCAGACAGCGACTGAATTCGACCTAGCTGGTGTCGAAAATCCTGCCGCCGTCAGGACTCGAACCTAGGACCTCCCGGCCAGAGACACTGCAGTGTCATCAGTTGATAATCTGAGTCACCTCTCCCCTAGTGTACTGCCAACGCTGATGTCACTATCTCATATCAAATTTCTCCGCTTCCTTGTAGCCTCTACCATCTCGAATCTCGCCCTATCTTCTCTTCGTCGACGCCCCCCTCTCCCCCGTCACGCGCGTCTCCGCCCCCGCTGCGGCTGAAGGATGGGCCGTCGCGGCTGCCGTGCGAGCCCCTTCATCGCGCCTAACGATGTTTTATTGTTTATTCGGACGAGTGGCGCCCCTGGTGGCGCAGGTCGGGGGTGACGCCTTCTCCCAAGACGCGCGTGTGTGACGCCTCGCGGCTGGTTTTGCGAAGCTACTCGACGGCACGAATCGCGTTGATTGGGTAGTTGAGTCTGCGCTTGTGACACTCCCTAATGACACGGGTTCGTAATGAGCCATAGCTATGTTCGGCGTCTTCGGTAAATATAGATCCAAACGTGCGTACGGCTATTAAGGGCTAGAGTTATACCTCTCTATGATTACTGACATTTCAAGCTACGAGTAAACAAGTGTATTGCTGTCAGCAAGCATTAGGTCAGAGTAGGTTTGAGAGGGATGGAAAGTAACATAGAATAGTTTTTTTTTTTTTTTTTGATTGGAACTAACTCAAAATACTCTCCCATTATTTATTATATATATTTTATGTTATATTATTTAATGTTATATATTTTTTAAAATTATATATGCACACTTATAATTTTAAAAATAAGCTTTTGTGTGCTTGAAGATACATCTAAAATATAATTGTTTGCAGTACTATATAGTACCGCGTCGTATTCTATTTTTATTCGTGCCTTTAGAAACACATTTATAAGTCATGGGAAGTTAATTTTTTTACGGAACGAGTTGCGAGTGGCCTGCCATTCAATAATATTTTAATATATTAGAGTGAATTCAATTGTGAATCTGCCCGTTATTTATTACATACGTACCTATATTAGGCTATGAAATCCTAATACAAGAAGTCCGCGTTCAAATAATTTTATTGCGTTTACAAAACAATATTTCAAATGATGTCATAGAGAACTTAAAAATATTTTATTACCACCCTTCACCAAATTTACTTCAAAAAGTATATATGATTCCCCAATGTGCGGATGTATTTCTGTTTTTTCTATGTAATTTCCACAAGATAATTTCGTATACTGGTATTACATTCCTATTAACGAAATATTTATGTATTTAGAATATTCGAATACATGATGTATGTACGTTAATGAATATGTCATGGGATGTTACAAATTTTTAATTCGATATTCTTATCACTACGAATTTTTGAAATTATTGTAATTATTTTTTCAAAATAACCTTTGAAGACGTTCGTGGGCTTACGATTACATCATGATTTACACTTGAATATGACATTTTTATGAGAATTAGGTGGCAGTGAAAATAGGAGAGGTTCTTCTTATATGTACGTCAGTTAATGTGACGGAGAACATGTGTGTATTCAAACGCGATAGGAACAAAGATAGCTGTATTGACCTAGGAGTGCATACGTACCTACAATTACTGCTGTAATCGAAGGCCTTAAATGTCACAGATACAATCGTTGCAACTATATTTGTGCACAGGAACTCTTCGTTGGTGCAAGCGTCGACTAAAGACGACCTTTTCTCCAGCGACATCAAACAGTTCCTCAGTAAAAAAGAAAATTGTTAAAGATCATTTTCAAAAATGCATTTTCCACAAACAATTGTTTTGATGAAAATCCACAAAACATAGAAACAGTTTGTAATATTGAGTTTCAAGTCCGAATGAAAATCTCGAATTTTACTGTTATAATTGCTATATGTTTCATTATGTTTGTATCTTTTTACATTCACTCAGAAGACTGCATCTTTTACACAAGAGTGCATTACGAGTATATAAATAAATTTCCAATGCGCCCAGAAATTGAAATAAAATAATGCAGTCTCCAATTTTTTTAAAATTATGGTAATACTGTACATTCTAAGCCTAAACATTCTAAAAAAAATTATAAAAAATTATATTTTGAATTAAATTGTTTCTTTCAAACAAGAGACCATAAAAATTGCACAGTTCATGATTTCGTTGAACACTGAATTTTTGAAAATCATCAGAAAACATCAGAATTGTTTCAGCGCCTTGTTACAACTACAATATTCAAGAGATTTTTTTCTTTTAACATAGTATTTTCTTTTAAGTCCGATCTTGAAATATACCATGAGCAAATTTTCGAAAATACGAGAGTTTTCCATAGAGAGACATAATTTTCCATGAAATATAGGCAACGTAAAAAAATATTTTTTTTCGAAATTTTTAAAAAGTGAATTTTCTTGCAATTTTTTAATATAAACTTTGCAAAATTACATTGATCACTAGGATAGTTTACTTAATGAAATGTTCTAAGAAATAGATCTTTAATGTCATGTACGATTTTTTAAAAAATGAGTAGTTTTGGTGTAAATTTTACTTAATAGAATTTTTTTAAATTATCAAAAACGACGCCAAGTTGTTTCTGATTTTTTCATGAATAAGGGGCTTATACAAATTATTCAGTTTCTATTTCCGGTAAACTCTTAGTTTTCGAAAATTAAAAAAAAAATCAAATAATATGAGAAAGTATATGCTGTTAAACCACCACGAATTTGAGTTTTACTTTTGCATAATGCCTTCTGAACTGATTGTCCTCTCTGTGGTAGTTGAATATTAGGTCGTATTTTTTAGTGTAAAATTCTGCATCAAGAGAACCACAAAATCTCTGCCCAGCAACAATTTTTGAGGTAATCATCGTGATAATTATTCATATGTTGATACCTATAGTTTGTCTTCACGGTTTTTATACCTAGGGTTTCTAGTCTCAGTCTGTAGCCAGCGGTTGACAAAGTATTTCTGCAGTTAAGGAACTCCCGCTTTCGCGACAACAGCTACCTGGGTAGGCTGCTGACAGCATTCTCAATTATCCACTGTTTTTAATATTTTCTTCGCTTTCTGATCCTTTGACCGAGGCCTTTTATTTACGACGACAGACAAGTAGATTTATTCTTCTAGTGATCATCACGCTGTCACTCTACCACGCGATAAACAAATGGCTACCGGTAGCTATAGCTCAGTGCATCAACTGATGCCACTGCAGCGCCTCTGACCGGGAGGTCCTAGGTTCGAGTCCTGACGGCGGCAGGATATTCGACACTATCTTTCCAGCTAGGTCAATTCAGTCGCTGTCTGGAGGAGAATTCTAGCGGCCGGCTGCTCTGATCGGTAGTTTTTCGTGGTTTCTCCGATCAACACCAAGTGAATGCCAGGGCAGTACCCTACCAAACGGGCCACGGACAACGCGCGATCTTTCCTTCCTCTTCCTTGTCCTATCGTCTTCCCTTACACACACACACTTGCACTAACATGCACTGCACTACCACATATTCCGGGAGATCGGTCGGGAGCTTAGAGCTTGTTCCGGCTGGGGCGGTGCCCCGCTGGTGGGAGAGTCCTGGTTAGGGGGAAAACCCCAATAGCCGACGGTAGGTCGGTGCCGGATCTCGCGATCCAGCTGGGGAAAATCACCGCCATCTCTCGAGAAAAACATGCACTACACTAACGGGACTAATGCCCAAAGCAGTTGACGCGCCCGGAAACACGAAGAAACCAAACCAAACCAAATGGCTACTTGAAACGCCCGAACTACGTATCATCGCACGCACAGGCTCAGCTCCCCTTCCCCTCACTTTCGCAGCTGTTTCCCCTCCGATCCCCTCCTTGGAAAACCTCTCCTCTCTGGCGCGTCGGCTCCCGCACCTCTCCTTCACCATTCTCCAAAAAAAGGGAGCATCACCAGTCACATTTTGTATTCATAAGTAGTTGCATACTCTTACGCCTTTAATCTGCACTACGTTCCCCGCGAGGGACCAGCCTTTTCAAAAGCGGGCCGGAATTGATTATCACGGCGAGCAGGAAGGAAGTAAGGAAGGAAAGGAAGTAAGAAAAAGGAATGATAAGGCACTGAAGTAAAGGGTTAGGAGGGAAGAAATTTAAGGGCTTAGGGAGTGTTCCGTAATTTATTTGCCATCTAGTGAAAAAGTCTATAGTGGTCCTGTCAGAGGGCTGGAGTTTCTCCGTTAAGCTCCGTCCCCGCTGCCCCTCTTCCCTTCGCACTTCCCTTCGGTATAAAATAGATTGCATCGACAATACGATTTATACTGCGACAAAAAGGGAACTTAAGAATAAGAGATGTGACTTATACCCGAACGAAGGTTTTAAACTTGGTCGGTGCGAGAGAGCCTGTTTCTTGGAGAGTTCTTCCAGAAAGGGCTCTCATAAAAATGTTTTCATATATTCCCGTATTTTAGTGTTATTTGTGGGAAGCGATTTATGGGTATAGAGCAACGCTCCGTCCACTTGTGGTTTCGCGCGGGGGAGGTGACGGCGGTGGGGGCGGAGGCAGCGCCGGTCGAGTACATAAGTTGGCCGATCGATGACCTTGTTCCGTGGCAATGTTTACCTGCAGAGGAGCATAAAAGTGATTATTTATGTGCGAAGTTGGCGCTGCTGTCGTACCCGGGTCGCCGTGTGGCCCGAATGTCTCGCCGCTTTGTCTTCTCGGCGTCTGGGGGACGGCGGTGGGGTTGGTGACGGCGGCAGTGACGAAGGTTGAGAACGATGGGGTGGAGTGGGGGAATGCGATGGCGAGAACAGAGTGGGGGGTTGGGTGGCGGGGTTTGATGTGGGGGGAAGGGTCTAGCGGGTCGGGTGTGAGGTGGCGTGGCGGGGTTTGGTGTTGTTGGAAGTGGCGATGGGGGGGGGGGGCTTTTGCGTGGCGTGGCGTGACAGCACGTGTTGGGGCGTAGCGTGGCGGGACAGGTGGTGGCGTGGGGCGTGGGGGCGCGGGTGGACGGGGCGGGAGGGGGCGGGACGGGGCGGGACGGGGCGGGACGTGGTAGGGCGTGGCGGGGAGGGGCGGGGGAGGGGGGCGGGGCGGGGCGGGGCGGCGCAGTGGTGGCGGGTTTAGTAGAGTTAATGAAGATTACTCTGTGAATTTAAAGCAATATTATTCTTATGTAAATCCTTTTACTAAGAGAACTTTTAAATTTCTTTGTTTAATTACAATGGATCATTCTATGCAAAAAGGGAATTTTATGACACGACTTCTTCAAACTTGAAAATATTTTGGGATATTGTTGTTCACGATTTCTACATCGGCAAGGCACAATTTTAAAATTTTCTGTTTGTTCGGCAACAATACCTTCTGAAAATCTAAAACTTCTTGCAAACACCACTATATTCTTTAATTTTGTTTGGTTTACTAGTTCATTGCTGTGTGTTTACGAACCACAAACTAAACACGTAATTGTATTGTTAATACCCTTGCGGGCCTTTCCGATTCTTTATCCTCTCGAGCGAGTACTTTATGGCCCATTCTAATACCAAATCAACACATACATTTTTATAAATTCGATTTATGAAAGTGACTATGCAAGCAAATACAATAGTTAATAAATGGAATAATGCACAAATAAGTAAAATAACTCCTTATAAAACTTGTATTGCTTAATTGATAAGAAAATTGTAATTTTGGAATGTTTCCGTGAATATACAATTGCCATCAGTCACTCTCATTTCACTGTCACGTGTCACCGTCTTTTAGAGACGTAGTACCAGCTTCTTTAGTAGCAGAACTACTCGTAGTAAGGATGTATAAAGCACGTCCGCTAATGTTCTCGAATATTATTTTTTGGTGTCATGACGTATTATAAATAACTTTTGGTAGTAGATGTAAATAACCCCAAAGCACCGTTTCATCAACGAAATTTATATATAACAAGACAACATGGATAAGAGCCAAAATTTATTGCCTTTTTATCCTTGAAAATAGATTTTATTACATGGGAGTTTTTTTTTCAAAATTTAAGTAATATATGACTTAGTGTATGATCACAGAATTTTGAAAATGTGCACACAATTCACTTTTCCCCATAGCACGTCATACGCAGTTTTTAACTGTTTTTTTGGGACGTAAAATAAATAAATAAATTTACACTGTCATTCACAGTGTTAAATACACCAAAACATTTTCATATATTTTATGAGATTTTACTGGTATCCATTGTCCGTAGTTTTGTTAGCTTTTGCGAGAATTTCCGCAGGAACTTCACAGTATTTTTTCCTTTTTTACGAATCAATCAGTACAATAATGATTATGCAATAGTAATTAGATACTATGTTTTGTTTATCTGACGTCATATTGACAAATGACTTTTACAATACATCTTTTCACTTTGGACACAAGAAAAAATATAAAATGTTTCGAAGTTTCATTGAATTCAGCCACGAAGTAGTAAACCATAAAGTTTTGTGTGCACTAAGGAAACATCTTCTTAACGCCCTTGATATATAAATGATTATTTTGCCCTCATATAATCGTTTCTACAAATTCTAAAAATTTGTGAGTATAATAAGATACGTAGTACAATTATTCATTAAATATCAATTTTATATTGTGTTATTCTTGGCATACAATAGAAACTTCTTTAAAATGCAATTACTCGCAAGACAACCTTTTTAAATTTGTAAAAATGTACTAAAATATTGTATGTACAAGCTGAATAAGCAGCAGGATTCGTCAATTTTGAATGTATTGAACACATCTGTGTACTCATTAAAATATTTGTCTGAATAATTTTGACTGTAACGGCTTACATAATTTTGATAGCATATGTTTGCACTCTTTGTCAACTAATCTTTTCCTTTGCCTAATGTATGTGCAATTTCTTCACTTGTAG
Organism: Teleogryllus oceanicus; assembly: GCA_964035755.1. NCBI lineage: Eukaryota > Metazoa > Arthropoda > Insecta > Orthoptera > Gryllidae > Teleogryllus > Teleogryllus oceanicus. The sequence continues at coordinate 28,560,899 of CAXIVR010000012.1, read as the reverse complement.
TTTGAGCTGTCCATTTTTATTTTCTTTCTTCACAAAAATCTTGAAATTGCTTCCACATACCTTCTCTGCTTCTTTTACTGTTTATCTGCACTGAATCTTTAATAATACATTTTATATCAAAGTTTTAAACATGACCAAAACGACACATTTGAATTTTATATTGATGCTCACAAGCTATTTTGGGCCTAAAACAATTACTACACTTATCTTAGAAAGGTAAACAAGTGGTTTCAGCGGCGTGCACAAGGTAAACAAAGTAACAATCATACGGCGATAGTCATCTGAGATTGGTTGGATTTGAATATATTCTTGCTTATCATTGGTTACGTCACGGAGAGACATGAGTTAAATAGTCATTAAAAACACTGAACTGAGCTGAAATGGGCAGTATGCAACCCACCACAATCATTCATTGTTGCAGCGTCCCTGCTCGCGTTGCGCCTGATGCACTACATAGTTATAGGTGCCTTTTTTAACCCTCCGTGCACCACGTGGGGTCTAACAGACCCCAGTAAAATAAAACTGTAACTCTGTAAAACGGTGAAAATGTAACTCTTTGAATATTCGCGCGGCGGCACTGACGCTTTGTGTAGCTGGAGGTGCGGTGTTACCAAACCCCTTACTTGTTGCAATTTAGTGGTCGCCTGACCGCGAAGAGTATAAACGCTTGTTAGTGAGTCAGGGTCCCGCAGACCCCACGTGGTGCAGGACGTTTTTTGTTTCTTATTATGTATAAATTTAAATTTGTTGTTTCTTATTAATAATTTTTTTGTTTCTTATTATGTATAAATTTAAATTAAACAATGTAAATATGCTTCTAATTACTTTCTCTAAATATAGGCTAAGCCATAGAAAAGTGCACTTCAAGTTTGTAAAAAATACTTCAATTTTTCTTTTCTTTGTATTTAAGTAGTAAAATGATGATTTGATTTGACAAGTTTGTTTCATTTTATCCAAAAGTAACTCAAAAGTATTATCCGTACATAATATAAACAAATAATTAAATATTACGCAATCTGTATTCCGATAATGAGTGGGGTCCAGGAAACCCCACATGGTGCAGGACGTAACTTTTATCCACGTGGTTTACGGAGGGTTAAAAAAATTGTTGCGTCTACACCTGGACGCGTCTCCAAGCACCTTAAGGGGCGTTGAGCGCTTTGCACCGGGCAATAATCCTGCATTAATGTGCTTTATTTCAATTTTGTCAAGTCTCGTCACGTCCCAGTCAGTCAGTGCCTTTTATCCCTTCGGTCAGGGGCTCGACGCCGTTAGATCCCGGGCTTCCTGGCCGGTCACCCAACCACGAACCAGCGAGTCTCGAATTCACTTAATCTTCGTGACTTCACGGAGCGTAGTAAACGAATTCGGCTAGTGCCGCCGGCTTTTGGAGAACACCTTCCCTAGGCAATTCAGTCAAGTGAATTTGATACAGGTTTTAGTGAGTTTGTTCTTACTGACTGGAATGACACAAATTTGATGAAAATTGAAAAAAGCCCGAAATTTGTTTGGCGTCTTCCTACAACTATAATATTGATGAGAAAGATTTTTTCCTTCATTAAATCTGTTCCTTAAAGCCAGATCTTAAATAAATGCAATGAAGTTCAACTTTTCGAAAAGGCACCTATAGCTGAGTAATCCACCAACCGCCACGCGAGCAGAGTCGATGCAACAATGAATGATTGTGGCGGGTGCCCATTTCAGCTTAATTGAGTATTTTTTAATGATAATTTTTCTTCCTTTTAAGATAGCACCAAGAAAGTGTAATAGTTTCTAGAAAGTCCTGAAAACAATATTATAACAGATTTTCATAAGTTTAAAAAGGATGCCTTGCAAATAATTGCGTTTTAAAGACGTTTTTTATTGCTATATGCCAAGAATAACACGATATGAAATTGTCATTTAATGAATAATTGTACTACGTAACTTATATATACTCAAAAACGTTTAGAATTTGTAGAAACGATTATATGAGGGCAAAAAAATTAAAGAATATAGTGGTGTTTACAAGAAGTTTTAGATTTTAAGACTGCATTGTTGGCGAAGAATTATGAAATTTTAATATTGTACCTCAACGATGTTGGCATCATGGACAACTATATCCCAAAATATTTTCAAGTTTGAAGGAGTCCTGTCATAAAATCACCTTCTTTGTATGGAATGACTCCAATGCATTGATATTATCAATATTAGTTTTAATGAATTTACCGTGTCAGAGGTCTTCAATTTTTTCTGATATATCTATTTCTCTTTCTTCAAAATCTACGTTTTGTTCTCTTTGCAAGACGATTCATAATACTTCTTCCGATTTGGTTACACTGTGTAAATAACATTTTTTTATTGAAAGTATTGTAACTTTCTACTTAGTGTTTGATATTGACCAGTTCTGAGAACAATAGTATTGGGCAAAGTTTTGTGATATCTAGAGCGTGGACGTAATGGATGTAAAGTTATTAAAGTCTTCATTAGGCTGAAGTAATGTTATTTACAAAGTCATCATTGGAATGGGAGTACTTCGAAAAATTCTCTCACACAACAGTGAAGTAAGCAAGGGTTTTCTGCTCAATTAACCAATAAAACCGCTTCAAAAGTTTGTTCTAAAAGAATAGAGTTTCACGCAACAAAGCAGCTTAATAAGAGTAATCGTGAGATATTTCCTTTCCAAGAGTAATCGTGAAATAGCGTGGCATCAAACCATCGTGATTAAAAGTTAATAAATAATGAAGTATCGTATTCTGTAAGATAAATAAGGTTGTGATCCTTCATTTATATGTCTTTTAAATTAGAATTAAAAACATTTAACTGTTTTTTTTTTAATTACAGTTAGTACAAATGGGTGTACCAGATGTTAGAATTCAACCATGTGTACTATACTGACTCTACGTGAATGTTATATATCACGGCGCTGAAGCCTAATATACGTATTTATAATACCTTTATACAAGTTATTTAAAAGAGTTATGATAGGTTGATATTGTGGTAAAAATAATCCACATGTTATACTTGGGGCCTAAATTAGAACTTTAAGTAGGAATCCTATCTTGAGTTAATCTAGAAGTGTTTGCGTGTGTTCTGTGAACAATCTGCACTACGGTCTGACCACACTACATCTCATAATGTCTGGTCTATAAATCATACTCATTTACCAAAGGATTTTTGCCGGTTTACGTTTCTGATTGTACAAAAACGTCATTACGACATGCTCTACCTATAAGAACGCTACCGTCTGTTCATTCTCCTTGTGACGGATTGCATTCACGACGCTAAGACCGTAAATATTACAGCTAGTTGTTATACACATAAATAGGCCAAATAGGAGTCCTCTGAGATATTACAAAGTCTTCATTATTCAATTCCTACTTCTTGTATCTGTCTCTCTTTATTCACCGCAGAGGGATTTGCTTGCTTACATCAAAGCCGCAGAAAAGAAACTGGAGTACGGCAGGGAAAATCTCTAAAGGATAAATCTTGTGCCGTGAAGAACCTAATACTCTCACAAAACATTGAATTTTGAGGATACTTTACATGAAGCAAAAATTTTCGTTTTTAAGTGTCTGCCCGATTTGGGTCCAAACGGCGCTTCTGTGGCTTAGTGACGACGAGTTAACTGTTAAGATCGCAGTTCGGGTCTCGGAGAGGAAACAAAATGCTGGTTGAAAACACTTGTGCAGATTTATGTAGTATAATACTATAACCAAGCAGTTATAAATAAAGCGAAGAATTATGTGCTTTTGCAGCTCCACGTGTTACATATTTGTTACATATTCTTATGGATTTACCTGTCACAAATTGCTTAGTATATTCACAATGTAAATAACTTCTTATAGCTTCTTAACTTCTTAGCTTACAAGTAAATTATGATAGAACATATAGTTAGCATAAGATACAATATAAATAACACCACAAATACAAATAATACAGTGACATAATACCAAATTATATAATTAAATTAGAAACATTAGATACAGAAGAGGACATATAAATTATATACAAAACAAGCTGTATTCAGTGAGGCTAGACGCATAACAGATAAAATAAGGTCATTTCTTATTTTAATTGATAAAATAAAGTAATACAGAAGTTTTGGTCTTTCAGAGCTTAGATTAACAAAACAATTGGTAAATCATAATGAATAATTGTAATATGGTTCTCTAAGCTCTTTATGATTGGGCACTCACATAAAATAAGATGATTTTCTTCAGTATTCATATTACATATCGAGCATATTGTACATTAATACATATTATTGTGTATATTTTGTCGTTTCATACTACATATTAATCCGGACTCTGCTCATGTATGGTATTGGGTGTGTGTGTGTCGCAGGTGGCGCGGAAGCGTCCCCGCCCAGGCAAACAATTACGTTTTTTAAGCGTCTTCCCGATTTGGGTCCATAAGGCGCTTGGGTCCATAAGGCGTAGTGGCATGAGTGACAATGTAACTCTTAGGATCTAAGTTAGGGCCTCGGAGCGAAAAAAATGATGGTTGAAAACACTTTTGGGGGTTTATGTAGTATAATATTAAAGCCAAGCAGTTAGAAATAATGCGAAGAACTGTGTGCTTTTGTAGCACCACTAGTTATAATGTAGCATTACTTCGTAGAACTACTAGTGTATATTTGTTGGGCATTATTACATAATTATTATATATTACATATTTGTTACATGTTTTAATAAACATTTATGTATATATTTTATTTATATATTATATTTAACATATTATACGATATATTATTTTATATATAATATAATATTTTATATTATATTATTTTGACCGGGAGCAGTAGCTCAGTACATCAACTGATGTCACTGCAGCGCCTCTCACCGTGTGGTCCTAGGTTCGATTGCCGACGGCGGCATGATTTTCGACACTAGCTTTTCAGCTAGGTCGAAATCAGTCGCTGTCTGGAGGAGAATCTTAGCGGCCGGCTTCTTTGATCGGTAGATTTCCGTGGTTTCTTGATTAACACCAAGTGAATGCCGGAGCAGTTCCCTATCAAACGGGCCACGGACCGCGCGCGATCTTTTTCTCTTCCTTGTCCTATCCTCTCCCATTACACATACACACATTTACACTGACATACAAACAAATACCACATATTCCGGGAGACCGGTCAGGAGCTTAGAGCTTGTCCCGGCTGGCGCGGTGCCCCGCTGGTGGGAGAGTCCCGGTTAGGGGGAAACCCCACTAGCCGACGGTAGGTCGGCGCCGGATTTCGCCATCCAGCGAGGGAAGATCACCACCATTTCCCGAGGAAAAAAATGCACTACACTTACGGGACTAATGACAAAAGCAGTTGACGCGCCTGGAATCACTAATTAACCAACCAACCTATATTATTTTGTGTGTATATATATATATATATATATATATATATATATATATATACACACACACATACACACACATTTTGTTACTTTATTATTATTATTATTATTATTATTATTATTATTATTATGTATATATTTTGTCGTGTCATACTCCATATTGTTCCGGACTGTACTCATGTGAGGTGTTTTGTGTGTGCGTTGCAGGCGGCGCGGGCGCGTCCCCGCCCAGGCGCATGAGTCCTGCTGCCGGCGGCGCCCGCGACTCGGCATGGCGCACGCGTGGGCCTGCCTGCTCGCCCTCTGCAGCGGCGCGCTAGTCCCCCCCCCCCTGCCCCTCTGCGTCTCGGACGCCGGCTCCGCTAGCCGTCTCTCGGGACGCTACGTTGCGAAGGGCGGTGTCGGCCTTTCTCGAGAGTCCGCAGCTGAGCTGGGCGTCCGAAACATATGAAGAGTTTCTCGAAAAAACTGCGTAAGTTCAAATTTGAGAAAATGAAGTTAATTTCCCCACCTTTTAAATTGAACATTTTTATGCGTCAGAGATTCATATCGACTCGGCCTGAAGCCCCTGAGTCTCAAATAAAACGAGCAAAGTAAAATAGGTGACCTAGGAAGGCGATTTTTGCAGATACGCGGTGTTTTCTCATTTCCTACGATTTTTTTATAGTTGCTGTTTTTTCGAGAAGCCCTTCATATGAAATTGCATCTTAGTAAACGGCGAGATGCAATGAAATAAGAGAGTGTGGAAAGCTGTTTTATTTATTTTCGTTTGATGTTATCTGATAAAACAATATTCAGTAATTTTGTGTACAGAGCAGCGTCTGTGTCTCGAATCCGTGGGCAAGGAGTAAATTGTGAAAAATATTTGGACTTATTGAGTTAACAGTTAGCAGTCTGCCGTTTATTTGCCAGATTGCACTCACCGAGTTTGTGCCTACGGAAATTATTACTTTCGTTTCAATAGATTTATGGGACAGAATTGCGACAGAGAATGTGATATCAAACGACATCTGGTCCTACTGCTCAGCCACCTATGATTTTCGAGTTGAGATCCTATCGGGATCTATCGGGGAGTCAACGTTGTAAAGCAAAGCGCCGGACTTCTTCTCAGACTTAAGATGTGGCCCGAAAGTGAGTCTATTGCGTCTCAGTGAACAGCGAGATGCAATGAAAAGAAATTTAGTGTGATATGTTTCTGTGCTTTCAGGTAGATTTCGTGAGGCAAAGGCCGAATGTCTGCAGTTAATTCAATTCTTTCAGTGTGAAACAGAAATATCAAATGTAAAGGGCAGAATAAAAGTTTGACTTACCATGAACTTTGTCTTATGGAGGTTTCAGTTGCCTAACATATTTTTAAGCAATATGTCCCTGTTACCTCACTTATAAAATTGTCGTTTGTGAAAAATTACGTTCTCTTCGAGTCATTTTATTTACCCCTGGTTCCGTATGCAAGGTTAAAGTTCATCCACCTTTGGAGAAAACCACCTAATTTTTTGTGCCTTGGATACCTGCAAATTGTTGAAGATTTCCAGAGTTCTCTGCTACGAGTCTCCCCAAGGTCGGCGGCTGAACATGTGTCTTATCTCTACCCACAAATATTCACCTTAATTAATTCGATTCAATTAGTATGGTGATGTTATGAGGAGTATTAAGTTATTTAAAATAATTGCAGTTCAATTTATGTTTTATGCACATTAAAAATGCTAGGGACGTATTTCTCTCGCCATATTCTTATTCAAAAAATCTATTAAGTTTGTTAAGAGACATTTTATCTCTTATGACACAAGCTTGTACAGACACGGTGACATTTCGTTCACCTTTTTCTCATGTTCTCTAGTATTTGCATCACTGAATTCTGCACTGTAAATCGCCGGTCGAGACTGTCATCTTGAATAACACTAACCGAGATGCGCATCAGTACTTCATGAAAACACCGTACGTGTCAGTAAAACGGGGCAAAAAACGAGTGTAGAATGTTTTTATTTTACTACTGGTTATGTATGTGGCTCTTCCGGGCTTACCACGACGTGCTATGCCAGCAACTCTCATTGTTACTGTCAACGCGGCGACGCTAACGCTAGCGGACCGCAGTGGCGACACAGAAAAGCAAAACGCTCCCCTTCTGGAGACCACTTCACAGCCACTCTCTCCGGGAGTCAACTGGGTTCCTTACAGAGAACCTTTGCTCTTTCACTACTCGTCAAGCGTGCTTTCCAGCACCCCTCTGACATTTTTTGCTTACCATACCGCCGCCGTGACTTAACATTCCATGTCATACCGATAGGAGTTTCTCTCCGTTATAGTTTTTGTTTGTTATTTATTGTAAATGTATGTATGTTTTTTAACATTTTGAGTCGACTGTTCGACTTAATCGACTTGCTTATTGCGATCTCCGAGCCTGGATCTAGTTTAATTCCTAGGCTGGGGGGAGGGGACAGAGACATGTGAATGCAATGCATTCTCTTCATCGTAACTAGCAAACTTCACCTACCTGAGCTTTTCTTCGTCACACGTAGAAACTGAGACGATTTTAAAGAAAAGCTACAACTGTGTACATTTATTGTAAATACTTTGCTAAGTTGTTAGTTGAAAATAAATAATCTTTTAATTTTAAGTGTTTCTATGATTTACGCACACAAACGCTTTTCAAAAATAACTCAATAAATTTAAGGCAAAGTGTGGGACAATCGAAAGAAATCTTCAGAGCGCAGTAAGGAAAGACATGGTGATGGAGGTTTCTGTTCTTGAATATGGTAGCAAAAATTGGAATACAAACCGTTCGGACAGAAGGAAAATTGAAGCAGCTGAAATGAGATTTCTAAGATCTGTTGCAGGATACACCTTTCTAGACTACACAAGAAGCGAAGACATCAGAAACGAATTCATAATTTTTAATATTTCTATAAATATAAAATATTCAATTATTGAAGTAGTCAGACCAAGTAGACGGAGAGAGTAGATGTAGAGTGTAACAAGTACATGGAGAGATGATCTAAGCGAAGGAATAGGCCTATCATCGTAACGATGATGATGGTCATGAGGATTGTGATGATAAAAATGATAACGCATTTCACTATTTACTATTTTGGCATTAAATAAAGATTTCATTTTTTATTACATTACATCCTTAATATCTCTGATCTGAAGTGGAAAAGAAAAATTCGAGTTACCGTGTATTTCCACTTATGTGTTCAAGTTTCTGGCCGTATAGAGTTCGCAGGGAAGGTTAAAAGAGCAAATGAAAATATCGAAGCCGATTTGAAGTGAAATTATACGTATTGGAAGTACCAATCAATGGGAAATATCTGTTGGAATGATTGATATTCAATCTGTATCATTTTATTATTGAGGTATTATAATACATTCTCCAAATAACAATGATGCATTATTCACCCAATTCACCCAATAAAGATGATGCGTTATTGCCGTTCGTTATTTATATAAATGACGATTAGACGATTATACTTCAAAAATATATGTATCTGATTATAATCACAGTTGTCACCAAAAACTACTTCATCTATGGGAGAGAAAGAATCAAAGGACACTATATATTTTTCAGTCTAATATTTACTCAAATTGTCATTTAAATAAGATCATTGGAGGAGAGCAATTCTGCTCATTTAAGCAGTGTGTCTGTTTACATAACGTACACTTTGGAATTCTCAACCGTTCGCTGAGAAGCATTGAAAATTATATTCTCATCACTTATTTTAGTGATGTAGTGAATTAGTAAGTAATGTTTTCCGCCAAAATGACGGGTTTTCGACTTCATTTTGTAAATAAAAATCAATATCTTTCGTTAAACGAGAATATTGATAAGTTTATGAACAAAATTTTAAACAAACTATGATGGTTGAAAATTCGTTTAGTAGTCACGTCTGTAACTACTCAAGAAGTTTCTTCTTCAAAGCTCTAAATATATTTTGACAAAATAGTCGACAAAAATGTATCAGTCAATCAAAATAAATGAGCATGCTCTTTCGATAAAAGGGGATTAAGTCCAAAGAGGGGACATTATCATTCTACAGATGATTCTATTAAAAAATGCAAGTAATTGTTATAAGTATTTATCGGTTAGATAGTTTCATTTGTCTCACTATAGAACATGCCTTCCTGCAATTTTACTATAATATTATTTTGCTTCTTTTTGAAGTTATTAAACTACCTTTCGTGCTTATTCTTAGAACATGACGCGGATGATTAGTTTATTTAACGCTTAGTTAATTCATATTAATATAAAGTAAATTCTAGAATAATAGATTGATCAACTTTTTAGAAATATTTTTGTGAAACCAAATGTGAAATTAAACGTAATCTGTCTCGAACATTTCCTCGGCGCAAAACCATTGCGTGGCACCGCCCGTCTGCCCGCCCGTCTGCCCGCCCCACTGCCCGCCCGTCTGCCCGCCCGTCTGCCCGCCCGTCTGCCCGCCCGTCTGCCCGCCCGTCTGCCCGCCCGTCTGCCCGCCCGTCGCCCGCCCGTCGCCCGCCCGTCTGCCCGCCCGTTGCCCGCCCGTCTGCCCGCCCGTCTGGGCCCGCCCGTCTGCCCGCCCGTCTGCCCGCCCGTCTGCCCGCCCGTCTGCCCGCCCGTCTGCCCGCCCGTCTGCCCGCCCGTCTGCCCGCCCGTCTGCCCGCCCGTCTGCCCGCCCGTCTGCCCGCCCGTCTGCCCGCCCGTCTGCCCGCCCGTCTGCCCGCCTCGTCTGCCCGCCCGTCTGCCCGCCCGTCTGCCCGCCCCACTGCCCGCCCGTCTGCCCGCCCGCTGCCCGCCCGTCTGCCCGCCCGTCTGCTCGCCCGTCTGCCCGCCCGTCTGCCCGCCCGCCTGTCTGCCCGCCCGACTGCCCGCCCGACTGCCCGCCCGACTGCCCGCCCGACTGCCCGCCCGACTGCCCGCCCGACTACCCGCCCGACTGCCCGCCCGACTGCCCGCCCGCCGTCTGCTCGCCCTGGCGCCGCCCCATGCCGGCGAACGACCTGGTCCACGCCAGCGTCACAAAGCTCAGAAAAGAGAGGGAGAAGAGTGTGGAGGAGAGGACAGCCTAGGTGGAGGGCGCCACCCTGTAATTCGGCTTTTGCTTTTTTCAACGCGGTGCCGACCGGCGTGGGGCGGCGATCGGGTGGGCGGCAACCAACGTCCTCTCTTTTTTCATGCCTTTTTTCTTCGTGCTTCATTCTTTCCTACGGATCTCTGAATACCTGTTTCATTCGTCTTCTCTATGACTTTTTTCTTCATGCTCTTTTTACATTCTTTCTCTTTTTTCTTTTTTACTGTTTTTCTTCCTATTTTCTCCTTCCTGCTTGTCTTTTCCTTTTTTATTTTTTTCCTTTTTTTCTTTTTTTTTTTTGTCCTTTACCTCACTTTTTTTTCTCCTGGTGTGCACATTACATCCTGGTTTGCACATTGCACATTACACATTATATCTCTTTCTTTCGCAATCCCTAACTCACTGTGTCTTCAACACTAATTTATTCATTATTTTCTGGTAGTTCTTATTTAATCTTTCTACCGCTTTTATTTTATCGCTAACACATGCTTTTTTGTCTGAATCTCTAGTTTATTCCCATTCTTCATCTTCAACTTTCTGCATTTCCTTTTATTTTGTTCAACTGTGATTATGGTGCAGTCGACTTCAGTTAAGGAGAGACCGCGTTTCCCCATATCACTGACTTAATTCGACCAAATCGTTGGACTCGCTTATGAGTTTCGTTTCCCTCTTATTCAGTGACTAGTGTGTTTAGGTCGGAAAATGAGTTTTTGATGAGAAAACAAAATAGAAACGATTATGAAGTTAGGTAATATCTTGAACGCAAATACTTCCTGGTTCAATTAAGATACATTTTTCAGGCCTTTTCTGTCTAGGCCAATTATTATGATTTATGTTTCCTTCTGGAGGAAATAAACTTACTTAAGAATGATAGAAAAACAGTAAACAAAATATCAGTAGCTATAAAATCACTTAAAAATAACGGAAAGCACAAAAATGTAATAAACTAATCTTCTTATTTGTGGGTTGAATGATTTAAATAAACTAGACCTACGATAAAGTGTGAAAGTTTTAATTTTGGTATTTGAAATTTGCTTCTCATATCTTCTCAAGAGAGTGAGGATTAGAAAAATTAAAAAGTGTGTACCAAAACCTTGCGCAGTTCACCTGTACTTCCCTTGATACACTTCATTAATCAACATCTTCCGCCGATTTCAACTCGCGACGGTAAAATAACAAATACTGTGAGTAGAGAGTTTCGAAGAGACTATTTCGTGAAAGGAGAACAATAAAGCTATTCTGGCCTTCAGGAGAAAGATCTTTATTACGAATTGCAAATGTGAGGCTTTGCAAAGCGGCCAGATCAATTGTTCCTGGCACACACAGGAATTCCTGCACACGATAGAGTCCGGAGGCAAGGCACTTGCGTGAGAGTCAAGTGTTCGTGTCTGTAGATTCAGGGGGCCAACGGCTGAGAGATTTGTGCTGAACCAATGGAATTTTCTCCCTTAATAAAATAATAATAATAGTATTAATAATAGAATTCGAGAATGTGAAAATAATTTATAATATAAATGAAATAAATGATTTTAATTAAAAGTCTATCTCGGTAGATCATGTCAACTTCTAGTGGTGCGATCTGTGAAGGAAATCAATACTATAATCGGCAATAATTTTGGTGGTAAATTCCTTCGCTCCGACCGCCCATCATGCATATATCAAACTCGATAAATCACAGCAATTCTTCATTCCCGGTCGCAGTATATAAAACGACATTACAGTGTTTTGTAGCATTGATACCTCGAAATACGATATCACGATTCGTTGATAAGTCGAAGAAACGTTTCTTTCCAGAGTCACATCAAAGACATGGAAGTTTGTGCGTTCGTCTGTGAAGGTTCGTGCGTCACCTTTAAACATCCAGGGTTGCATCGGAGGCGGAGCCTTGCTTTGCTATGCCCTGTCCTTCCGCCCATCCCACATCCACCCCGCCCCACCCCCAACCCCTCCACGCCTCTGTCCCCCCTGCTGCGTCCCGCCCCGTCCCTCCTCCACCCGTCCCCCTCCTCCTGTCCCGCCCTCGCCACGTCCCTCCTCCGCTCCGTCCTTCCTTCCTCCGCAACCGCCCCTCCTTCGCACCGCCCCTGCTCCACACCGCCCCTCCTCCGCACCGTCCCTCCTCCGCACAGCCCCTCTCCACACCCCCTACTCAACACCGCCCCTCCTCCGCACCGCCCTCCCTCCACCCCTATTCCGCACCGCCCCTACTCAACACCGCCCCTCCTCCGCACCGCTACTTCTCCCTACCGCCCCTATTCCGCACCGCCCCTACTCAACACCGCCCCTCCTCCGTACCGCCCGTACTGCACCGCCCCTGCTCCACACCGCCCCTCCTCCGCACCGCCCCTACTCCGCACCGCCCCTACTCCGCACCGCCCCTACTCCGCACCGCCCCTACTCCGCACCGCCCCTACTCCGCACCGCCCCTACTCCGCACCGCCCCTACTCCGCACCGCCCCTACTCCGCACCGCCCCTACTCCGCACCGCTACTTCTCCGCACCGCCCCTACTCCGCACCGCTACTTATCCGTACCGTCCCTACTCCGCACCACTACTTCTCCGTACCCCCTACTCCGCACCGCTCCTACTCCCACCGCCCCTACTCCGCACCGCCCCTACTCAACACTGTCCCTCCCCACTTCGTCATGCACCGCCTCTTCCCTCCACCGCTGCGTCCCGCTCCTCCTCCACACCGCTCTCGCCTCGCCCCGTTCTCGTCCCCTCCCTCCTCCGCTCCGCCTCTCCCCTCTTTTCCCCGCCCCTGCGCTTGTGACGCGCTGTGGTGTGCAGTGCTCTGCGGCTCAGCTGATTAGTCCCAGCGAGGCTTCTACTGTTCCGCTGTGCCGCTGCCGCCGCGGCGCTGTCGTGCCTCCGGGGAGCCTTCGCCCCTTCTTCCCTCACTTTGCTGACACCGTGACCTCCGCGCAGCAGGCCGCTGCTGGTGACCCGCGTAGTTTTGCCTCATTATTCTTCGTGTCGTCTGCATTGCCCTCAACAACAGCATGACGGCAACGGTACATTGTATTGCTTACTATAATGTATGCTGCATTATTCCGTGAAAAAATATTCCCACAACGCCATTTGTTCACCAGTTTTAAAACAAAAATGTTAATGTTTATTGCTTTTGCAGATTTTACATTAGTTTTGACTTGCTCTGCTCTGTTGCGATATTTTTGCACGAGTCATAATATGTGTTTTTATTATATTGCTTCGTACTCGTTTTCCTTGGTAAATATTTTATTTTATTTCTTCACGCATAGATCCTCCGCCTATTACAGTCATGGAATTATTCATCATTTTTCTATAATTTTTTGTTTTCTGTACAGCATCTTGTTTACTTTCTTTTCTTTATTGCTACTTTTTATTCGCTGCGTTTATTTCTACTACTTTTTATTACTACTCTTATTAGCTAACATTTTTCATTTTTTATACCAAAATGATTCATATTATCACCTGCCAGAGTGAAACTAATTGTTTTTTTTATTCGGGTTACGGTTACACTACTTCCTTATCTGTATCTTTAATTGCTTCACTATACATCTATTATTAAATTTCCCCTTCTTTTTATTATTTTTTTGGTTAATTCCTTTTTGTTCACACGTATTATCTTTTTTCCATTTTAGGATCAGTTTTCTCTTTGGTTTCTCCGAATCCGCTTCACCTTCTTTCTTCCCATTTCGCTTCCCCTTCCCCACTATCAACATGCCTCTTCACATTCTTAAAACAAGAAGAAACGTCCCCTTCTCGTTACCACACCTCTCCTTGTTGATGCTCGTCCTATTTTTCATCTTCGCCATCACATTCTCCCTGCTTCTTCTCCAATCGCTCTTCCTGGAGTTGGTACAGATTTTTCTGCAACGAGTTCTCTTCCGCTGTTTTCTCTGTTCTCTCCCACACCACTTCTCACACCTCATCCCTTCTTCATTGCCAGTTGCCCTTTCCCCATCTCTCCCACAATATTATTTCTCTATTTCCTCAATCACAGCTTTCCATCACCTCCCTATTTTGTGTTATGCACCTCAATGTCCATTTCTTCCCTTTCATCTCAACCATCCTCCCCCCTCATCTCCCCCACCCTTTCCCACCTTGTCCTTATTATTCCGCTCCATTTTCTATTCCCAACGATATTTTTATCTTCCCCCTAATCCACACCTTGCACCTCCCCTCCTCTCTTTCCCATTTCCTCCTTCCTCATTTCTCTTTCCTTTTCTCACTACCTTTCCTCATCCTTGTCTCCCGCTTCGCCCCACACCACCTCTCGCGCATTTCCATCCCCCGCCCCACGCCTCCTCCCGCCCTCCCCACCTCACCGCGGCCTCTAGCGGGCTCCTCGCGTTGCCTTCTCGCGAATCCGCAGCGAGCCGCGGTCGATCTGCTTCGTTAGCGTCGCGTGCCGGAAGTCGGCAGGCTTCCGGCGTGACGTCAGAGGCGGGAGGGGGCGGGGCGGCGCGGCGCGGGGAGAGGCTCCGCGCACTGTGCCGCGGGCGTCCGCCCCCGTGGGTGGGTGGGTTCGGCAGGATTCGTTCTGTGCCCTGTGCAAAGGCCACGTCGCGTCGTCTGACTCGCAAATGAAATGAGCACATTCGGAATCGGAGCTTCAAAGGAAGCGGACTCCGCGATACAAGAGTGTTTTCAAAGTTTTCCGTATTCTTGAAGCAAATTACACATATTCAAGCTCTGTGTAGTTCTCGGAGCCGCGTACTGAGAAAGTGCGATAAGTAAGATTAGTCTTGAGAGAAACTGAGAAAGTTTTTAAAGCTGGGAAATATTCAAGAGGAAGAAGATGAATGTATAATGAAGAATTTCCTTGTATACGAATGTAAGTTTCTAGAACTGACGGCTCCGTGGG
Source organism: Teleogryllus oceanicus (assembly GCA_964035755.1). Taxonomy (NCBI): domain Eukaryota; kingdom Metazoa; phylum Arthropoda; class Insecta; order Orthoptera; family Gryllidae; genus Teleogryllus; species Teleogryllus oceanicus. The sequence continues at coordinate 28,545,678 of CAXIVR010000012.1, read as the reverse complement.
CTAAGTCTGGTTCATCTCATGAGATACATCAGATAGAAGGATCGCGCCCTAGAATTGTTACTTATCGTTTACATCTCTACATAACAACACTTAGCATTACAGGATGTTGCCGAAACAATGTGGTTTTAAAAGCTTTATAAGTGCAATATCCCAGTATTAAATCACTTATAAAATTTATTTTATCTAATTTCACTACATAACAAGATTAAAAATGTCACAGTTTCACATTTTTAATTTGACTGGCTTTCTTCTTCTACTTGCAACGTTCTTCTTCTTTAATTTCACCAGGATAACAGAATAACTTCTTAAATATACTTACAAAATGGGTTTTAAGAGAATATGATGGGCACACTCATGTTCATCATTTGAAAGCTGATACAAATTCATATTAAGCAATGCTACTATTTTTAATATAATTATGAACAAAATATTGCACAAAAATCTCTAACTGAACTCACATATTTTATTCTCTCTCAAAATTCACTGGATGTTCGATATTTCTTTAATCGTTCAATAAATTTCCAATTTAATTATTACCAGCAAGACGAGTTTTAAATTGTCAGTGACAAAGTCTAAAATTTCGAAACGTCCCGTTCTTATGATTTTTTTTCGCGCTTGTTTTGTCCAAGGCTTTAAAAAGTTGCTTTTAGTTTCATATGCAAAAGGGTTATAAATATTTTATCCAAAACTGTCAGTGAAATTTGTTAAATTTTGTCTTGGCGCTAAAATTATTTTCAGCAATGATGCAAACTCCTAGATCTGGAGACTCATTCAATAAGAACGATAATGTACAGAATCATTTTTTGATCTATGATATTACTCTGATGGTACTCATTCGGTACAATTGGCCAGGCGGCACGGGTTTCATTGCTGATGAGTGACGAAGGCATGAGATAGCTGTATTTTTTCTTATTAAATCTGGATATTTACTCAGATAAAGAATGAATAATTGTAGTAACCTCGTTGTTCAAACCAAATCATAGGAATTCCAAAATGCTTAGATGAACGATCCCCTTGAACCAATTGCTTAAAAATTTACTCATAACGAACAATCTATGTGGCGCAAACGTTTCTCTTGATCCCTTAATTTAACTTTAAAATAGTCCAAATGCAAACTTTTGATAATTGAATAACATTTTTTTTTCGTATCTACTTCTTATATACACAAATCCACTGATGTAACAAACCAAATTCGGATTGTTCACTCAGCCTCTTCTTGAAATATCACTCTTTACATTGTATCACAAAGAAAACTGCAACTCGATACGCGTTTAAACACGGACCTTTCACACAAGACAATGACGTTACTCACAATATATATAACCTGTGTAGGAAGGTTTATAAACAATGGTGGGGGGCTAAGAGATAGGTAATTTTTGTTGGTGATTGTCGTCGTTAAGAATACCATGCTACGTAGCGGTGTTGAAGTACAGGCAGACAAACGAGTTCATTTTTGTAAGCCTCCATTCAAATAGTTTAAGAGCAAAGGAGCTAACTTTCTTGTGTCAAATGCAAAATATATCTACATGGGTGTTATGAATCCATGTTACTTAGTCTTTCAGCGAAACAAACAACAACAACAACATAAACCTAATAAAATTCCGTATTTTTCTTAACGTGAAGAAAGTAAAAATAGTAAACCATTTATATAGATGAGCTTCTAAACAACCAACTCAGATAATTATATTGTTTGTATACACTCTTTTTAGATGGATTAATACACTTAATTATAATTGGGCAGAACAATATAACGTAGGGGTGTCTTCTATGCAATTTGTTTTTGATATTTCAACCACCAGTGAACAGATACGAATTCACATTAAACAATTTGATGGCTTACGTACTTCGAACGATAATTAGAAGGCAAATCGATATTTTGGCTTTTCTGGCTCTTTCTTCTCATCTCCAAAGCATCAAGCATTTTCCTCACTTTCTGTAAACACATTGTAAATTCTTCAAAAATTTCGTAATTAATTATGTAAACGACTTCAATAGAAGCTTGCTTTCAATATTCCAGACTACTTTCTCTAATGAAATCTTCTACACTTCTATTCGCGTCAAAGAATCTTCAAAATGAGTGAAACTCTAGAAAACTTCAGCAACGACATGAAAAAGCGATATGTAATCTCTGCATGCAATGTAAAATAACATTCAGGTTGCTCCTATCGGACTGGCTATATCATAAGGAATTGCGTATTTGAATATAAAAAAGGAATACATACACGAAGTATTTGGTCACACTTAACTCGTAATAACCAAGCAAAGTTCCTCAAGGCGTAGCGCGGGAACTTCGTAGTCGGGAGGTCCGGGTTCGACTCCCGGACTGGCCATTCTGATCGGGGTTTGGTGGTTTCCCTTGGTCGTAAGCCGAACGCTTGGATGATTCAAAAGTCCACGTATACCTTTCATCATCATCTTCATCATCATTACCATCATCATCATCATCCTACAATCTCATTTGTCGTTTCATCCTTTTCACTTCATTCAGTATTCCCTGTGAAAAAGACAAGAGGTCCTTGCACTTAATGCAGTCTTAGTTGGGTAATAATAATAATAATAATAATAATAATAATAATAATAATAAAACTCTTAATATTATAAACGTTCAGTGTTCGCACGCTTGTAGGTGTGCGTGTTGGAATGAAGGATATGAATCCAGCCCGTTCGACGCGCAACGTCTTGTCCGTGACACCTTGTGTACTTCCACCCCGCTCCAGAGGAATCTTGGAAGCGAGTGAAAGCGCAAGCGGCGACAGAACTAAGCGGCTCGCGCTGTCTCGCCCATTTTTATGCAAATCGCGGCGCGGAGGCTCGGGTCGTGCTCCGTGCATTAGCCGCGACCGCGCGGAAGAAAAAACAAGATTTATAAGCGCCACTTAGCCGCCGCCGCCCGCGGCCCCCTGGGAATAATGGGGCGCTAATGGCGGTGCCAGCCCAGGTGGCGGTGGCGGCGACGGGGGGGGGGGTTGGCGGGCGGTGGGGGGGGGATGAGGGGTGGCGGGACCGGCGGGGCTGGGTCAACGGAGCGGGCGCGGGAGGGGGCAGCGGGGGCGGCGGGGTGTGCCGTGACGTCGGGGGGCGGCGGGGGTGGCGGGGGCGGCGACGGCGGGGGGCGGCGAGGGCGGCGGGGGTAGCGGGGGCGGCGGGGGCGGCGAGAGGAACGGAGTCGCCTCTCCTGGGAAACGTTCGTTCGGAATAGTGCTCTACTGCAAGTATTGCTGATCTGAAAAGAGTGGTATCTATTACGAAAAGTTTCGTACCTCGAGTTTTATTTAGCAGTATTAGTAAGTAGCAGTGAGAATAGTAGTCGTCGTTTCTCGATAAATAATCTAAATTTCTTTCGATCTTCCCAGGGATCTTCTTCTAGATCACTTGCCGCCATCATTAATCTTACGTTTTCCTCCCACTTTCTTCTTCTTCTTCCTCTATATCTTCGTTCTTCAGGCTGGTATTTCCACACCTTTGGCAGTCGCTCACTGTCCAACCTTCTTAAATTCTCATACCTTTATAGAGCTCTTCTATCAGTTCTAAGGTTGATTTTCCTGCTTCAATTATATTTGTTATTCTTCGATGTTTAATTCTTTCTTTTTTTATAACTTGACAACACTGCCTCCTTATAGTAATTGGTTATATAAAAATAGTTTGTCATTTTTCAACCTTGAAGATGGTGTATAAATATCACGCACAAGACTATTATTTTTAAAAGAAGTCAAAATCCAAAAACATATTTTCGCGTCAAATATGGCAAGCGTATCTAAAACGTAAACAGTCAGGTACTTGCAGTAAGTATTCCTAGTTTGTCACCGACGCATTGCTTGAGAACATCCGCGGAACTGCAACCAAAACATTTTCCATTCTGGGATATTGAAGCACGCACGCGACCGGACTCTGCAGCGGGCGCTTCCGACGACACCAGTCAACTTCCTGTTCCGGGCAGATATTTTCGTCCGCCGGTGCCGCGGCGGTGCGCGTCCTGGCGAGCGAACCAGTAGTCGTCGATGGCGGACGCGGGTGCGTGTCAACATGGGTGATGCTCGACTGTTCACACAGACCGGAAATGAAATTTCGCGCCCGCGCTTGAAAATGCTACCCAGCTCCTCTGGGACAATCCCCGATCCAAAAATCATAAAAATAAATTAGTGGCGCTATATCATGTTTTCTCCAAGTATACGTTATGGTTATATGTAGTTTTGAGAAATGTGCTAAAATGTAGTAGACTTATTTAAATAACTATCTCACATTTTCTCTCCCTTACTTGGAGCGAAATTTATTCTTTCGTCGTTTTTTCATCCCTCAGTATGACCTCGGCTTGGCACGATTAATCTGAAGATATTTTTTTACAATTATGTCGTTGTTGCTCCTAGATTATTGGTGTACTGATTACCGTGACTGGTTTTGTAGATTTTGGTAATACCTTTTAACACTTAAAATATGTTTGAAATGTTTAAATTTTATTACCAGCATAGTTTTACTTTAACATTTTAGTATTCGCTTTAAACAGCAAAAATGTTGCTGAACAAATTGTTTCCTATAATTCCAGCTGCTCAAAAACAACAAAAATTTCCCATAACACTGCAATAAATTAAATATTTAAACAAAAATAATCATCACAAATTCTACAATAGCAGTGTAGTGTGTATTCAGTACAACCGTTCTTTTCGTATTAGGAGTATTAAAAAATATTGCTGTTCCAAAAAGCAACACCTAAATTGCAAATATTTAATAGCGTGTGGCCTTTTCCGTAAAGCCTTGCTGTTGCGTAACATCAAATCTGTAGGAAGCAGTGACGTAATGTAAATAATAATTCAGTCGATTCACAATGAATGAAAATAGACGGAATAAAACAATGAATTTTTTGAATTTTTCAATGAAAGTTGAAACTGTTGGACATTGTTGAACTAAAAATTAACAGCAACACAACATATATCTACCCGTGGTGAAACTGTTAAACAGCAATATTTTTACGGTTTGTGAAAGCTTTTAAAAAGTTTCCGATAAATGTTCGTTTAAACGCAACCTTATAACTAATTAATCCCCTAATGTAAAATAAATACATAAATATTGAATAAAAACATTAGATTCAATTTAAAGTGAAAATAATGGTCAGAAAAAAACGAAAAACAAATTGTGTCCAAAATATACTCCTTAAGTATTCTAAAGGTGTATATTTGCTCAAGCCTCCGAGTGTAGATAGTAGATGTAGATGAGATATGATTTGGATAAGGATTAGTAGTGTGGAAAATGATGGTAGTTACTTAGTTTTAATTTTCCGTAAATTTGGTTTTTGTACATCATCGTTAATGACGCAATCGCTTGCGGCGGTGGCTGAATTTTTGCGAAACGTGTTGTTCAGAGTCTGCCGCAAGGATTTTGTTGGTAATGTCATTGTAGGTTTGATAGAACAGATTAAAGTACATTGAAAACCGATATGTCTGTTTTTATCATTTCAGTAATCATATTTCCATGAAATTGCGGAACTTGTTAATAATGCTAGTTAAAAATAAGATAGTTGAAATGTGATAACACATCCTCAATTATATCGTTCTTTATGTCTTTTATGTTTAAGTTATTATAATATTGACAAATGACAGGATTGATTTTGAGACATTGTTTTGCTTATTGAATTTTGGTTAAGTATTCGTTTACTTAACCAATTAAGGCAAACATTCAATGTATTCGTATCTATATGTGACACAATTAACAAAACAATTTTCAGGAATTGAAAATTTCACATTTTTCTGCCTTTAACTTTTACATCCAGTTAAGGATATGCATGTTTTTTTTTGTACTTTGAAGTTGTAAAGGAATCTAATAATATACGAAAAATTTGACATTGTAATTGACAGTAATGGCATTCAAAAAATTTGATTAACAAAAGTAATATTTAAGAAAATTTAATTATTCATTACACGTGGTAATTGGTAGTTCAACAGAAGTTAATCATGTTAGCAATTCACATGCTATAACTTGGAAACTATTACCAAAATAATAGTTTTATGATTATTACATTCGGGTGCTAGAATCTAGGGGACTCTCTCTACCAGCCTACTAATGTATATAAAAAATAGAGTCGATCTATTATAGTCGAAGTTTGAAGGTGCAGAGAAGTTTAGGTTTCTGAAAAAACAACGTACTGTGTATACAGCTCTAATGAAATATTAGAGTAAATTATTGAATCCTACTATTGGAATTGAATGTAAATTAATTCTATGAAGCATTCAGAATGTACACAGTTCTAACAACCACAATCCAAAAATATAATCAGTGAAACAAACTAAAATATTAGAGTAAATTATTGAATCCTACTATTGGAATTGAATGTAAATTAATTCTATGAAGCATTCAGAATGTACACAGTTCTAACAACCACAATCCAAAAATATAATCAGTAAAACGAACACCAACATATAAAAAAACAAGCACTCCATTCCAAACACGTTTCGGCCGCTCGTGTCATTTTTACCACGTCTCCCTGCTGCGAGACGTACATTCGGCGCGAGACGTACATTCGGCGCGCGACGTTAATTCGGCGCGAGACGTACATTCGGCGCGAGACGTACATTCGGCGCGAGATGTACATTCGGCGCGAGACGTACATTCGGCGCGAGACGTACATTCGGCGCGAGACGTACATTCGGCGCGAGACGTACACTCGGCGCGAGACGTACATTCGGCGCGAGACGTACATTCGGCGCGAGACGTGTATTCGGCACCCCGCAGCGTCGCGGCTACACACTCGCCAGCGCACGCGGCGCGCGCTCGCATGTCGCGAGCCCTTTGCGACGCGACAGCGAAGCCCTGTGGCGGCTGCGCTCGCAGGAGGAAACCTTGGAGCGAGGTCCGCGACCGCGGTGAAAAAGGATGAGCAAGGGCAAAGGAAAGGAAATGGTGGCGGCGGTGTAGGGTTGAAAATGGAACGAGCAGTAGTGTAGCTTCTGATAAAAGTGGTGGGACGGAGCTGTGGTGGTGGAGATGACGGAGGTCGTGATGCTGGTTGTGGTGGTAATAATGGTGATAGTGCTAGTGATGATAGTAATTATTGTCAATATAATGATGATTGTTGTGAAATTCTTGGGGATTGTTGTGAATACGATGGAGATTGTTGTGAATATGACGCTGATTGTTGTGAATACGACGCTGATTGCTGTGAATATGACGCTGATTGTTGTGAATATGACGGTGATTACTGTGAATATGATAGTGGTTTTTAGGAATTTTTAAAATTGTGATGGTAAAGAGAGTGTTCAAGGTCATAAGGATGATGCTTATGGTAGATAGATGATGATTGTGCTAATGTTAATTGTTTTATAATGATAGTAATAGTGGTGATAATGATTTTTACTAAGGCATTAGCGGTTGAAACGATTTCTTTAACCGTTGTATTTGTTCTTTATTTATGTGAAGCATTGGTAATGGGTGAGATCAAGCACAGCATGTTGTAGCGGTGACAGTGGTGTCAATTGAGGCGTTCGATAGCGATTGTGGCGTGGACTGAGATGGAGCTGTCAGCTAGGAGCTCCAATGTAGGGTCGACAGCTGCAACCACGCGGGCTGCACGGGTTGATCTAGTACAACAGCAACGTGGCAGTCGAGGATGACATAGAGTATGTAAAAATAATAACGTTAAAGATGCAGCGGGGTGTGCTGGTAAAAGAAAATGGGTTAACATAGGTATCATTGTACAGGCGATGATAGTGAAAATGTTGCTGTCAGGAGTGGCGCGATCGGTTTCTTCCTTGTCTCGTCGGGGGAGCCGGTGGGAGTAGATGGGCCACGGTATAGTAAACTGCACGAGTTGGAAAGGCATGGGGAAGGGGAGGGGAGAGAGCAGCGGCAATCGTCCGGGTGGTAAGAGAGTTGTGAGAGTGCGGGGTATGGCGTGATTGGCGACGCTGCGTGGGTGGGAAGTGATGGCTTGGCGGCGAGGGCGGCGATGATGACGACGACGATGACAACGACGATGACAACGACGATGACAACGACGATGACAACGACGATGACAACGACGATGACAACGACGATGACAACGACGATGACAACGACGATGATAACGATGACAACGACGATGACAACGACGATGACGATGACGGCCTGAGCGGCCAGGGATGTGAGAGTTGCGATGGGGGCGAGGGCAGTGAGGTCTGCGAAGGTGGTCAGAACGGCGAAGCGGCGAGGGTGCCTTGAACGCGGGGGCAATGAGGATGGCGGGGCGGTGGGGCCAGCGGTGGCGTCAGGGGTTGGCGGCGACTAGGGCGAGGTCAGTGAGGACGGGGGGGGGCGAGAACGGCGGGAGTGGCGGGGGCGGCGAGACCCGTGTGGGTGGTGAGGCTGGCGTGGGCTGCGAGGATGACGGGGACGGTGAGAACGTCGCAGGCGGTGAGGCTTCAGAGGAGGTGGGTCGTGGTGCCGAGGATGAGGCGACGGCGGCGCGGCGCGGCGTCCAGAGGGATCGGCGAAGCATCTGCAGGGGGAGCGAGCGGCGCGGGCCGCGTTCGGGATGCCGGGCACGCCTTGCCGCGTAGGCAACCCGCCGCGCGCTCTCGCCCGGCGGGCTGCCGCTGTCGCAGGCGCTGCGTTGAGCGCTCCGCCCTCGTTTTCGTTCCATCCGTCCACAATATTGCTTCTGCTCTTCCGGACGCTCCGCCTTTCCTTTATGGGCGACCCGTAACGTAGTGTCAAGAGCGCTTCCTAAAGCACAACGTCGAATCAGGGTCGTTACTTTAAACTGTACGCTGAAGATATTTTCATGCCTTTCACGAGGCTTCAGCGCCCATATCTACACAAGTCTTTCATTTAAAGAACGAAAAAATATTCTTCGTTTAATAGTAACATTCTGTTCACAGTACGCCACCTAGAAATAATTTTTGTATGAATAATAATATTTCTCACCACTATGCATGTCACATCTATTCTATTACATCTGTACCATTTGTATAAGTTTTTTCTCATAATTTACTAATATTGTCAGTTTTCTCATGTCATATCTATTATGATGAGTCGCCGTACACTTTGTTTTGATTGTTTTAAAATCTTCCGAGGAAATTGATAATTCTTTCCGCGTTGTGCTTAGCGTCGTGGAACACTTACAAACCTGTTATTTTACAAGAATTCCGAATGGATAAATGTAATATGTACACACCATTAATAATAAAAGAGGCTTGGAAACCGCAACTTAAAGACTTCCATTTTTTCAGTTTACTGAATAATGTACGCTGTTAATATTATAAAATGAATGTGGTGATCTGCTTTAATGGACTATCTACCCGCTTTTCTTACGAATCGTCGAATTCGTGCTTCCATGCTGACGGACGTAGAAATAATTTATGTTCTCCTTGGAAATCAATTTACCCCTGAAATTTCGTACTTCCTCTTATAAATTGTTTGCGGGTAATTTTGATGCTGAAAAGCGCTCAAAATATTTGCGCAAATGATCACAACCTACTCTTTTTGTTAGAACGTTGACATTTCTGTAATGTCAAGTTGGTTGAGTGGTGTCTGTGACCATTGTCGTCTCCAAATAGTGCATATTGTTACCCGGTAATGAGTATGGACGATGCATGAGAAAAGTGCACTATTTAAAAACTAGGAGAAAATGAGCACGACGATTTACTCGCTTTTTCCAATTTGCTTGGTTGTGGTATGGTTGGAATTATCAACCAGCACACTTTACATGCTCAACATATATATATATATATATATATATATATATATATATATATATATATATATATATATATATAGGGAGAGAGAGAGATATATCATCGAAGAATAGCAAAGCCAACTGTCAAATATTATTATATTAAATGTAATAAAAATTATATTTTATATTACATTTTTATATTAATTTGCTGAGGGCCTGGTTATTATCTCTTCTCCAAATACGATTGACAACTCGCCCTGTTCAAATGGCAAATGAAAATAAAGAATTACAATTTAGCGATATCCGTCTCGAAGTCGAAGATCATGACTTTCCTCTTCGTTCAACAATGGTTCTAAATGGCAAGAATATTGAACAAGTCAACACATTCAGTTATCTGGGCTTATGTTTCCTTCTTAAATAACATCGATCAAGAAGAAGAGTTTAACAAATTTCAACATATTTGTGGAACCATTAAAATGATTTTAAAATACAATGAAATAAGAAACAAAGCTGATCCGGTGGCCGAGATCGCTAAAGCAGTGATATTGTAGCCATGTCAGTTCGAAAAATCAAGGGTTCGAGTCCCGCTTCGGCAACGTATTTTGTTCGTCCTTTCACCCCTTACCATCACCATATCGTTCATCTTCATAATTACCATACCATTAACTCCAATATTGGTCGCTAATGATCTACATGTTGATGCAAACTTAAATAAGAAAAAAAAACAATCACAATGTTAAGACTTTATAAATCCATGGCAGTGCTAGTCTTGAAGTATGGTAGTGAGAACTGGGCATTGAATAGAGCAGAGAAACGGAGAATTGAGTCTTGAGAAATGCACTTCCTGAAAAGTATAGCTGGATATTCTCATGCAGGCTATAGGTCCACCCTAATAAAGTCCACCCTAAAATATGTTCAACCTAAATGACAAAATCGAAGTCTACAAATGCCAATGAGTGAATCATCTCAATATAAATTACACTTTTTATCGATTAATCACATGTTCCCTAAATCCAAATATAATATAAAATAGTAAATTACAGTTTAATAAACTCGGAAGACTCTGAAATTACATCACCGCTGAATTTATTCACCCTATTTTATAGATTTCGTAAGTTAATGTAATCTTATTAAACACAACATATCTTATTGCCGCACATTTTCATTATTAAAATATTACTTTGTATCATTACTGCATGTGACACTATGTATTTAAAAGAACCTGTTTTAAAAAAGGAACAACTAACGGCAACGTCTCGCCTGAAAGCCTTTGTCTCCCTCCAGGAAAGCTAGTTGCATGAGTTCCTCTCATCTTAATTAAAAGTAATTTATTTCTGTGCTAGAAATAGCAATACCCTTTTGTTACAAAAGCTTTATAAAATCTCTGGTGCAAGCATTTTTAAAATTTATATAGTAATATTCAATTCGTAAAGTAACTTACTGTAATTTCATGTCTTAATTATTAAGATTATTCCTTCGATTCCTCGCTCATTCGCTAACTTTTTCTTGCTGAGGCATGTTTCGCTTACTAAATATTTATTATGAAAGAGTTCGTAAAATCAGGCTTTTCGGTTAACCAACCTAGAAACACATTGGAAATTGCACTCATAAAAATAATAAAAGGGTCCACGTTTTCAGGTTTCTATAAGTTTATTCAACCTGTTCATATACTAAATAAGAGGCAACCTTCTGAATGTTAGCATAATAAACTTGGACTATTAAGGTATCTGTGAGGGACGCAATGATCGTCAAAAGTCCACCATTATAACGTATTCCCTCTACGCTTTTTAAAATTTATCGCGCCAGAGTATGCTGTACGCCACGCTACGAGTACTAAATCAGTGTAGCTTGTTTCGGCAATTGTAATTAAAACATTACCTAACGTTTAAGTTCTCAATTCGTTTTAACGCACGATACCCAAAAGATTTCATTAGCATCCTACTTGATTATAACGTTGACTGTTTTCATTATCTTGATAGAGAAGAAGAATATTTTTATTATTTCAAATTTACTTAAATTTAGCCACAGTGGTCCCGGCAATTCTTCGCTAATGCAGTGCATTACCACGGCCAGGCCCCTTTAGACAGGCCGGAGTGCGAAGATTTGGCAATGCTGTCGTTCAGTCCGATGTGAATCTGATGAGACTGGTACAGGCAGGCAGCAGCGGAAGTAATTCAAGTAAATAGTGTTTGTTCAGTGTTTTGCAATTGAGTAGCGTGTGATCATAGGGCCACTATCGTTTTGTTTGCATTATCTCCTATTCACTGTTGAGTTGTTCATTGCAACTTGGATTTGCACGTGTTGTTGCAGTTGCAAGTACTAGTAGTCGCGAATTCGAAGGTTTTGTTTCATAATTACAGTTTTAATGCCTGTTCCTAGCTTGGATTGGAAGAAACGTGTTCTTGACGCGTGTTATAAATAGTAGTGAAAATATTTATATACTGTGAAATTTATATTTTTGTCATTCGTAAATAATATATAATGAGCTTATTAACTTCATAACCTATGTGTTTACACTCAAATGAGATTTGTTTCATCGCAGATGCCCGGTAAATGTTGATAATCTTCGTCAGTAACTATTTTGATATGGAAATTGAAAAGTCTTCTCATGTATACATATATCTTTAGTTACGCAGTATTTTCTTTAAAATCTGAAATTGCACACATTTCAAAGAACTTTATGTAAGTGATGTTAATGGTGGTTGTAGATTTGTATTCATGTTGGAAGTCACGTTATATATGCTAGTTCTGAATTAATGTCAGAGAATTATGATGATATTTTACGTAATGGTAATCAAAAAGAAGTTCTGTGTTTGTCAAGCATGGAGAGTTTGCTCCGAGAGGCACAGTACGAAACTTTCTTTGTGTTATTGGTTTGTGTAGTAAAACAAATAAAATTGTGTTTCACACTAAATTCTATATTCTGTAAAATGCTTCTGCATACAGGTACAAAAAGGAAAATGGCTTGTGTATGATTGAAACGTGTTAAGAAAAGAAGAGAACAGCTAATTCAGACAATAAAACAAATCATTAAAATTTACTTTGTCTTTTTCTGCCGTATCTGTGTTTGTAGATAAATTTGGAGATTCGCACAGAAGATGGCAATTTTTTTAAAAACTATAAAAGAAATTGAATTTTTTTAAAAATTTTAAATTTAACTATTGAGCATTAGTATCAAAATTTATTTCCATATTTTTTATGTTCTCGGTTCGTAAAAGGTTTTAGTTTAGAAGAATGAAATGTTTATTGTATTAGATAAAAACTAAAAATAGGATATTTTATTATACTGTTAACGAGCAGATTTGCATTTGCACGAAGTGTGTATTTCCGGTTCCTAGGACGCCATTGGACTGAAGCATGTGGTGTTTACAGAGTTGCCGGTTTGTACATTCCGGCCTGAACTGAAAGTGGCCGTGGCATTACACATCTCACACTACTAGTCCCGTCATTGTTTTTACGCTACACTGTGCACAAATTCTAATAGATGAAGACTTTCTAGGTAGTATGGGTTTGTTTTGTGTTCTGGTTTCGACAAGGTTGTCAAGTATCGTATTGTTAAAACGTCTTCCCTCAAATTTGGACATGCGTTCGCTATGACACTATCTTGGAGAAAGTTGATTTATTTGTTCGAGATTCAAGTAATAGTTCCGGCCAATATTTCACAATTACTGACACATAACACTAGTGTGCAATAAAGACGCGCTTAATCCTTGACTGTGCAGCGGGTTGCGTGAAGTTCAGGGGCACATGAGGCGTCATAAAAGAATAAATCATCATCAGAACGTCACACATGTTCAATTTAATTCAAACCAATCGTTAAACACTCCCATTAATAATAAGAACAAAGTGTGCAAATTTCAGCGAAATCGCGCGAGTAGTTTTTGAATCTATGTGCGACACACATACGCACATTCCTTTCTATTTATATACAGATATCTTATAACAGTTTTGAAAGCGAACGTCATATCATGTGGTACGGATCTGTCATCCCCTCCTTTGCGTTGGTGCAAGATGGAGCATCCGATCGGTGGGAGGGCATCGGGGAAGGAAAGGCTACTTCGTGGAAGGCCACGCGCCCAATTAGAGATCGCTGCCAGCCTGCCTCTCCGCCGTCTCCGATACCTCCACCTCCCCCACCGACTCCTCCACCGTCATACTACCACTGCCGTCACCACTGACTTGCCGTCGCCCCCACCACCCGCAATCCCACCACAATACTTGCTGTTCCCCACCACCGTACTGCAGCGCCTCTAACCTGGAGGTCCTAGGTTCGAGTCCTGACGGCGCCAGAATTTTCGACACTAACTTTTCAGCTAGGTCGAATACAGACGCTGTCTGGAGGAGAATTCTAGCGGCCAGCTGCTCTGATCGGTAGTTTTCCGTGCTTTCTCCGATCAACACCAGGCGAATGCCGGAGGAGTACCCTAACAAACGGGCCACGGACCGCGCGCGATCTGTCCTTCCTCTTCCGTGTCCTATCCTCTCCCCGTTACACACACACTTACACTAACATGCACTACCCTACCACATATTCCGGGAGATCGGTCCTGGAGTTTAGAGCTTGTCCCGGCTGGGGCTGTGCCCCGCTGGTGGGAGAGTCCTGGTTAGGGGGAAATCCCACTAGCCGACGGTAGGTCGGCGCCGGATCTCGCCATCTGGCGGGGTAAGATCGCTGCCATATCCCGAGAAAAAACATGCGCTACACTAGAGGGAAATAATGACCGAAACAGTTGACGCCCCCGGAAACACGAACAAATCAATCAACCCCACCCCCGCTTTCGCCTTGTCACTGATGTCATCAACCTTCGAGGCTCCTGCCATACCGCGACGATCCTTCCTCTTGAAAGTCTCTCTTCTCCATCGCCCACGCCCCACTCCTGCCCCTGGTCGGTGCCACCTCCCGCCTGCGACTTCTCGCCACCATCTCAGTTCTCTGCGCTCTTTTTTCTCGGCACTCTGACTCTACAACCTTCAAGATCCTCGCTTTTCCAACTCCCCACCTCCACGGCAGGTCCACCGTGAACCGCGACATATCTAAGAAAGATGTCACTTCCAGCCAGAACCCGTTCCCAACCACGATCGGGTCCTAAAATAATACCCCTTCCTCCCCTCCTCGGGTACCTCTCTCCTTCTCAGCATGTAACTTCATCAGGACACGAATCTGTTCCTTTTATTTGTATTACTACTACTTTCGTCTCTCAGATTTCGAAGCGATCCACATCCTCCCATATCCGCTACCAACACTCTCCACTTTCGACCCTCTCCGCTCTCCACACTTCCATTCCATATCCACCCTCTCCGATTTCCACCCTCTCCGATTTCCACCCTCTCCGATTCCCAACCTCTCCGATTTCCACCCTCTCCGATTTCCACCCTCTCCGATTTCCACCCTCTCCGATTTCCACCCTCTCCGATTTCCACCCTCTCCGATTTCCACCCTCTCCGATTTCCACCCTCTCCGATTACCACCCTCTCCGATTACCACCCTCTCCGATTACCACCCTCTCCGATTACCACCCTCTCCGATTACCACCCTCTCCGATTACCACCCTCTCCGATTACCACCCTCTTCGATTACCACCCTCTTCAATTACCACTCTCTACGATTTTCATCCTCTTCGATTTCCACCTTCTCCACATTCGTCACTCGCCTTCGTCACTTGCCTAAGAACTTCCAACACAGTCACTGCCACCGGTGCGCCATTTGCATTAAGCACCCCCGATTCTCTGTGTTACGCCGTTCTTCTCTGTGTAAAAGCCTCAAATTACCGTAATAATCTGCTGATTTGGCACCAACGGAGAAAAGACTCGTGCTGAGAGTTTCCTTGGCGCCGGCATTCTCAAACACGTAGAGTGAAAATGAAATAGACAATTTGCTGTAAAGTAACAAAAATATGAAAACTTGTTAATGCATACGTATGAATTTAGGGTCTTTATAATTAAACAAACGAAACTTTTCATCATAATTAGTAATACACTAACTCATTATTTTAAAATATTCCTTTATTTTCAGAATCGTCTCATACGTTTCGAAAGTCTTCCATTATAGACTTCGCTTTTGATTCATATTCAAAACCTATTCAATTCTAATTCATTATTTTTATATTCAAAAGTTGTTTGAATTATATTTTTTAGGCAATAAATATAATTTTTACATACGTAGGCTCAATAGTTAAGACCTAATATTTATTTATTACACGAAATTACGATGCATTAACAAACATGTTTTAAACTTCCGTTGTTAGTAAATTTTTTTTTAGTTTCCACATATTTTGACCTTCCGACTCCTGTCAATAAAGCATTAGCGTTACATGATTTTGATACGGAGAATTTTTAATGAAGTTTCAGAATACTGATTAGACGATATTCAAGTACATAACTGATGAATTACTTACACTAGCAATTAATTGCTGAATCTGAAATCATTGTTTCAATATTTCTGAATTCATGCGATTTGTGTCGGCGAGTTAAAAAGCTATGTTCTGCACAAAGCAGTGTTTGAACATAACTGACCACGGTAACAGTCACATGAGTACGGTACTCGTATATTTCAAATATTGAAATGAAGATTCTGGAATATTCCCAATGTATGGATTCTGGAATATTCCCAGTCCATTATTCTCAATGTATAAAGAGCAGTGAAAGTGAGTAAATTAATTTCATATTTTTGGATTCAAAATTGAGTGGTGGACATATAATGATATTTTTCAATTCCTTTTTATTCCGTAAAAATTTTGCCAACCACCTAAGATTTGGAGTAGAGTGTGTACCCAAAGCTTTGCTTTGCTTTTTAAAACCGTTAAAATAATTACTTAAATTCTCGTACCTCAACTAATATACAAATGCGGGAATCGTTGACTATCTTAGGAGTTTGTAAAACGTGCGTCTTTCCCACTTCCACATTTCTGTTGAGGAGCATTTACAAGCCTCTTCTTACATTTATCACTTTCCGTTGCATCTCTCGATCTATCTATTTCGCCATTGCCATCACATTCACGGCATTCCCCGTCCCGACCCGAACACCTGATTCTTCGCCCTAGATACCATGGAGACCAGGCATCCCCCACCACTGCCACTTTAAACCCTATCATTTAAACCACCTTCAACCGGGAGCGGTAGCTCAGTGCATCAACTGATGTCACTGCTGCGCCTCTGACCGGGAGGTCCTAGGTTCCCACTCCCCACGGCGGCAGGAGTTTCGACACTAGCTTTTCAGCTAGGTCGAATTCAGTCGCTGTCTGGCCGGCTGCTCTGATTGGTAGTTTTCCGTGGTTACTCCGATCAACACCAGGCGAATGCCGGAATGCCCTAACAAACGGGCGACCGACCGCGCGCGAACTTTCGTTCCTCCTCCTCATCCTATCCTCTCCCCCTTACACACACTTACACTACCACATGGTAGTGGGAGTCCTGGTCAGGGGAAAACCCCACTAGCCGACGGTAGGTCGGGGGAAGATCACCGCCATTTCCCGAGAAAAAGATCATGCACTGCACACACGGGATTATACCAAAACAGTTGACGTGCCCGGAAACACGAAAAAATCAATCAATCAATCAATCAATAAACCCCTTCACCAGCCCTACATGCTCCCCACTACCCCGTCGCCTCTCTGCCTACATTGGGTCGTACCCCCAACCCCGCCCTTCATCCGATCTCACTCGTTTCCGTTTCTCGGTTTCTTTAGTCTTCGCCGCTCCCCTCCGGCGTCGCTCCTCCCCTTTCCTCCGGTTCCTCTTCCCCCTGTCCCGGCGCCGCCTCCACGCCGCGCCGGTGCGCTTAACGAACAGACAAGAGCGTGATCGATACTGGAGAGGCTTCTTGGGCGCTCATTAGGGAGCGGCGGCGGCTGTTTTTCGCGGCGCGGGAGGAGGGTGGGAGGGAAGGGGTAGGGTT
This sequence comes from Teleogryllus oceanicus, assembly GCA_964035755.1. Lineage (NCBI taxonomy): Eukaryota > Metazoa > Arthropoda > Insecta > Orthoptera > Gryllidae > Teleogryllus > Teleogryllus oceanicus. The sequence goes on along the minus strand of CAXIVR010000012.1, from coordinate 28,528,144 downwards.
GCGGGGAGGAGCTGCCGCGAGGTGCGTGGCGCCGGAAGCGAGCGCCTGGCGCTGCGTCTGTGTCTCTGCTGCCTCACCACCTCCGGGCTCTTCCGTTTCCTGTCAGAACCACCCTCGCCGCCTCCGCCGGCTCGGCCGTCGCAGCCACTTTTGTCGTTGCTTCCGTCTTTGCCATCTTTGTCGCCGTTGCTGCCACATTCACGGTTGCATCCGTGTTTCCCATCTCTGTCGTCATTGCTGCCACCTTTTTCGATGTATTCGTTGTTGCCATCTCTGTCGCTTTTGCTTCCCCTTTTTCCTCCCCTTTGCCACCTTCGGCGATGCATTCTTTTCTGCCATCTCTGTCAGCGCTGTTGCCCATTTCCGTTGCATCCGTCTGTCCATCGACCTTGCCAGCTCTGTCACTGTTGCTGCCACCTTCGCCGATGCATTCGTCGTTGCCATCTCTGTCACCGTTGCTGCCACATTTCCCGTCACATCTATCTTTGTCATCTCTGTCACCGTTGCTGCTACCTTGGCCGATGTATCCGTCTTTGCCATCTCTGTCGCCGGTGCTGTCACCTTGAATTGTGGGAATTCTGATTTGGTGTTGTTGGCGTTCTTATAAGAAGAAACAAAAGAGGTCATCTTCGGTTGTCAGCTTGGCCGATGCATTCGTCGTTGCCATCTGTCTCCGTTGCTACCGTCGTTGCCGTTGCGCCACTTCCGCCTCACTTCTTCATCCGCCTCTTCGTCCGCTTCCTCGTCGGCCTTCTCGATATCTCCTCCTCCGCCTCCTCCGACATTGTCTTCGCCTCAGCCCCATCTCTTCGCGCCGCCACTGCCATTGACACTCCGTTCATGCCGCTGACGGCTCCGTCGCAGGTACTGTCGCCGACGCTCATACACTTCTTTCTTTTTCACCCAATGCCGTCCTTATTTTCTGAACACAGATAGCACTCCACCTCCTCTTCAACAAAGCATTTCGGCTGAGAGATTGTAACCACAATGGTCAACTACGCCACTTCTGTCAACGGTACTCGAAGTAGAACCGAATTCATTTTTCCCCCTGCTGCCCGGTTGGTTACTTTGTCTTCACTCTGGGTACACTATTACATTGTTGGTTTATCACTTCTATTTGCGTCTCATTGTTTTCTGCCACATACCATTTTGACACAACTTGTCTTGCCTCCTCGTGCCTCGCATATCGGCCTGGTACACGTTTACAGTTCAAAAATTGCCTTCAAGAACTTCCATCGACGATTGCCATCTCCGTTGCTTCCAGACCTGTCCCTCGCCTCTCCTTTTCGCTGTAGCGAGTTCGCCTTCTTCTTCTTCTTCTTCTTCTTCTTCTTCTTCTCTTCCTTCAGGTATAGAGTCACTGCCTGTTACGCCTCCGTTCCCGTCTGGTCACCCCATCTCTTTTTCGAGCGGCCAAGATTTTTTCGTCCTTGCGGCCGGTATTTTCGAATTATTTTCGGCAGTAGATTGTTATGCATCGTTTCAATGTGCTGCATCCAGGAATTCGCATAGTAATTAATTTTCTCCTTCACATACACCAAGTTCTTTACAAAGTCACATACCAGTTCGTCTTTACACATACTCAAATACCAAAATTCCATTTCTACGAATGTTTCAACCGGGAGCGGTAGCTCGGTGCATCAACTGATGTTACTGCAGCGCCTCTGACCGGGAGGAACTAGTTTCGAGTCCTGACGGTGGCAGGATTTTCGACACTAGCTTTTCAGCTAGGTCGATTTCAGTCACTGTCTGGAGGAGAATTCTAGCAACCGGCTGCTCTGATCGGTAGTTTTCCGCGGTTTCTCAGCTCAACACCAGGCGAATGCCGGAGTAGTACCCTACCAAACGGACCACGGACCGCGCGCGATCTGTCCTTACTCTTCCTTGTCCTATCTTCTCCTATTACACACACACTTACACTAACATGCACTACACTACCACATATACCGTGAGACCGGTCGGGAGCTTAGAGCTTGTCCCGGCTGGGGCGGTGCCCCGCTGGTGGGAGAGTCCTGGTTAGGGGGAAACCCCACTAACCGACGGTAGGTCGGTGCCGGATCTCGCCATCCATTGGGGGAAGATCACCGCCATCTCCGGAGAAAAACATGCACTACACTAACGGGAATAATGACCAAAGGAGTTGACGCGCCCAGAAACACGAAAAAATCAATCAATCAATCAATCAAACGAATGTTTCATTTCGTAGAGTGTCAGTTCTTCTTCAATACATTTTTCGTCGGTGATGTCAGTTTTTTAATCGTTTTCGTACTATGATTTCGGCTTAGGTGGTTCAGAGTATCGGGTGATGTCACTGCAGTACCTCTCAACAGGAGGTTCTAGGGTTCGAGTCCCGACGGTGGTAGAATTTTTCTACTATCACTTGTTAGCTCGGTCCACTTCAGCTACTGTCTGGAGGACAATTCTTTTGGGCAGCAGCGCTGATCAGTAATTTCAGTGGTTTCTCCTATCTACGCAATGTGAATTCCGGAGCAGACCCTAAGGAACTGGCCAAGGATCGCGCGCTGTCTTTCTTTACTCTTCATTGTTCTATCGTCACCTCTTTGTCTTTTGCTTACCCACACTCAAATGCACTACCACGAGAGACTAAGTCGGGAGCTTAGAACGTGTCCCGTTTAGGGCTGTGCCCCGCAAACTCCAGGGGCTTCTGCGGGGCTAGAAACTGGTACCACACTATCCTTAAAAATGTCTGTGTGCCAATGTTTTTAGTCTTGCTCGTTTACTTACCTTGAACTGAACAGAAAATAGATTCACACATTCGATTTTTAAAAATTATTTCCCTTCCAATAGTAAATATGAACCTAGATAGGGTTGAAAATCATGCAGCGTCGGAATTTAAGATCGTTTAATCTACATAGTTTTTGATGTGAACTTGCAACTACTAACCATGTGATGGCCGTGTTTAATATGACATGCTAGTGTGAATCTAATGTAAAATTCTTCTCCGAATATTTTTATAGTTCTTACTTCTCCTTTTTGTATACGTAGATGTTTTTTATAATATTCCATGAAGAGTAATGTTGTATTGAATACCTTCACATGTATTGTGGACAAAACATTTTATTCATGGCAAGATATTGCAGTTATTATTTCATAATGGATACTTTACAAATAAATGCTTAGCTCTACAACATTTTTCGTACCTCGAGTACATAAATAACTAAACTTTTACATGAGTTAATAGAAATATTCAAAGGTGGGATACTAAAAAGTAATTATACTTTAAAAATGAACTTACAAAGAGAGTAATCACGCGTTTGCGGAACTAAAAAGTGCTTATATTTCACGGCAAATATTTGATGAGGGTCTAGAGAGAATATGAACTGTGAAACAGGAGCTTAGAATATAGTGTTAGTCTGGGATCTGGAACATAGGGGTTGACTGAAACAATGAGAGACCTCTAAGAGGGGAAGGCTTTGAATTGCTAGTAAATTACTGTTCAAACTCAAAGCAATTTACCAGCATTTCCTTCTACCAATTACGTTCCTGCAGCAAAACGATCCTGTAGATCAGGATAGTCTGTTGTAACTGCGATAATCTGATAGCAAGTAGCTGCTGAACATTAAATGTATCGTGCCACAAGGCCATCACATCATTAATCCATGCGATTGTTGTTTTATATATAATTTTAATTAGTTTTATTTTTATCATAATATGTTATTTCAATGATACTGCGAAATATAGTTGAAGTGAACTTTGCAATAATTTCATCATTGTTTATTCACAATGGCAAAACCTAAAAAATTAAATTATTATAATCATATTAATGTTATTATACAGATTATTAATTTCTCTGTTAATTTCATTGCCTCTATTTTATTATTTACGTCAAGAAGTTCTAGGCTATATAGCAACTACTCCATGCATATTAGGATTAAAAAATCTGGTTTAGTAGTAATCAATATGTTTACTTTGTGGTCCATTTAGTCTAGGTTTAAATAATAGGCATTCATTAGCTGATTTTATTAAGATATATAGATTAGATAGATTAAGATATCTTCAGAAAGTTTCGGGTTGAATAGTTATGTGCATGAAATGTTTTAATTTTTCTTAAATACTTCTACTCAACAATCATTTATTGTCACTTTCCGTTTAAAAATAAATTTGAAAATAAACTTTATTTTCTACGATACAAGATTTTATCTCCTTTGCAGTTTCAAGTGGTCTAATTAGAGGGAAATTTTGCAAATCATTTGCGTCTCTTTATTTAAATATTTTCGATAATGGATTTTATTTATTCATGATATAAGCGTAACTGTAATCATATAGGGGTCATGTTTTAAGCTATCATAATTTCTACAGAGCTCGCGAGAAGATTTATGTGTACTTTATATATAATAAAGCGATGAGACCCGTCAACCAAAAAAGAATTTTGGAAGGAGTTATGTTGTTTGTTTTAAATAAATCATTTACATTGCCTCGAAAAGTGTCATTAGAAATTTAAAATAGCGATATGTCATTATGCTTACTAGTGCATATAGAGAGAATAGAAACCTATAAGGCGGAATAGAATGGAGGGAGTAAAGTCATAGTATCGGTATAAAGAAAATAATAGTTGGGGTTGAAGTTAGTGAACCGAGACGGTAGCAGAGGTTTGATTATCATACTCATAAATACTTTAAGAAACTTCACAATAGGTCTAATGCATCAATTGAATTATTACAGCACTAGGTCATAATATTGTTATATTACTCTCTTCAGAACAGATAAGGAATGGCATTGTTAGAAACGAGATACATTACTCTCTTTCTAAGTCGTTTGCGTAAAATAATCAATAATAAATATATAAATAAATAGAATGGTTTTTAATCGTAAGGTAAAAGTTTGAATAATGCAAAAACCAAAAAAATTTTATAAAATTTTAATCTATTAAAGACCGATTTGTAATATGATTTTTGTAATACTGCACTGCTATGCCGAATTAACGTAACCAGGGGAACGAAAAGTCACACTGAGCATCCGGCGTCCTTTAAGGATTTAACAGTCCGTTCATTAAGAACAATGAAAATGAATGTGATGTTGTTGAAGATGGCGTTTCCCTTTTTCCAAGAAATAGTACTTCTTGCTTATATGACTTTTTTAAAGAATATGATATTACGAAATGTATTGAAAGAGACACTGCCGATAACTCAAATAACATTCTGGGTTGTTTGCTGTTCACGGGCCTAATGTTGTTAATCAGTATAACTGAAGCCGACTAATCTTAACCACAGATTAAGCCTATGTTATGTCACGTTATGTCGATACCACACATTTACAAAAACAATATAAACTCATGCTCACAATCGCAGACTAAGTCGTATCCGAGAAAGAGAGAGGAGGTTGGGAGAAACGGAGAGAGACAGAGGAAGGAGAGGACGAGAGAGGAGAGAGACTGAGAGAGAGAGAGAGCTGAGAGAGGAGAGAGACTGAGAGAGAGGAGAGAGACTGAGAGAGAGGAGAGGACTGAGAGGAGAGAGAGAGACTGAGAGAGGGAGAGAGACAGAGAGGAGGAGAGAGAAGGAGGAGAGAGACGAGAGAGAGGAGAGAGACAGAGAGGGAGAGAGAGAGAAGATAGAGAGAGAGAAGATAGAGAGAGAGAAGAAGATAGAGACAGAGAGAGAAGATAGAGAGAGAGAGAGAAGATAGTCACAGAGAGAGAAGATAGTCACAGAGAGAGAAGATAGTCACAGAGAGAGAAGATAGTCACAGAGAGGAGAAGAGACTCAGAGAGAGAGATAGACAGAAGAGAAGAAGCCAGAGAGAGAAGAGAGAAGAGAAGAATCAAGAGAGAGGAGAGACTCAAGAGGAGAGGAGAGACCCAAGAGAGAGAGACCTGAAGAGCACGAAGCGAGCTGAGGCGGTGCACCGCAGTCGCGCGTCGCTCGCTGCCCTGCGAACCCCTGGGCGGTTATGACTTCATAACGCGCGCGCGGCTGTGAAGGGCGAGTCGGCAGCTGCCGCCAACGGCCCGGGCCAGAGGGCGCCACCGCCGCCGGCGTCGGACGCCTGCCGCCCCCCCCTCCCCGCCCCTCCCCGCCCCGCCCCGCCCTGCCTCGCCTCGTCCCGCCCCGCCCCCTGCCCCGCCCCGCCCCTGCCCCGCCCGCCCCTGCCCGCCCGCCCCTGCCCCGCCCCGCCCCTGCCCCGCCCCTGCCCCGCCCGCCCCTGCCCCCCCCCGCCTCGCCCCGCCCCCTGCTCCGCCCCGCCCCGCCTCACTCCGCCCCGCACCGCCTCGCCCCGCCCTGCCCCCTGCCCCGCTACGCCTCGCCGCTCCGCGTCGCGACGCTCGGTCCGGGCAATATCGTGCCGCCGACGTCGCCATCGCCCCCTACGCCTGCGCCGTCTCCGTTACCTCTGTTCGTTTCGCGCACCCACTGCTTCTCGAGATCATTACCTCCTTTATTGGCGAATCCCTTGCGTCCTTCGCGTGATTGTCACTGCCACAGCCTTATTAGTACCTCCCCCATTCGCCGCTCATTCAACAGTAATTCCCCCAACCGCCAATTGTGTCTTCCATACCCCACACCGTTGCAACTATAACGCTATCAGTCTCACCTTCAACCCTAACGGTCACCATTTCATTGTATGTTACAATTTTAACTGTCCCTACTTCAGAAGTCACCAACGGAACTACCATAAAGTGAATTACCCGCTACTAAATATTTAGTGCACCGTTTTTGGCTTGTTCATTACTACATGTACATTTACCATCTAAAACGATTTGTGACGTACTTTCAACCAAGTTTTAAACATACTTTCGCACTATTGTTTTCATTTTTATTTCCATTTTATTCCATGTTAAATATGTTGATCCATGTTCTACTTTACCCACTTACCCAATTGTATGTAATTAGATTACTTACCCAGTGTATAGCTCCAATATCGTATCTCGTAGGAAACTTACCTCAGTTTTTAACATTTGTAATTATTGGAATCATTTGTAATGATTGGTATTTAGTTATTAAGAACATTCTGGTATATCATCAAATCATCATTACCAACTTCTTTTAGAATATTTCTTCAGCATCTTCACCTCCTTCTCTTCTTTTGCCTTTTCTTTGCCATCGTCACCCCTTCCCTCGCACGTCGTCGCATCCGCCAGCTGTGTGCGGTGGCATGTGGATGGAACGCTGAAGCGCGCGAGGGGGCGGGGCGGGGCGGGGCGGGGCGGGGCGGGGCGGGGCGGGGCGGGGCGGGGGCGGGCGGGGCGGGGCGGGGCGGAGCGGAGCGGAGCGGGGCGGGGCGGGGCGGCACGGTGCTTCTCGCCCTCGCGGGAGAGGGGAGGTAAACACCACAACGAGCGCGGCGGTCGAAAGGTAACGAGCCCCGCGCGAGGGCTCCGAGGCACCGCCGGACATCAGCCGGACAAAGGCGCCGAGCAGCGGAGTGGGGCCATCACGCGGGGCAGGGGTGCACGGGACGCCGCTGGCGCCGACGCCAAAAAATCTCAGTTCGGGCAGGGAGTTGCTTTGCTCGATGGACGCTGTGTCTCGATTTTCAGCACTGGTAATGATAATAATAATAATAATAATAATAATAATAATAATAACAATAATAATAATAATAATAATAATCACAACGTTGAATAACGTTGAATTGAAGGACATGTATGGATTGCGCGCAGTGGAAGTGCTTCCAGTAATGGTCTCACCGAATGGATTGGTCACCAAGGAATGGCAAGAGATCGCGAAGAAGTTGGAATTGACTGAAAAGCATATACAGACAATTAAAAAAAGCCGCATTATTGGGAACAGCAAATATAGTCTGTAAATTCTTAAGTCTGACTTGACTGATATAAAAAACAAAATATATTCTTGTTCCACTTTACGTGCAAACCATTGTTGCCTTGGGTGATTTTGAGAACCCCGGCATCAGTGAATATGTACAGAAATTGGCAAATAATAATAATAATAATAATAATAATAATAATATAATGATAATATAGTAATAATAATAATAATAATAATAATAATAATAATAATAATAATAATAATATGTATTTGGTGTTATTGGGTCGGTAATCCGACTTCGCCGGCCAGCTACCGGTGCCTCCCTGGGCCTAATTGAATTTCCGTGTGTGGTGATAAGAGCGACATGAGGTGAACATGACGTATTTTTGTCACCGTAACTAGCAAGATCCGCCTGATTGAGCTTTTCTTCGTCACACAACTACAGAAACTGGGACAATTTGAAAGGAAAGCTACAACTCTATTTTTGCCTCGACCGGGAATGGAACCCGGGAAGCTCCTATGCTGCCCATGAGCCATCTTAGAGTAATAATAATATTAATAATAATAATAAGTATTATTATTATTATTATTATTATTATTTATTGCAAGGTTTCCTCCAGTCAAATAATATATCAAAACAAAAATATTGATGTGACAAAATGGCAGCAGCCAGTCTCAGTGTAATCCTGATTTTCAGACTTTCAGATGTGTCATTACTCTCCTTTTCGGAAAAGAGTTAATCTGAGCTACGAATACTCTCTTAAAATGCATCTGCCATAATCATGAATATCTCATTGTATACCCATCTTGGGACTGATGGGCATTTCTTTAATGAAGCTGGAGTGTTCCCGATGTTCCCAATGTTCCGATTCCCGATATTTGCTTTGAATAGTCGTCGATAAAAAATATTATCTTGAAAACATTGATATCAAAGTTAAATTATGTAAAAAATAGTATTTTACGACCATCAATGTTCCTCATATTAAGACGAATTTTATTGTCGTTTCTCTTGACTAATCTTGTATGTATATTTCGCTTTTACACTCCGACTCGTTCTCATAATTTCTTTTCAATTCAGGGTATTTTCTCTCCGTGTTCTCTATTTTATTCATTTTTCTTATGTACAATATTTTTATCGCTTACTATAATTAGTAGTACGTGTTTGGAGAAATTTCTTCAGTCTCTTCCACTACTTCACATAGTACTTTCGACACCATCCTTCCAACCATCTGATCTGCTATTTCCAACAGCCGTCGCCAGAGTCAAGGGCTAGTTTTCCCAATGAAGTTATCAAAGCCAACGCTTTCAACTGCCCGGCTCATTGCCATGAGCTCCCTATTGTTTTACTCTCCCACCTTCTTTTTCATTTTGTTTCTATTTTTTAACTTTTTCCCAATTAGCATCATCTTTATACTTCCACCAGTAACGCCAATTCACTGGCTCAGCATTTCCTAAAAACGAATCAAAATTCGCCACCACACTTTTGTATTGGGCTGTAGCACCATCTTTGCTTATTTTGATTTTGATCTACATTTTTCCTGTCTTGACACAATTCAAATATCCCTGTTCACTTCTGAACACCAAAACACCTTTCTCTTTGGTCTCCAGATTTTTATTATATTCATCTACGTCTTTCGTTTCCTGACCATTATTTGCGCTTCCTCAAACTCTTAACGTGAATCCCTCCTGAAGTCCTAATTCTCACGTTATAAGACCACTACCATCGCTGCTTTCTGTGAACATGTTTAAAAATTTCTCATCATTATTTATTGTATTAACCGACCTATTATTTCCAATTCTGACTCCCGAGTTCCGAACATGTCTGTTCGTCGTCAAAAAACTCATATCTTTCGCCACTGGCTACCTTAACCAACGCCTAAATAGTCACCTTAACCACCACCTCTGCAGTGTTCATAGACATCGCCTACGCATTCATCTTAACCACCATCTACGTAATCTCCTAAACTAACGCCTACGCAACCATAATAACCATCACATCCGCAGTCTCCTTACAGAATGCCTATGCAACCACCTTAACCACTACCGGCTAACCACCACCCACAGCCTCCATAAACAACGCTTTTGCAGCCACTTGAATCACTCTCTCCGCAGTCTACTTAAACAACGACTACGCAAACACCTTAACCACCACCTCTGCAGTCTCCTTTAACAAAAGTCTACGCAACCTACTTAAACAACGCCTATGCACCCAATTTAACCACCGCCTTCGCAGTCTCCTTAAACAAACATGCAGCCACTTTAACCAACGACACCGCAGTCTCCTTAAACAACGCAGGCAGCCACCTTAACCAACGACACCGCAGTCCCCTTGAACAACGCCTTCACAGCCACCTTAACCAACGACACCGTAATTTCCTTAAACCACGCCTATGCAGCCACCTTAAACAACGCCATCGCAGTCTCCTTAAACGACGCTTATTCAGCCATCTTAACAAACGACACCGCAGTCTCCTTGAACAACGCCTTCACAGCCACCTTAACCAACGCCACCGCAGTTTCCTTGAACAACGCCTTCACAGCCACCTTAACCAACGACACCGCAGTTTCCTTGAACAACGCCTATGCAGCCACCTTAAACAACGCCACCGCAGTCTCCTTGAACAACGCCTTCACAGCCACCTTAACCAACGACACCGCAGTCTCCTTGAACAACGCCTTCACAGCCACCTTAACCAACGACACCGCAGCTCCTTGAAAAGCCTAAACAGCCACCTTAACCGACATCTTCGCGCTGTCTCTTTAAACAACGCTTACGCAGCCACCTTACCCACCACCTCCACAGTCTCTTCACCACCGACGCCGTCACAACCCTGCCGCTACCACCACCATCACCGTCGCGGCCCCTGCCACTGCATTGGCCACCGCTATCGTCGCCGCCGTCGTTGGGCAGCTTACTTAGGTGGGCCACTCACTTAGTGGCTGCCCGGCCGCGCGATACGCGCACAGAAGGCGCCGTCGTCGTCTCCTCCCCCTCCCCTTCCCTTCCCCTCCCCCCGCCCCCCCGCCCTCCCTCGCTCAGCTTTTGTTCGCGGCAGATCGTGTCTGCTGACGCCGCCTCCGTCGGTCGCCGCGACGCCGCTGCGAGCAGGGGATTTGTCCCACGCGCTGCCCGCTTAAAGCTGACGAAAAAATACCCTGGCCGGAGGCGGCGTCGGAAATTTGAGCAACTAGAAGGACTCAGCCACCCTCTCTCTGTGGCGAAGGACTGCCAGCTGCGGCCGGGTACGCTGTGTTGAAGACCACGAGATCGATTTCTGCGCAGGTCTTTTGGTGTTACGTCTTCTCTACGTGGAATGAATTGAATTTTTAGTGTGCTTACGTTGCACACAAAAGTATGGCTCTCTATTTCTGCTTGGCAATCTTTTAAATTATCAATAAACATGAAATATGGAAAAATAACACATCACAAATTGTTTAAATTTTCCTTGAAATGTATGAAACATATAAACATAAATCTTATGATACTGATGGTTCCATGATAGGTGGAAAAGCTATATTTGCGATAGTTACTGATAAAGAGTCGTAAAGATTTAGGATCCAAGACTACAATTCTTATTTGTGAAACTCTGGCTATGACTAAGGTCTTACATTATTTATACAAAATACAAAGACAAACCAGAAATATACACCGACTACAAACCATATTTCATTGCCTTGTAGAATAAAAATAATTCTAATTCAATTGCTATTGAGCTAAAAGGAAAATTAATCCAGGTAATGAATACATAAGAGAAAATGAAAACCGCAAAATTGCCATTTTTGTTTCTAAAAGGGTTTGAAATTTGCAGGCACAGTTCTTGATATCTCTCGAGCTGGTAGTACGAGGCGGTGTCAGTAGTTGTGGTTGGATCTAAATAACTGCTGATTGAAAATGGCGCCACCACTACGCAGATGCACCAAGGAGCAACACAATGAAGTTATTACATTATTACGGAGTAAAGATAAAGAAGTATGTATGACACCATCGCCCGCCCAAGGAACTGTTACTCATATTAAAGGCGCTTTATACTCACTTTGTGTGATGGAATGACACGCGATTTGCGTTAACGTATTTCATCATTAATGAAGTTTTTCATGATTGAGTAACTTTTTTTTTCATTCGGTAGGTAATTTATGACAATTATAAATTACATTACTTGACAATTCGTGACGATTTCTAAGACCTTTATACTTATTGTGAAACTTACATCCTACGGTATTCTCACATTTTAGATCTTATTTCAGATCCTTCTATGAAGTCCTTCAATCACATCAAAACCGTTGAAAAGATATCATTTTGTAGCACCGAAGAGAAGAATCTTGGAGAGAGAAAAACTCGCCGTCAGAAGACGAATACACACTACTACCAAATTCTTTGTAAAATATTTATAACTCGGCATGGACGGATTCTTTCAGGCATCGATATCTACGTCACCTAAACGAAAACGATCCTCAGAAAATCGTACGGAATTCCACATCTATGTATCTACGGCATACATGCTCATTTACACAAATGTGTTTTCGTGTTTGTCATCCTGTCTGGGATACCCTCTGTTTCCAATTAAGCAATATGTCTTCCTTAAACATGAATTACTTTTCTCTTAACGCCGTAACCATTCCCTGAAATGTTCCTATTTTTTCAGTTCTATGGACTCTTGATATAACCTCAAAAGGAATTACGTTTCTATTTTGACAGTAATAGTTCTTCATTCCCACCTATTTTTCTCTCATTGTTTCGGTGGCTCTACAATTGCAAGAAATGTGTATTCGAATTTTCATAAACGGAAAACACTCATATTACATTGCGCTTAGAGTATTTCACTCTACGTTTCATACACTCCTAAGCCAAGCTTAACCCTCCCTTACGTCCTTTCTGTGTAATCGTATCTTTCAAAGCCCCAAATAAGTTCAAAACGATAATTGAAGATTCTATGAAGATAGTTGCATTAAATATAAAAAGATTTGTATTTTATATAATAATATTGGGCATTATAATATGTTTATAAAATAATCTCAAACCGACAATACTTCGAAAACTAATTGTAAAATGTTAAATATTAATGCGTTTGCAAACCAAGCAAGTTACCCCATAGAAATAATGACTGAACTTAGAAATCAAATGCATATTAATATTATGGCAGTAAATTGTAGAATTAAAACACAAAATAAGCATCATTTATGTTTTTATGAAGGTCTAAAGCTGAGTGTTAGGAACCAATGTGATGTTGTAGAAAGAAAACATTTAGTTCTGTAATTCTACTTACAATCCTGTTGCTAAACTTTAAGTACTGGAATTATTTATTAATAAAACATCATTGACTGTTTTGCTGTAATTCTTATAGCATTCACCATAATGTGCTTTCAGTAAAATGTTTTGGAAGTGAACATATTAACGAGTTGAATATGCAGTTAGAATGAAATAACACACGGCTATTATTCTCAACAAAATCGTATCTTACTATAGTTATTAGACACTTCATTGTCTGGAGCATTCGCCTCCTACTAAAGTCATCCGTTAAGGCGGAGCCCCGAAAAAGAACAGTTAGGGACTTCTCGAGCAGGCTGTTGAGACTCCTCCAGCCCTTATGAAGATGCAGGAGTCGGCACGCGTCGTATATTCCTATCCGCGCAATTGCTGAAGCTCTGAGCCCGCTGGCGCTGGCGTCGAGGGCACCGATTCTCCACCCCACCCACGCCCTCCCCTTTCCCTTCGCCCCATCCCTCTCTCGCTCGCTTTTCCGCCACCCTCGCGCGCTTCTGTCACCTCCCGCCCCCCCCCTCCCCCCCCCCCCCGCGGTGGCGCGCCGCTGTTCTTCCGATGGGACTCGCCGGGCCGCAAAAATTGTTTAATTAAATAGCATCCCCAGTAACATACATTGCCAGCGGCGGCGCAGCGCTAACCTAATTCTCGCCGGCCTTATTTCACACGCGATAGTATTGCGATGCCTTTACGCTCTCCCTCGCCGGTCCCCGCCCTCCCTCCCCGCCGCGCCCGCCTCCGCCCCCTCCTGCCGCTTTGGTTCGCTGCGCCCTGCTCATCCTCGCCGTGCATCCTCCGCTCCGGCCTGTTCAGTGCTGCTCCACTCTACACCTCCCCGACCCGGCACCCAGTGTGGTATAGACGCCCCGCCCACTCCACCCTCTCCTCACCTACTCGCGTTCCGTCCCTACTCATTTCACTTCGCTCCCTTCTGTATCGTTCCGTTTCGACCCATCCCAGTTTGTACCTACTCTTCCTTCCGGTTCGTTCTGCACCGCTCCGTATTGTCTCACTCTCTCCTCTATTTTGGATTCTCTTCTCGTTTCGTTCGCACTGTTTCTCTTTTGTTTCATCCAACCTCGCTCTGTCCACCTTCGCTTTGCTTCACCCGCTCTCTTCCGCCCCCTTTCGCTCCGTCCCGCCCTATATCACCCCTCTCTGGTCCACCCGTTCTATCCTCTCCAATCCTGATCACTTCGCTCCATTCCATCCCGCTCCATTGCAGTCCCCTTCAATTGCATTCCACCCGTTCCATGCCAGTCGTTCCACTCTGCTCCATTGCAACCTGCTTTATTCCACCCCTCCCCGTTCCACCACATTCAATTCCACCCAGATCCGTCTCACCCCACTCCATTCAACCCCGCTCAATTCCACTCTATCCCGTTCAACCCCACACAATTCCACCCCGGCCTGCTCATCCCATTCCAATGCACTCCGCTGTGACCCATTCTATCCCGTTCAACCCCACACAGTTCCACTCGTTCCGTCTCACCCCACTCCATGCCACCTCGCTCCATTCCGTTCTCCCCGTTCCATCCGTTCTCCGCCGTGCCTCACGGCCCCCGTCCAGCGCTACCCCCGGCATTCCCCGCTCCCCTCTGCCCCCTTGACCCACCTCCCGCGTGCCCCTGCCACCCTGCCCTCTCCGCGCCGGCGCCGGCTCATTTTATTGCGCGTGAATCACTTTGCGCCGCGGCGGCGGCGGCGGCGGCGGAGGGGCGGCGCGCGGGCGGCGACGGGGGCGGCAGCGGGCGCGGGGGCGGGCTCGTGTTCATTTGGCGACAATGGCGTGGAGGTGTTGGGCGCGGAGAGTATATCACCCCTTCCCGCTCCCCGCGCGCCGCCCCCATCACCGCCCCTCCCCCCCGGCTCCGCTGCACAGGGCGGCCTACCGCTCTTGCAACCGCCACCGCCCGGCCGGCCGCCGTTGCCGCGTGCAGCGGCCGCCTGTTGTGTTAACAAAGGGCGCACTGTAGCGGGGTTAGCCGGGGCTCGGGCCGCCTCTGTGAGCTGATAGTCGCTAAAGTACCGTGACATGACATCAATCTCGTGGGTGTCTCGACGCGGCGATTGCGCGCGGGTCTTGTAGCCGGCAGGGAGCGGCCGGGCGGAGGGGGCGGGGCGCCGTGACGGAGCGGGCGACGTGGCGCGACAGACACGCCCGCGTCGCCGGCGCGCGCCGCGCCATTTGGTTGTTTTGCGCGCTGCGCCTGCACCCGCGTGCAGAAGGCGTTTTATGAAGCGCTGCGCGCGGCCGCGCGGAGCTGTTAACGAAGCGGCGGGGCGCGACCGTCTTCTGGTTGCGGGAGTCGCTTTGAGGCTTGGCTGTCGAGCACTTCGTTTATACTCCGATTTAAATAGAGCTGCACTTCAAGGTCTTGAGCTGGAAGGAGAGGGGCACATTGTCATCCAATCCAATCCTTAAAATGTTTGTTATTGCAGCTCCCGAAGAGGTAACAATGTCACCCCCGTCTCATTCCAGCTCGTGACCTTCAAGTGCAGCTTTGTTTAAATTGGAGTATAGTTCAGTGGTCCAGATTCAACCTGCCATTTGCGTGACACGTTTCTTTAATCTATCGGTTCTGGAAGTTCTCTAGAGTGTGATTTCTTCCAGGTCATGGAGCAACCGTTCAGTAATCGCCTGGATTACTATTGTAATCCAGACTTATTCATTCGCTGTTTACAGCGAGAGTCGACAAACGTTTGACATGGACGTTTCAGTACCTTTTGTAGAATATTCCAGTTAATGGATTATAGAAAAATATGACTCAAGTGATAACTGATTCACGAGCGATGGAAACAGCAATGTTCTAATAATTTTAATAGTGTTTTGTAACAGATTCAGTGTTTTTGATACCATTACTCTTCCCTATTTGAACTAAAAGATTATTCGTAAAATATTTTTATAAAGAATTTTTTTAAGTCGATTCCAATTGTAATCCATGCGACCAGTGAAGGGGTAATATGTAAATTAATATGACATGAACATTTTCTCGCTTATTTATATTTTTTCTCTTTTATTCAGTCTTGCTTTACTCTTCATTTTGTGAATTTATTTTTTATTTGAGCTCTTTTGAGTTATTGTTTATTTATTTTAATATGTAGACTTCTTAAACGGTTATGAAATGAACATTTTATATTAAAACAGTCAATGAAAAATCAATTATTTTCTTCTATGACTAAAGGCATAACATTGTAATTTTAAAATGAAATGCATCATTTTATTTAATCCAGCCATAAGAAATCCCACATTATTCGTGTCTTCCATTGCATATCATAAATTTACTGTTATGCAAAACCTTTTTGTCAAATTGTCTTTCAAACAAAACTCAGGGTAAGAAAGTGTTTTCTTTACCATTTTCTTACTTTATGACGGAGTTTACATCTCATCTTCAAAATTCTCTAACTGTTCGTCCCCGCTCCTTCACATGTCAATTCTCTCTTCTGAAATGTAGTCTTCTAACAAATAAGTATCTAGATACATTTGACTCACATTAATAATTGAAATACTGAGAAGTGTGTGCATACTTTCCTCTGCAATGTTTACTATCAAAATCCGTGTGTGAAATGCAAAATTAGCAATCGCTGAAAGATTCCACGATATGTGCACTGTTGCTGGCTCATGAAATCAGACATTTGGAAATTCCACGAGCACGAACATGACTTTTGACTTTACATAGGACTTTCAAAGGACATTCAGTACGGCTGAAGTTTTGATCTGATTCATTCTGATCAGACCACCACTTACTAATCTATATATTTTAAAAAATAAAGTATTCTGCCACGCCTTCGTTTAGAGCTTCTACTGAACCGATTGTAGTATCTTTCCTTTAAAAGAAAGAATGTGATCCCTTGATGTGCTATCATATATTGTTTGTGTTGGTTCACCAACATTTATGGTGTAAATTAATTAATTAAATCATTCTTTAATAGTACGTTTATCAATAGTCAATTGTTTTTTGTTTTTTTCAAAGAGCGGCTGCTTCAGGGTGGCGTTACTTAATGCTTTATTTTGAATGTTGAGATTTGTTTACAATTCGTCAAGGTTTTGTTTCAGTGAAATAATTCCATTGTGGTGTTGACAGTTTGCATGTATTTGCTTTTGTGGTGTATTTTGTATAGAACATTCGGGCAGTGAGTTTTGCTCGGTTGTACTGATGTAGTGAAGTTGTTCACAGGTTATGTCAAATTCCGAATCGTTGTCCACGAGCCCCAAACGAAGCAAACGTACATTAACTGAACGCAGAGAAAGAGAAAGTCAGCGTAGGTGTCGTGATAGTGCGGTCATTTCTTTTTCTGTTGGGCCGTTGTCTATAAAATTTCAGTTTTGTTCTGATTTGTACTTCCCAAGTGAGCAAAATTCTGCAAACCAGTTTACTCTGTGTTGCTTAAATGGGAAAATGAGTTTGCCTTCGAGCAATATGCCAGAAGAAATCAAAGAGTTGCTTATAGGAGATAATGACACATCAAAAAACTTTAGAAATAATAACCGTCATTATTATAGTACTTTCTTTTGTGTAATTTGGTGCCGTTATTACATTGCTACCTAGTCATGGGTCATACGTGTTCAAAATTTTGGGAACTCCAAATCACAGAATATCTTTGTTGTACCCTGAAGATCCAAACAATGCAACGTATTGTGAACATTAGTCTGGGCACAGTATTTTACATTTATCTCAGATCTCATCGTCAAATTTTGGCGGGTTCTCACTAGTATGACCTAAAAAGAATAATAGCGTACGGTCTTTAAATTAAAATTGTTCCTCCGAGACAACTCAAGCGTTGAAAAAGATACACCGAATCGAATTTATATGCTGGAAAAATACACCACATTGCATAAAATATCAATAAGTAAACACGCTAAGTTTCTTTTATACGTTTTTTATTTCTGCAAAGTAAGATTGGTTTGCATGATTCATTACGAATTATGACTTTTGTAAGAAACCCGAGAAACAATCTTAAAAACTCATTTGACGTTTCTTACTCCAAGAATTGTATTGCATGTAGGCATTGATAAAAATAACAACTACATCTGAAGTTAGCAACCCGTATTTCTGAATACGCCATATCGTGCAGATTAATAATGCAATGCCCTTTTAACTATTCGCCCTTTTCAACGCAATGTGTTCATGCAGCAGCAATTTCCAGGAAGTCGAATGTTCTCGATAAGACGCGTCAGCTAGGTCGAATTCAGTCGCTCTCTGGAGGAGAATTCTAGCGACTGGCTGCTCTGATCGGTAGTTTTCCGTGAAACAGTACAAAAAAAAAATAAATAAATAAAAAAAAAAAGTTATAAATTGTAGTCAATTGTTAAGTATAAGTAGATAAATAAGTCAATAAAATATATATATATATAAACTTAAAATAATTAAAATAAGTTAAATAAATTAAAATTAAATTAATTTAAAACAAGTTAAATAAATTAAAATAAGTTATATCAATTAAAATTAAATTAATTAAAATAAGTTAAATAAATTAAAAATAAATTAAATTAAAATAAAATAAAAGGAAACGGCTAAAATAAAGCACATTAGGGGGCGAAGGGAAGTGGGAATCGGAAATGTTAGGGCAGAGGCGTTGGTGCGGACGATTTTCTGTGGTGCTGTTTGTTTTCAGGTGCGGTGGAGGCCAAACACTGGAAGGAGAATGCCTGACGCCCGCGCCAAATAAATAGTCTAAAAACCGGATAGAGTAGCATGTACTCGGCTTCTGACGGCAGGTTTTTCCCCCTTCAGGGGTTTTTCCCTCAGCCGTACCTTATGGTCTCGTTTCCGCGGCTTTGAGGCGATGGAGAGACCATTTGGGGTGAATACCAGAAGGCGAAAGGTTAGAACTCGGTAGAATGTAGGTATTGTAATGGCTTAAAGGCCTTCGGCCTAGCCACATTGGATCAAGTTTCTAATTTGGCTGTAATAATTACCTATTAAATAAAATAAATAGTTTTCCGTGGTTATCAACATCAGGCCAATGCCGGAGCAGTACCCTATCAAACGGGCCACGGACCGCACGCGATCTGTCCTTTCCCTTCCTTGTCCTATTCTCTTCCCTTACACACACACTTACACTAACATGCACTACACTACCACATATCCCGGGAGACCGGTCGGGAGTTTAGAGCTTGTCCCGGCTGGGGCGTTGTCCCGCTGGTGGGAGAGTCCTGGTTAGGGGGGAAACCCCACTAGCCGACGGTAGGTCGGCGCCGGATCTCGCCATCCAACGGGGAAGATCACCGCCATCTCCCGAGGAAAAACATGCACTACACGAACGGGACTAATGACCGAAGCAGTTGACGCGCCCGGAAACACGGAAAAATCAATCAATCTGAAGAGAAAATCAATCAATCAATAAGACGCGTCAAATCGCGGTTACGGCGGATGTGAGCACTGAGGCACACGTGACCGTCCGCACAGCACCTTGAAGCGCAATCGCGTGCCAAGTGCCCCAGGAGAGTTTTAATCCAGCCGAGCAGGGCGGCCGTTCCCGTGGTCGGGGCGTATCACGCATTACCTCGCGTTCCCGATATCTAAACGGCCGCTTCCATCAATCGCGTGTTATTCCCGCAATTACTCTCCATAAATACGCCCATCAACCTTCTTCACGACACCGCCACGAAGTAGTTAAGTTACAGGTCTGCGGTGCGTGCGTGTTTCCGGGTGCGGCCTTTTCCGGAAGTACGTTTTACCAGTGGTGGGTGAGCTTTTCTAGAAGCTGGAGGTGAATTGCTGAAGAGAGGAGTCGGAATGGCGGGGCAACGAATCTCTTTTTGTTGCCACGCCATTGGAACGAAAGAACGATGGCTGACCCTGTCTGTAGGCGGTGGCGCTGGAGTTTTCGAAAGTGAGCAGGTCAGTGTATTCAGAATGGGGGAAGAAATGGTGGAACTTGATATGGGGATCATTTGATGCGTTGGCGAAGACGAAGTGCATATGGCGTGGTAGGGACGTCGTGGCGGGGACGTCGTGGCGGGGACGTCGTGGCGGGGACGTCGTGGCGGGGACGGCGAGGCGGGGACGGCGTGGCGGGACGGCTGGCGGGACAGCGTGGCGGGACGGCGTGGCGGGGACGGCGTGGCGGGACGGTGTGGCGGGGACGGCGTGGCGGGGACGGCGTGGCGGGACGACGTGGCGGGACGGCGTGGCGGGGACGGCGTGGCGGGGACGGCGTGGCGGGGACGGCGTGGCGGGGACGGCGTGGCGGGGACGGCGTGGCGGGGACGGCGTGGCGGGGACGGCGTGGCGGGGACGGCGTGGCGGGGACGGCGTGGCGGGGACGGCGATGCAAGAACAGCGGGGCGTGGTTTGTATGGTCCCGAGGTTGCTGGTGACCCGGATGTAGAGAGAGGTTGGTAGCTGCGGTGCGTTCATTGAGCGGTTATTTCCGGACGCAGTAAAACGTTTGTCGGGCAGTAAATATATGATTTCAGGCGGGCAGCCCCAGAGTGCGTGAGCGACGCGTGCGGTGCAGTTGGAGGTGCGTGTGCTCGAGGTGGTTGATCCTGACGCACTTCCTCACGGTGCGTGAGACGGATGAATAACCGATGTACAATATAAAAAGAATACAAACTTTATTATCTCAAATGTGCGGTAATCGTGAGTTCGAGCACCGCTCTACCTCATACGAATTGTAAAGATCAGGTATGACTACGTCGATGTTCTTCGAAATGTAAACATAAATTGAAATATTCTTATTTGTTCCAAGTCTATATAATCTCTTATCTCGTCTATTACATTTTTTAGATTCTTTGTGTAAAAATTGTTTTTCAACAGTCAGGAATTTATTGAAATGTCTGATTGAGAAAACTTTCTTTAATGAATTCTACTTTATCAATAAATTCTCACAGTTGTACTCTTATACTGTTATAAAATATAGATCGTACATCTTCAACCGCAATTGGAACAAAAATACTTTTGAATTTTCAAAAATGACACGTGTGTAATGTAATTTTTTACTTCTCTCTCATATCGGTCACAGTTACATTAGAAGTAATTTCTTCAGATTATTATATTTATGAGTATATGTACTTTAATGTTACATATAAAGTTTTTCAGAAACTCAACAGTTACCTATTAAAATAAGCTCAGAATTACACACTTTCAGAAACATTAACACAGAAATAAAAACGACATTTTCTCAAAAAGGGCTTCAAATTTTTTTTCAAATTTTTCCGATGGGTAGTGTAATTGCACTGTTTAATACGACGTAAAGTTTATTTCGGTGTATTCTTTTGTTTTTTCAAAAATTACACAAATGTAATTTTTAAATATCTCTCACGCTGTTAATGTGCACATTTCCATCGATTTGTATACACTATTATATTTGTAAGTAGAAGTGCTTCCAATGATTTAAAATGAAGTTTTTGAAAAACTTGATAAAT
Source organism: Teleogryllus oceanicus (assembly GCA_964035755.1). Classification (NCBI taxonomy): domain Eukaryota; kingdom Metazoa; phylum Arthropoda; class Insecta; order Orthoptera; family Gryllidae; genus Teleogryllus; species Teleogryllus oceanicus. The sequence goes on along the minus strand of CAXIVR010000012.1, from coordinate 28,506,783 downwards.
TCTTGTAAAAAAGAGCTTCAAATTTCGCATTTACAGTAATGCTTAATCACCTTTTTCTTAAAAACGGTTTCAAATTTTTCAATGAAAGTGTCGATTTAGTACCAGGTTTCATTTTTCTTTAATATTTTTGAAGTAATAATTCGGTTCTACTATTAGGAAACCGAAACGTCCAGAAAATGTAAAAAAAAAAAAATGTACTTTGGGCGACCATATATGGCAGCTGGCAAGAAGATGGGGCAAGATCGTAAAGCCAGTCCACACCAAGGAAATTATAAAAAATTACTACGAGAAATTCTGTGCCATTCTGTAGCACCACTAGTTTACAAATGTGTTTCACGTAGATAAAATTAGCATTTTAGATATATTCCGTAATTGAATATGTTTGTAAACACAACAGCTTTAATTGATTACCAGTGATTTGAAATTCTTCAAAATTTCAAAACAATTCTCATATAAGTTCTAAAATGTAACATTTTGGAAAATATACAAAGGAAATTTTGTTCACAATAGCTGAAACTTTTATTCGATCAAGATCCTCCATTTGATCGATTTGATCCAGATCCATCTACTGATCGGCCTATGCGATACTCCTCCACGTGATTGACGTGTGAGATTGTTCTCAACTTGAGCCACTTGCATCAGATGCTCTATTTTATATACTTGTTTGAGATGGAATCTAATCGTTCTGCTTAAGATACTCCACTGCACCGACTTGTTTCAGATTCTCCTCTTGATCTCTAACTTTTCTCAAATTCTCCACTTGATCTAGATCTTCTTCATATCTACCACATGATTATGACTTCTTTATATTTCCACCTCTTTATTGCGACGCTCCCACCTACCTGTGCTGTAATTGCCGGCTAGCTCAGGTGACGGGTAGAGCCGAAATTTAGGTTGTGGACGGACGTGGCTACGTGACGAGGTCAATTGAAAGAAAGTTTAAAGACAAAAAAATGTAAATTTAATGAGAAATTAAAAAATGGTAAATTGACATTATTATCTGAGCTCAGTTTTTTTTTAAACCCTTGTTTTTTTTTTTTTATGCAATCTTAAAAACTAATACGATCAAATTACTTAAAACAAATAAAGCAAAAAAAAAGAGATGCGCTAACAAATAAAAAGAAAAAAAGGGGGCCAATGCGCGGCCTGCACCTTCTGAATGTTGACAACAGTCCAGGTAAGCCTGAAGGGCGTAATGAATGTTTGTTTTGTCTGTCGGAGCTCGACAGATTATTAGAATCACCGCTGCGGCAGGAGGACGCGCTGGGGTGAACGGCCTCCAAACAGGCAACACAGCTGGGCTCCTTTCTTCTGGACGGCACGCCCTTTAGGGGTGGAGGGTGGTTTCCCCTCTCGCAGCCTGCTCCATTCAAGAGAGAGTTAACCACGACATCAGCTGGGACGTCGGCGGTAGCGGTGACGACAGATCGGTGACGACAGATCGTAATTTTCGTAATCGCGTAACTTGCGATACACGGCGCGGGCGTAAACGAGCAGAGAAACAAATAACATTACTAGATAAAGTTCTTTTTTTCCTCAATCTAATGACACGCGGTGCGATAATACCACAAATCGCACTCTAATCATGCTACTTCGCGCTATCCTAGCGCCTACACAACTCGGATGACCTCCGGTCCCACCCGTACAACATGAGCGTCCCCGCCTCTGTGTCCGCACGACTGGGGCGTCCCCGCGCCTCTGCCCAAAGACCTCCCGCTTCTGTCTGCCCTCAGCGCGTCTCAGCGCCCACGAACCTTTCCCCAATTTCCATGAATTTTCCCTAGAGTTTCTACAGAAATTTTGGAAGACGTGTTGTTACTGGCCGAAAGTTACTACGCTGAAAATAATATTGCTCCAATCAGATTACGCGTCTTGTCGGTAATTTTGATGGAATTTTCCAGAACGCCTCTCTCGCACACTTCCTGTAAACAAACAGGGAGCGGTCGCCGCGCCCGCCGCGTGGAGCCTGGTCGGTGGCCCCTGAGGGGTTTTCGGAGGCGTTATCTAAACACTACACCCCTTGCTCGCGACGCTAAGGAGCGGCGTAGATGGCGCGAAGTGATTTAGGTCGCACCCGGTTGGGGACACGCACGCTTCTGAACAGTAATAACAAAAATAAATGTATTTATTTTTTAATCCAATATTCGGTTACGTAAATTTGCCCTCCTTCGGATAGAGATAAAAATCGAGTTTTGAAGAATCTTAATTTTGAAAAATTAAGAGTTTTATCTCGTTGAAAAAACAAAAAACGTTACTGAATATTAGATTCATAACTGGTGAAAAATTTAAAAGAAAAAAATGAATCAAAACAACATTCAATATTCAAGAAAAAATTTGCGAAACCCCTTTACTTAAATAAAAGCAAAAAGAATTTTTAACTACTATTTAATCAGAATAAAATAATTAAATCAAAATTCTTCCAATTTTTCTCAGCGACACGGAGCGCAACTGTGCCGGAGCCCAAGGTACCGAAGAATTATGTCAGAGATTGTCAATCAGTGGTTTAAATAAAATCTACAGAATAGTTTAACCTTTAAATGGTCGCAAATTATAAAATTTACTTTCCCTGCTGGGAGCCCATCCAAGTCTTTTAAGAGGCATACATTTGGGCACGGAATCGTTTCAATAACAAATGGTCCGGTAAATAGAGGAAAAATTTATGGAATAATCCAGCAGGCTGATCACTAACTCTAGGGGTCCTGACAAGTACTTTGTCACCTACGTGAAAGTGGTAGGGTTCTTTACGAGGGCTTCCTCTTCCTGGCATTCTTTCCAGACGTACGTCAACCGTTGTAAAAAAATCCGTGAATTTTCTGTCGTCTGGGTGAATTGAAATTTGCCAATACGAGCTTGAAAAATCTAAAGCCGAAAAAATCTTTGTTTTATTAAATTTCCATAAAATTTCATCAGTGTTCTGAGGTGCCTCGTTTTCTGGGATAGTAACCTCGTTGATCCGTCGAGCATCTAAACAAATCCTACCCCCGTCTTTTTCTTTACCACTACAATAGGGTTCAAATAAGCTGTTACAGATCTTTCAATTATACCTCGCTAAGCATAGTTTTAACAGTTTGATCTATTTCCCCCTCATCGACTGTGGAATGGATAATTTTCATTTTAAAAGGTGAATCATCAGTGACCTGAATTGAAAGCAAAGTCTTTAATAGGACATACAGGACGATCAAAAACATTTACATATTTGAGAAGCATTCTTTGCAGCTGGGACCGTTCGTGGTCAGAAAAGTCATTATGCGGCACACGGCTTATGACCCACTACGTCATCCCCATACTCCAGGACGCGCATGAAATGCCGATTTCTATTTTGTCATCACCGTCGTCCTTGATTACAATTTCCCTATTCTCACCGAAGCTCAAAAGATTCCTAGAAAATCCACTACCCATTATTTTCCTGTAAAAATCAACCCCAAGTATTACGTCGTAATTCAGATCCTCTATGATCAAACATGGCACATCAAATAAAATTTCCCCGATTTTAAAGAAAGCAAAGCCTGCATAGTAATTGGTTTACTTTTTTCTTTCCTACTCAATAACAAAACATTTAATAGTGGGCAGAGTTGGTATTGGAATGCGCTGCTTAATAGTTTTGAGTAGAACTTCCAGAAATTGCACTGATTTCACTGCCAGTGTCTATCAAAGCTTGAACACTAAGATTTTCAATAGAAACTCACAACCGGACATTTTCTCGCCGTTCTCTGACAGGTTCATTCAAGTCGTCGTTTAGGTCAAAAAGGCATAATTGACTGACACAGTATTGAATATTGGTATCTCTGAGATAATTCGTTTGGAACCCAGATACCAGAAGCCCAAACGGTTCTAGTTTGACGGACTCGGTCTTATGGAATCTGATGTCCATTCCTACTAGTTGTTATTATTACGGTCATTTGAGTTTGGTGGCGGACAGGAGTTGTTCTCCCATTCCTCTGACCCTGATCATCACGGCGCCCCGATTGCCTGTTCCGATTATTTTCCCCGGCGAAAACCGTGATTTCAGTCCCAATTCTCTTCATAAGGGTTTGACCGCGTTCTATCAAATTGCGCCAGCAATTCTTGAAAATGATCAAGATTGTCAAATCGTACACTGTTAATAAGGTTTTGCACGTAAGTAGGAAAGTGTGCGGTTAGGAGCCAGATAATCTTTTATCATCTGTCGTCGGATCATAGTTTAATAGCGAAATTTTTTCCATGGCGTAATCTAAATATGATTGGTTTCTTCGCTTATCCCATCTACTCGAGAATTTTTCTCTCGAACTCGTAACGTCGCTGCTCTCCCCAGTAACGGAAAGAAAAAGAGTTCGGAATTCCTCGTAAGTCTGCGGAAAAGGTGTTAACGCAGTGAGCCAGTGTGCGCGTTACCCCGTAAAAGTTCCTGCATAAATCTTGGTTTTAAGTGAGGCGGTACCGCCTTTGTCAAATCATATAATTTTCGGCACGATCCAAAAAACTTTCGGATTTTTGTCCGATTTCCAGAAAGCAAAGATTCTGAGGAGGAGCCAGAAAATTTTAATCCAGAACCAGCAGACGCGTTCGTAATTGGATGATTTTCCATTTCTTTTGTACTTCTTCCTTTACCAGATTAATCACATTTTTTTCTATTTCTTTCTTTAGTTTAGTTTCCTTTCCTGAAACTTTCCTCACTACTATCACCTATCTTTTCAATTTTTCTACCCTTTCGTGAATTTGACTAACTTCAGAGTGAAGTTTTGTTTCCAACTGAGTGAATTTGCCGTTCATTTCGGCCGTAACCCCGGCAATGTTTCCATTTACTGACTCACAACACGCCTCTATTTTATTGTCGCATGCTCGTAATTTCTGGTGAATTTCAGACTGTAGGTTTTAAATTTTCTTTCGTTTCGGTCCTTGAAATTCCCAATTCTTGACCTAGCTTCTCAACGGTGTTCTCAATTTCTCGCACCTACCCTCGAGTTGATTTTTCAGTGATCCGATTTCATGGTCGAACTTCTCTTCCAATTTTACAAGTTTTGCGATTGGTTATCTAAAAGTTATCTAATCTATCAAATCTTTCCTGACACTTTTCTCGTGTTCTGAAAATCGCAAATTAATTTTCTCGTCCATTTCCCATACTTCCTGAAATCTGGTTCTTTTAAATTTGATTTTTAAATTTTCATAATTTCTGCTTGTTTCGTTAGAACTCGCATGAGATCACTTAATGTGATTTCATGCGCAGACTGGTCCCCTGAGCTGTCATCACCTCCCACGTCTACACCTGATTCGTCCAGCATTTTGAATAACTTATGCGATTTCACAGTTTTTCTTGAAACGCGCACACGATTTTCCACAACACAAGACAAAAAATAGTAACACTCACAAACAGAATACAAATCCAACTGATATCATTAACAGTCCACAAATAATTAACCTCGTAGCAACGTCCTTCCATCCATTTCTTGCTTAATATTTATAAAAATTCAAATTTAATTTGTCGTGCAGCAATACACAGTAATTCAAAAGTAACAATATTTATTTTAAGACAAATTAAATTTGAGGGCGTTTTACTGGGTATCAAAGATACTAATTCGAGCCCCACTTGGGAAAGTATTTGACGCCCCCACCTACCTGTATGAATTGCCGGCCAGCTCAGGTGACGGGTAGAGCCTGAAATTTAGGTTGTGGACGGACGTGGCTACGTGACAGAGGTCAATTGAAAGAAGTTTAAAGACAAAAAATAAATTTAATGAGAAATTAAAATGGTAAATTGACATTATTATCTGAGCTCAGTTTTTTTAAACCCTTGTTTTTTTTATGCAATCTTAAAAACTAATACGATCAAATTACTTAAAACAAATAAAGCAAAAAAAGAGTGCGCTAACAAATAAAAAAAAAAAGGGGGCCAATGCGCGGCCTGCACTTCTGAATGTTGACAACAGTCCAGGTAAGCCTGAAGGGCGTAATGAATGTTTTTTTTGTCTGTCGGAGCTCGACAGATTATTAGAATCACCGCTGCGGCAGGAGGACGCGGGGTGAACGGCCTCCAAACAGGCAAACAGCTGGGGTCCTTCTTCTGGACGGCACGCCCTTTAGGGGTGGAGGTGGATTCCTCTCGCAGCCTGCTCCCATTCAAGAGTAGAGTTAACCACGACATCAGCTGGGACGTCGGCGGTAGCGGTGACGACAGATCGGTGACGACAGATCGTAATTTTCGTAATCGCGTAACTTGCGATACACGGCGCGGGCGTAAACGAGCAGAGAAAAAAATAACATTACTAGATAAAGTTCTTTTTTTCCTCAATCTAATGACACGCGGTGCGATAATACCACAAATCGCACTCTAATCATGCTACTTCGCGCATCCTAGGGGCCTACACAACTCGGATGACCTCCGCGTCCCACACCGTACAACAGGCGTCCCCGCCTCTGTGTCCGCACGACTTGGGCGTCCCCGCGCCTCTCTGTCCAAGACCTCCCGCTTCTGTCTGCCCTCAGCGCGTCTCAGCGCCACGAACCTTTCCCCAATTTCCTGAATGTTCTAGAAGTTTCTACAGAAATTTTGGAAGACGTGTGTTACTGGCCGAAAGTTACTACGCCGAAAATAATATTGCTCAATCAGATTACGCGTCTTGTCGGTAATTTTGATGGAATTTTCCAGAACCTCTCTCGCACACTTCCTGTAAACAAACACGAGCGGTCGCCGCGCCCGCCCGCGTGGAGCCTGGTCGGTGGTCCCTGAGGGTTTTCGGAGGCGTTATCAAACACTACACCCCTTGCTCGGGGACGCTAGGAGCGGCGTAGATGGCCGTGCGAAGTGATTTAGGTCGCACCCGGTTGGGGCACGCACGCTTCTGAACAGTAATAACAAAAATAAATGTATTTATTTTTTTAATCCAATATTCGGTTACGTCACATTATCTCAACTCACTTGAGATCCTAACTTGTTCGCCACCTTGTTTAAATGAACCTTTGATTTCGACCACATTGAGATGCTCTTCTTGATTTGACGTTATCACTTACAACCCCTTGTCATTCTGAAATCCTCCATTGATTTCCACTTTCTTCATAACCTTCACTTGATCATATAGTCTTTTTCTCGACGTGGAAATCCCCGGATTATCTCGACTACCCTAAGATCCTTCATTTGATTGACTTGCTGGAGATAGATCACCTGATCAATCTTTCTCGAGAACCTTGTCGTGATCATTTTGCTCATATTCTCTCTTGATCGACTTACTTGATATTCTTTATTCATTGATTTGCCCGAGATTATCTATTTGATCCATTTAATCGAGATTTTCTATTTGATTGACTTTCTCTTTTTGACTGATTTCCTTAAGATTCTCTACTTAAATGGCATGGTTGATCTTCTAGTTCATTGACATGTTTTATACATGTCATGTACCTTTCATTGACATGTACCTTTCCCAATATCCTGCACATAATCGATCTGCTTCAGGTTCTGTTAAATCAATTTTCCATGAAGAGAGAGGTAGATATCCCTGGAAGCTCTTATAGGATATTTACGCTAACTGAAAGGGGGTGGGACAAAACAGAAAAGGATGCCCCAGCTTAATATAAATAGTAAATAACTAGAACGAGGAAGTTTGTGAGTCATTTTGTAGCACCACTAGTTTAAATATTCTAGTTCTCTTCTCGTTTGCCATAAATCTTTTCTGTAAAGCATATACGCATTCTCACGTTATCTGAAGAGAGCGAATGGTATTTGAGTATTTCAATTAGATTTTGTTTGTCGGTATTCAAAATAGCGAACATTGAAGAAACACGCTAGTCTCCCTTTAAAAGTTCGATTAGGTGTCGACATGCATGTCTACACACAATCACTAGTCTCGCGTAGACAACACCCTTCTCAAAAACCTACGAGCAACAAAAGAAAATCTACCTTAGTCCATCATAAACCCCCTACAAAACAACAATAAAAGAAGAGAGCGCTCTCGTGCAATAGTTCGGTCGCGTGTCGCCCAGAGTGCGCTGGAGTAATTCTGCGCGTGCGGATACGACGAAGCGAGGGAAGCACGGGGGTTCCCCTTCATCCCCCACGCGCGCTGCTGCCGGGTCCACCGCATGGCTGCGCTGCTGCGCCCAGCGCCCAGCGCTGCACGCTTTGAAGTATTTTGTGAAAGCGCCTCTGACAACGGCGCAAACTAATATTGGTGGCCCTGCACAAGCAATATTTCCCCGACCGTGTTTAAAGAGGCGATTTGTTGAGGAGGCAACAGGACGGCGGCTAGAATAACCCCCGCCGGGGACATTTTTAGTGGCGTAAAAAACCCGGAGGTGGGAGAATGGTGAGCGAGGATGGAAGGCTGAAGGGGAAAAGAAATTGGTGGTTTTAGCTGTTTGATATCGCTTTTGGGTGGGTGCGGGAAGGGATGAAGATAGTGTAAACATACTGGGCGAAAAAACGTGCTAATGAATTTTCCAATTTTTAATTATATTTCTTTGTAATTTTAAAAAAAAATTTAATCGGGGTAAAGCATAGTTGATTTTTTGTAAGTATGGGGTTTTATCATTAACAAATTAAAATTTACCAATCAGACGGAGATTAAGGTTTAGTAAATTTTTGGAACAAAGGTTTTATTCTGCCAGCATAAAATGTTAAAACCACAATGCCGGGAGCGTAATTTATAAATATTTTGTCTAAATTTTTTTTTGCAAAACGTTTTGTAGCATTATAGTTGTTTATTTCTTTTTCCAAAGATTTTTTAAATTGAATCTTTGTAATAGTTTTTTTTATCAGCACTTTTAAAATTAAAAAAAATTGTAAAACTTTTTAAATTTTTTAACCCTTAACTCGACCGAAAAGGGGGAACCGAAAATAGATAGGGAGCAATTTGCTCCCTTTCATTAATTTCTAGATCTTACGACTCAAAATTACAATTGTAATTTAAATATTGTTTTTTATAATTGTCTTAACGGCATTTCATAAAAAGGTTTTGGTTAATCGAAAAATGCGGGTTCAAACAAATTCAATCAATATTTTTTTTTTAATTTTTTCACTCATAATTTAGATTAAAAATTTATTATATTAATATAGTTCTTTTTAATATTAAAAATTAAAGAAGACCTTTGACCCTTTTTTTCATCGAGGCAAGTGAGATTTCCCCCTGGGCTTTCTGGGAACATTGAAACAATATTTCTAATTTTAAAAACTTTAAAAGCCCCCACTCTTTTGATTTTGGGGCCCCTTTGATTTGCTGGGGGAAATTTCCATTTTCAGTTCAGTATTAATTTTTTTTTTCAAGTACTGGGCCGTTGGTGGTACAAACGAAAGGGCACCCCCCCCGGGGGTTTTGGGGGTGGCAAACCCAAATTTCCCCGATGGTATGGCTCTGAAAGACGTCCCAGTGGGCAAAAAAAAAAAAAATAGGGGGCAGGGTCGTAAGATCGTTTGGAGGGATGAAAAAATTACAAACAACCGGTGAGAATCATTTTTCACAAAATTTCAGAATATTTTCTAAAAATATTGGCTTTTTGACAAAGACATAAAAGGACACAAAAAAAAAAAACAAATCAAATCTCTTGACTGAAAAAAAACAATAATAACACAATAACTTTTCTACCCATCTAAAAATTGTTTAACAAACACACTTTCAAAATTGAAAGAATCGTAAAATATTATTTTTAAAAAATTTAAAAGAAACAAAATTGAAAATAAAAAATTAATATTTTTCCCCTTTAAACATTACTTTTAAAAAAAAGGGAAAACTTTTTTCTCTAAAATCAGAAATTATTTTTTTTATACTTTAAAAAACTCTTAATCCTATATTACAAATTTGATTTTAAAACCTTTTTGGAAAAAAGAAAAGATTGATTCTTTCTCGTTTTAGAAGTCAAACAAATGTATTTTTACTTTTCTTATTTTTTAACGGGGAAATCTTTCCCCTCCTTTTCTTTCTACGTGATAGATACAGAATGGTTTTTCTTTTTAAAACTGAATCACTTATCCAAAAATTTTTTATTGGAAGACCTTATTGTTCCCCCGGGCGTAGACAGTCCCTTTTTTCCCTTCTACCCTTTCCCACTGAGCTGTCGGCCTTAACGTGGCCTCGGGTAGAACCCCTGCCCCCTCGAAATCGCCTTCTTCTTCTCTTTCGTTTTATTGTGAATATTATATAATTTTACTTTATTTTCGATTACATTTAAATAAACGGGATTTAGGGAAAAATGAACCCCGAATCCCCCCCTTTTATGGGCACCAACCCAGAAGTTTTAAATATAGAAAAGCATGTAAGAAAAAAAAAACTGGAAAAAAAATGAATGCAAGCTTTTTTACGTTATTCAAAACTCCACTTAATTCTTCCATTATAAATTCATAACGTTTCTTATTACCTTTCTTCTAAGATTATGTTTTCAATTTATAATAGAATAATTACCTCTTCTGGTCTTCTAAAAGAGTTTTCCTCAAAAAGTTAAACTAAAATCCCGAATTACTTCCGGGGACCGTTTTTCCATACCCCGATTCGCTGCTACCTTCAGAAAGAACTTTTTTTTTCTAAACCCCCGGTCCGCCCTTTTAAAAGGTGGGGTTCTCTTTTCCCAAATTTTAATTATCATTCCAAATATCCATCCGCGTTGGCTTTTTAAAAAAATATTCTTTTCCTCCTTTTTAGGGCTTTTGGACGTTTTGGGAATCTAAGAAAACGGGCGGCCCCAAAAACCCCCTTCTTTCGAAAAAAAAGATTTTGGGGGTTTTGTTTTCAAGGGAAAAAATTTTTTTTAAAAAATTTGTCTTCTTTTTCTTGTTCTAGAACGTCGACAACTTGTTTTTTTCCCCTCTTTCCCTACCCTTTCTTTTTCCTATCTTCCTTCTTTTTTTTCCTCTCTTTCCCTCTTGTTTTTTTTTTTTACATGATTCTTGTCGTTACTTTATCTGTTTGTTTGTTTCATCATTTTCCATTTTTTCATTCTTTAAATGGCCCAAATTAAAAATTTTTACTTTTGATTTTTATTTTATCTAGTGTGCTTTCCGCAACGGAAGAAATATTTCAATGTGCTGGGAAATTGGGAAAAATCTGGCGTTAATTGACCCCTAACAAACTTTGTTGTTTCGTGTTTTTGGCGGTAAATTTTATCTTCTCTTGCATTTTTTCCATATTCTTTTTGCTCATTAACTGTCCACCCCAACCCCGGGAAACTTCTTGTTTAGTGCAGTTATTTTTCTAAATTTAGTTTAAATTATTTTCAATCAGACGTTTCAAAAAATATCAAAAGCTTATATTGTTCTTCAAAGTCTTAAATACACAACACGTCATCAATATAGATAAAAAATCGCTGGACATCTCTCTGCCAATGATATTGTCTGTTTTAAAAACAGATCCTGTTTTTGACCAAATGGCATTTTTTTGAAGACATACGAAATTCCCGGTGAATAAATCCCATAGTGTCCTTCGGGTGCTATGCTTTGAAAGATGCAGTAAGTGGTTGAACTCAACCATTGATCCCGATAATTGATTAAAATCCTCTACGCAACGGTCTGTTCTTCGGAATAACGTTCAATCGCCTTGCATCAAACAAAACCCTTATCTTTTACTCTTTTTACGGCACTATCGGTTTTAGAAAAGGGGTTTTGGATTCATGTGATATTCTTTGCCCAGGTACAATGAGCTTATCACCTCTTCCTTATGTTTTTCTGGAATGACATATTGGAAACCTGAATTATTTTTTTATCTTTAATTCTATTTCGAATTAAAATCACTGGATTTTTTTTTTGCAAAAACCTTTTGATTCTGAATTTCGTTAACTGTTTTTCTGATATGCATTGGTTATCGTTGCACATTCATCATCAAATAGTTAATTCGATTGATAATATCCCCACCTCTTCTTCACTAGATTGTTCTATTTGGTTTTCCGGGGGATGGCGTGTCAAAAAACCTTTCAAATTTTCACTCGCCCCAGATGTATTGGTCCTGTATTTCGGGGTTTGGGAAAACCCCTCTATCAATAAATTTTTTTCTATTTCTATCCCTAAAAAGGTCCTTTTTCAGCATAAGTTTTTTTTCAATGTTTCGGTTTTTAAGTTTCTCCGTTTCTGGTTTGACATTATGTTGTTCTGTCTGCTATCTTGGCCATTTCCCGGACCATTAGCATTTCCTTTTTCTGAAACCCTTTTCATTATAACGGTGGCATTTTTAAACCTAGTTGGTTTTTAAATTTTTTCAGTGGAATTGGTAAAATTTTTAAAAAATTTTTTGTTGGGGAAGGGAAAAATGACGTATTAATAAACGAAATTTCTTCATCCTATCGTGGGGTACATAATTTGAAACAAGCTAATTTCTCCGTTGTATTCCTGCATGGAATCGCCCCTTCTTCCACTCCATACATTACGTTAATTTTAAAATTGATTTGGTTTCGTTATTAATATCCGAATAAAATTTTCTTTGAGTTCCCATAGTTTGGGAAACTCTCAAAATATCTCCCCAGATTCGTGCATCCCCGCAACATCTGATAAACGATTCGGTTTTTCTTACTGCCCGGAACACAATTTAAAGAAAAAAAATTTTTTTCATAAATACACAGGTTTTTTCATCCCCCCTGTAAAAAGGAGTACACGGCAATGAAACCGTGGGCGAAAATTCTCCACTGGTGGAAAAATTTTTTAATTGATTTTTAAATTCTACTTCATTCTTATGCATTAATTTGATGTTGTAGAACCCAAATTTTCAGAAAGAGCCTTTATTCCACTATCTAATTTATTAGCGAAACCCAACTTTTTCATCTAATTTCTGGGAAATTTCTACCCCGTTCTACCTAATCTGCCTGTGATACGGCGGTTATAAAAATCGTTGTGTTTCAACCCAGTTTCAAATTCTTTCGTTCGTCAACCTTTTCTTCAATTCGTCCCACTCCGTGAATTTTTTTTCTAAGTTTCGTGTTCCGTGTAATTTTTTGAACCCCCTCTTTAAAATTCGACCTTCCCTGCTCCCTTTCAGTAAAATGTGCTTTTAAATTTTTTTCTAACTTCCTATTTTTTCTTCAATTTGGAATTCCAAATTTTGTTTTCCCAAAGCATTTTTTTGGAGTTATTTTCCCAATTTTGGGTTTTAAAAAACCTTGTTCTCCTCTAGTTTAGTTTCCCAAAGCATTTATTGCCGGGTTTTTTTCTTCTAATTTGGTTTCCAAAAATTTTTGCCAGTTATTCTCCTCAAAGTTTCCCAAAATAACTTTTTCTCCCCTAGTTTTGTTTCCAAAATAACCCCAATTTTTTTTGGGTTTCCCCGTTTTCCCCTGCGACCCTCACCTTTAAATTTTGATAAATTGCCCCCAAAACCCTTGCATCAAAAATTTGCCTCTCGAGGTTTCGTTCTTCCCCATCCTGATTTGTGTTGGCGTTTGGGTGTGATTCTGTCGGGGACGTTCCGTTTTTCTGCCCTCCTAGTTTCTCCGTCTTTCCCCCCGATCATGTCCTGGTGCTTGTCCCCAGTTTCCCCATCCTTTTGATTCCCCAAAATTCCTTACGGGAGGTAAATTTACCACGTTATACTTATCTGCCATTTTTAATCTATTAATGCCTAGAATCAATAATTTTTTTCCCCGACAAAACCTTCAAAAATTTCCCCAGAAATACCGAACAATTGAAACGATAAAACTCTAATAATAAATATCCTTTTGAAAAAAAAACCCCCTGAAATAAACCCTTTTACTCAACAATTGAACTCTGAATTGAAATTTTAGGAACGTGATTCAATTGTACTAGTAATTTTAGAAAAAATTTTTGGGCCCATTACAAAACAGTTTTTCGTAAATGCATCCAATAATCAGCCCGCTTTGGGCGCCAATTGCGAGCCACCGTCGTGTCGGTAAAACCGTAAGGCCGCCCGACCTGAGGGGTCTTGGGGTGGCAACACACCGATGGTGACTAGCTCTGTTGACGTCCCCGTGTGGAAAAATAAATAAAAAAAAAGGGGGAAGGTCGGGAAAATCGTTTTGGATTGGGCAAAAAATTTCAAACAACTCGGGGGAGAATACTTTTTACTAAATTGAATATTTAAAAAAATTGGCGCTTTTACAAAACATACAATGGCACACAGAAAAAAAAATACAGAATACCCTTTACTGAAAAAAAAAAACACAAAACACAATACACAATTTTTACTTTCATCTAAAATTTTTTTAACAAAAAACTTTCAAAATTTGAAAGAATCGTTAAAAAATTATTTACAAAATTTGAAAAAAACAACATTGAAAAACAAAAATTATTTTTTCCCCCAACATTACAAACAAAAGGGAAAATCTTTTTTCTCTAAAATCCAGAAAATTCTATTTTATAATTATTTTACACAAAAACTTTAAACACTATATTACAATATTTGATCTTGAAATCCTTTTTTAAAAAAAGATTGATTTTTTCTCCCTATTAGGTCAAAAAATGTTTTTCCCTTTTTTCTTTGGTTTTTAAATCAAACCCCCCTTTTCTTTTTCGTATAGATACAGAATGAGCTTTTTTTTAAACTGAATCCCTATCCCCCAAAAAAAATTTTATTTGGAAGACCTTACTGTGTTCTGGCCGCGTAGACAGTCCATTTGTTCCCTTTTAAACCCTTTTCCCCTGAGCTCTTGGCCCTTAACCCTGGGTTTGGGTTGGGAAAGCCGTTGCTCCTCAAAATCGCCCCCTTCTCTTCAAATTTTTTGCTTGAATACTCTCTTTTTTTATTTTCGATTACAGTTAATGCCAACTGGGTTTCAAATGAAAATGAATCCCGAGTCACCCCCTTTTTTGAGCACCAACTTCAAGAAAATTTAAAAATAAAAAACATGTGAGAAAAAAAAACTGGGAAAAAAAATGAATGCCTTTAATTACTGCCATCATTCAAACTCCCCTCCTAATTTTCCATTATAAATTCATAACGTTTCTTATTACCTTTCTTCTAAAATTATGTTTTAACAATTTATAATAGAATAATTCTCTTTTGCTTCTGAAAAGTTTTTCCCAAAAGGGAAACTGAAATCCGCAAATGTCACTTCCTGGGTCCTTTTATCTCCCCCAGTTCGTGCACCTTCAAAAGAATTTTTTTCATCCAAAACCCCTCCGCCCTTGGGATAATGGCGGCCTCTTTTCTAAATTCTAATTATCATTCCCAAAAATCCATCCGCTTTGGGGCCGTTAAAATTCTTTCCCCCGCTTTCTTAGGGCGGTTGTGACACGTTTTTGGAATCTAAGAAAAAAGGGGGCCAATAGTAGTATCGTAGTATGTTAAGAAAAAGTGATGTAGAAATTAGAAATACAGGGAAAAAAATTTGAAAAAAGACAAAGGGGGGCAATTTTAAATTTGGGAAATTATTGATTAAAAAATTAATGAAACCGAGAAAATCAGACGATTCTGAAAAAACATTTTTGATATTTAAAAATTACAATTTTATCCCAATAGACTTGTGGATTTTCTTTTCTATCGTTCATCATTAGCGGGTATTTTCATAAAAGAGACGAAATCCCCCAGAGGGAACTGTTTCCGTTAAAAAGGTCGAACAGCGAATCCCAAGATTCTTTAAACAAGCAAACCCAAATTTTTGCTTTATTGTTGTCCCTTCATTCGAGACGAAACAAACAGGGGAAGATTTTAAAACGGCCAGAAGCGCGGGGAGGGCACAATGATTTCGGTTTTCGCCCCCAAATTTTCAAATTTTTCGTTCACCCCGCCCCTAACCTTTTATATGCTAAAACCCGGGGAAAGAATTTTAAATTTTTGTTTTAAAAAATTCATAATCTTCGGAGAAGTTGCGGCTGTGCTCAGGAAAGAAAATGGCTGTGCATCCATGTCGCCCGCTGATATCGGGCAGCCAGGCGGGGGGGGGGAAGGAGGAGGGGGGGGGAACGAACGAGGGGAAGGTGGGCCGAAACAGACGTGGTGAAAAAAGGGATTCCACGGAACGGGCTGGGTTGTTTGGTTTTTTTTTTCGGTTTCCGGCGCGAACTTTTAGTGCATGTTTATTTTCGGATAGGGGGGGGCTTTCAGCGGATGGCGAGATCCCGGGGCCGACCTACCCGGGTGGGGGGGTTTCCCCCCCGGATCCCACCGCGGGGCACCCCTCATCGGGACGGCAGGTCCCCCCGGTCTCCCCCGGGAATATTGGTAGAGTAGTGCATATTTGGGTGTGTGTAACGGGAGAGGATGGACGGGAAAGGAAGGACAGATCGCGCGCGGTCCGTGGCCGTTTTGGGAGGGGCTGCCCGGGTTCGCCTGGTGTTGATCGGAGAAACCACGGAAAAATACCAATCAGGAACCGGGCTAATTCTCCTCCAAGAGGGCTGAATTCGACCTGCTTAAAAGCTTGTGTCGAAAATCCTGGGCCCTCAGGACTAACCTGGACCCCCGGGCAGAGGCGCTGCAGGGTGTTGATGCACTGGCTAACCCCCCAAAGGGGGGGGCTGGAAAAGCTGGTTTTTGGAAAAACAAGGGATAGATGTCTTTGTATATATAGACAAGGAAGAATGTGCATTGAGAAAGAAATCAAACGCTAATTGGAAGCAAGAAGATAAATTATGGTTAGACGGTGACAGAAGATGAGAAGCAATATGTATGATGATAGATACAAGTAATGGGAATTTTGACATGGGGCGAAATAGAACATTTTACAAAAAGAAAAAACTCAAGTGTGGATAGAAAAATCAGTGCAAGAATGCGAGATAAGTGGTCGGGGACGAAATTCGTCAACACCCCACTAGAGACTGCAGAATATGACAACTTCGACATGAACCATAATATAATATTTTACTCGTATGCAGAAAAAACGATGTGTGCGAGAAAATCAGTGGAGGTAGCGAAATGAGTGGTGAGGGACAAGATTAGTCAACACCTGACGAGATACTACACCACACTAGGACAAGGTAACTTGTGAACATGAAAGTAAATAAAGAATGAAAGGAAAGTAATGAACAATTACGAAGTTTTAACGTCTAAATATTGTTTTTTTTTTTGTGTGAATGAAGAAACGGTCTAAAAATCGAACGACCTGTAAAAACCAAAGAATTATTTACAATGAAGATAAAATTATGGAAATAAAGAAACTAACAACAGCCAAGATGTTATTGTAACTGAGGAATGTGGTTAGAACAATGAACTATTACGACTTAAGTACAAAAATGTTTAATTTAAAAAAATGTGTTAGAGATATAGAGAAAATTGAGTTTTTTGAATATTTTTGCTGCGACAATATAATTCCCAGAAGAGGTGCTTGAATAAGCAAAAGACAGAACGAAGCTGGAAGAGGAAAAGAGAACGGAGAATCAATGGAGCTCCTCCAAGAGCGAAAGCTTCTGCAAGGGGGCAAAGCTGATTACGTATATACTCACTGTACGTGTTTCGCCTATTTTAATATTCAAAGTCGTCCTCCATAGATATGTATCGAATTTTGAACGTTTCTCCAGCTGAATCAAATTAAACTTCGTATTTCGACTGCCTTGCTGCGAAGACCGCAACGGCCTCATTCACAAAATGTAACATTGCACGAGCCTTGGTTAAATTGGGTTTTGGCACCGTTTATGGCGAAACGTTTCAAGCGTAGAATCGTTAGTAATATCGTTCTAATTAAAACTATCGGTTTTTGAAGAGTTTCCGCATGAATTAATTCAGAAATGGCTTTTAGTACTGTACATTTTCCGTTGACTTAAGAAACATCGCAGGATCGGAAATACGACTCGTTCGTGCATCGGTTTTCTCCTGCGAGTTCGTGAAAGGAACCGATTTCCGATCCTTCATCCGTCAGAATACTATCTCATCTTTCGTTCGCGGACGCGAATAAACACGGATATTACGCAAATTTTCGGGGCAATTAAGCTCATAATTATTCATAAGGGGGGTGTGATTATTACCGGGTCTTGTAGAGCAGCAATGAATGCGTTAAACTGTGCCTGCTTGTTTCAACCTGTTTCTCTAAAAGAACGAAAACGAGTTAATTTGGCAAACTTTTTATATGAAAAAAAAGCTGTCTTCTCTCGACGCCGGCGTCGCACTTCTTCGCGCTGTCATCCCTTTCTCGCACCCTCGTGCAATTTAAACTTAATTACTCTTGACAAACGCAGGCATTGTTTCCGGAGGCGTGACGCGGTGTTGGGGCGAGGGGGGAGGGGCCGCATTGTTATGGCGCGGGGAGCGAGGCGACGACCGAGCGTCGTTGAGGTGACGGCGCGTCGCCGCCAGAGTTCGCCCCGGGCGCTGAGAGGCAGCGTCGGCGGCAAGGGCGGCGGAGACGGGTAAAGGAGTAAGCGGGCGTGTAGATGTAATGGGTGTAAGGCGAGTCCTTTAGTGGCAGAGGAGCAAGTGTTAGTAGGCGGAAGAGGTAAAGTGGTGATGTCAGACGTGGGCTAGGCAAAAGTCGTCGATTGATTGATTGATTAGTGATTTCGTGCGCGTCAAATTCTAAGTTCCATAAGTGAACTACCGGGAGCGGCAGCTTAGTGCATCAACTGATGTCACTGCAGCGCCTCTGACCGGGAGGTCCTAGGTAGTTGCAGGGTCGAGTCCTGACGGCGGCGGATTTCTACACTAGCTTTTCAGCTAGGTCGAATTCAGTCGCTGTCTGGAGGAGAATTCTAGCAGCCGGCTGCTCTGATCGGTAGTTTTCCGTGGTTTCTCCGATCAACACCAGGCGAATGCCGGAGCAGTACCCTAACAAACGGGCCACGGACCGCGGCCGATCTGTCCTTCCTCTTCCCTGTCCTATCCTCTCCTCTTACACACACACACTTACACTAACATGCACTACACTACCACATATTCCGGGAGGCCGGTCGAGAGCTTAGAGCTTGTCCCGGCTGGGGCGGTGCCCCGCTGGTGAGAGAGTCCTGGTTAGGGGAAAACCCCACTAGCCGACGGTAGGTCAGCGTCGGATCTCGCCATCCAGCGGGGGAAGATCACAGCCATCTCCTGAGAAAAAAGGTGCACTACACTAACGGGACTAATGACCAGAGCAGTTGACGCGCCCGGAGACATGAATAAATCAATCCATCAATCATAAGTGAACTGAGTAGGCAACCAGGTATCTCCCACTAGCCGGGACATGCTCTAAGATTCCGACCGGTCTCCCGACATGTGTGATAGCGTAGATTTTTGTGTACGATGAAACAATAGGGTGTTTATATGAACGGCGAATGTTGAGTTGTCTGCGACGAAAGTCAAGAAGCAAGAGATAAGAAAAGATGACGTTAAGAGAGGTGGAGAAAAAAGATAGAGACCATTGTGTGTATTTGAGTTTGAGTACAGAAAAGACGCAATATATGAGCCTAGAATGTCGAGAAACAACATGCGATGTGAGTGAGAGATATTATTGAACTGTGTGGAGGTGGAAGAAAGATAAACAGGTTTGTAAGCGAGACTCTTGAATACAAAGTAATAAGGGAGGGTGTAAAAAAAGTAGGTGAAATTGATGTAAGTTGTTGCTGACAGTATTGAGAACGGTATGGAGAAGAGGAGTGGATGGTGCGGAATTGGAAGTACAAAAGAGGGTGAACCGCGTGGGTGTAGTGGGATAGGGCATCTGCAGAAATGGATGTAGGCATTGCTTCGAAAGATTAAGTTGACTGAAGTGGCCTAATGATATAATGTAGGAGGACAATAAATGATACTCCTATATATAATAAGCTCTTGCATTTAAAATAATTAGCACTATTGGTGCTTGAGGTCATTGGAATTATCGCATGTGGTGTAAAATCGGTGAAGCAAAACAATAGGACAAAATCACTGTATGTCGAAAGGATGTTTGGAAGGTATGAATGGATAAAAAGTAACTGAAGTGGCAACAGAAGCCTTGTTGAGCCAGAAGTGCAGCACGTAACACACAGGATACATACACCAGTTCATAATTTTTTCCAATTACTTAACATTGGTCAGACATTTGTGTATGAAGATATTTGTGCATGAATCAAGTAACTTTCGGAGGCCGCTGTATTATGTGGCGGTGATTTGGTATTTTTGTAATTATTATGAAATTAATCCAACCTCGAAGGCCGAGATGGCTAAGAGCAAGTAACGACACAAAACTTCGGTCCGAAGGGTCGCGGGTTCGAGTCCCGCCATGAGCATGGTGGTTTGTCCCTTGACTTTGTATGTGTTGTCGCGGAGGGCCTCGCGTTCTGTTGACCCCAGATCAGAGATGCCTGCAAGTGTGTTTATCTAGTGTATGGTCGAATATGCGTCCCATCGGAACGTAAAGGGTAACCGGCTGTAGGCTGGATAAAAGCCCTAGAAAAAAAATGAAATTAATGGTGAACTGGAAAGTATGAGTCGTTATTTCTGGCATAAGATGCAAAACTAGTACGCCAATTTTCTTTACTAAACTTTTCGTTAATCAAAAGAAGAGACAATGAGTTTTTGTAAAGCAAACCCAAGGATACCGAAAAGTCATCAATTTTTAAAGGTTGCTTTTCAACATCTAAATCATATATCGACCACTATGATTTTTAAATTGTCGGGGGAAACACGTACACACATAAACATCCATGCCCGAGGCGGGATTCGAACTCGCGATCCTTTGGTTCCACACCTCTACTGCACTACAGTCTTAACGATCTCGGCCATCGGATCGGCAAAATCCATCATTGGCGAGTCATGCCGTTAGGGATAAACTAAGCCGATGCATTCTGCGGCGAAGGAGCGAAGCACTTCTGTCTTACTGCATTCATCGTCTTAACGATCTCGGCCATCGGATCGGCAAATCCATCATTGGCGAGTCATGCCGTTAGGATAAACTAAGCCGATGCATTCTGCGGCGAAGGAGCGAAGCACTTCTGTCTTACTGCACTACTGTCTTAACGATCTCGGCCATCGGATCGGCAAAATCCATCATTGGCGAGTCATGCCGTTAGGATAAACTAAGCCGATGCATTCTGCGGCGAAGGAGCGAGGCACTTCTGTCTTACTGCACTACTGTCTTAACGATCTCGGCCATCGGATCGGCAAAATCCATCATTGGCGAGTCATGCCGTTAGGATAAACTAAGCCGATGCATTCTGCGGCGAAGGAGCGAAGCACTTCTGTCTTACTGCACTACTGTCTTAACGATCTCGGCCATCGGATCGGCAAAATCCATCATTGGCGAGACTTGCCGTTAGGATAAACTAAGCCGATGCATTCTGCGGCGAAGGAGCGAAGCACTTCTGTCTTACTGCACTACTGTCTTAACGATCTCGGCCATCGGATCGGCAAAATCCATCATTGGCGAGACTTGCCGTTAGGATAAACTAAGCCGATGCATTCTGCGGCGAAGGAGCGAAGCACTTGCAACTGCAATAATTGGTGCAGCTCAGCTGCGCAGAAGCAACTATTTCTCCGCAGTCATACATATTTAACGAGCGGCGCTGCGCCGCGGGTGGTGGCGGCCCTGGGGCAGGGAGGCGGAGCATTTCCACGTGACCGCCGCACCCGCTAATCGCCGCCTCGGGGGTTCCCCCCTCTCTCTCTCTCCGCCTTGGCTTCACTTCCCCGGGAAGGAGGGTGAAGAAGGAGGGAGTTGGCGGATGGATGGGGGCTTACTGACCACCTAAATGTGCTAAGGTCAGGTTCACTGCCTTAGCAGGCCACCGAGGTGGGTCACCTGAGCTTGAAATTTTTTCACGAATTGTGTTTCCTTTTCGGGTTGATGTTAATGTTTAATGAATTTACAATGACGCACTAAAACTTTTTTGTATCATCAGTTCATGTCGAAATTCACTATTGCAGTGGACTCTGTTTTTCAAACTCTCAAAATTCTACGATTCTTCGATAACTTTTTTGATCTTCCAAACATGACGGTTGGAATTTCAAAGCTATAGGTTACATTTCCTCCTTAAATACTTTAATTAAATATAATTTTAAATAAATAAATGTTATTTAAAATTGTAAAATTTATTAAATAAATCAAGGTTTTCATACCAATTTGTGAGTATTTCTTTACATAGGTCAATTCCCTCTTTTCCCCTTATTCGTAAGCCAATTTATAGATAATTTTCAAAGAATTATTTCGTCATCAGAATCCGAGTTCTGATAATCACGTTGTAATATCAGTACAACTTTTCTTACATGTTAAACCTTATGATACCAAGGAGTAATTTCTGAAAACCCTTAGGAATGTTTTTATATAGTGCATAAACGTAATGCAGGTCCTTCCTTTATCTTATGTATTCCTTGCAATACTAATAAAATTTGTAAATAATTTATGTGAATTATGAGATAGTATTTTCATTGACGAAAAGAATGAGAGACTGGTGGTGTAAAATTACTTCAGTGTGGACAAGCAAACTATTTTTCACCAAAAATCTTGAAATTGATCTTTGGCACGATTTCATAACGTTGGGTACAAGTTTTCATGTACTATACGCATATTTTTCTCTATTATTAAGCATACGAGAAAATTAAAAGCGTTTTGTTTGTTACATCCATTTCCTGGTAAAAATATTATTTACAAATGCAAAACTTAATTGCTTTTACAAAAAGGAAGCTAAGTGTTGCCCAACAAAATTTCTGTGCAAACCGTATTCAAAACGATTTTATCGTTTCAGAACAACCTCCGAACAAACTAGTAACCAGACGAAAATCGTAAAAACAATTTAATGACTTTCACATCATCTAAATAACCATATGTAATTATAAAAAAGCATTTATTTTGACAACAAAGTTCAACTTTATTTACATAAATTTTCTGACATATTTTTTTGTATTTCAAATAATAAATGATTCTCACTCTCTCGGGGATTTACCAACGAAAAGGGCAGGTCTGTGAACTAGTTACGTACTAATTGTGCTGCGTAGCATTGTCAGTGCTCGTGTATGATTTCCGCGAGGTATGTAATTTGATCTGTATTTTATAATCATGTTTCTACTAATATCAAGTTCTATTATCACTGAGTGAGTGGTAAACACAAAAGGTTGAGAACATACTCTGAAATATTTCTTTAGTAAACAACGTCCATTGAAATATATTTATCATAGTTTTATAAATATCAAACTAATATTATGTGGATATTATTTTGAGGATCAGTTCAATTAATCCTACAAGTATGCAATTTTAAACTGAAGTAAATTGTCATCTGTTAAAATTAAAATGCTGCCATAATTCAATTGTGCATTCAGTACAATGTCCGATTTACAGAGAGAGAAGAATTACGAGAAACATGAAATTTTTCAAACATGCAAACTGTAAAATACTTATCATAAATGTATAATCGCTCAAACAAAATATAGCTTGCGTATTGCAAAAAAATATAATTTGCGGATTCCGTGGTATAACGGGTTTGAACCCCAGTTTGTGGGTTCAAACCCGATCGAAGTCGTGGATTTTTAAGGGTGAAAAAATATTTCGTACGTCTTCCTTCACAGGGAAAGTAAAGCCAGATGTCCCATGTAGTAGATTTACTGCATGTAAAAGATCCTCAAACTTAAAGAGAGCCTCTGAGCTAAATTCAAATCGCCTGTTTCGTCGCCCAAGATAATACCTCCTTTCTCCGCTAGGTGGTGAAAGGAGTGTTGCAATATTTGCGTGGTCAGACGGAAGAACGGATCTGATGACCCGAGTCTCGCCACGAAAAATAAGGCATTAACTAACTAACTAACCAACCAACCATAAATTTGCAACGAGGAAACGTTAAAAAATTGTAATTTGCAGCATCTTGACTCGATATTGTCCCTTGAGATCTGTGAAAGTCAAATTTCTCGAAAATACTTAATTTTTATAATTGAGATGTAAATGTAGTTGTAGACAGTTGTATACATATCTTGCACTTATTTTTCAATACAACCATATCTAAATTGTTTTGTTACTATGATAATTACTGTCAACAACGTTTAAGAACTTGAAGAGAGATCAACATGAGTGAAGTCTTTTACGGACACCATCTGTTTCTCCGATCTCCGGAGCGTTCGGCAGCCTCCGCTCGAAGGCTCTCCGACTCGACCGGCGGCCGGGCAAGTCGACCGAGTGGCTCTATCGATTGATCGAAGGACGGCGCTGGCCCGCCCCGGGACCGGAAGTGCCTCGGAAGGGCGACTTCCGCAACTTCCGCGGCCCGGGAGTTCTTGCCCTGCGGCGGCGGTTGCTCCCCGAAGGGTGAAGGGCTGAACGCAATCGAAGGAAGAAGGAGAAGAAGGAGGAGGAGGAGAAGAAGGAGGAGAAGAAGAAGAAGGAGGAGGAGAAGGAGAAGGAGGAGGAGAAGGAGAAGGGGAGAAGAATAAGAAGAAGAAGAGGAGAAGAAGAAGAAGAGGGAGAAGAAGAAGGGGAGGAGAAGAAGAAGGAGAGGAGGAGGAGAAGAAGAAGAAGAGAAAGAGGAGGAGGAGAAGAAGAGAGGAGGAGGAAGAGAGGAGGAGGAGGAGAAGAAGAAGGAGGAGGAGGAGAAGAAGAAGAAGGAGGAGGAGGAGAAGAAGGAAGAAGAAGAAGGAGAGGAGGAGGAGAAGAAGAAGAAGGAGGAGGAGGAGGAGGAGGAGAAGAAGAAGAAGAAGAAGAAGGAGAAGAAAGGAGGATGAGAGTTAGAAATTATGAAATATTGAATGAGGAGTGCGAGTTCATGTAATGAGATTGTAAAAGTTTTAGTTCGAATTGTCTACTGTGTAGTGCATGTTATAACCCGAGACGCCAAAAGCTTGTCGACTCAACCTGTCGGCCGATTAACGCACCCTCCTGGGGCCCTTCCGTTGGCCCCTCTTCGCGGTGGCCGTAGCCTTGTATAGAGAAGCCCCCGATCCACACTCAGAACCTAACTCACACCTTGTAACTACTTGGCATTCCAACGCCACCTTAATCAGTTTATTCATTTCATAAATTTTCATTTTAATTTATTTTCACTTATATACGACAACGTGTAAATACTATATTAAAAGACCGGTAGAGGTAGCTCGGTACACCAACTGATGTCACTGCAGCGTCTCTGACCGGGAGGTCCTAGGTTCGGCGGCAGGATTGTCGACACTAGCTTTTCAGCAAGGTCGAATTCAGTCGCTGTGTGGAGGAGAATTCTAGCGGCCGGCTGCTCTGATCGGTAGTTTTCCGTGGTTTTTCTGATCAACACCAGGCCATGTTGTGCTGGCTCAGTTAATTGGGTTTGACGTTCATAATTGTTGCTACTTACTCTGCAACCAATTACTCAATTTTCCATCCATACGCAGTGGCGAGGAATCTGAAAATCTTATCAAAATATCTACTACTGGATTGCACGTAACGAATAGTGATAATCAGCTTTCTTTTAAAGTAACAAATTGTAATTTATTATAATGTGAAATATAATTCTAATAAAAATTTAGACATGAATTGTTACATCGTTAATCGAAAATGAAATTATCTTTGGTCAAGACTATCTCTTTGTATCTTGTAATAATTATAAATCAACCTTGTTATATTCGCGAATCTTCGCGCGCTCTTCACTTCTCCATTCGATGGCGCTCCGTATTATCTTCTCCGTCGTCGCAGCAGAATCTTCCTGCTTCATAAAGTCCTCCAACTGATGTTCGCGATTAAATTCAAATTCTCCTAGCGATACTATTACTTGCCCGTTCCTTCCCTTACTTACATCACGGGTGGACGCCTATACACGTACTGACTATTACTTTAAAGAATTCCTTCGCCTTTTCCCACAAGAACGTTTTATCCTAACATAAGAAATGATAGACGTAATTATAGTACAAGTTATTCCATCAGATTCGGTTATCCATCTACAGTCTTTCCTCGACTAGGTAAAATGTCAGGAGCCGACCATTATTGCGTTGCTAGAGAGAGTGTCGCTGTTCTTCATAATATCCAAAGCATCAGAACTCATCACTCTCTATTGTCTAACAAAAACAATATTATTCCACATCCTCTTCACCTAGCAAAAATGACCTTTAACGCCGGTTGGTTACTTCTCACATAGAGACCAACCTCGCGATCGTCTTGCACATTTAGCATCTCTGTTTAAAGGACAGCATACAAAACTAATCCGACTGTAATAAATTTTCTAAAGGATCAATAGCTAAGCTGAATAACTAATGAATAAACTCTTGAACCGGGTTTCACATTACCTCCTGTGTTAAAAACTTACTACACTATCCTAAATAATATAAACAAAATATCTGCTATAACTACACTTGACTTCTTTTTGCTTGGAACTATCATCAAGAAGATAATGATATGAATGAAATTAAGAAATTATGAATTTCTAATTATGATGTTGAGATATCAGATCATGAGCCTTATAAAACGAACAATTGAAGCAGAAGTCTTAATACGTATTGCTAAAAGTGATTTGACCTAGAGAAATAAACAATTAACAAATTTGGTGAAAGAAGAAATGTCTTGATTCTTGATAAGCTAATGGGTACGAGAATTACTTCAAATCATGTGGATGGTGAGTTGTGTAATTAAAAAGTATTTAGATTCCAGTAAATTTTGACTCTTAGTCAAATATGTGCGGATGAAGAATTCATGGTCTCGGCATATTTCTATAGAATTAAGAAGACTTAGATCAGTCCTTGTGAATATATGACATTTAGCATCTCTTGTTTTTAAGAGACATAAAATAGAACTAATACCGGGTTGACGTGTCCAAAATAAATTGTTGAAAGAGAGCAAAAGTACAGACTGAATGAAAAATAGAATAAACTAAAAGAGATTTACATTACCAAAATGTAGTATATAAAACTCTACTACAAACTAAAATCTTAAATAATAAAAATAAAAATCCCTACAAACTACTTTCCCTGATGTCATATGAATTTGTAAGTGAAGTTATAGATTTTTCCTAAAGACAGGATAAACGATGAAAGAAGAAATTGAGGGAGAAATCATTCCAATATTTATCTAATTTTGCGTATCAGACGGAAATGCGAGTATTCATGAAGCATTATTAAAACGAGGACAAATGAACTGCAGGAAACTATCGCTATTTCTAAAATGTGATTGATTGAGAATAAATAAACATTAACAAATTTGGGTGGAAAGAAGAAAATATCTGATGTCTGAGGATAGAGGCTAATGGTAAGATGGAAATACTAAATTCTGTGGATGGTGAAGTGTGGTAAATTTGAGAAATGCAGATAATTTTGAAGTCTTAGTAAATATGCAGGATGAAGAAATTCAATGAGTCTGAGCAAGAAATTTAGAGAAAATTAAAAGATTAGATGCAAGTCTTGTGTAATATATGAATTTGGTGATATCAAATAGGTGCCCAAAATGTATTTAGAGAGCACATAAGAATAGAAGGAATTGAACAGTCAGGCGTTTAAGAGTGAGAATTACATTTTTCTAAATAAAAAGGAATATAGTAGCCAAGAAGGTACAGTTTATCTTGACGATATAATAATAATAAATAATAAAATAATAATAATAATAATAATAATAATAATAATTTTAAACATGCAACCTTACAATACGAGTTAAGATGAGAAAAATTACCGAATATTTTTCCCCAAAACATAATTCCTTGGTCATTGGAATTTGTACAAGTGAAAAGAAATTACATAAAATACATTTTATTCCTAAAGTTGACAGGAACACAATGGGGTTTGGTATTCAGGGAGAGGAAGAAGGTCAACATGAGGGTGAGGTGCACTTCAGAGATATTACATTCCAAGTAATTTGATCCTAATTTTCGTTCACGCGAAATGCCTGTTTATGTATTTATGGAAGAATTGAGTTTAATAAAGACTAAATGATTGGGTACTGACAAATTTATGCCTATTCTGCGGTAGCCATTAATTGTGGAATGTCGATATGAAGTAATAACATAAAGCTCGTTCAACCCATGTTAATTGGCTCACGTAAAACCATCGTCATCAGTTCTAACTGCTGCCACAACCCAGAGTAATATTCACATTTGAATATCTGTTTCCATATGGTTTGCCGACTCTCCATGCACAATACTTTCGTGTTTGTTGAGGAAGAAGTTCTGATTTATTTTATCCTGTGGAAATTTAAATTACTTTCTCGTCGCACTTTTTTTTGTGTAACGTGTAGTGACAATTCATACTTAATTAAAATTTAAGTTATCTTTCGGTTTTCAGTTTGTCTTTCAATGAAGATGCATAAAAAATTGCAAACTTATTATTTTATGATTAGTAAACAGTTAGGCACTTTAAAAAATGTATTCAAAATAATTAACTTTTTAGCCTGTAGAGAATAAACGATCACAATTGTACCATTTATTAAAGCGAGAAAACAAAACTAGGAATGAGAGATACGAGTTTCAATTTCATTGAGATAGTTCAACATATTTGTAATACTGATCAACGTATTTCACAAAATTGTTTAAAACATTTGTTTACTAAACGTTCTACATTTTAAAATCACGTTCCATACTTATAAATTATGCGAATACATGTATTGTGTTATCATCTAAATCTTAAAAGGAAGATATAAAAAAGTTAAAAATATAAAATAATATTTGCAAAAAGAAAATAGAAAGCAAATCCGAATTCTGCCGTAGGTACTCTATCAATTTTCACCGTAGCTCAGAGTGCAGGTGTATTTCGAAATATATCTTTGTTGGATCCGATATTTTTTATTACATCCTTGGAATCTTCTAATTAGATGGAAAGAAATCTCGATATTATTGTTCTGTTTCCACACGCAATAAGATGCAAACGGATGTCGGTTGTTTTCCAAAATACTTTTTCTACCCCCTTTTACAGAAGCCTTCATTTTGGGTGACTTATTTCCCATTCTAATAATTGAGAAACGCATACCGATGATTCGGCCCAAAGCGAATGTCCGCGGAATGTTTTGTATATCTCGAAGAACTCCAATCTTAGTTGCAAAGTATTATACATAACGTTTTCAAGGCAATGTGAGGAAATCTATTTCTTTAGGAATCACGTAAGCCTAAAATTTAAGCTTAATTTCACAATTTAAAATATTCCTTTACAGCTTCGCATTGTTAACAAGTAAAATGATGTAGGAAAGAGATACTTTTATTTTCAAATATTTCTTCTTTGCACTTTCTTAAATTATTCTTTGAATTTAAAAAATACAGCAATGTTCGTACAAATATATCTCAAAAGTATAAATATCTGTAAGTATGATTAGATTATGACTTGGCAAGTCACGATACATACTTATGAAAATAAAGCCAAGGAGATACAGAAAAATTGGTATTTAGTATTAAATACCGCTGGAAACTAACATAGAATTGAGGCCAGCAGTTGCAACATGATACGCCAATTCTATTTGCACGTTTCGGGCGATCGTTTGTTCCCCGAACATTTCGCTCATTCACCCGTGAAATAGTCAAAACAACTATACGAGCGAGCCTTTGAAAGACTAGATGCACACTATTCATCCTATTTTCTTTTAGAAAAAAAAATCAATGGGGCGTCGGCGGCGAGTGTGTGTGTTCGGGGCGGGGGCGGGTTCTGTGCTGGGGGCATGCGCGAGCGCGGGGCGGTACCGCAGAGGGCGCAGGCGCGTGGCCGCCGGCGAGGCGGGGCGGGCGGGGCGGGCGCGCCGGCGCCTGGCTCAGAAGGCCCCCGACCGGCCCCGTTTGCGGTGGGCGCCGCCGCGGCCGCCGGGCTCCACCACTGCGAACCTTCTTCACGCTAGCATGTCGACGCCAAGCTATTTGTAGTTAGCCATTAGCAGTTAGCGTTACTGTACTTCGATTTATATTATAGGAAAGTCCGCTGACGTTTATAAATCTGTGGTCACAGGGTGTAAGTTCTGAAACCAATTTTTGACGAAATTGTGTTAAGTACAGAAACTACAAGTTAAGTATCTATATTTTATTTTAGTAATACGGTCGAATTCATGTTGCCATCTTAACTGCAAAAAATCGGTGGGAATATAGCTTCATCGGCTTTGTATAGCTCACAGCTCAATAATCCAACCATGTTTTTTTTTTCAAATTAAGACCGGGAGTGGTAGCTCAGTGCATCAACTGATGTCACTGCAGCGCCTCTGACCGGGAGGTCCTAGGTTTATGTCCTGGCGGCGGCAGGATTTTCAACACTAGCTTTTCAGCTAGGTCGAATTCAGTCGCTGTCTGGAGGAGAATTCTAGCGGCCGGCTGCTCTGATCGGTAGTTTTCCGTGATTTCTCCGATCAACACCAGGCGAATGTCGGTTCAGTACCCTACAGAACGGGCCACGGACCGCGCGCGAACTTTCCTTCCTCTTCCTTGTCCTATCCTCTCCCCCTTACACACACACACACACACACAAACCTACACTAACATGCACTACACTACCACACATTCCGGGAGACCGGTCGGGAGCTTAGAGCTTGTCCTGGCTGGGGCGGTGCCATGCTGGTGGGAGAGTCCTGGTTAGGGGAAACCCCAGTAGCCGACGGTAGGTCGGCTCTCGCAATCCAGCGGGGGAAGATCATCACAATCTCCCGAGGAAGAACATGCACTACACTAACGGGACTATTGACCAAAGCAGTTGACGCGCCCGGAAACACGAAAGAACCAAACCAAACCATCCAATAGCTGCATTGATATCGGAACATGTTCTAGACCGTCAGGGCTGACAAATCACCACATTGTAATAGCTGAACGCTAAGTTCAAAGACAGACTACATGAGTTACGTAGCGTTCAACTATAAAAATGAGGTGATTTGTAAGTCCTGTTGGTCGAGAACATGTTCTGATCATGCAACACGTGAACGTGACGGCGCTTGAACAGTTTTTTGTGTAAGGTACATACTAGGTTGCGACGAGGTGACGCGGACTGCAGTAACATGGAGGTCTGTCACGTTATTCAATCTACCATTATCACTCTCATTTGAGGAATAAGAATTAGGGAGAAGGTTAGTGATTCATGGCGTACTGGTAATGCACATTGACTCTAATTACTTATGAATCCATCTATGTCTTACCCGAGATACGGTCTAAGATAAGTGAAGTATATGACTGGGACGAAGAATGGCAGACATTATGCGATAAACAGGAATCGCATTTTAAGTCTATTAATTTATTTTTATTTATTTATTTTAAGTAAAAAACAGTTAAAACTGCGTATGACGTACTATGGGGAAAAGTGAATTGTGTGCATATTTTCAAAATTCTGTGATCCCTACACTAAGTCATATACTACTTAAATTTTGAAAAAAAACGCTCCCATGTAATAAAATCTATTTTGAAGGATAAAAAAGCAATACATTTTGGCTCTTATCTATATTGTCCTTCGGAATAATACTTCTTGCCGCGACAACATGGAAACGACAATTTGAATAATTGTATTTCCCACTGAATTCTAGAAGACATGCACAGATAATGAAGTTACATTTATGTCCAGAAGCAAAACAAGGGGCCATCTCAGCATTTGCTCTATGGATCAGGGAAACTGGACGAAAAACCTGATCGAGATGGTCTAGTGAGAGACAAGATATATATTTTCATTTTTCGCTACATAAGCCGTGAATTTCTATTTACACGATGCCACCTAACTTTACCTTCTCACGGTATGTCTTAGTTGAGCTCTATTATGCATTTCCGAGTTGAGAAGAGGAAGTAACGGCCTTCGATTTGAGTGATTTACATTAAACAATCTTGCATCTATGTAACGAATATTATTCAAATCATTCGTATGCCAAAGTACCTCTCGCAATCGCACAAGATTCTTCATACTCGGGTAAATATCCAACTTTCCCAGAGTATTGTGACTAATGCCAACATCAATTGAATGAAGCCCGAAATGAACCGTTTCTTATACAAACAGCTTTATCCAAAACGCCTGGATATTGCACGAATGAATCAGCTAATTTGCGATTTAGCCAAAGTCCGAACTTCAGTCATAACACATAAAAACCTTCTCTATGTGAACAAACAAAAATTTCTCCCCATTTTTGTACCTCACAATCCTCAAAATCTTTCATGTTTTAGACGAAACTCCAGAAACTCATTAAGAAATTTAAAACAGATTTTTAGACAATATTCTTGTATTTTCATTTGATATAATGATACTATCCATGGCTTATTGGTTTCGATCAAAGAATAAATCATGACATTTTATTTTTGCACACTTCACATTCGTGTACTTATGCCATAAATGACAATGTCATTGTCAGAGAGGCTTACCCTCTCGTCACTGCTATAAATTGTACATTCTCCTTTGAACAATGATATTATCAACCATAGATGTATGCCGTGTTACGAATCTCGTAACTGATATTTTACTTATTTACAAATTTCAAAGTATAAAGGTGATTTGAAATCGTATAGACGGTTCAGTCTTCTGAACGTTAGGAACCTTATAACATATTTAGCTTTACATACATATTGTGCACTAAATACGAAGAGATTTGGAAATTAAATGTACTGCAATTTAAACTAATACGTTTGATAATATATTGTACATTGTTATCTTATCGAGTCCCTAATGCTATTCACTATTGTGATCAAATAGCAAAATTCCAAAGTATGTTGATTTTGAATATATTCTATATACGAGGGCGTAGATGGATATTTAAAACAATATTGATAATGATGTATAAGTTTGCTCCCAAAAACTAAAACTTTCTTTATAATATTTGAGAGACCATTATGTAAATATTATTCTTTATGTTCCCTCTACTTTACATTACTTACGTGGTACATGTGTGTTTTGCAGATCACTCATTTTATTCTGGTCTTATTTCTTCATAACAGAGAAGTTCAACATATATAAATATAAACCTAACAGAAATATAACACATTTTGTCATGACAGATATAATATAGATTATACTTTTAGTCTGGCTGTTCAATTTATTACAAGCGCCACAAAAACATATAATATTTCTACTTGTGTAAGTAACATTCTTCTAACACATTATTATAAAGTCGTAAATATATGCATTTGAAAACATTAGTTGATAGTTCGGCGCTTACCTCTCACATTTCTGGCGATCGATACGCGCAATATGCTGATTACCACTTCTCTCCACAAAACTCTGATTATCAATAGTAGTAGACAACATATGGGATATGTATTGCTACTGTAGCGATATATACATTTGTAGACATTCAATGCTGTAGAATGTTTTGTTTTAGTAACTGCTATACACAAGCACGGAGAAACATACTGTGTTTAAAACGAAATCTCTTTTTAAAACGTTTCTTGTAAACAGACGTTAAGGTAATTCATATTACATGCTACGAATGTCAGACTTAGTTTCTCTACGGTTAAATTGTATGATTAAAGGTTCTATAAACAATTATGTTTTAAATGTTTTGTAAACAATTATTTTTTAAATATTTATTAATAATTTATATTTTATAAGTAAAATTATATATGCCTTATCTATTCAGA
The DNA here is from genome assembly GCA_964035755.1 of Teleogryllus oceanicus. Classification (NCBI taxonomy): domain Eukaryota; kingdom Metazoa; phylum Arthropoda; class Insecta; order Orthoptera; family Gryllidae; genus Teleogryllus; species Teleogryllus oceanicus. The sequence goes on along the minus strand of CAXIVR010000012.1, from coordinate 28,473,641 downwards.
CTGTAAATTCATTACCTTGTACTGACCTTTTAATAATAAACAGTCTCCGTGATTGACATTCCAACTCTGAACCTAGTGCCCATAATCCGGAGCAAGATCCGAATTTCAAAATTGTTTGTTCGCATTCAGTAACATTATTCTTGACAATTATCACAAAGTACTATATAGACACATCTAAAAATATCAGTTCATATTTCGACGCTTATTTCCTGTCGATTAATACACGCAATATGCCGATTACCTCATCTCTCCACTTAACTCTTTTTATTAATAGTAGCAGTCTACATATGGGAAATGTAGTGATATATGACTTTACAGGCATCCAATACTATTGAATGTTTTCTTTTAGTACCCTATATGCAGAAGAACAAGGAAACGTACTGAATTAGCAAACAAAATCTCTATTTAAAACGTTTCTTGTAAAGAGAAGTTAAGGTAATTCCTTCTTGCATACTACGAATGTCAAATTTAGTTTCACTACATTTAAATTGTGTATTTAATTGTGTTTGTATTTTGTAAATAAAACACATACATTATCTATTCATAATGTTAATTTATTATTTTATTCATTACTGTGTGTGTATTGATTAGTTTGTACCTTTTAATAGGAAACAGTCTCCGTGACTGCAAACTTCCAAACAAATTCATTCCATCCACAATATTTTTCATCGCACCATTACCTCTGAGCGCAGTTCCCCCAATCGGGAGCATGACCCGAATAGCGAAATCGCTTGTTCGCGTTCGTGTTGCTCCAGCGTGGATGAGCGGGTCGCATAGGTAACTGCAGCGCAGCGATGAGAAGTGGCCGCGCGGTCGGGCGTTTTAAACGCAACCGAGTTTAATAAACCAATCGCGCCGTTTGTGGAGAAACGAACGCGCAGATTTGCAGTTGCGCCGCGCGCGGCGGCCGGGCGCACCGACCCCCAACGCTCTGCGCAATTTCCAATAACACAGGGGTGGACGAGACGGCGAGCGGCGGCGTCGATTGGTTTGGTTTGGTTTGGGTTTTTCGTGTTTCCGGGCGCGTCAACTGCTTCGGTCATTAGTCCCGTGAGTGTAATGCATGTTTTTTCTCGGGAGATGGCGGTGGTCTTCACCCGCTGGATGGCGAGATCCGGCGCCGACCTACCGTCGGCTAGTGGGGTTTCCCCTAACCATGCCTCTCCTACCAACGGGGCACCGCCCCCAGTCGGGCAGCTCTAAGCTCCCGACCGGTCTCCCGGAATATGTGGTAGTGTAGTGCATGTTAGTGTAAGTGTGTGAGGAAGGGGAGAGGATATGACAAGGAAGAGGAAGGAAATATCGCGCGCGGTCCGTGGCCCGTTTGATAGGGTACTGCTCCGGCATTCGCCTGGTGTTGATCGGAGAAACAACGGAAAACTACCGATCAGAGCAGCCGGCCGCTAAAATTCCCCTCCAGACATTGACTGAATTCGACCTAGCTGAAAAGCTAGTGTCGAAAATCCTGCCGCCGTGGGGAGTGTAACCTAGGACCTCCCGGTCAGAGGCGCTGCAGTGACATCAGTTGATGTTGTGAGCTACCGCTCCCGGTGCGGGATTGATGGCAACGTCGGTGATGAAGTTATTTAACTCAGAGCTTTCTCTTGTTCGGTCGATATTACGTTTACAGAACTATGCCTTCGTAAGTTGAAAATTTGACAAAAGTGTAGAAAATGAAAATTTTAAAATTGAAAAGTTTAGAAAATTTACAAAATTAAGCATTATTTACCAAGTTTCAAGTTCGGTAAAATGTTCAATGTTCAACTCTTCTGCATAACACCGTTCTTCTGTGCCCTTGAACATAATTTGTACTGCACAAATTAGCCTTATGGTTTGTGAAGAAAGACATGAGAACTTGGCAGCAATGAAACCATTTTGAGATTAACAATTGATTAGTATATTGACGGTATTCGAGTGTAGACAGAACGGTCACTGGCAGTGGAATCTCTGAAAATGGACGAGAAATCAGTATTTCACAAGGTCCGCTCATTCTATCGTGCCAGTGGATATGACGAGCGCTGGTCGCGGGATTGATGGCAACATCGGTGATGAAGTGATTGAACTCTTGTTCGGTCGATGAAACGTTTACAAAAATTTGCATTCGTAAGTTGAAAATTTGACAAAATACGTACGAAATTAAAATGTTAAAATTAAAAGTTACGAAAATTTATAAAAATATGCATTATTTATCTGCACACTCGGTAAAATGTCCAATGTTCAACTCTTCTGCGTACCTCAGTTCTGTCCTCTTCTGTGTCCATGCACATAAAGTAGAGGGAAAAGCAATATTAAACGAAGTAAGTTAAAAATTTGACAAAATACGTAGAAAATTAAAATGTTAAAATTAAATATGATATGATATGATATGATTAAATATGATGTGATATGATGGAACTCAGTGCTTACTCTTGTTCTGTCGATGTTACGTTTACAAAACTATACATTTGTAATCTGAAATTTATATCATGTGTAATTGGAAACAAAATCCAGCTAGGCTAACTCAGTTCTGCGCTAGATGAACACACTATTTACTACCCAAATTAGCCTTATGGTCTTGGCAGAAAAACCACCATTTTGAGATTAACAGTTGATTAATGTGTTGTTCTGTCTGCGAGGGTAGATGTTCGTTGACAATGGTATCGGTAAAAATATAGAGGAGAAAAGCAATATTACACAAATTACATTCGTTGCTTGTTAATATAACGTGCGCTGTTTGCGCGGTTGATGGAAACGTAGTGATGATGTGATGGAACTCATTTCTTTTTCTTGTTCGGTCGACGGTACGTTTACAAAATTTGCATTCGTACGTTGGAAATTTGATAAAATGTTTAGAAAATTTGTGCCGTTTGAAAACCCTTAGTCAACTTACCTCAGTTCTTAGGTGTTCTTTACCATAATTCTTACAGCATTAATTAGTCTTATGGTCTGTTTGTTAAGATATGAGAACTTGGTAGCAAAGGCACCAATTTGAGATTAACACCATTTTCAGTTTAGTGCCTTGATGTATCTTCGAGGTCTTGGATGGTCTCTGGCAGCGGGATCACTGAAAACGGACGAGATATGTAATATTACGCAAATTACACTCTTTTTTTCAATATTGTGTTTATAAAACACATCATCGTAAATATAGCAATTACGAAAACGTTTTAAATAATATTCGAAGTTGAAGTCCACATTTTTTCTGATTTTCCCAAAATCCAGTTATTTTTCAAGTAGCTCTTTAATCTCCTGGGTTAGGTTCTCCGACAGCAAAAATGAGATAACATTAGATTACTAGGTTAATCATTGGCAGATCTGTATACATTGATTATTCTTCCAACAGTTGAGTTGAATTGCATGTGCCTTATTTTACGTGGCGAGACTCAGGCCATGAGGCCTGCTCTTCCGTCTAACCACGCTCCTTTCACCAACCATGGGAAAAAGAAGGTATTACTTGGGCGACAAAACAGGCGATTTGAATTTAGCTCAGAGGCGTCATTTAGGCTTGAGGATCTTTTACATGCAGTAAATCTACTAACATAGGGCAGCCGGCTTTACTTCTCCTCCGAAGGAAGGCGTACAAAGTTTTTTTTCGCCCTTAAAAATCCACGGCTTCGATCGGGTTTGAACTCGCCGCTGCAAACAATGACAGTTCGTTACATTGTTTCATTCTCAATTCTGCACTTCGCATTCTGCAATTCTGCAATTTTTAGATGTTTCCTCTACTCGTGTATTACAATTTGAATACTAAAGAGCACACGGCAAAGAGAAAGATTTGTACTGGACGATGTGACGTGATAACATCAAGTTACCATAATACATGGATTTAAAGATGAAATTTCTGCGACATTGATTAGATATAGATTCCTCGTAGTTGTATTGTTGGTAGTTTATAAATTGCGTCAGGACATTGAAGTTCTTGGAATACAAATATTTTAGTTCTGTACTTCTCAGAATGTCATTAACTGCTTTACGGATATCCATATAAAATATTAACTAAAGCACAATCACAAAATCGAACGAATATTTTTTTTAAAATTTATTTTCTATCAGTGCGTATAACATAGAGCTAATAATTCGTAAATATACATGTCTCAGAATAAATCTCACAAAGTTCTAGAGCTTTTAGAAAGGTCGTAAATGAATGCTTTTTGACAATGAACATTTAGGGAGAGATTTGAAATCAAGGAGTTACGCATGTATCTATTCCACCCTATTTTTAGGCAACCTCGTATGCACAGGTGTTCCGCAGGTCACGTTTTGATGCAATCAAGAACATGTCATGTACCTGTCGGGCATATGCGCATACGGGGTTGCGGAAATATCAGGGGCAATGCTGTCATATAATTAAAGCCCTAAAGAGAACGATTTTGATGTCCCTCTTAATCGGCTCCCAGTTAACGGTTTTAAACAAGTGACGTACCAAAAAAGAGAAAAAATAGAAATGGAGGTCGCTATACACTGAATAGAGCTATATTTTATCAATAAAAAGCTACGAAATTCGGGTTTTTTGGAATGCGTAAATAGAATGCATCATACGCAGCTTGGCAAATTCATGGGAAATGGTTTAAGGTCTTGCTTGGGGAAAGTCGTGATGTGAAATGGTTAAAACGATTGTTTGTGACTATCAGTGATGTATAAAATATCAATATAAAATATATTTTTATATATAAATATATTATTTTTACATCCATACCGTTCACAGTGAAAGTATACTGTGGTTAAGTTCATAGCAGGATTTGATGTTATAGGCCAAAACAATATCCATGTTTAGATGTGCAAAGATCTTTGTAAACATTAAACATATGTATATTCATAGACATACTTTCTGTCGTAACTTTTCTATCAATCTTCCTTTTGAAGATGTAATCGCACGGTTCAGCTAGAGCTATAAATGCAAGTAACTCCTTTTTCATTTTCGACCTTCTTAATACCCTAGAAGTTAGTAACATTTATTCTGAGACCCCTATACAAAAATTATGTGTGAATACATCTAAGTATGTGTGTTACAAAAACCTTTGACCCATTGCAGTGATTGGTTTCAAATATTGCACCAAAACGCCTGAACAGAGAAAAAACAGTTGGAAATTAGATTTTAAATGTATACCTCAAATTATGATATGCAACAAAATGTTTCTGGAAATAACGCAACCCGCAATGCATCCAAACAGTATTGTTACCTGATGACACGAGGTAGAACGAGCGGTACGGATGGGTTTGGTGGCGCGGGAGGGAATATTTTTATAACATCTGCTTTATTTGCAATTTGTTCTTCTCGAACATTCAGAAAATACAATTGTACATACATTTCTGACTTGTAAAGAAATCATCCAGTAATGGTTCTTTCCAAGTAATATTTTAAAGTAGTTGTCCAAATAGAACATAGACATTCATTACAATTATAATAACAATAAAACAAATAGAATCATACATGCAATGGTACAAACGTTGTCGTAAAATGAAAATGACAATCTACAATAACAATTACATTAATTATTACCTGTGGTCTAGGTGAAGAGGATGAATTATTTTCAGTCTACTTGCCATCATACTATTGTCCAAGATGTCGATGGCCAGGTAATTAGCATGATTTTTGAATCTGTGTTGGTATTTAACAGATTTGAGAGTAATTTCTTCTTTGACGGTAGTGATATGGAGGACTTAACGTAGAGTAGAATTTGACCAAACCGGGAGCTTTGGTTATCAATGTGTGACTTTTACTTTGAAATCTTCGAAGAATTTCAATATTTGAATTTGAGGCATTTCCCAGAGTTGATGGTTGTACGGGACGGATGAGCAGGGCGTTTGGTACTGATTAATAGATTATCATAAATAAACACTTTAATATCGTCGACTAATCAGCTAGTTTGAACATACTGTATGAATGTAATTAATATTGCTAGCATGACACTTTGGTGATCACTAGAGACCGGATATTTATGTAACTACATATTTTTTTACTTTCTACTTACCGTTCTGGAAATTGTAATCTTGGCGAATCGTCGCCGTCCTAATGCAATATCCATTTTTTGTTACATATTTTTATATATTTATTTCTATATTACATACTTAACATAGTTTGTTATTTTCACAAAATATTTTTATTTAATTTATTCCTTCAATTTTATTACAATTTTTATATAAAAAAGTATTTTTGAAAATTAACATTTTCTCTACTCTATTACGACGCGCTTTCTACTCGAAGCACGCTACGTGAATACTCGGTCAGATGTTCTCACAGCCGGGCACGCCTACTTCAGTTTTCTTAGTGGCGAGAAGTGCTCGTCAGCGACTGAGATCATTTACACCTTTAGTGTGAAAACTATCACTTATGCCACGTTTTGCAACCTTTAATCTTAATTTTAGAAAAACTTGGGCGATCGCCGATATGAAATACATCAATGCCAATGCTGCACGCTGCAGCGATGATTTGTTGGTTGAAGATATCTCCAGTTCGTGTGATGGCTTCTAACTTTTAGTCTGGCTGCTCAAATACAGTCCTGAAAAGTATTGGATGGACGGGAAAGTTATTTGGTACAAAGTGTGTATCAACTTATGCTCTCCAAGTAATTTTTAAAACGTTTGTATCAATTTTAAAATTTATGTAGGACATTTTGTTAAATTAAATTTTGTATTACTCGTTTGTAAAAGTGTTTTATATATCTTTTTAATATTACATATTAACTACATATTGTTACTGTTTTAATTACATATTTATATACATATTTTGACGTTTCATCCCACAAATTTCCCACCGGTAGCGGTACCTCAGGGCATCAACTGATGTCACTGCAGCGCCTCTGACCGAGAGGTCCTAGGTTCTAGTCCTGACGGTGGCAGGATTTTCGACACTAGCTTTTCAGCTACGACGAATTCAGTCGCTGTCTGGAGGAAAATTCTAGCGGCCGGCTGCTCTGATCGGTAGTTTTCTGTGGTTTCTTCGATAATCACCAGTCGAATGCCGGAGCCCCCTACCAAACGGGCCACGCACCGCGCGCGATAATTCCTTCCTCCTCCTTGTCCTATCCTCTCCCCCTTACACACACACTTACACTAAACATGCACAACTTACACTAACATGGTTAGGAGGAAACCCCACTAGCCGACCGTAGGTCGGCGCCGGATCTCGCCATCCAGCGGGGGATGATCACCGCCATCTCCCGAGAAAAAACTGCACTACACTAACGGGACTAACGACCGAAGCAGTTGACGCGCCAGGAAATACGAAAGAATCAATCAATCAAACCCACACATTTTCTCTGTCTCTAGTGATCCTAAGTGCCTGAAACGGGTGGGTGGGGCAGTGGGGTGGCGGACCGGCGTCGCTCTGTCAGGGGCGGCCGCCGCGTGGCGGGAGGGCGGCGTGGAAACTGTGGCACTGCTACTAGCCGAGGGGCGTGACCCCGATAACATTGTTGCGTGCGCCACAGGGGTGAACGCGCCTGTGGCGACTGCGGCGGTAATGGCAAAGGGGAGGTCCGTGAAATGGCAGTTGCTTTGTCTGTGGCTGTGAGGTGACTAACTGTGCGATGACTGTGGTATGAGGCGATTGTGGGTGTGAGTCGACTATGGGTGTGAGACGACTTTGGGTGTGAGGCGAGTATGGGTGTGAGACAACTGTGTGTAAGGCAACTGTGGGTGTGAGGCGACTATGGGTGTGAGATGACTGTGGGTGTGAGGCAACTATGGGTGTGAGTTGACTGTGGGTGTGAGGGAACTGTAGATGTGAGGCGACTGTGGGTGTGAGGCGACTGTGGGTGTGAGGCGACTGTGGGTGTGAGGCGACTGTGGGTGTGAGGCGACTGTGGGTGTGAGGCGACTGTGGGTGTGAGGCGACTGTGGGTGTGAGGCGACTGTGGGTGTGAGGCGACTGTGGGTGTGAGGCGACTGTGGGTGTGAGGCGACTGTGGGTGTGAGGCGACTGTGGGTGTGAGGCGACTGTGGGTGTGAGGCGACTGTGGGTGTGAGGCGACTGTGGGTGTGAGGCGACTGTGGGTGTGAGGCGACTGTGGGTGTGAGGCGACTGTGGGTGTGAGGCGACTGTGGGTGTGAGGCGACTGTGGGTGTGAGGCGACTGTGGGTGTGAGGCGACTGTGGGTGTGAGGCGACTGTGGGTGTGAGGCGACTGTGGGTGTGAGGCGACTGTGGGTGTGAGGCGACTGTGGGTGTGAGGCGACTGTGGGTGTGAGGCGACTGTGGGTGTGAGGCGACTGTGGGTGTGAGGCGACTGTGGGTGTGAGGCGACTGTGGGTGTGAGGCAACTGTGGGTGTGAGGTGACTGTGCCGGTGTGACTATGGGTGTGAATTGAATGTAATTATACGTGTGAATTAATTGTGACTATACGTGTGATTTGACAGTACCCGTGGCTGGGGTGACTATGATTGTGAGGGTGTGAAATGACTAGAACTGTATGATGTCTGATGTTTGAGGTGACTGTGACTTGAAGTGATTTGTGATGAGTGTCTCTGTAAGCTGACAGTGTGTGTATACGGTGCAGATACGGTATGGTATCAGGAGTGGTGATGTGGTGAAGTGACGGTGGCACTTCGGATGCACCACCAATGAAGTGACCTGTAGAGACACAGAGCTAATGGTGGTAACCCTTAGCTCAGTGTTGCTGAAGTGTGCAACACGAGATGCGACAAACGTTCTTCATAGAATTACTCAGTAGCCTCTGTGATTTGTTCGCTCAGAAATTGTTTTGACTGCCATTGTCAAAACAATGTTAAGTATTTAGTTCTTGTGACGTATATCAACGCCATTGCCGGTTTGACCTATTTCTGATTAATTAAAGACAGAGATTTCCTGGTAAATAACAATTCAAAACAAAAGTTTCCAAGCTGAGTTCACTCCAACGAATGGAAGAAACCTCAATTATATCAATAACGTATCCAATAGCTTGAGTTGTTCATCCGAGCTGTTTTTGAAGAAATGTTTTACGTCATTTTCTTTGGTTTTAGGGCATTGTTAAAGCATTTTAAGAGCATTTTATTATATTATTTTTGGCAATGTTTAAGGTCATCAAAATTCACCTCTATTTATTTCACATTCTTACTGTTTTCATTACATATTTATGTACATATTTTGACGTTCTAAACTCCGCATTATTCCGGACTGGCGTCATAGGGGTCGGGTGGTGAGGGAGCACGGGCCGGGGAGGGAGAGTGTGCGGTGCAGGTTGATAGTAACCGCGTGGGTTTGGTTTGGTTGGGTTTTTTCGTGTTTCCGGGCGCGTCAACAGCTTTGGTCATTAGTCCCGTTAGTGTAGTGCATATTTTTTTCGGGAGATGGTGGTGGTCTTCCCCCACTGAATGGCGAGATCCGGCGCCGACCTACCGTCGGCTAGTGGGGTTTCCCTCTAACCAGGACACTCCCACCAAGGGGGCACCGCCCCAGTCGGGACAAGCTCCCGACCAGTCTCCCGAAATATGTGGTAGTGTAGTGCATGTTAGTGTAAGTGTGTGTGTAAGGGATATGATAGGACAAGGAAGAGGAAGGAAAGATCGCGCACAGTCCGTGGCCCGTTTATTAGGGTACTGCTCCGGCATTCGCCTGGTGTTGATCGGAGAAACCACGGAAAACCACCAATCAGAGCAACCGGCCGCTAGAATTCTTCTCCAGACAGCGACTGAATTCGACCTAGCTGGAAAGCTAGTGTCGAAAATCCTGCCGCCGTCAGGACTCAAACCTAGGACCTCCCGATTAGAGGCGTTGCAGTGACATCAGTTGATGCACTGAGCTACCGCTACCGGTCGCCCCCTATTTATTTCACATTCTTATTGTTTTCATTACATATTTATGTACATATTTTGACGTTTTAAACTACGCATTTTTCCGGACTGGCGTCATCCCTAGTGGTGGGAGAACAGAGAACGGGGAGGGGGGGTGCTGTGCAGGTTGATAGTGACCGCGTGGGCGGCGGCGGTGGCGGTGGGGGCGGCGCGGCGACGCCCCTCGCGTGAATTTGCGGGCGGAAGGTCCCCGCGTTTGCCATATTGGCCCCGCGAGTTTCGCTTGTTTGCCGATAATTGCGTGTTTGTCTGCATTAAATCGGCTGTTCACCTGCAGTGTTGTGCGGCGGGAGAGAACCCACTCGGAGAATTCGCGCTGGGAATGCCTCACTAGCCACGTCCGCGTATCTCTTAATGCACTCAAACCCACCTCGCTAACGATAACCTTCAGTCGCTTCACATAGCAGTAGCCTGTGAAGATTAATATATTCACCTAAATACATTTTTGCATATTAATCTGTAAACAGGAGTATGATAATGTAATTAGTATGTTAATGTAATTAGCGTCTGTTCTTTAAGTTCGTAAATTCGCTTCTAACCCTGGATATTTACAATTTAATCATATCATTCCTACCTCTGTAAGTGAGAAGCTACTCTGTTATTCTCTATAAAAAATAATTAAAAAAGCTATTTTCTTGGTTATTTGGGAACATAATCGTATTTTATATCTCACCTTACTTTTTTAATGAATGTTCTGAGTTGATGATATGTAGACACAATGAAACAGGTTGTTATGAGGGAATTTATGTAATTATTTAGTGAGATATTTCTTTTCATATTGATATTGAAATGTGCAAACAAATCTTGCGAAAACGTTCTAATATATTTTTTTTTGAATTTTAATTTGTGTACCAGTATTGTTGGTGATGTTGGTTTGCCCCATGTTTTGTAACGTAAGCCGTTACATGGTGAGATGCATTCACCACGATGCAATATATTATTCATTACCCTTCACGTTTGACTTTTTTGTGTTTCAAATATTTGATAAATCGATATGTGGGACAAACATGTTTTAAAATTTAAATTTTCCAAACATTCTATTAGCTACGCAAAACGTAATTTGGAGCAATGAGTTTCGAAAGTTTATTATTACAGTGCAGGGGTACAGAAACTGATATTTATAATATATTTAGTTTAATATGATGTGACTAGCATCTTACTGTGGAAAAAGGGTGTGGAAATATTGAAAATGGAAATGGAAAAATTATTCTGAACGAAATATTTGACTCGTGCTAATGGTGTTGTGATATGCCTACGCTTCTATGTAACGATAAATAAAAACGGTTAATAATATAAACATTCGAAAATGTGTCAAATGCATTAAATTTTATCAAATTTCAATGCGTACAAACATACACTTTTAAATGTTCATGCTAAACCTTCAAGTTTCCAGAAACGCTACCTTTTGTCAGTGTTTATTGCCTTTTTATATGAGAACATTCTTTCATATTTTGAACCAGCACAATGCGGAAGAGAAGCAGTTCGATAAACTTCATAGCATGCCGTTGCCCCGCTCAGACCATCGCCTGAATTTTTACAAAGGAATTTTCGCAATAACCGATGACGCAACGTAAACAATGAAAGACCCCTTTATTGCGTCCCGCCCAAAAATTATATCTGCCACCGATCCTTGTAAATTTCACCGCATATCTTCTCCATCAGGCCGACACTAAACAACGCGATTCTATCGAGACCGAGCAGCGTTGTTTGGCCCCCGCGCTAGCTGCGCAAGAGACGGATGACTTTAACTGCATAACTAGAGACACAATTTACAATTACATAACTGCGCATCCGGGTGCGCAGGTTTCGCAATCTAAAATTAAATTGAACATATAGCTGAAATTTAGTGGACAAGTTCATTGCCCAAGTTACGTAGCACGCGAACACTAGCACGCGCCTCCGCAAGTAGCGAGCATAATGCACGCGTGGAGCGTTAATTTATCTCCCAAGAATTCAATTTCCTGTATTGTGGTTGTCGCCGACTTGCAAAGCTTCGGGGCCCGGGCGTCACTGCCTTCATCAAACCTTTAAGGGTTACTAGTCCATTCCCCCGGGGGCGTCTCTCTGCCAAAGATATCGCTACATCTCCGACGCTCAGGCGCCAAAGACCTCGTTGTGTTAATGAGGAGGTTGTATCATTGCTCCGGCATTCAGTCGCGTAATGTCTTCAGGCGGCTTTTTCCCCTTCAACTAATTCTGGAGATGTATGGCGATAGCGGCGCCGATTATGGGGTCCGTAATTAAAGTGGCCCTACCAGAGAATAAGGGCCGCCACCCTCGCTGGGCTGAAAATATTGAAGGAAATGGGCAGAGGCAAGATCTCTTCAAGTGGCAACCCTGCAGCAGTCGAAATACTTACAGATACACGTACTTTACTGACGAAGCTGCTTATGCATTATTGATTATTAAATACGTTTTTAGGGGAGGTGAAAGTAAGAATTTTGGTTTTGCCCCTAGAATATTCATATTATTTACTTCGATGAGGTGATTCCAAATGAACCACACTTTGCACTCGAAAATTTTGATCATGGTGGGCTTTTGTAACTTTCTTAATCTAAGAACACTGGATGCCCTTTACATAGATTCCGTCGCTGAAATAACGCATTTCACGCATTTCTGCATATCATCTACAATATAATAGGTTATATTTGCAATTATAATAAAACTAATGTAATTCTGAGAAAAATAAAGTAGTATATAACATAGAACTAATCGATATCTGCATCACAGATATCACATGTAAAGATAATGTCAAGCATCGATTGCAGACAATTTATCCCAAAAAATATTGGTAAAAACTACATCTTTTTTTTACTTGTAAAAAACATAAATGAATGAAAGATGAACATTTTTTACCTATAACTTTCTGTTTACTTGGTAGATGTGTCTGTTACCAATTAAATAAAACTTAGTCATTCAATGGAATTATGAAAAAATAGATAATTTGTTTCACTGCTTCAAAGATGGATACGAATAGCATGAAAAGTCATTAAGACAACGTTATAACGTACTTCTTGTGAAATTAATAAAGTATTGTTGTTTAAAGATTAAATAACGCAAAATACAAAAGAAGCTTTTTTAAGATGGAAATAGAAAATGTGAATTTGATCTTCACACAGTTAAATTCATTTAATTTTTAGTCAAAAAATCACACGATAACGAACTTCATATTTACACGGTGGTCTGAAATGTTGTGCTTAGTTAATCTAATATTGTACTGTTATGAATTATGCGTTTATGTGTGGGTACCGTGGTAAATGTAGTGGGATTATTTAAAAGTGTTGATTTCTATTAAGGTGACATTTTGCAGAGAAAGGTGCCATGTGTTTTCTTTGTTTGAACATCAGCGCACAGACCGAGTCCCTTACTAAGTCGTGTATTTCAACAACATACAAATGTAATTTGTATGCAAATCAGGACAGACTCAACGACGTCGTTAAGAGTTTTTCACATGCTGCAAGGGCCATAGATCATATATCACAGGAAATGGATTCAGAGGGAACACTCCCACTTGCAATGTGAATTTACCGCAGCTCCAGTTCCTGTACATTTGAACAGTCCGCAAAAGGCACGCCACTTCCCATTCTGACATCCAACCAACCTCGTCCCTTTCAATATCCAACTTTTTTGGACCTTTTTTGTTTATCTCATGTTTGTTACCTACTGATGGGAAATATATATTCGATATGCTTATTATTAAGGTTTTGATTTGAATCTCGGTCGCAGTACTTTAAAATGGTTAAAATATCATCGCGATGCGAACTTCGAGGTTATGTTGCTTTAATGATTTTAATTCAATTATATCAAATATTTTCATATTAGATATGCAAAATATAGACAACATCTGTGTCATTTTCCATCATTATCATTGTTACATCATTACAAGTTGTGCTTGTCCCAACATGGTTGCGAAGCTGAATTGACTTCGTGTAAAAATAGCTGCGAAACAACGAAAATAATGTCTCATAGAAAGCAAATTGTTAGTATTTATCTTCATTTCAATCTTCCAATCTTTCTTCTGTAATGAGTATTGTTTCTTTAGGACTTTTCACTATTCTTCCAGTCTAATACCTCTACTACCCGTTGTCATCATGTCTGACCCAGCCGCCCCCTATATTTGCATACATCCCAACGCATCACATCCTTGTTCGGTAACCTCAATCCCACCAAATTTCACATTATTTAATCCGAACCCATCTGAACTCCTTCAAAGCCGTCCGAGCTTAGAGCTTGTCCCGGCCGGGGCGGTGCCCCGCTGGTGGGAGAGTCCTGGTTTGGGGGAAACCCCACTAGCCGACGGTAGGCCGGTGCCGATTCTCGCCATCCAACGAGGGGAAAATCACCGCCATCTCCGAGAAAAACATGCACTACACTAACGGGACTAATGACCGAAGTTGACGCGCCCGGAAACACGAAAAAATCAATCAATCAAAGCCGTCCGAACCCTTCAATTCCTTCCAAACCCTCCGCACCCCTCCGAATACGTCCAATACATCTGAACACGCCCTCATCTTACCCGATTCCTTTCCGTCCATCCCCGAACCCGTTCGTCATCTCATTCCCGCTCGTTAATATCAACTATCTCTGATCACGCTCACTCACCCCGCGATCACCACTCGATCATCACCTGATCCCATTTCCCCGTTCGACCTCCATTCGGTCCTCTCAATGATTTATTTGCTGTTTTCTCTGATTTCAACATCCAAACATTAAGATACATGTTTTGTTCCTAATACTTTAGAACCGTTTCTCCATTACAATCTTTCATTTCAGCCCCGTCCTGGTGTTAACGTTGCTTTGCGCTTTTCTACCTCAATCCGTTTCCCGAGTCTCTCGTCCTACTCATGACTCCCTCTGTCCTACTATTCGCCCACAGAGTGTTCAGTCCCTTTCACAATGACGGACAACTTGTCTGCGTACAAGGGTCCGCTCAGTATTCACGACCTTTAAATAGGCAAGGCCACTCTATTTTTGCCGGCGTCCGGGACGCCGCAGATCCGTTATTGCTCTATAACAGACGTCCATCTGGCGCTGTTCACGTGTCGCTATACCTTCAATTGAAACGTTTATTTCAGAAACCCGTCAAATGCCAAATTTGTTATGTCGAAAAAATTGAGAAAAATGTCCCCGTTTTTCCGATTTCAAAATATTTTTAATATTAAAGCAGTTAATAAATGAATATTTTTCAGGTAAATATGGAATAAGCGATGTGTCTATCATCATGGAACAATATTCCACCGCTAAAGCACATTTTAAATTTTTGCTTTGACGGGTTTCTAAATAAACGATTCAATTTACAGCCCTGACAGTTTTCACTTAAGGGTTCCAAAACTTTTTGTGCATTTTATGAAATTTTATTTGAGATTTTTATGCATTCCGTTTGCTTTACACAACCTGAACACAATTCAAGAAATTAAATAATTGTATGCAACATCATTTTGTATTGAATTTTATTTTCTCATTATTATCGTTCTCTTTCAAAATCGAAAGGATTATAAAAATGCATAATAAATAATGCGCATAAGATATTTGAGATAACTATTACTTATTTGTCATTTTCATTCGTACGTATGAAAAGTTTCTATTTAATTTCGTTTACTGTTTCCGTATGCTTTCTACGGTATTAACAAAACACTTTCACTAGAAATATTCTTTATTTGTACAATTTCTTCATTTATTTGTACCTCTTAGTTCGTGATTAACAGTATTCTTATTTTTCCAACAACTTATTCCTTTCATCTTTTTAATTTTCTATTTATTTGCATTTCAGCGATTCCATATACTTACACCGTCACCTATGTAATGTAGTGTATCCCAGCCCTGTGAGACAAGTTTACATTTTAACGTCACCACCACGAACTCAACAATATTACCACTTCCATCAACATAACCCATACTTCAATCTTTAATAGATGAGATACATTATAAAGAGAAAGATTCCCCGCAACAGCCAACCTTATCAGCACATCCATCATGCAGCTCAATAAAAGAACTCGTGTGCGTTTGTGATATGTTCTAATTTTATTCCTATTAGTCTACGCGGTTCGTATAGTCGTACAGATGTGATGACGTAGTTCCTTGGACAGAACAACTTTCACCTTCACGGAATATCAAACTCTTTCCGATGTAAGTTTACGCGAATGAACGCTGAGAATAGGGAAAATAAACGTTTATTGTTCTGAAGGAATCGGGAGCTGGGACTTTTGTTCGTGAATGTTTTGCCAGCGAAATGGTGACCACAGACGCGAGTGTTTACTCAGGCTCATAAAAACATGGGTAGACGCTCTCATATCCCTCCCGGATATGAATCTCTTATCGCCACTTCACTCCTATATACATGCACCAGCCACAATCACAAGCATTTCTGTTTCCGCCGCTTAACACTCTCAACGTTCTGCCTTCCCATTTCATTTATGACCCGTTCTTTTACCTGCCCATGCCTGTCAGAAGTCTCTGGGCCGCTGAGAGAATAGGGAGTTTCTGTCCCTGGAACGTCAAAGCAATCGAAAGCACTATCTTTTTTCTGCGTATGGCAGTTCAACTTTCGCATCACTAGGGAGTTTGTGCACCCTCGAATGTTAAAGCATTATCGATCTTCTGCGAATGCGCAGTTCAACTTTCGCATCACTGGAGTTTGTGCACCCTCGAATGTTAAAGCATTATCGATCTTCTCGATGCGCAGTTCAACTGAATGCGCAGTTCAACTTTCGCATCACTAGGGAGTTTGTGCACCCTCGAATGTTAAAGCATTATCGATCTTCTGCGAATGCGCAGTTCAACTTTCGCATCACTAGGGAGTTTGTGTACCCTCGAATGTTAACGCATTATCGATCTTCTGCGAATGCGCAGTTCAACTTTCGCATCACTAGGGAGTTTGTGCACCCTCGAATGTTAAAGCATTATCGATCTTCTGCGAATGCGCAGTTCAACTTTCGCATCACTAGGGAGTTTGTGTACCCTCGAATGTTAAAGCATTATCGATCCTCTGCGCATGCGCAGTTCAAGTTTCTCATCACGTTTGTGCATCCGCGCATGCAGAAGATGATATTACAGTGATTGTATACGCTGTCGTGTAAAAGTTCCTAACTCTTCATGGTGGACGCGCGGGTGATGCAAAATTGGTGGCGACGCTGTACCTTCACCACGTCCTCACCCTTTCTACTTCTTACGTTGTTCCGTACCTCACCAATTCTCTTCCGTACCGCCAAACCGGCAATCCACTAGCTATCGAAAAATCACATCGTCCATTACTAGTGTTAATATCAAGTAACCATCGGATATGTTTCACAATATATCACCAACCCATCACATTTTGATCACCTCTTCTATCATCCAAACTCCTCCCAATCATTGGAGTCGATCAACTCCGCCAATCCTACAATCATGACTACCATTTCCAAACAAACATCACCGTAAGTCGTAATTTCTACTACGATCATGCACAAACCACCTCTACCAACACATCCTTTTCAGCCGACACACAGAGCACCCGCTTAACTGACTCAAATACAAACTATCGAAAATCTCATTATCTATCACTCGTGTGACTATCAAAAAACCACAACCCATGTCCAACAGCATCACCATTTTGCTCACCTCTTCTATCATCCGAACTCCTCCTGGTTCAATCCTACCCTCAATGCTCCTCCCAATCCTACAATCATGACTACCAACTGAATCACACCGGAACATCGCTCTCGGTCGCAATTTCTACTGCAATCATGCACCAGCCACCTACACCAAAACGCCCGTGCCGCCGCCCCGCAGCTCACCCGCCAAACCGGCTCAAGTACCACTTATCGAGTCATATTATCCATCACTCGCGTGACTATCAAGTAACTATCCGATCATTATCCAAACTTATATTCAACATCATCACCATTTCTATCACATCTTCTAACATCCAAACTCCTCCTGGTCCAGTCCTACCCTCAATGCTCCTCCCAATCCTACAATCATGACTACCAACTGCATCACACCGGAACATCGCTCTCGGTCGCAATTTCTACTACAATCATGCACCAGCCACCTACACCAAAACGCCCTTGCCGCCGCCCCGCAGCTCACCCGCAAACCGGCCCAAGTACCACTTATCGAGTCATATTATCCATCACTCGCGTGACTATCAAGTAACCATCCGATTAATTCCCAACCTTATGTCCTACATCATCACCATTTCTATAACATCTTCTATCATTCAGACTCCTCCTGGTCCAATCATACCCTCAATGCTCCTCCCAATCCTACAATCATGACTACCAACTGCATCACACCGGAACATCGCTCTCGGTCGCAATTTCTACTACAATCATGCACCAGCCACCTACACCAACACGTCCGTTTCCACCGCCCCGCAGCCCAACCGTCAAACCATCAAGACATTTTCGAGTGTCATATTGTCCATCACTGCGTGACTATCAAGTAACCATTACGTAACCATCAATAACCAATTACTCAAACATATGTCCAACATCATCACCATTTCTATCACCTTTCTATTCCAGACCCCCTAGTTCAATTACTTCAATGCTCCTCCCAATCCTACAATCATGACTACCACTGCACACACCGGAACATCGCTCTCGGTCGCAATTTCTACTCAATCATGCACCAGCCACCTACACCAACACTTCGTTGCCGGCGCCCCGCAGCCCGCCCGTCCAATTCTAGCGCGCTCGGCGGCCGCGCCGTCCGGGCGGACCGGCCACGGCGCGGCGGCGGCGGTGGGTCGCCGGGGCGCGCGCGAGGGATATATTGCCTCATTCGGCTCAGTAATTAACCGAAATTGCTTCAAACAAGACGCCTCTTCCTCCGCGCGCCTCTAATGGAGATATACGGTACAATATTTCAGCGTTCCTGTGCGCGCGCGAGCTAGCTAGAACCTCTCCAGCTCGCCCTCCCGCCTGCCCGCCGAGCCGGTGCCGCCGCGGCGTCCGCTGCCGCTCGCTCTCATTTGTTAAAATGGCTTACATTCCAAACTTGGCTCCATTCTGCCTTTCAATTGGCAGAGAGGGGACGCGACGCGCCCGGAATTGCGGTAAAATTGAGTGCGGTTTTGCGTGTCACGAGAGATAACGGGCCGCCACGCATGGAGACGCGCGCGAGTGGGGGGGGGAGGGAGGTTGTCACCCCTGCGAGGCATGGCGGTGCGGGGGATTCCCCACTTTGCGCGATGGGAGCGCGCCGCGGCGGGAGGGCGAAGCTGGGCTGGGCATGGATTGTGCTTCGGTTGGCGTTTCAATTGCTTACGTTGGCTCGGTTACTATAAAGAAAGTATTTACTTTTATTAGTTTAGGCAGTTGAAGGTTGTTTTCCAGAACATCTCTCTTCCAATCATTCTTGTATTGCAGTCCTCGACTTTTTACTTTTCGCGTAATACTTACGTAGTATTAAGTATTGTAATGCTGTAGTGAAAATGGAGCATTTTTCTACCGAAAAACGCGTGTTCTGGGTTCCTGATACCAAAAAATCTAATTCTATCTTCTGCATGTTGAAAATAACTTTCTCTGTAGATTGTCAGTGCACAATGTTGTTTTACCGAAAATCTTTGAACATTCTTCGAACAATGCTAGTGAGTAAATCATATGCAGCATTTTTATCGTAATTAATATTCCAGTATCGATGTGGCTGATGACGCCGCTTATTGAATTTGAAATGGATATTTTGGCAATGGGAATTCATTACATTAAGTTCCAACGACAGTTTCAATATCTTTTAAAAAGTATCTCAATTCGATGTTCTTTCTACCGAGATTGCTTTTCTCGAATAGAGAAGTGGCGATCTTGAAAATCAGTATAAAGGATGAGATTTTATTAACTAATTATATAAAATTACAAACTTTTAACATTTTTTCGACATCTTTCAACAACTAAAGTATTCAGAATATAGTTTAAATAAAATATTTCCTTTGAAAATAGTTGTTTCAATAAAAACATCATTTTTTCAAAATGTAGTTTTCGTAATTGTGTCTGCATTTTAAGAAGAATTTCGTGAGTTATCGAAAATTACAAAAGTTAGAAATAATGAGAAATTATGTGCTAGTGTAGCACTTCATGATTATCCTTAACATAAGTGCCAAACTCCATTGCCGAGCGTAGGAGATGAAAGTTCTTCGCAGTTTGATGCCCTCCCTTTTTCTGGGGAGGTGAACATACTTGTAGTTGTCTTTTCCTTCCATGGGATGGAAGAAGTAGCTGATCTTGAGAAATGAAATGATGCGAACTTATAAAGCGATGATAGATTATTTTTTCACTTTTCAAATCTGAAACTCTTCAATAACGTTGGAATGTAAACTCTAATGTCATTGTCGAGTCGCTGCTTTTCAAACATTTGTCTTACTCTAAATTAAGCATTATTTTCTATCATTTGATTACCTTAAAGTACGTAGAAATTACTTGGGTTGTGGGTTGAGTAAAGGATTTGTTTAACGTAAAACTGAGGCCGTCCAGCTTTGACATTTTTATAGTTCTCAATATGCATATCATATCTATAATTAGTATTGAATCAATCCGTTTAACCTAGATACCTCATCAATTTAGCTAAACTCTGTATTCAATGTTCTGGTTTCCAACTTAAAAGAAATTGTTTTGCATCTATTGTACCAACGTAAAAGTTTGTGGACAACAGTGGATGCTGCATATTCTAGATATTAGGAATAATTGGTTAATCGATTGGCCATTCACTAATACATGAAAACATACCACAATTTGTTGAATTGGTAAATTTTCATTATTAATAATTCATTACAATCGATTTGGAGTAATAAACAATTTCTCAAAATGTCGAGATGACCTGGTTAATATACAGATTATTATGATTAGTGATTGTACTTGCAATAGAAAATAGGATGTCCATCGGATCCTTAGTTTCTACTATTCTCAAACAAATTGTTATCTGATAAGATTAGGAGTTTCAGTAGACTACAGAAATTTCAGATTTGAAAAGAATATTCTGGAGACAAATAAAAAGACAGCTAAAATTTCCTAAATTTTGCTTGTGGTTTTAACAACATTTAGTGAGTTCACAATTTCTGGCTATTAAACCAAAAGCCAAATCTATTTCGTTCATACTGCAATTTTCTTTAAACACCAGTGAGAGTTTTCGCAAAAGATCTTGACAAACCTTAGGAAAGCGAAGTGATAGAAAAGGCAAAAGGAATGTTTCTGTTTATTTTTAATAACGTAGATATTTATAGAGTAATAAATATTCTCAGATGTAACTACTGAATTAGACTCAATTATTTTATGAGGATTTTGTTTCTGGTAATGACTGGCAACTTGAGTCAAACGTACTGACAAGATAACTTTGTGTTTATATAAACTAAATGCATAAATTATGTAAATTTTTAATCTACAAACTAAATATACTATTCATCACCGTTTCAACTTGTCGTCTTCATGGCTTCATTTTTCTCCAATGTCAATGATTTGACACACCCTTTAAGCAACCAAAAATTCCACCAATATTAGAAAATATTATCACTCTGCGGTTACTGTTGATGTCCACACGTTAAATAAATTGAGATAAATGTTTAAATTTTAATTAACACTTCAGTAGTGTAAAAAATCAAATTTTAAACATAAAAACTAAGTTTTTAAGGAAACTAATCGGTTCAGGTATCTGCAGTAGTAGAAAAGGAAATCAGGTATATGTATGTTGTATTTAAAATCACTTAGCGTGTATAAAGGACATTACTTTTACTACATTTAAAGTTTTTACTTCAGGTGAATTAATAGCTTAGAACGTGCGCTTCTTGGCATATGCCATCATTCCTCAATTGTCTTCCTGACTTCGAATCTTCGAAATCAGTCGCCAGGTGCCTCCCATGTGGTCAGCTATCAGTCATTTGTTCGGTAGCGCGGCAGATTCGAATTTTAAGGTAACTACACAATATATATATATATATATATATATATATATATATATATATATATTAAGATTATATTATTAAATTTTATTTTTCCTTGATGCGTTATAATTTTCTTCTTATTTAATAAATATTGTTGGAATGATAAATTACTTGTTTTTGTATCTATTATTTTCATAGGATAATCTTCGTTCTTATGGTCCCTGCTCAATTGTTCCCACCCGACGCGAGTCTACTCCCCTCGTGACTCATTAATGGTATTAGATAGCGCAGGGAATAATTTGCGGAATGAAAAGTCCGCTAAATGGTGGGAGTAATTGGGCGGCGGCTGCCGGAGGTAATGAGGAATTGCGGGTGGTGAAAAATTATTGTTCTCCGTTTCGGTGGGTTATTTAGAGCTGTAATGGGATTCGCTTTGCTTTACCCTCTAGTTACGTCAAGGTCGTTCTGGGGCGAACTTGGTAGAGTAGGCTATTCTCTTGTAGGATATAAAATTGTTATTTAATGTTGTAGCTTTTGAAATATTTTTAATTTTTTCCTTGGGATAATTATTTAAAACTGAAATCAAACATTTGGGATAATTTAAATTATGTGTTTGGCTAAACAATTGTTATTTACTTGAAAGCTTTGGAATCAAATACTGTTTTTAAAACGGGTTGTTAGTTCTTCCAAAATTCAGATGAATGCGAAAAAATTGTAATTATATTGTTTTGATTTAAAATTGGTCATAGCTAATGTTTGATTCCTTAATATGATTTCAAATTAAAGATATCATTTATTGTTATTTATCGTGGAATTATTTTCCTTTTATATACGTATTCAAAGTGGGAAATCATTCATACACTTGTGATAAACGATAACAACGTTTATTGTCTCCAATGGACAGGCAATCACAGGCAAAAAATTACATAATTTACAATGAATTACAATTGTTTCATTGGCCACGATGGTAGCCCAAAGAAATATCACTGTCACAAAATGAATATCACTGGATTAAAGAAATATCACTCGCATTTGAACAACTGAGAAGACATACAGAGGCATAACTGCAATAAATCCGCAACTCGACTCTGAACACATAGAACATGAAAAGGGATCTGCAAGATATTGGGATCGTTACATCCGCTGAGGTCTGAAAATGAAAACTGACTCACAAGGGACTGGAACTAGTTTTTGTTGTCGTAATCGATCAGCGGCAAAGTCGATCTGCGTCACCGCTTTAGTCATTGGCGACAATTGATCCATGACCATAGAGCGTTCTCTTCTCTGGAAACGCCAGTGTTAAACACCTTAGATCCTCTTTTTTCTGTTTAATTTTTTTAAATTTTAAAATTTAATGCTCTCCGAGTGAGTTTCATACTTTCTGAAGTACAATAGCCAATTCTACTTTTTACACAATAAAATATTAATTATCTTCTCGGTTCATTATTTCTATTCTAATTTGGGACGAGTTTTAATTCAACTCAATCCTTTATTCAACTTAGTACGTCAGCTATTGCAAGTACGATCCATTAGAGAGACGGAATAAAATATGTGACGAGAAAGAAAAAAACATTATTATGTAATTCAGATTCTTCCTACCATGTACATTTTGTGTATTATTTTTCATGTCATTTCATTTTCATAATTCATATAATTAACAACTACCGTATCTACCATTTAAACATTTGGTCGTAGATTTTTCAATGACCGGCTGAAATCCATCACATGGTTTTTATTGATGGATAATCAACTTTGTTCTTTTTAGGTTGTCCTAAATATGGTTTTTTGTGCACATCTGCGTCTCGGTCTTTGTTTTCATTTTTATCTTGATGGTACACTTCCGGAGATAGTGCCCGTAGTAGTTGATGCACCCGAAAACATTAAAATGATCAGTCAATAAATAAAAATTAAACGGTGTAAAAGTAATTGGGTTACTTGTAGACATTTAATCACAACTAAATGAGGACATAGTACGTACTAGGGAGGACCCCTTTATCAGAAGTTGATATCAAGTATCTGAAACACTGAGTATGATTTTCTGCACACTGCGCTGTGCCACATCTCGAAATTTTGTATTACGGTTCTGGCATTCCCTTGTTGGCCTTCTCTGCGACCTCCACCGCGTGGAGCCGCCCTCGCAGACCTTCATCACATGGGCGGCCTCCACACCTCGCGGGGCACAAAGACTGCATTACAGCGCGTGCGGCGCCTCGCCTCGCCTCGCCTCGCCAGGCGCCCCGCGTCGATTTAATAACGGCGGCGGCGGCGGCGGCGGGCACGGCCGGGGCGCTGCGCTGGGGAGCGGCGTGGAGGAGCCGGAGAGTGGGCGGGGCCGAGACAGTCCACCACCGCCGCCACGGCGCCTCAATTACAGCGCCGCCCGCGCGCGGAGCTCGACACGATCGCCCATCCACTCACCCTGCTCTGCTCACCACTCACTGCCTCCTGGTCACTGTCTGCTCACGCCTCCTAGTCACTGTCCATGTAGGTGTCATTGGCTTATTTTTCACCCTGTCACTGTGCCCGAGTCACTGCTCCTGGTCACTGCTTCTTTGTCACTGCCCCATGTCACTGCCCCAGGTCACTTGCATTTTGCTTGCTCAGTGCATCAACTATTGTCACTGCAGCGCCTCTGACCGGGAGGTCCTAGGTTCAAGTCCCAACAGTGGTAGGATTTTCGACACTAGCTTTTCAGCTAGGTCAAATTCAGTCGCTGTCTGGAGGAGATATACCACGCCGGTATACCGGTGGGGCGCTTAGCCTTATCCGGCAGGGTGGTGCACGCTGTGGGAGATGCCTGGTTGGGGAAAACCCCGCTAGTCACCAGTTGCTCGGCACCGAATCTCCCCACCCAGCGAGGGAAAATTCTATCAATCAATCATTCATCCTGCGCACTGAAACCTGCTCATTTCCCGGTCCATGTCGTGCGGCGATCATGTCTTAATGTCCAGCGACCAACAACATTCGTCATGCATTCATTTCCCCTTCTGTGCCCACTATCTCTTGTACATCGCTTATCCTTTGCCTTGATAGTTATTTTTACTTTATTGTATACGTACGTATATACGGAGTTATGTACGTAGTATAAGGAAAGTGATGTAATGCTGCGCGCAAAACGTTGTGTAGCCAGCATCCCAGTTTTGTGGCTCATTGGTGCTGAAAATCCAATTGAAAGCAAAACGTCCGTCCGTCTGTCTGATGTATGTGAACCACACTAGCGCCAGAAATATTCCAAACTGCATGTAGAAATATAGAGTAGATATCAATGGTGATGGATAGTTTGTTAGAGGAGACATGGTAAAAAATTGGACGGCGTAGATAGAAGTTGATATATCTAGTGAATAACAATGAAAACGTATTCAGAAAAAGAGCCGATCTGGATGGCCGAGGTGGCTAACAGCGAGTACCGACTCAGTGCTTCGGTCCGCAGGGTCGCGGGTTCGAGTCCCGCCTTGGGCATGGTTGTTTGTCCGTCGACTTTGTATGTGTTGTCGCGGGGGGCCTGGCGTTCTGCTGACACCGGATCAGAGGAACCCCCAAGTGTGTTGGTCTAGTGTATGGTCGAATATGCGTCCCGTCGGGACGTAAAGGGTAACCGGCTGTTGGCTGGATAAAAGCCCTAGAAAAAAATCAGAAAACTCGTGTTGAAGCAACCCATTTTGTTTGATGGGTTTACTATATAACGAGAAAGGTTTTAGCACGTTGATTACCATAAGATCACGTTGTTAGAACTGAAAATCGATTTATTGGGCAGTGGACATTGCCGATGGTCAAACTGATGTGCTCTGGTAAATTCTGAAATACACCGGTATGTGAGTGTAAATTAAGTGAGAGTCTATTCAGGATTTGGTGAAATTATAGTGACATCATTGGGTGAATGAATTTCGGCAGCTGGTCATTGGATAATAATTATTAGTGCAAGTCAAAACGCTTCTCTGGTCACTTGCACCCTTTGAGATAGTCAAGGGAGATATCGTCGATTTGGGCTGGAGACCGTAATACACAATTTGATATCCTATTTCCTTCCTCATGATCACCCTCATCTTCTTTATGTTTGTGTCATTAGTACATAACTTTAATTTCAATTGAATTTCAATGGCTCAATTCTACTTGGTTTTATATTACTTGTCTTTCATGTGACTTATTCTTCGAATATAATTTTACTCGTTTCTTCTTACCCTTTTACCCAGCTTCTCTTCAGCGATGAATACATTTTGATCTCAGGTCGAACTACTTTATCTGCCTGAATTATTTTGTCAAAAATTTGGGTTACTCGATTTTATAATTTTAAAAAATATATTAAAAATATTTTTTTCTCTCCAAATTTTAAAATGCTCATGGTGACACCTTTTAGAATGAGATGAAAAACTGCAGAAAGTTCTAATTGCATGTCTGCAATTTTTTAAGGTAAAAGTTTAAACTATCTACAGCTTGGTACAACGTACCCATACGGGCACGCAAGGCAGATACGGCTTAATAGTGATGTTCTCACACATTTACGACCTTCCGATTGTGCGTTGTCTGTATTGAAGCTACTCTTAATTATGAAAGTATTTTTAGTTTTGTCTTCCACATTAAATGTATTTTTAACGCATCTATTTTCAGTTTTTTTAAATTAATATCTTTTAGGTTTTTTTGTTTTGTACATTTTTTTAATTCTAATTTTTCTCATTGCAAATTAGTTATCATTTTCCCGTGTGTTCATTCATGTCTTTATCTCTTCAATATTAGCATTGTTAGAATTTTAAATATGTCGGTCATTTCCCACCTCGTCCTGCACAAACGGTTGTGCAACTCGGAAACATTAGTTTCTCTCCCCATCCTTCCTAAACTATCGTCTTTCTCACGTTCACTCTCGTACTTGGCGACAATTTATTCTGTGTTAGGGTTTCCACCAAACTTTCATGTTGCCCTCCCATCCTTGGTTATATTTTTCCCGCACCTTTTTTCAACTCACGGAGCATTTTTTTATTTTATCAAGTTCTTTTTTTGCTTAATGACTTTGTATTATTGTTCGCTCGCACATTGTTTCCTACGCCGTCTTTTACAAGTTGTTGTTACAAGTTAACCACCGAATTGTTAAGATGCCACACTAATATCTTCTTTGTACCTTACGAACATCGAAATGCTAAAGGCGAACATCGAAATGCTACGTATACATCAACGTCACAATACAAACATGCATAATCTCATATGCAATGTTCCTTTAGAGCCTATACACGCTTTAGTGTGAAAGCCAGTGTGTTAATTTTCCTCTCAGATACTTTCTGCAATTTTTCACAGTGTTCCACATGCTCCCTCTGCGTGTTAACATTCTCATCTTCGTTCCCCACAAACATTCCCCTAATTCACCATCGCCATCCCCATCTCCCTTATCCGACCTTCTGTCTGTTTTTCGCCCGTTTGCGTGTTTGCGAGGGCGACCCGCGTCGCACGCCCCACCAGTAGGGCCACGCCCCCCCACCTTCCAACCCAACCTCCATTCAATCCACCCAACCTCCAACCTCTAACCACCCACCCACACTCGAATCCTCCACTCTTCGCCTCTCCAACTCACACACCCTCCAACTTTCAACCTCCACTCTTGGAGCTACCCTACCTCAAACCTAGCATCCTCCACCCTTCAACACCAAGCTCACCCATTAACTCAACATCCCACCCACAATCCCATGACATTCCAACCCTCCTCATCGTGTCACACACACGCCTACTCTGTTCACCCCCCGGGGCTTTCCCCCCCCCCCCGCCTGCCAACCCTTCTGCTGCCCTTCCGCCACCCACATCCACCCACATGCCCACCTCCGCCCTTTGCCCCCCCCCCATCCGCCCCCCCCCCGCCCCCCTCCCCCTCAGCCCGCCCTCCAGCCCGCCCTCCAGCCCGCCCTCCAGCCCGCCCTCCAGCCCGCCCTCCAGCCCGCCCCCGCCCGCCCGCCCCCCTGCCGCCCTCCCGCTTTCTGCCCGCCCGCGCCGCCCGCGCAGTCGCTGCCGCGGTAAGAATTTCCATACAGAGTGCGTTTTTGTGTGTTGGACTTGCACGCAGATAATGATTCTATTAATATTAATGCGGGTCGCCCGAGGCGGCGGGTGACAGGGCGGGGTGAGAAGGGGCGGGGCGAGCTGCGTCCGAATGCAGGCGCGCAGCGGACAAGCGGAGAGGACGAGACCGGGCGAGGGAGGGAAGGGATACCAGTGAGGATAGAGGACAGAGCGAAGGGAGACCGATGGATAAAGGGATCGGAAGAGAGGAGACAAGAGAGCGACGTAATGTGGAATCAATTGAAGAGTATGCGAATCCAATGTGTAGTGTCTGGACAGGGACATTACGATCTGAGGAATAATACCAGGACTTGAATGATCAAAACTCAATCTACAAGTATGTGAGATTAGAACTATTCTGAATGTGCAACATACGTAGGATGTACAAGGAATGAGTCCATATAAAGACTAGTTTTGCAAAGAATTCCAGGAAACTTCAAAAAGAAAAGTAAGTGTGAATTAAAGGAATGATAACGACACCAAACGGAATCTGAGGTTGAAATAGAAGGTTGAGGTAATTTTGCATGTTGTTGAGAATTAGTATTTAATTAATTAAAATTTCCGATGTTGTGGGAAATTGTGAAGTTATATTCTGCAAATCAGTATGATAATACATTTCATATACCATCGACCCAAAATATTTGAGAATTGTTAATTTATCGGACAAGATGTCTGTTGATTCATTTGAATTTAATTTTATAGACAGAAACTTCTGGTTGTCCATTTTTGTGATTCTTGATGATTTTATGAAGAAAGTAACCTGTTGAACAATACAAACCAAAATAAATGTAAACAATTTGACCTAAGGTTATGTAAGTGAGAAAATGTTTGTTTGGACATATTTGTTGATCTTATCAAAATTAGAGACTAAAATAATACAAATATGAACGACAGTAATAAATAACCACAACTGTGTTCAGTAACAGAGGATGAATGTTCGAAATCAGTCACAAATCTACACCTTTCTGAACTATGAGATAAAGTTTCTTGTGTCATTTTGTTGTGAAACACTTTACTGTTACACAACACTTTGTTGATAATTTCTCTTGCTTCATAACGGTGAGAAATTTGTGATTACAGTGAGTCAACACGGTAGGCGTGCTTATGAATATTGGTGAAAGAAAATCTAATTTGTCGCGTACAACTCGCATATACACAAATCTCGCAAATATATCAATTGATAAACTTTGAGTTCAAATACCTACAACCTTGAATCGAATCAGAGCGTCTCTTGGAAAACCATTGAATGCTTTGGCCGCTTAAATGACGCTTAAATTTCAAGTCTATCGACGCCAATTGTTTTAGAGAAGATGAATTTCTACCGAGTGATGTTCTAAAGAGATAAGAGGACTTTAGTACATGTTCGAGTGGAATTGTACCTCTGATAAAAAACACGTAGAGTATGTAATTTTTGGTATTAAGAGAAATATAATTGTAAGATTTTTTGTGGTTATGAAATGGATCATCTTGAACTTGTAATGCAAACGTATATAATACAACACTATACACAACACCTCTTGTATTCGAATAAAGAAGCACTCAGACCATTAATTCCCATGTGGAAGCACAGTTATATACACAGTGTTCATTGTTCTTTCACTGTACAAATGACGTCAAATTAATGTAACGTTCACATTCGTCTTAAAGCGAATCTTGCTTCTGTTTCGTATCGTTCTCTTGAAGTTTTCATCCTTTCTCTGTCTTTCTCCGTTTCCATGTGCGTGTAAAACATTTTTCCTTTTGTCTGGAAATGTGATCTTCCCCTGATAAAATCTGTCTCCTTTCTCCTGAGTGGCGGTGATGTTTCAGGCCTCTCGCATGCTGACACTTTACAAATAGGCCCCAGATTCCAGTTGCTGACGACAACGAACATGGTTGACACAGCAAGCCTCGTACAGAACCAAAGTTTCAAGCCATATTTAATCCATTCTTTTGATATTGTTTTGTGTGGCAATGCATTGCATAGTTCTGTAATATACGTACCATAAAACGGGTTACTTTGTCCGAATTCCATTCTTTTTGGTCCCTAACGTACTGGTGATTTTAACTATAGAAGACGGGTTTGCTTCTTTAGTGTGTAATCGTCGGCTTTATTTGCGTAACTATGAAGCAAAAAGCTCGTATGTTTGGTAGTTTTTTTTTTCTTCTGGGACAAAGACATATCTCAGGATCAAAGTAACCTGTTTATAGTTTTCACCCGGCTTCTTACAGTATATTTTATACCTAAGATATTTATACTGTAGATAGTGGAATTAGAATTATTCGCTAACCAGACATATGAATTTAAGTTTGTTCTGAAAAAAAGTATTTCCAACGCAAAAGTTGAGATTTTGGTTCCCCTCAATTGATCAACTAACCTTTCCATCATGATAGAGTGATATTAGACTTAGTGGCAACGTTTTCTAGCGATACGAAGCAAGAATATCACCTCTCTTCTACCATCTGCAGTTGATTTGTTTATAAAATATCTACGACCTTGATTAACAATATTTTAAAACAAACAATTGTTGCGCTTGTGTAATAGAAACTATATACATCTGCTATTGATTTGACGAACTACTGTTGAAGAAATAATTAATCCTTCTATTCCTTTCATATCTAGCAAAGAGGGATGTCAAATAACTCCAAAACATAAAAATAAAACATCTGTCTGAATATCTCCCCAAAAATAAAATATATGTTTGGAGTACAAGTGATGTAACTTATTTACTTTACTTTATTTACTTACTCACATTTTTATTATCTTTTCTTATTGGGAAGTATTTGTAGCGAACTAACAGTAATGTTTTTTCTTCAACGTTCTTGCGTCTATTGTTGGCGTCTTGAAACAGCTAATTTTGTCTTTCCTAGTGTAGTTATCATATATAACTTACGACAAAATACGTGTGGAAATACCTATTTTGTATATATCATAGCAGTTTTCTTTTTTATGCTCACTTTATCTTTCCATACCTGTATCTGACATTTTTATAATGTTCTTTAAAGATTTCACCGCTACGTTTACAGTATTTCACCGCTACGTTTATAGATTTTATAGCAATGAAAAAAGGAACAACATAAATACTGATCAGAACATCGCATTTCCGTGACAAGTTGCTTCTACCCTCATCCATCTTCAACATGCCAAAACAGGTATCACTAAACTGGTCCATATAATTTAAGGTTATTAAAAACAGGTTTATTAGATCACTCTTTACGTCGTTTACCTTTAATTTATGAAACATTATTTAACAGGATCTTAAAAATCTGTATTACTAATTTCCAATGCGTGCAGATATTGAACGAATATTATGCAGCGTTAGCTTCTTGGACAGTGTCTATGGTTTTGTTAAATACCCAGGGAAAATCCAAAAACAATGGAACAGTTTTAAATCTGATTGAAAAAAAAATAACATTTGATTTTTTTATTCCACTTCATACCGTGCGACCGCTTACGATACATCCGATAGAAAGATTCCAAGGAATATGTCACCCGAAATTAAATATTGCTATTCACGAATTGCGTTCAGAATCAGCCACTTTTGTGATATTCTTGGTCTGTAAAAAACGGATATACTGCATGTTACTCTACTACGTTATAGATGTATTCTTAAAGACTGTCATTTTTAAAATACTTTGTAACATAATGTACTGTTATAAAAAAAATATTTTATTTGTTGCTCTTAAGCATTTTTTCGAAATACTGCTTGGTAAACAATTTTGTATGGTTTTGATCAGCAATATTTTCTGATTAAGGCATTTCTGTTTTTTGACCGAAAATGTCACTTACTCTTAAAAATATTGCGCCAAATGCTGTCACATTTAAAGAGAACAGAGAGCTTCCACAAACATAATGCCTGTAATACGTAGGTTATTTTTTAAGTAATGAGTTCGTGAATGAGGGCTAGATTGACACGTGATTGCTGTAGTGTGCATGAATTTCTAATTCCAACATACTTTGCCTGCGTTTAGATGCAGTCTTATGGTATGTGTGTGAACCGAGCTGTAGAACTTTAAAACAATTAACAAAATTGAGTCGCCCGCCAATGATGCCAAGTTTCTGCACGAACACAAAGTCTAATCAGGTCTTTGAATGGAAACATCTGGATTATTCACCTTACAGGCTAGACCTTGCACCAACTGACTATCCCTTGTTTCGATGCTTAAAGGATTTTCTTTGTGGTCAACGGTTCAGCGACGAGGAAGAAATGAAAACTGCAGTCAGGGATTGTGATTCTTCACAGGCGGCAGATTCCATTGACATCGAAATTCCAAAACTTGTTGAGCTATATTACAAATGAATAAAAAAAACTGAAAATTATGAAGATATGAAGATAAAAGTATAAAGAATATTGAAAAAATATATTGTTATGATATACCTAGTATTTCCTTTCTTTTTATCAATTGGAATTTTTTAAAAAAAATAACCCTCATACATGTCCTGCAAATATTAAAATAATAAGGAACTTTTAAAATGAAAAAAATAGTGAACAAGGAAAAATAGTAAATAAGAGTTCCTTCAAACTCCAGCATTGAAGGGTGGTAAAGATATGTCTATTTAATTAGTAATCTATAAAAAAACATAGTTTGTCGAAGTCGAAGTCTCTTATTATATTAACTAAAGATACTCTTTGTATATACGAAATAGCATTCCATTCAAAATTATGGCTATATACCACAACTGAAAAATTGTATTTAGAAAATATGTACAAAAGTGTATTTGTCTTAACAATGTTCAGTAGGAATTGTCCACATTTTAAACGACAGATCCCAGCGTTAATACAAAATTAATATTAAAAATGATAAAATGGCGAAAGAAAAGAATATAATTCACAGTGAAACATTGAACTGGTTCACATTCATCTCCGCTTGAATCTCGTTAGATTTAGTTTTTCAGTGTTTAGAGAGAGGAAGTTATTCGTTTCAGTCACCATCTAACGGATCGCTTTCGCAAAAACAGGTGACGATTCACGCGAGTGCGAGAATTTCAATTGTCTGTTAAAAACAAAAATATTTTCCCAGTCGAGCATAAATATTGTTACTGAACGTGGTTTAGCTATCCTTTGCTTTCCGTATTTGCTGTTGAAAAGTGTTATTCCGCAGGGCAAAACAGGAAACCATAAACATTAGACCCATTATTTTAATGTTTTACAAAGTTCACTAGGTGAATTCGAGACCGTTCCACAGACGTTGATCATGGAAATTTTGAAATTGTGCGGAGATCAGAAAGTTACATAAAAATGTTTTCAATCATTTTCTTCTGAATAATTTCAATAAGTAATAATAAGCTAGGGATCATTACTTACAAACATTTTTAATTACAAATATATTTCTAATAGTTTAATAATGTTAAATGATCAATTTTCAAAACACAACAACAATTGCTATTTAAAAACTCATTCATTAAATCGTGTCTAATAATGGCTGAGACAGAATGTTTTAAATCATTTTACTAAATTGTTTAGGATAACATTTAAAATTTTTATATGTATTGGTAAGTATGAAAGGGCTAGTACGAACGATTTGTTGAATGTTTATAGAGTAGAATATTTCTATTCTCTTTATAAATTCATATGGATAGGGGCTTAGAAAACAATGAACAGAAATCACATATATTTAAAAAAATGACTGCCAATATTATGTTTTTTCTTACTTTTGCGACAATAAATAAAATTAAATCAAATTCTGTAAAATAATTACAAACTACACAAAGAAAGCCTTCATCAGCTCCGAGAATTTCTTTATATTTGAGACCACTTCTGAGAGTTATTTTTTCCAACTTATAGTTGACTTAGGAGAATTATTAGGTGTAGTGCAGATCATGATAAGTTGCTTTACAAAAAATCGGATTATTAGATTCATAATATCTATTTATTGCGTTACTGACCTTATCAAGTAAAAGAGCAAACCAAATTTGCAAAGCACCACAAAACCAAGTCATATTTACTACATATATTTATTGTAATATGTTTTTATTGACAATAATAGTTATATATCATTGTAGCCACACGCCATTCAATACGTAAACACCGACGTGGGCATGTTTAATCCCGAAATGGAGCGTTAGTTTTACGTGGTCCTCCGACAGAAATATATGTTTCCTTTCCGTAGAAACGGATGTTAAATAGCTCCATCCTGCATCAAACGCTTTGCACGAATCATACTGACCTCTCCCTTTGCCTACGTCTCCGCGTCTTGCCGCCTCCTCTCTGTCTCTCTCTCTCACCCGGCAGGTCTCGCGCGCAAATGGGGCGGAAAGCGACGGCGCCGCTTAGACGTTGACGGTAGAGGAGGGGCGGGGGCGGGGCTGGGATTGGCAGGGCAGGGCGGGGGCAGGCGGGGCAGGGCAGGGCAGGCGGGGGGCGGGGGCAGGGCGGGGGCAGGGCGGGGGCAGGGCGGGGGCAGGGCGGGGGCAGGGCGGGGGCAGGGCGGGGGCAGGGCGGGGGCAGGGCGGGGGCAGGGCGGGGGCAGGGGGGCGGTGGGTGTAGTGTAGGGCGGGGTAGGGCGGGGCGGGAGGAGCGGTGCGTGGCGCGACGGGGCCGGGGCAGGGAGGGGCGGGGCGGGGGCGGAGCAGGGCGTTCCGGGGTGGGGCGCGGCGGAGCGGACCGAGTTGGGGCGGGGTGCCGGGAACAAAGGAGCATCGCAATAATGATATCGTAATAGGACATCTCGAGCGTAAGTCGCGCGTTTCTCGCATACATATGCGCGCTCGCGGAGGTGCCCCTGCTCCGCGCCCGCCTCGCAGCCACGCTTGGGCGCCTGTGACACCCTCCGCGGCGCCCGCGTCACTACCACCGCCTGCATTCTTATTCCCAATTCTGACGCCTTCCCCTTCCCCTCATTCCGCTGCCTTCCACTCCTTCCACTCTCTGCTGGGTCCTTTTGCATCCCTCGGCAATAGCCATTACCAGTACCCGTCGCCGCTCCAATTCCTTCTCTCCTCTTACCCAGCTCCGCAACTCTCACTCGCCTCTGTTCTCACCTGCCATTGCTCTCCTACTCCTTCACGCTCTTGTGCACTTCCGTTCTCACACACAGCTCTCACCCGCCATCACCTTCACTAGCCGTCACCCTCTCCCGCCATCATCCTCACTTGCCCTCCTCACCCACCATCATCCTCATCCGCCATTACCCTCACTTGCCATCACCACCTCCCGCTTTTTGACCTCCTTTTCAGCTAGGTCGAATTCAGTCGCTGCCTGGAGGAGAATTCTAGCGGCCGGCTGCTCTGATCGGTAGTTTTCCGTGGTTTCTCCGATCAACACCAGGCGAATGCCGGAGCAGTACCCTACCCTATCCTCTCCCCTTACACACACACTTACACTAACATGCACTACACTACCACATATTCCGGGAGACCGGTCGGGAGCTTAGAGCTTGTCCCGGCTGCGGCGGTGCCCCGCTGGTGGGAGATTCCTGGTTAGGGGGAAACCCCACTAGTCGACGATAGGTCGGCGCCGGATCTCGCCATCCAGCGGGGGAAGACCACCACCATCTCCCGAGAAAAAACACGCACTAAACTAACGGGACTAATGACCAAAGCAGTTCACACGCCCGGAAACACACAAAAAAAAAAAAACCAAACCATTGCCATCGCTCGCTGCCCTCTTCATCCCTCCTACTCTTTCCTTGCCCGCTCTGTCTCTCTCCCTCTCTCTTGCTCCCGCTCTCTGCGGCGCGGGGCGTGAGAAACGCGAGATATCCGCGCAGCGCATATATCCCTGGGCGCGGCACAAAGCGCGCGCGACGGCGGCGGCGGCGGCGGCGGCGGCGGCGGCGGCGAGGCGGAGGTGGCGCGAAGAAGAAAACCATATTTCCGCGGGAATAGGTTTCGGCCTTGTTTCATAATTACGCCCCCGCCAGAAGTATCGCGGCGTGCGGTGATGTATGGAGCGGGGCCCTCGCCGTATTGTTCGCGGTGCGGGCTATGCCTCACCGCAGTTATCGGCGGCGTATCTGTGGAATGGCCTTTCTCTGATAGCCTGCCTTATAAATGGCTCTCTTTCGGACGGGCCCTCCCGCCGTCCCCGCCGCCGCCGTCGTCCGCCGCTCCGCGTCCTCCGCCAATGGGGTCCTGGGTACACATTGTAAATTTCGGGAAAAATTCTTTGGCGCGCGCGTTTGGCGGGCGGGGTCGGGCGTGAGCTGGGAGCTGACAAGCATGGGAATCACGCAGGAGGGCCGAGCGTCCAAAGCAGCGCGATTTACAGCCGCCTGTGCTGGTTCAATACTTCATAAGGGTGCTTGTCCTAAAATGCTGTTTTTACTATGAATTGTTTTTTATTCACGTTTAACCTTCCGCTGGAGAACTTTCATGATATTTTATAAATGAGAAGTCATACCACTGGTTTTCGTGAATGTAATGAAATAGAATCTTGGAAATTAACAATCAAATTCCTCGTTTTTTTTATTTTACCATTATTCATTTCGTTTTTTGCATTTTTCAATCAAGTTTTTCATAAAGCATATTACGGAGATTCCTTCTAACACCATAATCTCTATTAAAAGTATTGTGTTCAACAATCCTGATTCGATAAAAGTGATTTCTTCCTTTACTGACCGACCTCATTTCGTAACTAAAGCAATAGTCCCTTGTATTACTTTGCTGAAGTTTTTCACTGGAAATAACTTTATATTTCTCTTACGCATCAGTATTTTAAATAATTCAATTTTAATAGATGTTTTGGGATGGATTGTCAAGAAAATCTAAGTATTAGACTTGTCTTTTCATTCATACACTAGCAATATTAAATATTGATTGAAAATACCAAACCATTTCCGGTGCTTTAATTCTTACATATTGACATTATAATGTCTACTTGTACAAACATGAAGTAAAATAATATTAGTGGCCATGTTGCTTTTATTTTTTTTTTAAAACACAATTTCGATTCAATAGTGATGGTTTCTTGCAAATGGCAAAACTTTGTTAATCCTCAGGCACGTGATTCCAATAATGACCAGTCAATATTCTACCCTCTAGACGTGGTTGACAGAATGCTTGGTTTGACAGAAGGGTTGCTTTCAGAATTTAAAAGTATATCTTAACGTTATGTTATTGCATTGTAAATAATAATAATAATAATAATAATAATAATAATAATAATAATAATAATAATAATAATAATAATAATAATAATAATAATAATACAATTTTTGAGCCCACATTTTAGAGCTTATGTGATGAGTGTATTATTCATTTTTGAGGGAAAATGCTTGCGTCAATATGTCCTCCCTTTTTCTGTCAGTTGGTTTCTCTTTACCTTTCATAGCTAGAAAAATGTTAAGGTGACAACTAACGGTAATTACAAAAGCTGAATGATTATGAATGGCGGGAAATGCTGATGGTTCAGATAGTAGTATAATAGGTCACCCATGCCACAGTTACGTTGCAAGAAGCCCATGAACAGGACCTCAACGCATGACCCCAACACAGGACAAACGCCCAGTCTGTGGCTGTTAGGACTTTTCTCGAATATCATTCGCCACCGAGGAAGTCTCTACACCAGGAATTCTTAGCCTCTTATGTTTCATAAATGCCTTTTTAAATAAGTCTTGGCACTATAGACACCCTTACGTTATTATTTACAATGTACAGCATGCATAATAAGACAGAGAATTGCACATAAATGTACCAAAGATACTATTATTTCGAAGATCTTTGTTTTGGTGAACATTTAGATTTTCAATAATATAAAGTTCTTCTGCTTCTGATTTCTAATATCTATCGTTGAGCAGTGGTTACAGAATGTTGAACTTTTAATAAAAGACCATAACATTTCTCTAGTGCATATTTCAAGGATACTTTTTTCCGCGATATAATATTGAGAATTCATGCTCGTAATTTATTGAA
The DNA here is from genome assembly GCA_964035755.1 of Teleogryllus oceanicus. Classification (NCBI taxonomy): domain Eukaryota; kingdom Metazoa; phylum Arthropoda; class Insecta; order Orthoptera; family Gryllidae; genus Teleogryllus; species Teleogryllus oceanicus. The sequence goes on along the minus strand of CAXIVR010000012.1, from coordinate 28,436,154 downwards.
ATTTTTAAACACCTAAGCAGTTGTTTAACTAGGATTTTAGATAACCCGATGCAGAAAATAGAAATGGAACTATTATCTGCAACAAAAGTAAATACGAGTTTAAATATAATTGGTACAAGAACACGCTGGTGCAATAAGAAAAATAAGCATGGAGTGCAATTTGGTGATATGCGTCCGCAATAATTCTTATTAAAGGCTCCTTACTTCCGGAGACCTGTGAAATGCACAGGTTGCATCAGCCTAGCGAAACGACTGATCCTGATGATGAATCAGAATACGAAAGAAAAAGAGGGAATTTGAAAATTATATATTCTTTTGTTTGGTTTATTTAGTAAATCAATAAACAAGATTTATGAAGTCAATTTAAATTTTCTTGTAATCAATGGGATATAGTTTACACCTATTGTAGCGTCGTGAATAAAGATGACAGAATACTCACTCATATATGTACATTTAATTTGTACATAATAGACAAGGATAGCACAGGATTTGTACAAAGCATATATCATCCGCGTGGCGTTTGCGGAAAACTGATGATGATTCTCTAATAACAACCTTCACATGTCGATATGGCACCAAGGTAATCTGTTGTCATGGTCGTCAGGCAGAACCGTCTCTCATAAAGCGATAAGAGAGCTAGTCTGCGACGTTACACTTTCAATCGGCAACTCATTCGATTATAGACCTCCAATCAACTCCTTGATCATCAGTAACCATCAGTGATTCGACATCGACCCATTTAGGAATCGCTGCTGTGCAGCTTAGCGGCCTCAATAGCCAGAGACATTCGCTAACACTTGACTGGATCTTGACCTAGTTATCTGCCTTGCGTGATGTTTCCCAGGTCAGGTCATGGGTGTGCATGGTGCACTTACCGCCAACGAATACGCGTACTTATCGATTTGTCGCCCCACACGCCACCCCATGTGTAGATCTCACTACGGTGGAAAACTGGGTCTTCCAAGGAACTCTGAATAGTTTTCACAGTTATCGTATCACAGTTATCGTAGAGTTACAGTATAATTTTCATAATTATCTCACTTTTTTAATTCATCGTGTTAATAGAAAGAAAATATATGTAATGCTACTCCTATGTAATGATGCTCCTAGCAATGAATGACATTGAAACAAGCGCTAGGTGGCGTCCGTCTTCTCATTTTGTTCTTGGACAACTCAGAATCATTTGTAATTTTTAATGTCGATCTAAAGTTCTGGTACTTGAAAATTACTTGTATCTTTCAAGGACAGGTGTGTCAAGATGCTTTTAAAGTTTCAAGTCAAAATATCTTCACCTTACTTATTATTATACCTCTTGTGGATTTTCGACACTAGCTTTTCATCTAGGTCGAATTCAGTTGCTGTCTGGCGGAGAATTCTAGCGACCGGCTGCTCTGATCGGTAGTTTTCCGTGGTTTCTCCGATCAAGACCAGGCGAATGCCGAGCAGTACCCTACCAAACGGGCCACTGACCCCGCGCGATCTGTCCTTCGTCTTCCTTGTCCTATCCTCTCCTCTTACACACACACTTACACTAACATGCACTAGTCTACCACATATTCCGGGAGAGCAGTCGGGAGCTTAGAGCTTGTCCCGGCTTGGGCGGTGCCCCGCTGGTGGGAGTGTCCTGGTTAGAGGGAAACCCTGCTAGCCGACAGTAGGTCGGCGCCGGATCTCGCCATCCAGCGTGAGATCACCGCCATCTCCCGAGGAAAAAACATGCACTACATTTACGGAACTAGTGACCTAAGCTGTTCACGCGCCCGCAGTCACTAACCAACTAAACCAAACCTGAAGATAAAACTACCCAGGTTGACATTGGATCTGAAGTTCCAGATGGGGATGATTACTGCGACCATCCTGCTTTATCATGCACTATACAGTTGAGACTAATGATCGAAGTAGTTTACGCCTGAAAATAGGAAATTCTCACTTTCACTCAGCATTTAATTGGTTGTGCTCTCAAACGTCTTGGAAGTTAGCAGGACCAATTCACCCAATCACAAAACTACAGCTCATAATTTGCCGTTCTTAAGATATGAAAACAAAAAATTTGCCGCGGGTCATTTTCTCAAAAAAAATGGAAGTTCATGCTAACTTCCATTCGTAATTAGCAGGACCAAACATCTAAACCCGCTAATAATGTATGTATACACACCAAAGAGGACTCTCTGTAGCCTCCATGGAAGCGCGCACGTAGCGAAGATCACGTGGGCGTCCTCAGAGCCCCGTCCGCGTGCGGGGCACCGCTACACGTGTTGCGGCGAGCGGAGCGTGCCACAGCGGAGGAGCGATTACGGCTCGATCGATTCATGGCGAACGGGTCCCGGGAACGGTCCTCCGGCGCGCCTAATTTTAATACGCTTGTTTGAATACCTGAAGATAAAACTACCCAGATTGACATTGGATCTCAAGTTCCAGATGCGAGGATTTCCGCGACCACCTAGCTGTATCATGCACTACACAGTTGGGACTAATGATCGAAGTAGCTACCGCCCGACACTACGAAATTCTCACGGTCGCTCTCTAGCCTGCATAGAAGCGCTCACGTAGCCGAGGTCACGTCACCGTCCTCCCGCCCTTGGAGCCCCGTCCGCGTGCGTGCACGTGCGCGCCCACGTGCGCGTGCGGCGCGCCGCAGCGGAGGAGCGACTGTGGCTCGATGGGTCCCGGGAACGGTTCCATGGCGAACGGGTCCTCGTGGTGCGCAGCCCTTCTCGTGTCGCGCGTAATTTTAATACGCTTGTTTGAATACCGAAGATAAAACTACCCAGTTGACTTGGATCTCAAGTTCCAGATGGGAGGATACCGCGACCATCTAGCTGATCGCACTACACAGTTGGGACTAATGATCAAAGTAGTTAACGCCCGAAAATACGAAACTCTCGCTCTCACACGCCACCTATTGGTCGCGCTCTCTAGCCTCCATAGAAGCGCTCACGTAGCCAAGGTCACGTCACCGTCCTCCCGCCCTCGGAGCCCCGTCCACGTGCGTGCCCACGTGCGCGTGCTACGCGCCGCAGCGGAGGAGCGACTATGGCTTGATGGGTCCCGGGAACGGTTCCATGGCGAACGGGTCCCGGGAACGGTTCCTCGTGGTGCGCAGCCCTTCTCGTGTCGCGCGTAATTTTAATAGCTTGTTTGAATACCTGAAGATAAAACTACCCAGGTTGACATTGGATCTCAAGTTCCAGATGGGAAGATTACCGCGATCATCTAGCTACATCCGGCACTACACAGTTGGGACTAATGATCAAAGTAGTTAACGCCCGAAAATACGAAATTCTCACTTTCACTCGCCACCTATTGGTCGTGCTTCTAGCCTCCATAGAAGCGCTCACGTAGCCAAGGTCACGTCACCGTCCTCCCGCCCTCGGAGCCCCGTCTGCGTGCGTGCCCACGTGCGCGTGCGGCGCGCCGCTACACGTGTTGCGGCGAGGGCGGAGCGCGCCGCGGCTGAGGAGCGATTACGGCGCGATCGATTCATGGCGAACGGGTCCCGGGAACGGTTCCTCGCGGCGCGCAGCCCCTCTCGTGTCGCGCCTAATTTACATCGCGCCGAATATTAATACGCTTGTTTGAGCGGGCTGTAACATCTTCCGGATGTAGCGAATCGGCGGTGATGAAGTAGGGGGTCTCGTGAAAATTGACAGTCGTGTATTTGGCAGCGGTGGGGCTGTTTTGGGTGGAAGTTTTGAGAGCTCATGTGTAACCTTTATTGCTCATCAGAGAAGTCAAATATCTGTAAGATTTCCCATACTGTAATATGGTATTGATGTGGACTATTATATATGTTTCCAGCTCTTTAAAATGTTTAAAGAAAAACATTTGTTTACGGAGGAATATTTGAGGGTATTTGTTTTATCTCTCCATGCTAGTCACGGGTACAAGCTAATCTACACTGTAATACTACATAAATTGAAGGGTTTGCGTTTCTTTAACTTACATTAAGAATTTTCCACATGATTTATTGAGGATGAAGTAGATGAGTTGTAAAAATTGTCAGACGCAGTGCGCCTTTAGCCACCATGAAACTGCTCTGAGTCTATATTTTGAAAGGTCTTTTGTACATTTTTTTTCATTGTCTGAGGTATTATACGTGGATAAGATTTTTAGCTTTTAATATTAGATTGATGTGCATCACTGTGTATCTTTTCAGATCTTTAGTCTTAAATTTTTAAGAAAAGTTTTTCTTTGGTGGAAATTTTGAGGGTTCGTATGTCATTTGCTGCTAGTCTGTCATGGCTATACGTTTATCGACACAGTAATACGTCGTAAAGAGGTAAATTGATTGATTGTGATTCCGGGCGCATCAACTACTGGGGTCATTGATCCCGTAAGTGCATGTTTTTATCAGAAGATGGCCAACCGGTGATCTTCCCTCACTGGTTGGCAAGATTCGGTACCGACCTACCGTCGACTTCACCAACCAGGTATGTCCCACCAGCAAGGGATCGCCCCAGCCTGGAGACGTTCTAAGGCCCCGACCGGTCTCCCGGCATGTGTGGTAGTGTAGTGCATGTTAGTGTAAGTGTGTGTGCACAGGGTGAGGATTGGACAAGGAAGAGGTAGGAATGATCGCTCACTGTCCGTGGCCCGTTGGTTAAGGTATTATATTCTTGCGGTATCAATGACTAGAAACCCTTATTTTATGTATATTTTCTCTTTTGAGGGATGCATAAAATCTGGTACGATGAAATAATGGTGCGGAATAAAGGTAGATGTTTTGAGTTGTGCTGTGCATATTTTATGTCCGGTCAAAAAAATCTAAATTTTTAGTAAGATAATCTAGACTGTATTAATGAATCAGACGGAATAATTTAAAATCATTGCATAAATTTAATATTAATAGACATAATATTAGAAATGAAATTTCCTAAGTATTTTTGAATTTCAACTTGTTAATAAGATTTGTGTGTTTGTAAGCCGAGAGTGCTTTTGTATCTAAAATGTTTAGGTATATTTTGAGTTGAGATTTTTAGCATTTTGGGGATTTTATAAAATCATACAAAACACATTATTACAATTATAGCAGAACGTAATTCCTAATAAATACATGTGGATGTGTATTCATCTATGCAGTGTTCCAAGTTGTATGAATCATTGCTAGACACAACACAATATAAACATTTACAAAAGTTTTTCATGCGTGTGCGTATCTATAATCCAATATTATACTAGTGTCACAATAATTTTTTGTTTTTTCGCTTGTATCAGTGTTTCATTTTCCATGAATTTCTATCATGATTTTCAAGTACAGTATATAAATAGCGCACATAATATTATCTCATTATTTGAGTTTTCGTGTAACTGTTTTAATTAACATCCATATAAGCGTGCTCTACCCGTGTAAATCCAATATGTTTCTAACTCGATACACCGCACCAACAAATATACCTTTTGTAGAAAGCGTTGGTAATGGCATGAGCGGCCGTATTGGATAGGTAATGCAGCAAATGGGGGGGACGATTTATCACCGGCTAACACAATTCGTGATCATCCAGTCAGGATTATCGCGAATTATTATTGATCTTTGAATGAACTGTAATGTATTGTTATTACGCAAAAAAACATTGTTAGAAATCACCGCATTTTGTATTAAAATATTATAATATTTGAACATTTTCGTATGATTTGAAATTCCATTTGTTCCTTCTGTATTGTAATGAAAATATTATTTTTATTTTATTTTGGGGGTTTATGGGCGGCCAGAAGAATGTGCCAGAAGACTTTGTTTTGCGATAACTGCGAGTTCAAACTAGATTGAGAGTTTGGACCCAGATACTTGGATCACAGCCGTTGAATGTAATCACATTGGAAGAGATAGTTGCTATAACTTTATAATTTAAAAATGTAAAAAGAAAATATAGTATAATTTAAAGGGAAACGAGAGGAAGAAGTCATTCTAATACTTCACAATCCCATAGTCTGTAAATTAAAATATGTACAATTTAATGACATTTAGAGGCTGAAAGCAATGAAATAGCTTTTTCTTCCATTGTTGTATGTTCATTTCCGTTTGTTTTATGATTTAATTTATCTTGTATATTCTAAATCACTTCTCCGTCATTCTGCTAAATATTTTATTTATAAATTGCATTCCTATTTGTTAAACGGTAACCTCAAATAGTGGAAACCAATGTTGAACTCTAAGGTTCATTCTGAATACATTCACTTCTGAAAAATTGTCTTTCATGGTGATACGTTGCTATGGTAATAAGCTCATCAATTTCATATAAAATCTTGTCAAGTCCGTCATTAATTTAATCGTTATGTACAGTACTTTCTTCAAAAAGGTACAAACATCCCATATATTTTTAAAAATTTCATTTCGTATTAATACCGTATCATACTCTAAAAATTAAATTAAAGAAGAAATACTTATATGTGGTAGAAGCTAAGTATTTTTGTAGCTTACTGTTTTGTTTAAAAGTAAGGTGTCGTGCAGAATAGATGAAGAAATAATAAAGAAAACGTTTTTAGTGTTATATTGAAGTGAAGTGAAGTGAAGTGAAGTAAAGTGAAGGACACTGCAGTGCGATCTTAATTGTATTAACACTCAGTGCGACTTTAAATGATAGAAGTTTCTTTACTTTTTTTATGATTTTATGTTTTCAAATTCATCAGTTGATATTATTATTTTATTATTATTATTATTATTATTATTTTAGCATTATTGTAACCATTGTTATACTATTTGCATGACATTTTTTATCTTATTTATGTAATTAACTGCCACCGGGTTACACCGAATTGCAGTTTAAATAAATTTCTCTTTATTTCAAAATGTGTATGTTCTGTTTCCTCTAGAAAAGCACATTTTCTGCCGGGAGTGCCGAAATCTATCTTCCTCGCCTCCTTTCAGATATGACGTGTGGTGTGTTGGCGGGCCGTAATCCCATTTAGGGCGAACGCGTGCGGTGGGCGGGCGGTGGGCGGGGCGCATGTGCGGCGAGGTAACTGTGCGGGGCATCCATGTTTGATGTGCGCGCCGCCGCGCCGCCTTCAGTTGTTTTTTAATGCAGATGGGAGCGGGCGCATCGCCGTCGGGCGCCGCGGACGTGGTCGGACTTGATGTCCCTCAGGCCCCGCCCCCTCCCCGCCCCTCCTCCTCCTCCTCCTCCTCCTCCTCCCCGCCTGCCCAACCCGCCGCCCACTTCCCTCTTTGCTAACCGCGACATCGCTACTTGCTCAACTGTCCCCGCTCTGAATCGCGCACTCGATTTTACCTGCACTATCCTGTCCTTCGGCACCCTATCTCATCTCTCTTATCAACTCTCCTTCTTCACCCAACGGTCCATCTTTTGTGCCTCGCCATCACCCCGCCACCACTACACCCCTCCTTTACCCCTCCGACACCCACTCCTACCCCGCCCGCTCATTTTCTCTCCACCCGCACCCCGCTCATTTCTCTCCATTGTGTTCTCTTTGCCCATCTCGCTAACCTGCGACATCGCTATTCGTACAACAGTCCCCGCTCTGAAACTGCTCACTCGATTTTACCTGCTCTAACCTGCATCTCAGCACCCCATTTCACTTCCCTTATCCACTTCTCCCCAACTTAACTTGTCTAACTGCTACGCCTCCCTACGCCCACATTATTCACCCGCACACACACATCTTCTACTCCTCCGCACCCCTCTCAAACTCCCTGCCACGACGTATCCACACTTACAGGATCCTATTGCATTGCATCCGTGTAATAGATCTGCGCGCCTCTGACCGGGAGGTCCTAGTTCGAGTTCTGATGGCGGCAGGATTTTCGACACTAGCTTTTCAGCTAGGTCGAATTCAGTCGCTGTCCGGAGGAGAATTCTAGCGGCCAGCTGCTCTGATCGGTAGTTTTCTGTGGTTTCTCCGATCAACACCAGGCGAATGCCGGAGCAGTACCCTACCAAACGGACAACGGATCGCGCGCGATCTGTCCTTCCTTTTCCTTGTCCTATCCTCTCCTCTTATATACACACTTACACTAACATGCATTAACTACCACATTTTCCGGGAGACCGGTCGGGAGCTTAGAGCTTGTCCCGGCTGGGACGGTGCCCCGCTGGTGGGAGAGTCCTGGTTAGGGGGAAACCCCACTAGCCGACGTTAGGTCGGCGCCGGATCTCGCCATCCAGCAGGGGAAGATAACCGCCATCTCCCGAGAAAAAATCATGCACTACACTAACGGGAATAATTACCAAAGCAGTGGACGCGCCCGGAAACATGGAAAAACCAAACCAAACTAACAATCAATAAATCCTGGCATAAAACATTCACTTCACTAACGGTACTAATAACCACAGCAGTTGGCGTGAGCGTAAACATTAATTAATCATGGAATCAATCTAGCTGACGAATCTCACACGCACAGTGGTGCATCGTCCTACACAACGGCCACGAACAAATCGCGATTTTTCCTTCCCATTTCTTTTCTTCTCGGTCAATAACAACCACAACAGTTAAGGCTCTGTGAATACAAAAGTGAATCAGTTTTGTATATTTAGCAATACAATTCTGCCTCAGGCCTTCACTTTGTTTCTGGTGCTTTCCCTTCGCCTCTTTTCACGCGTTTTACTTCCCGCGGTCTCCCTGCGCCGCCATCTTTCGCCGGCCCCTCCCCCGTAGGGCGGACGCCATGTCGCCGGTGGCTCTCAGAGCCGCGCGTGACGCCTGAAGTATTCATCTGGAATCATGTGGCGCGCGCATGTGCCTCCGAAGCATGTGTCCCGGAGAACGAGGCCACCGACTTTCGATTGCGCCACGCGCGTTTCATATGTTTGGAAAGTTCTTTGATGATTGATGATTGATGATTGGTGATTGATGATTGATGATTGATTCCGCGCACGTAAACTGCTAATGTCATTACTCCCGTAAGTGAACTTACTGCATGTTTTTCCCAGTGAGGTGGTAGTAATCCTTTCTCGCTGAATGATGAGATCCGGAGATTCTTCTAACAAGTTATCTCCTGCCAGAGAGGTATCACCCCAGCAGGGAAATCTCTTAAGCTCCAGACCGATCTCCCGATATGTGCGGTAGTAAGTAATGAAGTAGTGTTTATATGTAGTAGTGGTGGTAAGTGTTTATATGCAGGGGATGAGGATAGGACAAGGAATAAGAAGTAAAGATTGCTCTCTGTCCGTGGCCCGTTAGTTAGGGTACTGGTTTGGGCATTCGTTTGGTATTAGAGAAACTTCAACTACCGATCAGAGCATGCGTTTGCTAGAATTCTCCTCGAGACAGTGACTGAATTCGACCTACGTGACAAGCTAGTGGCGAAAACCCTGCCACCGCCGGAACTCCAACCAGGACCTCCCGGTCAGGGGTATTCAGTGACATCAGTTGATGCACCGACCCACCTCTTCCAGAACATTTTTGGAAGACGTGGAGGTGTCTGTGAAGGAGGGGAGTGGAAAGATGAGTGTGAGGAGAGAATGGAAAGGAAGAATGTCGAAATAGGGGAAGGAAAAACAGATGAGATGGTGGGAAGAGATAAATGGGACGAAAAGAAGAAGGAAGGGAAAGGGGAGGGAAGGTTAAAAGAGAGAAACAGTAGGGATAAAGGAGTGGATGAAGAAGGTTAGGCGACGAGGATAGGTGGAGCAGAGAATGTGAGGGTAGGGAGAGACATCAATGGGAAAATATTGAAGGATGGAAGAAGAAATAAGAGAATGAGGAATGGGAAATTGAATTGTCGCGTGCGTTCAGCCACAAAACCCCCACGCAAACATCATAAGCATGAACATGAGACTGAAAACAAGGTGATGTAGACAATATGTTAATTTATGCAGCCCTAGAAACATATTCAAGGCAGAGCTTATCTCTTTTACTTACATCGTTCTTTCCTAAGTATTTATGAGACCTTGTAAAGAACTTTCGGATAAAAATTGACAAAGTAACTATGATTCAGAATTTTGCATGATTCTTCAGTTGTCCTACATTAGATTTTAACGTTTGATACATGTTTTTCATTTATTTCAGTTTAAAATTTCATATCAGTCACAATTTGCGTATGTTACGTCACAAAACCATTTCTTTAATTAACACATAAGATTATCATGTATCACGTCACATATCATTTATTACAATATCATGTATTTAACATAATATCATTTCAATGAAGGCTGAAGGAAGGATAAAACAAAAACGTACGCACTTATTTCGTCAGTAATAACAGATGAATTCAATAAAAACAACATAACTGCGACATTACGATCAGTGGTGCATCGACAGACCTATTGTTGTTTATGTCTGGAAAAAAAGATCGTTATGTTGAACACGTGAAATAAAAGGATAATACGGAAATCAACAGAAATATGTTTTCTTTGGAAGAAAAATTCAATTCGAGACTAACTAAGATCATAGCAAGATCACGCCAGTAAGTAATGAAGTTTTCCTGTTGTTGTTTTCTTTCGTTTTCCTCCAAAGGTGTATTGACATTGTATTAACGCTTTTTTATGGATTGCTCAATAATTTTTATTTTTAAGTAACTATGTAATTCATGTAAGATAAATGTCTTGGGTCCTCAACTATCAAAATCTCTTCATTAATTCATATGTCATTAGAAAGGAAAGTAACTCATTTCACTGTCCACAGTGCAAAACATCTTTGAATTTCACTTCATTCAACACGTTGAGGTCTCTGACGTTTCCAGATTTCTTTTTTTCCTAAAATGACACATCCGAAAATCTTTCGTCCGAAAAGCGTATAGGAAGAGCTAGTGCCGAAAAAGCTCCGGAATCTCTCTTCTCATTGGTGCGGAAGGGTTCAGCGGCAATAAAAGGCGGCTGCGGATGTGCGCCTGGCGCCGACGGCCTGCTCCCCCTCGACCCGCCGCTTCCACCGTTGACTCCACCCCCGCCGCCCATGTCAGCGACGTCGCAAACTCCACCCACGCCGCCTCCAGCACTCACTCGACCCCAGCGCCACCTCGCCGCCCCCGCCCCCTCAACCCCCCCGCCACCCATCTCCCTCCCGTGCACCCCTTCGCCCTGCCACCCCCTCCACCCTTCCCCGGGCCAGTGGCGCCCCCGCCCTCGGTGGCGCTGCGCTGTTTATCCGCCATATGACGGGCGGGCGGCGCGTGCTGCGAATGACGCCGCCGCCACGGGAGCGGCAGGGCCAAGTGGGGGGGGGCGGAGTCTGGGCAATAGCGTCCGAAGACGGTCGCCGGCTCCTTCAGGACGTCTGTCTGCGCTGCTGCCCCCAGCAGGCGACTCCTTCGGCGCCACTGCGCGCCTGCGGCTGCCACTTGCGCGGGCGGCGGATTCCAATTAACGCAGAATGGCTGGCACGCGGACTAACCGTATGCCAACGGCTTGTAGCTTCATAATCGTAGGAGGGCTTTCGTCCGTTTAAAAAATACTTCTGTGTTGGATGAAAATTTAGTTAGTTAGTTAATGCCTTATTTTACGCGGCGAGACTCGGGCCATCAGACCCGCTCTTCCGTCTAACCACGCAAATTTCGCTACGCTCCTTTCACCACCTAGCGGAGAATTATCTTGGGCGATGAAACAGGCGTATCTCAATTTTGCTCAGAGGCTTCTTTTAGGCTTGATCTTTTACATTCAGTAAATCTACTAACATGGGACAGCCGGTTTGACTTCCCCTCCGAAGGAAGGCGTACGAAGGATTTTCTCGCCCATAAAAATCCACGACTTCGATCGGGTTTGAACCCGCAAACTCGGGTACAACATTCCGGTACGCTTACTATTATACCACCGAATCCGGCTAAACTAAACAAAAAGACTAAACTAAAAAGAAAAAATAACAGTTGCCTCAATAAGGAATGTTCAGAATGAACCTCTACTTTTTGGGAGCGCGGTAATAGTTGCCGTTTCTAGAAGTTCTTGTGGAGTTTTTCTTTGTTACTTCTTAAAATTGCAATTGCTTTCCCCCTTTCAAAAACATAGATATTATTCATAAACTTTTATGGTTCTCACGTAAGAGTTTTAGTCAAAAGGGTTGTGGATAATGATTCATGAATTCCAAAATATTCGCGTAATCTTACAAAAATATTCTTCTGGAAACTCATAACTCTAAAACAAACGCATCTTTCTGAAGCTCGTTAACATGTTTGTGTTTTCATGCTTTGAAATAAGTTTTTGGTTGCATTTGAATGTTCGTGACGGTCCAACTCTAGTAATATTTGCAACTGTGGCAATAAAACAATCACATCTTGCTTTTGAAACTCATAATTCCACACCTCAAATTTCTTAATTTTGTATTCTTATTTTAGTAATCATTGTTCTTATTTATTATTACAGTATGAGAAGCATATGCTTACTAAAAATTATTTAATATTCTTAAATAAATATATTTCATATTCCTTTGTATTCTTCAAAAACTGAAAGTTGGTTTCAGTCAACTTCAATTCTTCTGTTGCTTGCTTGTAGCAAATTTGTTATCTTTGCTATACTTCCGAAAGTTTCTGCCAATAAAATCTGAACCTTAAAGCGAAAATCTATTTTCTGAAAATACAAATCACATAGTCAATTTCACAAAATAATTACAAATCGTATAGTATTATTAATTTAATTAGTGTATTAGAATTAGAAAGCTTTGCAGTGAAGGATGAGTTGTATCATTCGTGAGTAAAAGACGTGTATTAAAGGGTAAACAGTTATTCCGGGAGATAATGATTTCTAATGACAAATCCAGGTAACTTATTTGCGTTTTTCATTGAAAAACATCTTTTGAATTGTTGGAGTATTTAGAAAGCGAATTACACAAAAATACTCTTTTTTTGTAGCTAGAACGTAAACCATTTATGGGATAAAACATTAAAACTGGAGGGTTAAATAATTTCAGATTTAAATTTATATCTTTTTTAATTTTGATTTTTCAATAATTTGTACATTCTAAAGTTTAAGAAGGGACTTCTAAAAAGAAAGTTATCAAATGCTGCGCGAAAAAACGGCGAATCTTCGACAGAACAACTCTCATTACAGTGCCCAAGTAACGAAAAAGCAGATAAATCCAGTTGCTAAATTTAGAAACACAAATCCTCTAACACTTGGTGTAGCCAGAATCCCTGTTTTGTGGTTCCTTGATACCGAAAAACAGATTGACAACAAAACTTCTGTCTGTTCGTGTGTGAACAACGCTAGCCGATCAAGTGTTCAGCCGATTTTCTCCAAAATTGAATTTGAAACCGATATTGTAATCTTGGGGAGTACTTTACATGAAGCCCCTGGGACATTTTCAAAATTTTCGATAACGGTATTTTTATTTAATTTTGTTGTTAGTCTGAAGAACGTTTAAGAGAATCGCGCAGGTCTATTTTCAGTTGAAAACTGATTTTTCGAAAAATGAAAAAAAAAACTTTTTCGGCGTCTTACTAAAACTTACTAAAACTATACAATATTTTTAAAAAAGAGATTTTTCTCTTGATAAAATATATCCTTTAAAGATGGATTTTGAAATAAAGTTATGTACAATTTTTGGAACATTTCAGTATTTGTCGCAAAATTGTGCTCGAAATATAGGCAATTTTTAATTTATGTTTAAACAATTGTTTCCTAACAGTAACACCATCATTTTTGAAGAAATATAGTTGGTGAATAATCTGAAGGACGTTTTCATGAATGGTGTAGGTCTTATTTTGGTCGCCAAGTCTGATTTTTTGAAAATTCAAAAACTTCAAAACTGCAATAATAGTAGTCTTTCTTAGCGAAATGGGTTTATAAAAACTGATCTTCAAATAAGGTCATGTTGATGTTTTCGAAAATATGAGTTTCTTTTAGTGATTTGGTAACAAAAATCGTTTCCTGCTCCCAATTTACTGCGTTTCCTGAACGTGAAATGAATAGTGGTGCTACGTAGTTAGAATTTGTATATTATTTCCCTTTTCTTTGTCCGTTTCTGCTTCTAGCTTTTGTTATACGTTTTACACTAATAACAGTATAGTTAATAACAGTAATAATAACAGCAGGCGATAATGACTGCTACTTTTCTTTAGTGTTAATATAAACAAATAATATAATTTACGTCTAAAATACGCGTCGTGCATCGTTGGTACATTTATGTAGAACTTGAATACATTGAATTCAACAAAACGTACTTTATCTCCTAGGTCGAGAGCCAGTATCTGTTTGCGACGAATTTCTCAGCAGTTGTTTATATATTACTCCTTAAAATTCTCGGCGAGGTATGTTATATACCAGTATCATATGATCCCTAAAAACATTTACTGCATATTGAATAGAAGAGAAAGGTACATTAACCATATAACTTCAATAATTTAAAACTATGGCCGCGAACGTTCTTCCATAAGAGCCTGAAAACGTATTTTATTTAAAAATTAGGACAAATTGCTTTTTACCGTTTTCAAAAATAAGGATTTTAAAGTATTTTTTGGGTGTACTTGACCGTGGACGATCTAACGAACATACCACCTTAAAGTTTTATTTTCATGCACTTCGTTTGTGGCGGTGTCAATGTATAAATAAAGAAGTGGTAATAAAGTAACCTAATATTAAAAATCGTATAGTATTATTAATTTAATTAGTGTATTAGTATTAGAGTTATTTATCACCTGTTATGTTGTATATACCAATAAACTAATTGAAATCTGAATACAGATGGAAGTTATTGTTTTTCACGAGGATTGATATTATTCACCAATCCAATGCACATAGTTTTGACAACTCGGCGCTGGCAACAGAGTGTTACTCGCTTCTTCGTTTAATTGGACGTTTTCAAGTAATAGCTGAGAGGTTAGGAGCACAGACACTACAATATTTCATTTTATGTAGCTGTTTCCAATAACGGCACAAACTGTGTGCTATTGTAGCACCACAAATTAATAATAATTTTGGAAAGTTCATTATAAGTAAAAAAATTAAGTTAACCTATCCGACATTACATTCTTGGGTTCTAGAAATATCCAAAATTGCATTATTAATTAATTATCCTTCTTCATTTTAGCGTGTTGAGAAGAAAGTAAACTTTTTTCCTCCATAAAATTATGTGCGAAGAGCAAAATCAGAAAATTAAAAAGCTCCCTAATTTTCCTCGGAAAAGAACAACAATTTCCCAGTTAGGAGCGGTGACGCGGGGAGATATCGTGACGAAAATCATCTACATCGAGGAAGACCCGGGGAGCGCAGACAGGATTAGTGTTTCATGCCGGCACCACATACATCGCGCCAGCAGCCCGTCTCCAATTTATCACGAGGGCGAAGGGCGTACGCGCCCTCGTTCTGCCGCTCTCTCTCCTCTTCATCCCATCACCTCCTCCTCTTTTGCGTCTATAACTCTTCTCTTTCTTCCCCCTCTATTTTTGCTCTTTCTCCTCCATTTCTTTTAGCTCTTCCCAGCGTCTCTTTCTTACCCTCTTCTCTTCTTCCTTCATCTTTTCTCTTTCTCGTGAAGCTCCTCACATTCTCTACCACTTCTTACGTTTCTCCTCCACCTCTTCTCTTTCTTCCCATCTTCTCTTTCTCCACCATCTTTTCCTCCTCTTCCCTTCCATTTTTTCTCTTATTCGCCCGTCTCTTCTCTTTCTCCTTTATCACTTTTATTTTTCCTCTGTCTTTTCTTTGCCCTCTATCTCTTTTCTCTCCTTTCTTTCTCATCCACTTCTTTTTTTTCTCCTCCACCCTGATCTATTTTCCTTCTCTTCTCTCCTCCTTTTTTTTCCTTCCCTTCTCCCCTCTTCCTTTTTTTTTTCTCCTTCTCCTCCTCTCTTCTCTTTTTTTCCCCCAATTGCTTTACCTTTTTAGCTCGTAGATTCGCTGCTTATTATTGATCGTGATTTTTTGATTTTTCCTTGCTGAGCATTTGATGTTTGTGATTGTGATTTGGAGTATCGGTCTTGTTCAGAGTTATGTAAAAACATTGGATGATAATATGCACTGTTACTGTTCTTATTGAGTGCTTATTCGCTTACAATTACGCGTGCTAATGTTTACTATGATACCTGTCTTAATATCGATCAATTTTCCCCCGTATTTCCGTAAGGCTACGATCCAGCGGCATTTCGTTGCCATCTGTTCCCTTCTTACTTAAGGGGCTTCTCACTGCATTTAATGTCTTATTTTTATTTTATCTCAGGAGCATTAGGCAACATTTATAATAGCTTCATCCTCGGTACATTGCTTCTCCCTCTTATTAGTAATTGTATTCTAGTATTCTAAGCTAAAATTATATTTTTGTTTATATATATAATAATAATATTTTTAAATTTTTTATGATCATTTGATATTTTTGGTGATTTCCAACTTCATCTGTGACAGTGATCAGCTAACTTTTATTTTTTTACGCTTTGCATTATTATTGAAAGATAAATTGCTGAGATTAGGAGATGTTTTTCATGACTGCTTACTATTCTTAGCAATTTTACTTTTTATAGCACATTTACTAGTTTCTTTTCAATTCGCTAATGTAAGTTTTTACGTTTAATACGTTTATGGTAAACGTATTAATTTACATTTTACGTGAAATAGTTTATGGTAAAATATGTAGCTTTTGGTTCTTTTTTAATCAGGGTTCTTTAACACGAAAAATAAAATTATCATCAGAAGAAAAAAAATCTAAATAACTTATAATAAACAATTAAAATAATCATCGGAATAATTGAAAATGAGCTACCATCAATAATTTCTAATTAAAATGTGTCTTATTTTTAAAGATAATACTATAATTTCGGAAAATTAACGCATACGCGAATTTCACACATTTTTTCTTCGAATATAACTATTTTTGTTGCTGCATGACATCAGTTCTTCGAAATATTGTACTGGCAGGAACTAAATACAAAACGTCACAAATACGTCACAACTACAAAATTTCCTTATGGATTTTGCAATAAAAGAGTGGAGTTGTATGAAAAAGAAATAAACAAACATGAAATTAAAAAAGGCAGTTGTTTTAAAATCATAGACAGACACTCCAATTTTATTTATATAGATGGTCAGAACTTTTTATTAGGGTACATTAAACGGGACTTTATTCGAGGATATCAGTTCAAGTATCTCTTGAATTACTTGTCAACTTGATTGTCATCAGCTGACGCGTTTTAATGCTTTTAAAATGGTAACTTATGCTCCGGTAACTTAAAACAGGTAATCCCGATAGCCCAAAACTTGGACGATTTTTCTTACGGCATCAAGGAAGGAAATAACGCAAAGATGTATTTCTGTACTGATCTTTGTCTCATGTTTACTGTTTTCTAATGTCCACACACTATATTTGTCTTGTAAGGTTAACCCTTTTCTGTTGTACTACTGTCGGTAATTTCTTGGAATTTCTTCTCGTGAACGTATGTACTTCAAGTTCCTAATTTTGGCACGTTCCTTACTTAATACTTCGAACGAGGTCTCATGACAAATCATATCTTTGAAATGTGGAAATCTCATATCGTATCTTTCATCGATTATACGTAATTATTATTTGTGGAGAGTATTTGAAATTAATGAGTTTATGTTGTGTTTCAATTTCCATATCATCATTAAAAGAGGTTGGTTCAAACCATAATTTGAAGACACTAGCTTTCCAGCTAGGTCGAATTCAGTCGCCGTCTGGAGGAGAATTCTAGCGGCCGGCTGCTCTGTTTGGTAGTTTTCCGATCAACACCAGGCGAAAGCCGGAGCAGTACCCTACCAAACGGGTCACGGACCGCGCGCGATCTGTCCTTCCTCTTCCTTGTCCTATTCTCTCCCCTTTACACACACACTTACACTAACATGCACTACACTACCACATATTCCGGGAGACCGGTCGGGAGCTTAGAGCTTGTTCCGGCTGGGGCGGTGCCCCGCTGGTGGGAGAGTCCTGGTTAGGGGGAAACCCCACTAGCCGACAGTAGGTCGGCGCCGGATCTCGCCATCCAGCGGGGAAAGACTACCACCATCTCCCGAGAAAAAACATGCACTATACTAACGGGACTAATGACCAAAGCAGTTGACGCGCCCCGAAACACGAAAAAAATACAACCATAATTTCAACTGGAGCGACTCTACGAGTGCATGTTTCTACACCAAGGTGCCCCTCCCCTTCTGGATTATAATCTGACATTCTGAATTCCCTGACAATGCCATCAGAGTGCAAGCACCGATTCCGCCCGTAACTTTGCGACCCGCCGCATCGCCGGCATCCTCCGGGGTGGTGGGGGGAGGGTGAAAGTCCAAACCCACGCCGCCGCCTCCGAGGGGACGTCAGCGCCCTGACGTCACAGCCGCGTCGCGCTGTTGCCGTCGCCCGGCGCGCGGGGCGGCGTGGGACAGCGCGGGCCGGGGGGCGGGGCGGGGGCGGGGGGGCCGCAGCGGCAGCGGCGGCGGTGGCGGCGGCGGAGCGGGGCGGGTGTGGCAGACAGGAACACGCCAGCGGCTGCGACGCAACGAGCAATAGTAATAAGATCGTCACGCCCAAAGCGCCACCACCGCCATCCCTGCCAACATCCACCCGCCCGCGGGGCCTTCGGAAAGGAAAGATTCGCGGGTCGCCCGCCAGGGGGCGGGGCAGCGCCGCAGTCGCAACAACTGCGCTCCAAGCGGAGCATCCGCGAACCAATTTGCATGTTTTAATATCTTACGTCTGAGCTCCGCGGGCCTACCCTCTCGTGCGTATCTGCCGAGTGTGCGTGTTTATATGCAGACTCGTGGAATCCGAGAGGGCAAGAAAATAGCATTTCTTTGCGGGATGAGATTGCAGTTCCGAGTTGTTCTGCTTTCGCTCCGCGTCGAAATGAGTTGGAGGTTCTGACGTTTCATCAAGTGTGCTTAATAGTTTTGTCCGGTTCTTTTAAATGGGATGGAAGCGTGTAGCAGATGGGGTTGGGGGTTTTGGCTTATTCGGGTCGTTGGAAACGGAGGGGACCCGATTCAATAACGTGATGTGTTTCGTTGCTATGCTATTACGCGTTTTGTGCGTGATATCAAAGTATTCTATTGATGGTGTTTTGTTTGTTTCGTGATGTGAAGCTTTTACCTGAATATAATTCGCAAATTAAAAAGATATTCTGGTGAGGCACAGTGGAGAAGAAGTCTGAAATGACATAATGTTGCTTTCCATCAAATAAGAGTAGTGGGTAATGATAAAAAAATTCTATATGTGCACCCTTCATGTACGTTCCTGAAATGTCTACTTCAATGAAAAGCCTATTACTGTTTCCAATAAGAAAAATATTTTATAAATGCAGAGAAATTTACTCAAATAGATATTTTATGATTATTTATACTCAGAAAATAATCATTGAGTTATTATTCGTAAATATGAAAAACTGAAAAATGCATACTTTATTCGTCCGAGATTTAATTGTATTTTAGGTTTTCCTTTCTTCATATATAATAATTTCATCCAATAACGTTAGGTATGAATTTAAATTATCGATATTTCTTAGTATTTTTGAAATATCGTTTTGTTGATGGGCCATCCTCGCTAACATTGTTGTTTTTCTGAAATGTAAAATGAGAATATGATTGTATATTTTAAATCATCGCATAGTCATATAAATAAATCACTTCATTTAAATATTAAATTTATTTATTTACATTTTGACAGATAATTACTTCTTTACATGATTATTTTGTAACAATAAATAATGATATTGATGTGATAAAAAATATCATCATAAGTAATCGCGTAGCGAGGAGTCAATTTATCGTCTAGCACAGCACTTCGAGTAATATTTAGTGTGGCTATTTCACGAATTAAGCAAGAATTACGAAAAAGAAAAATATTACTCAAAATTGCTACCGGAATATGTGAAATTTTCAATCAGCTTCAAGTTTACACTGTCTCTATAATCAAGTAAAATATGAATAACAGTTTAATGCGGAAATGGTTTCAACAATCTTTCGATTTTATTGTAATAAAACTTTCATATTCAATTGTAACATCTACTGACAAGAACATTTATTAAAAACAGAATTATTTAAGTTATAGAAAGTTTGGTTTTCGTTGTCTTGGTATATCGTAGACACAATTGAAATGGAAGGTGTACAAACTGAATAAGCAGCGGGATTTGGCAATTTCGAATAGGTTGGACATACGTGTGTACTCATTAAAATATTTTCCTGAATAATTTTGGTTGTAACGTTCCAGATAGTTGTGTTAGCGTATTTTTTTTGGATTCCACCACCTAAGCATCGCCTGTTAAATTGCCCAAAATATTAGTAATTTTTTTCATTTGTAGTTTCTTCTGTTCATTTGTATTTCCTCTTCACAAAATGCTGAAAATTAATTCCACATATTTCCTCTGTTTCTTTTGCTATTTTCGGAACCCAATCTTTAATAATAGATTCTATTTCAGAGTTTTAATCATTACTAAAATCTCATATTTTAATTTCATATCGTTGCTTACAAGCTATTATGGACCTAACACAATTGCTATCATTATATTAAAAAGGTAAAGAAAGTGATAATCATATGGCGGTAGATATCTAGGAGTGGTTGAATTTGTATATATTTTTACATAGCATTGGTTACTTACAACACGGACAGACCTGAGTGAGATATTCAGTTTTATTAATATTATTAATTCAAATGCAAAAAAGACGTGGTTCACGCTTGATATTTCATCAATTGGAAACAGAAGTAAATCTTCAAATTTAGTTTCCGATTCGTTATATTATACCAACACCAAGCAATATATATTTCTGAAACCCGTCCACCAACCAGAGTAGTCGAAACGCACTCAAAATCAGTCTCGGATCGCGGTGTCTCGCTCTCAATACGGACGAATCTTGAGTTTCGTGTGTATGTGTGTATTACGACGTAAGTTTCCACGATGGGGTCCGAAAATCCCCCAAGTATTTTTCTGGCTAATGTGTGGTTAGGGAGTCTGTATTGCCATGTAAAGCGACACTCGCAGTGTCAAAACAAAGTCCTATCAAAGTAAACTTCTAACGAAATGCCAATGATTTTCATAGGACTAAAACACCAGCAACATTAACTAGTTTGCTGATCAGTGAGGAGCGTTCGAGTAAGGAACTCGGGTCACTGGGTTCTCAGCCGAGGGCTGACGCGTTGTTAAGATTCTGAGTGACGGCGAAAATAAGTAGACTCTTCGCCCAAGCCAGAAACGGGAGATGCAGGGTTTAGGAAGGGCCTCGGTGGCTTGTAAGCGCGCGGGTGGGCGGAGCCCTTCTCGACCTCCATGGTCTGTGGTCCTAATACCTCCGAAACCACCACCAACGCCTCCACCGCCTTCGCCGCCCTCGCCGCCCTCGCCGCCCTCTCCGCCCTCGCCGCCCTCGCCACCCTCGCCGCCCTCGCCGCCCTCGCCGCCCTCGCCGCCCTCGCCGCCCTCGCCGCCCTCGCCGCCCTCGCCGCCCTCGCCGCCCTCGCCGCCCTCGCCGCCCTCGCCCCCCTCGCCGCCCTCGCCCCCTCGCCCCCTCGCCGCCCTCGCCGCCCTCGCCGCCCTCGCCGCCCTCGCCGCCCTCGCCGCCCTCGCCGCCCTCGCCGCCCTCGCCGCCCTCGCCAACGCTGCTCCCACCGTTCGATCCGCAGTCACCGCCATCATTGCCACTATTGTCTCACCTTCACCATTGTCACCGCCTCTACCGGCATCACCGCCTCTGCCGTCATCTCTGCCACCATTACGGTCATTGCCTTCCCCACCTTCCATCCCCCCAACCCCCCCTAAGTCCTTCCTCACAACCCTTCCGGTCCCATCTCTCCACCGTACTTGCCACCACCGCCCACCAAACCTTCGCTCCCCTCACCACCTCCCGACTCAACCACTCCCCTCATCCCCACCGCCGCCGCCGCCGTCCTCGCCCTCGTCGGTTGCCGTCAGGCCGGACAGCCGCCGGGCGGGCGGGCGAGGATGAGGAGGTGTCGCTGACAATTTCCACAAAATAAACGCGTCCGCGCCCCGCCGCCGCCGACGCCGGTGGTGATGGATGGGCGGCGCGGGCGAGCCGGCCGGCGTGACAGCCGTGATGGAGAGAGCGCCGGACGCCCCCGCGCTTGTAAGATTGCTTGTCCTGAGGACGTCAATCGACGCCGCGGACCGCCGAATTACGCCGCCGCCGCCGTCGCTGCTGCCCGCGGCGATACGGACGCCCGCCGCAGACCCTCGGACCCTCACCCATCACCCCGGCCGACCGGCCAGCCTGCTGCCTCTCGTTCGCTCGCGCCCGCTTCGCCTCTCGAGCGTCCGCCCGAGACTAACCAGGGAGGAACCACTGATGGGTCATTCTGCGAGCTTCCGAATAAAACTTAATTTAAGATATGCTACGTAGAATTCCAAGTTATTTACTCACCGGGGATTTATTTAATACATTATTTATTATTTGTCCAGGCTACTCGCGTCCGCCTGGGCTGTCGAGTGTCCTTCCGACACTAACCAGGGAGAAACCACTGATGGGTCATTCTGCGCCGGAGCTTTTGAATGAAACTTAATTTAAGATGTACTACGTAGAATTCCAAGTTATTTACTCACCGGGGATTTATTTAATACATTATTTATTATTTGTCCAGGCTACTCGCGTCCGCCTGGGCTGTCGAGTGCCTTCCGACACTAACCAGGGAGGAACCACTGATGGGTCATTCTGCGCCGGAGCTTTCGAATGAAACTTAATTTAAGATGTACTACGTAGAATTCCAAATTATTTACTCACGGGGATTTATTTAATACATTATTTATTATTTGTCCAGGCTACTCGCGTCCACCTTGGCTGTCGAGTGTCCTTCCGACACTAACCAGGAAGGAACCACTGATGGGTCATTCTGCGAGCTTCCGAATGAAACTTAATTTAAGTGTACTACGTAGAATTCCAAGTTATTTACTCACCGGGGATTTATTTAATACATTATTTATTATTTGTCCAGGCTACTCGCGTCCTCCTGGGCTGTCGAGTGTCCTTCCGACACTAACCAGGGAGGAACCACTGATGGGTCATTCTGCGAGCTTCCGAATGAAACATAATTTAAGATGTACTACGTAGAATTCCAAGTTATTTACTCACCGGGATTTATTTAATACATTATTTATTATTTGTTCAGGCTACTCGCGTCCGCCTGGGCTGTCAGTGTCCTTCCGACACTAACCAGGAGGAACCACTGATGGGTCATTCTGCGAGCTTCCGAATGAAACATAATTTAAGATGTACTACGTAGAATTCCAAGTTATTTACTCACCGGGATTTATTTAATACATTATTTATTATTTGTTCAGGCTACTCGCGTCCGCCTGGGCTGTCGAGTGTCCTTCCGACACTAACCAGGGAGGAACCACTGATGGGTCATTCTGCGAGCTTCTGAATAAAACTCAATTTAAGATGTACTACGTACAATTCCAAGTTATTTACTCACCGGGTATTTATTTAATACATTATTTATTATTTGTCCAGGCTACTCGCGTCCTCCTAGGCTGTCGAGTGTCCTTCCGACACTAACCAGGGAGGAACCACTGATGGGTCATTCGGCGAGCTTCCGAATGAAACATAATTTAAGATGTACTACGTAGAATTCCAAGTTATTTACTCACCGGGGATTTATTTAATACATTATTTATTATTTGTCCAGGCTACTCGCGTCCTCCTGGGCTGTCGAGTGTCCTTCCGACACTAACCAGGGAGGAACCACTGATGGGTCATTCTGCGAGCTTCCGAATGAAACATAATTTAAGATGTACTACGTAGAATTCCAAGTTATTTACTCACCGGGATTTATTTAATACATTATTTATTATTTGTTCAGGCTACTCGCGTCCGCCTGGGCTGTCGAGTGTCCTTCCGACACTAACCAGGGAGGAACCACTGATGGGTCATTCTGCGAGCTTCTGAATAAAACTCAATTTAAGATGTACTACGTACAATTCCAAGTTATTTACTCACCGGGTATTTAATTCATATATTATTTATTATTTGTTCAGGCTACTCGCGTCCGCCTGGGCTGTCGAGTGTCCTTCTGACACTAACCAGGGAGGAACCACTGATGGGTCATTCTGCGAGCTTCTGAATAAAACTTAATTGAAAATGTACTATGTAGAATTCTAAGTTATTTATTCACCGGGGATTTATTTAATACATTATTTATTATTTGTCAGGCTACTCGCGTCCGCCTGGGCTGTCGAGTGTCCTTCCGACACTAACCAGGGAGGAACCACTGATGGGTCATTCTGCGAGCTTCCGAATAAAACTTTATTTAAGATGTACTACGTAGAATTCCAAGTTATTTACTCACCGGGTATTTAATTAATATATTATTTATTATTTGTCCAGGCTACTCGCGTCCGCCTGGGCTGTCGAGTGTCCTTTCGACACTAACCAGGGAGGAACCACTGATGGGTCATTCTGCGAGCTTCTGAATAAAACTTAATTTAAGATGTACTATGTAGAATTCTAAGTTATTTATTCACCGGGGATTTATTTAATACATTATTTATTATTTGTCCAGGCTACTCGCGTCCGCCTGGGCTGTCGAGTGTCCTTTCGACACTAACCAGGGAGGAACCACTGATGGGTCATTCTGCGAGCTTCTGAATAAAACTTAATTTAAGATGTACTACGTAGAATTCCAAGTTATTTACTCACCGGGTATTTAATTAATATATTATTTATTATTTGTCCAGGCTACTCGCGTCCGCCTGGGCTGTCGAGAGTCCTTCCGATACTAACCAGGGAGGAACCACTGATGGGTTATTCTGCGAGCTTCCGAATAAAACTTAATTTAAGATGTACTACGTAGAATTCCAAGTTATTTACTCACCGGGTATTTAATTAATATATTATTTATTATTTGTCCAGACCACTCGCGTCCGCCTGGGCTGTCGAGTGTCCTTCCGACACTAACCAGGGAGGAACCACTGATGGGTCATTCTGCGAGCTTCCGAATAAAACTTAATTTAAGATGTACTACGTAGAATTCCAAGTTATTTACTCACCGGGTATTTAATTCATATATTATTTATTATTTTATTTTCCACACTGCATACTGTGACATACCGATATGTCACGTTAAAATAAACTAACATTTATTTGTAGACAATATGGTGGAACATGCATTGCGAAATATCACGAGAGCTAGAGCTTAGCAACGACCGTGAATAAACAATGTAGTTTTTGTTTTTCTAAATGCATTAAGAGTTTTCTGGATGCCGAAAGTAGAAAATTTGGGGATTGGGCGAAGAAATTCAAAAGACGATCAAAAGGTCAGCTACACCAAAATATAACGAACGTATGGATTGGCTGGGTGAGAGAAGGACGGTCAAATGTTATGAAAAAAATGAAGGTAGTTTTAATACGAAGTCTTCGAGGGATGAATCATGCAGAAAGATTTCATTCTGCTCGGAAACGCGCTTCTGAACTGATCGTAGATATTTTCATGTGGAAGCAATATTGAAGTATAAATTGGAACTTTGTCGGGAGTGGTAATCGAGTTCGGGACTATGTCATAGGACGTAATCGGGACTGATAATTTTGATAGTTTGAGACCAGCTTGGATAGGGCAGAAGAGGATTTCGTGGAACCTTGGACTACGGCAAGCTCGCAAGATATTTCGACTGAGAAGTCTACGAGGGACATCAACGAAGAAAAGATAAGTTAACCGCGGTATAAATTGTAAATTGAAAGAGATCTTGATCAAAGGCCTAAAAATTGTAAATTCACTCAATTGTTTGCTAAGAGCGTAGAAATAAACTTTGTTGAATTTTGTTCTTTAGAAAAGAAAGTGATTTTTCATTTAGTCAATCCAAACAGAAATGAACTAGGAATAGAATCATTCTATTTCAGATTCCCAGCTGCGCTGTATAGTCGGCGGATCCTATAATCCATTATAGAGGTAATAAGGATTATAATATATCGTGACCCATTGACCCAGCAAGCCGGACGCTAAGATCTTTAGCAGTATAAATGTAGAGAGAGGAAAATTTTGGTATATCTCAATACCTCACCAGGTTGGGGGAGAAATGCGTGGTTTCGGGGGAAATGCGAGAACAGTTGAATAATGCTGCATGTTTTGTTATAGAGGGAATTATGAAAGGGAATTATGGTAAAAAGATGTGAAAAGAGAAACTCTGTTAAGTGAACATTAATTAATTCATAAATAAGTAAATCTGAAGTATTAAAATTATGAAAATAATAAAATCTTTTACATACAACCGGGGCTAACTTGTTCTAATGATCTAATGATTTTGTGCCAAAGGTCCTCGTGATTTTTGCTGCTGCTCGGTCATTGCAACTTTTGTAACGCCCTTGCTGAATAATAACTATTACGCATTTTTAAATAATTTTATTAAATTTATTACTTTTGTTTTTGTATATCATTTATTTATTTATTTAATAAATTATAATCTTAATTACTCATGTCTATCATTGATTGGTTGCTAATATAGTATAATACTCTTTTGATTTTCGATTGGAAATCTTTCGGCTACCTGAGTTTCAATTCTCTCCGTGTGTCCAAGAGTCTATCGAAGAAAAACTAGTGAGTACTTGGGTGCTAGTAACTGCTCATGTACTTGAGAAATTGAATTTGGAGATAGTGCAAAGAAAAATTATTCACTATTTTCACTTTAACATTTTTTTACATTTCAGTGGATTAATTGTATTTAGTAGTGGAGGTAAATCCGTCAAAAATGAAAGGATGAAATGGAACCCCCCATTTAGTTATTCATTATAATGAATAGTAGATCATAACCTAATTTCTGTATTTGTTTTATTTCAAAATATCTTTTACTGTAATTAATAGGTTGTAAAACCGAGATCCGCTGTTCCTTAACGTACTGGTAACCGATTTGAGGGATACCCCAAACGGGTCCACCAAATGAAGTTTTGGGGTATGTGTGGTGGTTGTAAATTTCCATGAAGGAATCTAGTTCGTTTGATATTTGTCTCCGTTATTTAGACGTACTGAGATTCTGGAATTCAACAACATATGATTCTCAACTTATATTCACTGTGTTTTCAGTGAACTTAGTATAACCTCTCAGTACCTTTACAATTCACTCCTATTTCTCTATCATCAACGTAGAAAATTCCTAGTAGATGTCGCTGCCAGGAATGTTTGTTCATCCTCTCCTAAGATCTCGACTTTCGAAGCGAACAATTGCCCGCGCACGCTTGCGCCGCTGGCTTCCTGCACAAACGTGCAAGAGCCATTGACGTCGCTTTCTAACCTCGTCTCTCAAACCATGACACCAAATTGCGCGCCACGAAAACTATCGACTTTGAACACCTTTACATCGTACCAAGAGCACCATATTTTGTAATAACTTGGTCAGTTTTCAATCTTCCTTTGCTTATTGTGACGTTTTGTCCCTCAAATACTTTTGGCGGCATATTCTTAAATCTTAAGTAATAATATGAAGAAGAAAAAAGTTTACCTCTTGATTATGTTGCACAAATGTTAAGATGGAATCCCGAGAATGCAGGATATTATGAGACAGATTTACTCTCCATATTTACGCTCTTAATTTATGGCTGCGACAGCCTTCTAAAGTAGGAGATCCTAGGTTTGTATTCACTTAATGCGTGAAGTTTAATCAGCAGTTAAATAGTTGTGTAAAGGAGGCCGATAGTTTTGAATGAGAATTCTAGAGAGCGTTTATTTTCGTCGGTCGTCTCCTTTGTTTCCTTGGATCTCGTTACTGCTGCAGAAGTACCAATGTGTTGGATCATAGACAGCCCAAATTTATTGAAATTTGACGCCGTACTTGGAATTTTATTATTTATAACAATTCCTTGGCGTTAATTAACAGCAATGGGCATGCATTTTAAATGTCCTACGTTGGACTTGTAATATTTTTTGTGTAAAAACCAAGCTTCCAGAGAGAAAGACAAAGACGTATTTCGTATGAACTTTTGGGAAGAACAAACTGCTTTGAAAAGTTTGAACTGCTTTCATAGACGCTCGCGAGATTGTGCCAGATACTGGGAACTCGCATTGTTGGTACTTCTGGGAATCATGACGCTACGACGAGTCTATTGTTGAGAATTTTTCAGACGAGAGGTTTTACAAAAGATTGCCTCGTTACTAACAAGGCGTAGCAGTAATTCCCATCTTAACTGCATTGAAAAAATATAGCATTTTGACTGTTGGTAGTGGGGAATACTTTACAGCCGTGTAGAGTCTATGCACAGGTTTTTTTGCGCGCACAATCCCCTGAAATTGTATTACGCCCAAATTATGCCAGAAAAAAGATCTTCCGTGCGCATAAAACAAGTTAACATTGACAACTTCAATGTTCAATAATTCTTACGCTGAAGTAAACTAATATTTCTTAAATAATTCTTTCAAAATTTTTCTTTGTACCAAGCGAGAGAACTGGGGCCACCTTGTAGACAACCCAATCCATCATTCTGTGGCTCTCCCAAAACTCTGATGAAGCTATTTTGCAGCCACGACACAATGTATCCTCACAAGGTCCATCCCCTTTGATTTAGGAAAATCTCCAACGATCACAAGAACTTGGGAGAAAATACGAAGATGACCGGAATGTATGACCACCAGAGACATTACGTTGTAGATTTCGGTTTCATTACTCAAAGATATATAAAACATTACTTAACATTCCGTCACTCACGCGACTATGACTTCCGTCATACACTGAATATGAAGTTGTCTATTTTTATTAAAATCATTAATGCACTTTTTTTATTTATGTGTTTCTATCATAGCTGAATACACTATGGAAAGAAACAATAAATAATTACAGACCATATTTGAAGCTTCTGTTATGTTTCCGTCACTCGCACGGCCATTCGTAGCACGAGTACTCGCCCGTTGGACTACGTCGAACGCCCGCATTATTTAGTTTTCTACGTCGTCTGATATTTATGGTTTTTCACAGTAACGAGTGAAACGAAAAAACACAAAAATTGAAGTATTAAACTCTCTCATATTACAGAAAGAATATCATTTTGATCAAGTATCCAAGAACACCTGATCGGTACTTTTCCGTGGTTTCTCCGATCAACACCAGGCGAATGCCGGAGCAGTACCCTAATTTGCGATCTGTCCTTCCTCTTCCTTGTCCTATCCTCTCCCCTTACACACACACACTTACACTAACATGCACTACACTTCCGCATATTCCGGGAGATCGGTCGGGAGCTTAGAGCTTTTCCCGGCTGGGGCGGTGCCCCGCTGATGGGAGAGTTCTGGTTAGGGGGAAACCTCGCTAGCCGACGGTAGGTGGGCGCCGGATCTCGCCATCCAGCGGGGGAAGATCACCGCCATCTTCGGCGGAAAAAACATGCACTACACTAACGGGATTAATTACCAAAGCAGTTGACGCGCCCGGAAACACACGTAAAAATCAAATCAATTCAAGAACACCGTTTTATACGCCAGTATTCGCATGTTGGATTGTGTGAAACAGTCGCAACGATTTTACTTAGGGTATGGAGGCACAGCGCATAACAGAGGTAAAAAGTTTATTGATACCTTTGTCAGACCCCGTGAGCAGAATAGAAACATTGTTGTTATTCTTGGAAGGCTAACATACCTTTTTTAATTAGAAAGGAAACTCCTGCTTGCCTCCATCCAACGGCGCGAGTAATGGAGCCTACGCTAAAAGTTTTCGATTCCTCTTTCACTTTGTGTATCTTTTTTTCTTAAATCACTTCTTATCAATTTGACCAGTCTAAGCCTCTTCTTATCAGTATGCCTGCCGCTAATATTTGGTCCCTGTTCACCCCTACCTCAAGCTCTGCTAGCAACCTCTCTTCTAACAGGCCCTAAACTTACCTACGTTGTTTAAACGTTCAAAAAGTAGGCAGTGAAGTCTCTTTTTTTTATCTATCTAATACGAAACTTTCTAAGGAGCCTGCAGTGTAAGCGAGAATAACTAAAATCGCTACATTAAAAGATCGATGTGAAATTATGTTACATCTTTCGCTCATAAAGTTATATAAATATTCATTCAGCAGATCCATTTCATTAACAATTTCAAATTACTCCATTGTAGTTGATAATAATATTAAAGTTTTTTTTCGTGAGATTCCGTTCCCACACAGGTACATCTCTTCTTAATTCGCACATTCAATCTAATAAAATTCTTTAAAATTATGTCTAATAAAACAGAAATATTAAAAGTAGGCACTGATTATAAGATATTTTGTGTATTCGCATGCACGCAGGTGAATTTCTGTGTTACAGTGCAGCAGAGACCTTCACACGAAAAATGCCATTACAATTATCATGACATGTGTGCGACATTACTCTACATACATAAAATATGTTAGCACTTTCAAATTGGCAATATTGACCAGTTAATCCATTTAAAGCAAGTATTGACAATTCACAAGAACAGACTTTTAGACAGTTACGCGTATGTATTTTTTGCAATTTTAACTGAAAAAGAAGTTGAAATATTTTTTCGAAGATTAGCGCATAAAATATAGAATAAATAATTTATATTCAATTCATGAATTCGAAATACTTCCTTCCGGAGACTCCAACAACCCAAAGACGATTAAAGAAGCACGAGTGATCTTGCGTCACTCATTGGTTTACAATTAAAATGTTCTTAAAATTTCCGCTTATGATTAATGTAAGAATTCTAATGAATTTCCTCTAAAATCAGAAATTTTCTTTCCTGACTCGTGAAATGTTATCTTGTCTGCAAAATTTTGCCATGTATGCTAGTATTTCTTTGCCATGCATATTCGGATTATTTATGTTCATGGTAACACCAGAAAAACTCAAAATACTTTTCTTCGATTTTTTGTTTGTTTGTTTGCCAAGGTCGATAATATCCACAATTGAATGAAATGTTCATAAGTAACTGTCTTTGCCAGCCAAACTATTGCATTTGCAAGTAAGGTTCGATCCATTCTAGCTTTCGGCAAGAAATTACCTCTTCCATAAAGCCGTACCCTTTTCCCAGACAACCCCGAACGGCAAGGTGTTCCCCCACCCATTCACCACAAATATTTTGACAGTTTCTCTTCTCTCAACCAGCTCACTGGTCTGGTACCCCAAATCTGTTCTGTTGCTTCTACCATCCCTGCCACCTCCGTCAGCCGACCAAGTCCTCCTTAGGTCGCCGCCCCCATTCGCCAATCGTCCCCTCTCTCTCACAGCCACCGCCGCCCTCGCCGCCCTCGCCGCCCTCGCCGCCCTCGCCGCCCTCGCCGCCCCTCGCCGCCCTCGCCGCCCTCGCCGCCCTCGCCGCCTCGCCGCCTCCCGCCCTCGCCGCCCTCGCCGCCCTCGCCGCCCTCGCCGCCCTCGCCATCCCGCCTCCGCAATCCCACCTCCGCCATCCCATCTCCGCTATCCCGCCTCCGCCATCTCGCCTCCGCTATCCTGCCGCCGCCCTCGCCGCCCTCGCCGCCCTCCGCCATCCCGCCTCCGCCATCCCACCTCCGCCATCCCGCCTCCGCCATCCCGCCTCCGCCATCCCGCCTCCGCCATCCCGCCTCCGCCATCCCGCCTCCGCCATCCCGCCTCCGCCATCCCGCCTCCACCATCCCATCTCCGCCATCCCGCCTCCGCCATCCCGCCTCCGCCATCCCGCCTCCACCATCCCATCTCCGCCATCCCGCCTCCGCCATCCCGCCTCCGCCATCCCGCCTCCGCCATCCCGCCTCCGCCATCCCGCCTCCGCCATCCCGCCTCCGCCATCCCGCCTCCGCCATCCCGCCTCCGCCATCCCGCCTCCGCCATCCCGCTCCACCATCCCATCTCCGCCATCCCGCCTCCGCCATCCCGCCTCCTCCATCCCGCCTCTGCCATCCCGCCTCCGCCATCCCGCCTCCGCCATCTCGCCTCCGCCATCCCGCCCCCGCCATCCCGCCTCCGCCATCCCGCCTCCGCCATCCCGCCTCCGCCATCCCGCCTCCGCCATCCCGCCTCCGCCATCCCGCCTCCTCCATCCCCCCCCTTTCCCCCACGCAACCCTCACCGCCCCCGCCGACTCGCAGCCGTCACTGCCCTCGCCCTCCGTGACTCCCCACCCTCATTTTCCCCGCCCTCCGACGCAGCCCCACGACTCCCCTGCCCCCCGTCACCCTCACTCTCCGCCCCCCACCGCCCCCTGTCGTGTTTCGGTTCGCTCTCAATGCCCGTCGCGGCGGCGATGAATTATTTAAGGAGCGTTAATTGAATATTCAAACTCGGCGCAGGCGTAAAAATATGCGGAACCTTTTGTAGCGCATTTGGGTGTCGTTAATGGCGCCCACTGTCGTAATTCGAATGCAAAACGGAGCTACGGAAATGTTGCATTCGCTTGCGGTAATTTCTTCCTTTGCGCCCCGACGCGCGAGACCGGTACACCCCCTCCCCTTCGCGCTGTTTTGTTACAATAGCCGGGAAAGGGTCCCAGACGGCGATTCCCTAACAACGTACCCTGTAGCGTTATCCCAATAAATTGGGAATTTGTATGCTTACGACGCTGCGTATCGAGTGGTATCGGTGTGATGGCTCACACAATTAAGAAATAGCATTGGAATATAATCATGATTAGGTGGCTATCGCAATTTTTTATTACAGAAATGCTATTTTACAATCTGTTTGAAGAAATGTGAAGTGTAAATGTGAATACATAATAAAATATTATTTTTGATATTATCACTACAGTTTTTCAATATGTTCACATATGTTTCATCGACTCATCCAAATCGAAATAGTATGTACAATGTATGATAGGAATGAAGGTGACTCGGTTTAAAAGTAGTTAAATGAATGGATTACTGGATAATATGTACGTAAGAAAAAATTGCAGTAAAAACTAATGTTCTTTATTTATTGTCTTAGTTACGTATGATCTTTCTGTATAAGGAGATAGATTCTGTAAACCATAGTAAGTGAAAGCCATTCTTCTGCTCGCGGTGATTTTCTGAGGGTATTTATATCATAAAATGTTCAACTCAAGTTCTATTTTAAAATTACAGAAAGCATGAAATAACTAATGTGTTAAGCATGAAGTTAAGACGTAATATGTTGATACTAGTTGGACCCTAATACTTATCAAAAAAACATCAGCGTTGAAAAAACGTTCTGTTGACCCCTCTTGTTGACGTGCTTGTGCAGTATTCCCCATATAAATACGTACGTGCATATTCAATGTTCACCAGTATAATCATCCATGAATCTAATAACACAACCATTTTGAATATTACTTTGATACTTCCGCACTACTTTGTACGCTAAATTGCTTAGAAAAATATTTTAAAATATTTTGGTATCACTTGTATAAATAAAGAGGAACATGATATGAGTTAGATTATGCAGCCAAAATAAACTAGATAGTTTACTTTGTGATAATTTTGGAATGAGAATCCAGGTTTTAAAACTACAAATATACTTAGCTCAACCTGTAAACTACCTGAATATAGAAGATGTTAAATTCAATCGCCCGAAAAAAATTACAAACAAATTTCATTGCAAAATATTTTGGTTCCTTGTATGAAAAAAGACATAATATTTAGATTATCAGCCAAAATAAACTAGATTTGTTTAGTTTGAGATAATTTTGGAATGAGAACTCCAGGTCTAAAACTCAGCAAATATACTTAGCCAACCTGTCCGCATAACCTGCGAATAAGAAGTGTTAACATTCAATCGAACAGAAAAATAGTTTTAAAATTCGTGCTAAATAATTTGTCCATCAAGAGCGCTCTTTACGTTCAACACGAAACATACAAATATTCTTACGCAAGGTCCTGATCCAGAGCCGAATCTAGCAGTATTATAACTCTCAGACTGTAGATTCTGGAGTTTCGAAGTCAAGCTACGTCGTAATGATGAATCGAATCGATGAAACCTCTAACAGGTGCAGAAGAAAAAAAACACCATCCAGTCGCACCGTAATTTACTACGTGGTGATGACCAGCGTACCATACATCCGCATGCAATCCTGCGCCTATTCCATTTACACCGAGAGTTCGCTATTGAACGAGTTCGAACGAAACAGAAAATATTCTAATTTAGTTACGGCTAATAGATCAGCTGGGCCATCAGGCCGCTCTTCGTCTAACTCAGCAAATATCATACGCTCTTTCACCACAGCAAAGAAATATTATCTGGGCAATGAAACTGGATTCAATTCTGATCAGAAGCTTTTATGCTTGAGGATCTTAATGCAGTAAATCTACCAGTGACACCGGCTTTCCTCCTCGAAGGAGACGACGAGGATTTACCCTAGAAAACACTGCTTGATCGGGTTTGACACCGCAATCTGTAACTGTCGGTACGCTGACGTATACAACGAATCCGCAATTCTTACGCAAGATCCTGATCTAGAGCCAAATCTATCAAACTCTCAGACTGTAGATTCTGGGATTTCGAAGCCAATCTACGTCGAAATGATGAATCTAATCGATGAAACCTCTAACAGGTGCACAAAAAAACACCATCCAGTCGCCCGTAATTTACTACGTGGTGATGACCAGCGTACCATACATCCGCGTGCAATCCTGCGCCTATTCCCTTACCGAGTTGCTATTGCGAGTTGAACACGACAAAATTCGTACGCGCGGATCTAGGCAATCTATCAAACTTCAGACTGATTTTGGTTACAATCATCGAAATGTAATCTAATCGATGAAACTTAACAGGTGACAGCTCCAGTGCGCAATTTCCACGGGCGCCAGGTCTACATCCGCTGCAATCGCGCCATTCCATTTCACGTAGCACGCGGCGGATTAACTTCGCGTTCGCGACAGAGTCACGCCTATACGCTTCGAGATTACTCACAAATCATTTCCCCACTTCACCATAGTTTCACGATCCATTATGCACATGGGCGTGCACTCCGGTTAATGTACTCGACTCTGGCCTCTCTCGCCCCGCCCCGTCCCCCGCCCGCGCGGATATGCTACAGTAAAATCATTAAAATTTATCATCAGGTAATGTAATTGCTATGCGAGTATTTGGGGGTGTATTTCAGGATGCGTTTAATAGCTAATGACCGACGTCCAGGAACCCCAAAAGCCCGACGATAATTGAGTCTAATATATTTAATGTGATGTCTCATTAATTATGTTCTACTATATATTATTTAGTGGTTTTAATATAGAATTATGCTGCGCCTGTAACACATTTAATCCCAATTCCAGGTAATTATTCGTGAATTATTGTGTTGGAGGGTGTTGCCGCCGCAGTAGCAAGGGTAAACAAATAAGAGATAAATTAAAAAGGATTACGCAATTAAAAGTTTTTTTTCCAGCGGGTTGCCTCCTGGTACGAATCGAACCAATTCCCCAAACAAATCAAATCAATAAAAACTCGTCAGAAAAGGGTCTGCGGAGGGCTTTGTTCACCGCTAATATTAATTTAATTGTATTGATTGGTGCTCCTTCCCCACCGCTAGGGGAAGGCAAGAGCAGAGGGCAGAGGCAGAGAGAAAAGGTATGCGTAGCGGGAGAGTGGAGTTGTGATGTGTGGGGTTATTGGGTGGTTGGGTGAGCGGGAGTTGCAACGAGGTTATTCGGGGATTGGTGCAAGAGAGATAGAGAGAGAAAAAGAGGTAGAGAAAGGGAGAAAGAGAGAAAGAAAGAGAGGAAGAAAGAGACAAAGAAACAGACACAGAAAGAGGCAAAGAAAGAGACAAAGAGAGAGAGGTAGAGAAAGGGAGAAAGAGAGAAAGAAAGAGAGGAAGAAAGAGACAAAGAAAGAGACAAAGAAAGAGACAAAGAAAGAGACAAAGAAAGAGACAAAGAAAGAGACAAAGAAAGAGACAAAGAAAGAGACAAAGAAAGGAGAAAGAAAGGGAGAAAGAAAGGGAGAAAGAGAGGGAAAAAAAAGAGAAAGAAGGAACAAAAGAGAGGTAGGGGAATTGAAGAGTACACGTGTAAGAGATGGGAGTGCAGGACTTACGGGAGTATTGCAGGAATGATTGATTGCTAGTGATTCCGGTCGCGTCAACTGGAAACGATATTAATCCCGTAAGTGTAGTTTTTCTCGCAAAGTAGCGGTGGTATTGTTCTCCTGAATGGCGAGATTCGGCGACGACCTGCCGTCAGCTAGTGGGGTTTCCCTAATCAGGTATCTCCAATCAGCGCGGCACCGCACCAATCGGGACAAGCTCTAAGCCCCCGACTGATCTCCCACCATGTGTTGTAGTATAGTACATGTTAGTGTAAGTGTGTGTATGGGGTGAAATTAGGACAAGGAAGAGGAAGGAAATATTGCGCGCGGTCCGTGGACGGAAAACTACCGATCACAGCAGCCGGTCGCAAGAATTCTTCTCCGGACAGCTACTGAATTGGACGTACCTGACAAGCTAGTGACGTTAACCTACCAGCGTAGGAACTGGAAGCTAGGAACTCACTTGTCAGAGGGACTGTAGTGACAATAATTGATACATTGAGCCACCGTTCCTGGTGAATTGTTAGATCAAAAGAATCTGATGATGAATGAGTAACAGAAGGATTCACGGATTCGGTGGTATAACAGTCAGCGTACGGAACTGTTGTACCCGAGTTTGCGGGTTCCGATCGAAGCCGTGGATTTTTAAGGGCGAAAAACTCCCTCGTACGCCTTCCTTTGGAGGGGAAGTAAAGCCGGCTGTCCCATGTAGTAGATTTACTGCATGTAAAAGATCCTCAAGCCTATCCGCCCGTTCCGTCGCCCAAGAAAATGCCTTCTTTCTCCGCTAGGTGATGAAAGGAGCGTGGTTAGCGAAATTTGCGTGGTTAGACGGAAGAGCGGGCCTGATGGCCCGAGTCTCGCCACGTAAAATAAAGCATTAACTAAAGTTAACTAAACTAGAAGGGGATAGATGACACGACAATTGCAAGGAGTTGGAAAGCGAATGATCTTCGAAATGATGGGTATTGTCCAGGAGTTTGAATGAGCGCCGGAAACAGAATGGGGAGGGGAAATCATAGGGAGGGTCAGGGAGAGGTGAGGAGATCGAGAGCGGGGAATGGCGGCGGTAGCTCAGCAGTGTGAGTGACCGAGAGAGGTCGGAATGTGGATTACGCGGCAAGTCGAGCTCCCGCCACAGAGGCCAGTGCTGAGCCCGGGGAGGGTGGGGTGGGGGTAGGAAAGGGGGAAGGGTAGGGGCGGAGTGGCTGAGCAGCCGAGGTGCCCACCCCCCGCTTTATGTTGCCTCTTTCGGACGCGGTGAATAGGGCTTCGGACGGACGAAGGAATTTCTTTGAGCGCGCCCGCGGCGGCGGGGAGGGCGGCGCGGCGGAGCCATCTGCTTTTCTCAACGCGCTACCTCTCCCGCGGGATGAATCCTTCCCCTCCCCCTCCCCCTCCTCCTCATACCACTTCTCCCTCCCGTTCGTCTCTTCCTCGTCCCTCTACCTTTTCAGTGAATTTCGGAAGATGAATTATTGCGTTGTAAAACAAGTTGATGATTAAACGTAGGGGAACCTGTCCCTTTGTGCCCTGGTGAATGGCGTCATAACGCTCGAACTGCGTGTACTTTGTGATGAGTTTCGCCAACTGCTATCTACTGTACTCTAGCTGATCGTTTGGTCGTATCCTTTATTGCTATGATTATGATGTAACCTCGCTAAAATATTAGTTTTCGTGGTAACATAATTGACCTGTTGATGGTATTATGAAATTGCAATATGATGTAGAGTATGGAATGTTGAATTATTGTAATCTCAACAAATTTCAGATAGTGCCAGTAAAGTTTTATTGGTCATCATTTCAGAATAAAATGATTAAAATATTCAGTTTCTTTTTAAGACACAATTTAAAGATAGTGAATTCGACTTTCATGAGTTAACTTTCATGAGTTTTATATACATGTTTTTTCACACATATTGTTCACAATACCCTCTTTCGGAAGACGTTTAAAATAAAAAAAAAACCATTTGGAAAGGTATTCGTTTTAACAACATGGCCTTACACGCCTGCTGAAATTTCCCCTAGAGAATCATGAGAGTCATTTACTCTCTGTGTTTTTTAGTGACACACACTTGATTAGTGTTTTGTCCGCGAGTAATTGGGATTTTTGCTGAACTAAAAAAACATCGAGTGGAATAATTATTGTCTCTTTGGAGAGAACTTTACCAGGCTGAGTTGAACACATTAGCAGTAAAGCCAAACGATTAACTGAGCCATTCAATTAATACTTCTGTGGTATTAATGATTAATTTATTGAAATTATAACATTTAAACACAAATCTACAAGAGACCAACTTGACCTTACATATATATATATATATATATATATATATATATATGATAATATTCGAGAAAATTAATTTATAATTGATTTCAGTCGAGCAAATCAATATTTGGTACTCTTGCTATTCTACATAACTCCGTACCTTATAGTCGGTCATTGTGAGTACACCGTGTATTGAAGAGTGAATCGAATTGTAGTGTCAGCGTGCTGCCGATCGAGCGTGGAAATGGGCCCATTTAGCCGGCCTCGAGTGTATCAGAGTCGAGTGCTGGGTGCACGGCTGTCAACGCCCCCGACCTCTCCCGCCGACCCTCGCCACTCGCGGCTCATCCCTTCCCATCGTCGCCCTCATCCCCGCCGACTCCCCACCATCCCTATCGTCACTACCGTCCTCACCTCGATGGGACGGCCTGGGACCAAGTTGCGGACTCCGCGGGCCCCGTTGCCCATGTCCTGCTGCCCATGACCCGACTGCACAGGTCCCCGCTGCACAGGTCCGCGATTCACAGGTCCCCGCTGGCCATGTACTCACTGGCCATGTAACATCCCTGCGCACGTCCCCGCCACCCATATGCCCGTCGACCGCCCCCCCCTTTGGCGCCTCAACCCCGCCGCCTATGTCCCCGCGGCTCATATTCCCTCCCCCGCCCCGCCGCCATACCCCGCGCCATATTCCCGCCAGCCATGTCTCCACAACCCATCTCCGTCCACAATATCCCCGCCACCCTTATCCCAGCTGCCCAAACCCCCCGCCAACCATATCACCGTCACCCATATCCCCGCGGCCCATACCCCACCGCCCATGTTCCCGCTACTCATATTCCCGCCGCCATGTCCCCCCCCACTGCACTTAACCCTATCACCCTCGGCATCCATTTTGTCTGTATCATCTCCGACCCAGCAACCAACCCCACCCCCACCATCATCGCCACCCTCCCCCCTCTCAACAAGCGGTGCGTGGAGCTAGCGAGTCGCGCCTCCGTGAAATGTTTTCGCTGCATGAGCGGCTGCATGAGGGCCCTCGAGCCCTGTGCGGGCGGAAGTGCCAGGCCGGTCCCTCGATCGCCCGCCGGCGGCGCTGGCAGCGCTTCCGGCGGCGCGACGTGGGGCGTGGCGTTGTGCGCTTGTTGCCGCGCTCCGATCAGCTGCGAAAACCAAACGTCACGCGCGGCCACGCCCACCGCCAGAGGTCGCCTCCCGCTGGACCGGTGCCTCGCGTCGTGCGGACAACTCTCCGCTCCCCTCCGCCGCATGCGCTTGGGGGGATATCCTGGCTGATGCATTTGAAAATATGTGCGGGTTCGTGGAAAAACTTCCCATGTTTCGTCTCTGACCGGGAGGTCCTAAGTTCGAGTCCTGACGGCGGCAGGATTTTTGACACTAGCTTGTGAGATAGGTCGAATTCAGTCGCTGTCTGGAGGAGAATTCTAGCGGCCGGCTGCTCTGATCGGTAGTTTTCTGTGGTTTCTCCGATCAACACCAGGTGAATACCGGAGCACTAACCTACCAAACGGGCCACGGAGCGCGCGCGATCTTTTCTTCCTCTTCCTTGCTTTATCCTCTCCCCTACACACACACTTCCACCAACATGCACTACACTACCACATATTCCGGGAGGCCGGTCGCGAACTTAGAGCTTGTCCGCTCTGGGGCGGTGTCCCGCTGGTGGGAGAGTCCTGGTTAGGGGGAAACCCCACTAGCCGACGGTAGGTTGGCGCCGGATCTCGCCATCCAGCGGGGGAAGGTCACCGCGCATACGCCGAGAAAAATCATGCACTACACTAACGGGACTAATGACCAAAGCAGTTGACGTGCCTGGAAACACGAAAAAATCAAATAAACCCGTGTTTCATGGCGGTCGCGTTTCGCCTGGTTGTCATTCCACCATTGCTCTATCGTCACTTGTATTGTACTTCGACTTCGGTGGCATTACGCGGATTCGGTGGTTAAAACGGTTAGCGTATCGGGAAGTTATCGTGATCGCATTCGTACGCCTTTCTTTAGATTGATTGATTGATTTTTTTGTGTTTACGGGCGCGTCAACTGCTTTGGTCATTAGATCCGTTAGTGAAGTGCATGTTTTTTCTCGGGAGATGGTGGTAATCTTTCCCTGCTGGATGGCGAGATCAGGCGCCGACCTACCGTCGGCTAGTGGGGTTTCCCCCTAACCAGGACTCTCCCACCAGCGGGGCACCGCCCCAGCCGGGACAAGCTCTAAGCTCCCGACCGGTCTCCCGGAATATGTAGTAGTGTAGTGCATGGTAGTGTAAGTGTGTGTGTGTAAGGGGAGAGGATAGGACAAGGAAGAGAAAGAACAGATCACGCGCCGTCCGTGGCCCGTTTGGTAGGGTACTGCTCCGGCATTCGCCTGGTGTTGATCGGAGAAACCACGGAAAACTACCGATCACGACAGCCGGCCACTAGAATTCTCCTCCAGGCAGCGACTGAATTCGACGTAACTGAAAAGCTAGTGTCGAAAATCCTGCCACCGTGGGGAGTGGGAACCTAGGACCTTCCGGTCAGAGGTGCTGCAGTGCTGCATCAGTTGATGCACTGAGCTACCGCTCCCAGTACCTTTCTTTAGAGGTGTATGTAAAGAAGGCGAGGGTAAAGCCGGCTGTCTCATGACGTAGATTTCCTTCATGTAAAAGCTTCTCAAGCCTAATAGAACCGGTTTCGTCGTCAAGAATGATACCTTCTTTCTCCGCTAGATAGTGAAAGGAACGTACCGAAATTAGTGTGTTGAGATGGAAGGGCTCATCTTAGTTTCGCTACATTGAATTGAATTGAATTGACATCATTGAATTGAATTGAACCTTCAAAATCACTAATCCATCGAAACCATTCGAACATGTTTTATTGGGGGACATGGGCATACGCTCTGGCATCATGATAAACAATTGAAGTTTCGTTTTAGGTCCTCTTTCCGCTTGCATTTCTGCGCGACATTATCGCATTTAACGTCTTTCGTCTGCTCTTTTGTTGTTGCCCCCAGACCTCAACGGGTGGTATGATGGTGTTTAGGGGCGTAGTCATTCCCCGGGTGTATGGTAGGAAGCAAACTTGCACCAGTATGCTCTTGACTTTCCTGCGCAAGTGATGGAAGTGGTGGTTTACCATTGTCTTCCACTGTAAAGATGGTAGGAGTGACGCTGCTGGGTGAATGGTTGTGGATAGTTAATGATTCAGATGTGATAGGGATCAAATGAGGAGCTGGTAATGTCAGATATGTAAAGACACTCATACCCAACACGGAAATCAAACTCGCAGCATTCGGCTTTGGACATAATGTTGCTTTTT
The DNA here is from genome assembly GCA_964035755.1 of Teleogryllus oceanicus. NCBI lineage: Eukaryota > Metazoa > Arthropoda > Insecta > Orthoptera > Gryllidae > Teleogryllus > Teleogryllus oceanicus. The sequence continues at coordinate 28,394,882 of CAXIVR010000012.1, read as the reverse complement.
CTCTTACTCTCCCTAGATTTTATTCTTGAAATGCTCTCGTATTCATTTAAGTTTTCACGCCTTTTTCTATTGTATTCGTACTCACGGATCGCTTTGTTCTTATTCCCTGTTCTTTACTGTTCTTAGCCTTGTAGATGTTTCGCACAAGCTTCAGTTTTCGCCAGTATTCCCGTTTCGTATTTTGCGCTCTCTGCCTCCTTCGCTCAAACACGCAGTCTTCTTCAATCTTGACAGCCTCCCACATAAACGTTCTTAGACCTCACGCTGATAGCTGTTCTACACATGCTTAAAACTGTTCTTTCCGTATCCTTCGCAATTTTATCATTGCTTCCAATGTAACCAGTTCTGAATATAAGATGACACTTCTACACGGCTTCCCATCTTCTCATGTTTCTCTGAATGTTATGAACTCCAATACACTCAGCACCACCACCCCTTAACTCATTCTCTAGGGAATAGTGTATTACCATTTGGCCCCACCTCTCTCATCCCTCCAGTACTCCTTCAGTTCCAGCCAGTTCAATGACAAGCATATCACTTATCATCTATGAGTGCTGTAATGAATTTTTGGCACGTAGAAAAGGCCAAACATATTGTGAAACGTTGGGGAAACTGCTTATTCTGTGACGATTCGTCCCGACACGTCAACAATATACTTTTAATATGTAAATATGTAATTCCTAAAGTTATAGCATCACCGATATACAGTTGAATGAGAGACAAAATAAAATGTTTTGTAGTTAAATCGATTCAAATCAGAGATAAGTGGCAATAAATGTGGCGGACGTTAATTGAGAAAAAGAACATGTGAATTACAAGAACGTACCCGAGCGTACCCGTGCTAGAACTCTCGCATGTTAAACCCCACTCTATTCTCTATTCGTTCATTGCCATATTAAGTCTGTAACGTATCTTTTTCTTCAAGACCTCACTTATTCTATATGTCTCCTTGTAATTGATAACAGTAAAATACACCCTTGTAAATACAAACTATTCTTATTTAATATTATTACCGAGCAGAGGGATACACCCGTTTAGTTCAATCGCGAACAATATCAAGTAATTAGTTTGCTTTCACATACAGTCGCAGATTCTACAGGCTCTGAATACGTGGGGTAGAATCGAAAAGTGTCGAACCAGTAAAAATGTAATATAATGTACCAGATGATCGCATCCTGTAGATTGCGGGTTAAGGAACGTTTTGTTGAGGCCTTTTAATAAATAAGTAGTTATTTAACTATATACATTTTAAAATGTTGTATGTTGTGTTGTGGGTTGCATTTGACATGAATATGTAACTGCGCATTGTAAAACAAATCCTTCTAATTTTTTGAACCAATGTGCAATCTGCCACGTCTCCGTGAAATTCTCTTTGTTTAGAGACCTCGTTTGTCAAGATTGGTTTCCCGTGAGAACCACAAAAAGTGTGTATACTACTGAAATAATAGAGGAGAGTTTAGAGAAGTTGTTAGTTTGTGTACTCTATTATGTGAACGAAAACATGAAGATAATGTAAGGTGAATGGCAAATGAAAGGGATGAGATTGAACATTTTTTGAAATGAAATTCAATTATAAAAGGATTAAGGCAAAAACAAATAAAATTTTGTTTCGAGTAAAATAAATCAGTGTTGCATCTATTATTGCGGTTGCAGCACTAAAAATTAAAACTTTATGTTTCGTTATTTAGGTATGAGATGTTTGTCTCCAAAATAAGCCTACATATCGTATATTGATCAAAATCGATGAGAACATCCCCACATTTGGTATGGAATCAGCTTCGTGGACCAAGATCCGAATATTCATTTTTTGAAAGCGGTGGATTAATAGAAAAATTAATAGCAGAGATCAAAATTTGTTACGTTGGCGCCCAGTGTATGCAAAATTTTGTATTATTGAATAATTAAATTAAGATATGAAATTTGTATGTTAGAATACCAAACTTAGGAACATTATTAACTGAATTTTTTAAATGTCTAAATTAAGAAAGATTATTTGGTTTGTGTGTAGCCCATGCTTGGGCAAAAAAAGTATTAAAATTAAATAATAGTAGTAGAATAAATCCACAGGTTTATAAGTGGCTCCCAAGCATGGGGCAGAGGTATACAAATTATTATTAACAAAAGGAGAAAAATAGGAATATTTAATCATTGAAAGAATGGTAACAGGTTGACGAGGAATCTCCCAATATCAGATACTATATACACCACATAACTAAAACTCCAAATAACATTTTTTACAATTTGTACACTATTAAAACTAATTGATTATGTCTTTAACAAGATTTTACAATCTCTCCGTTTACTACCCTCCCCAACACTCGTAAAAAATTGGCGGGTTGGTACGCAAGTGTGAGGCTACCTAAGTATTCACTAATTGCGTTGGGGCTTTTAATTCATTTAACTATTTAATTCTTGTGAGTTATTCTATATTTATATCTAATAATTCTCTATTCATATTATTAAATTATCCATTATCATGCCTTACAGAATATCTTCTACATTACTCTTAGGAATTGATGCGAGGCGAATGCCATGCGTTGTGAATTGGAGCAAATATTCATTGTCATTCTTCGCATACACATCTTCATATTTAAAAACTCTTCGCTTCATAAACTAACACCTCACATTCACGCACGCTTGCTCACATAACACCAATGCTTCCTCGCTCAATAATGCGGAAACACTTACAAAACTATTAATGAACAAATGACCACGGATGAGCGTTCACTTTTAATTTAAAGATATTATTCAAGTTTTGCATGTATGGTCTCCTATATTATTTCAGTAGTATACGTACCTTTTGAGGCCAGTCTTTATAAATGAAGTCTCTAAAGAAAGATAATTTCACAGAGACGTGACGAAGTGCACTTTGACTATAAAAATATAAAGGATTTCAAATATCCAGGATATAGAAGATATCAAACCACAATAGTAGGCAAATAAATTTACTTTGCAGAAAATGCAGTCATACACGTGTTTCGGGAAATTTTTTCCTTCATCAGTGGCCCCAAGTAACATGTATTAAACACTTTAATTATTTATTATCTTATTTATTAAATTATTTAACAGAAATTAAACACTTTCTACAAAGTAAATTTATTTGCATACTATTGTGGTTTGGTATTTCCTATATCCCGGATATTTTACTATGGATTACCACAAAATCTCTGCTGCCACTCTATAATTTGTGAAGGATTTGTTTAAAAAACCCAAATAAATATTCATGTCAAATGCAACCCACTCCATTAGTTATATCGTTAAATAATTCACAAACGAAGAGTTCTATGGTCCTAAAAACTACAACTTTGAGGCCAGAGGCTTCAAAGAAACGTCCCTCGCGTTGTAATGTACAGGATGAGATCTTCTTAAACGTTGTTATATTTTTGCTGGTTCTATACTTCTCGATTCTACTCCACCTGTTCATATTCTGTAGAGTCTGCAACAGTATGTGGAATTAAACTAATTACTTGATATTCTACGCGATTGAATTAAACAGGTGTACCTCTCTCTTAGGTATTAACGTTAAATAAAAATAGTTTTTATTGACAAATGTGTATTGAATTGTTATCATTTACAAGGAGACATAGAACAAGTGACGGAGAATAAGAAGATCTTGAGGGGAAAAAATATTACAGAAACACGGAAATGAAAAATAGAGAAAAGAGTTGAGTTTAACATGCGAGATTTCTCGCACGGGTACGCTAGTAACTTGTGATAGCAAGAATTGACATCAAAGTTAACGCGGCGCTCACCCGTATGCAAAGGCAGCTTAATCACATATCTAACCAGCATTGTAATGCCAGCATAAATTCCACACTAGGAAGTTTCCTTTCATATTTTATTAAGTGAACATACTTACTATGTCAATCTACGTTTGACGTACAGAATTAGTTTGACATCTAATGAAGATCGCGCGAATATTTTTGTGCGATAAAAATACGCCTTAAATAATAACTATAACACGAAGAAAGTTAATGTCCTTCCCTAGTAATAAAGAATGCATTAACAGCCTGTTAAGGCGATTTTCGAGGATGAAAGCGTAACCAGAATGTATCCAATCTCATAACTCTCCTATTATGTGAAAATATCGCCGCAATTATGTTTCTCACTGCATGAAGTGAGTCTATCTACGTAAGGGGCACCGCAACTGCCTGCCCATCGCTAACGCCACCAACCCGTCTATCTGCATGGTTGTGCACCACGCCGCAGCCGTGCAATCTCTTGCATGGAGCAGCGGACCGGGGGCGGTGCGGTCTCGCGGGCGGGCGCGGGCGGGTGGGGGGGAGGGGGCGGGGCGGCCCGGCCCGGCGCGGCGCGTTGCCCAGAGAGAAGCTCCGGGCCGAAATTTAAAAGTTGTGTGCGCCGGCAGCAACGGCAAACAAGGGCCGACTCCGCGCTTCGGCGGCCGGGCGTATTTCAGAGGTCTGTGTGCTGTTCATCCCAGCCGCCCGGGCTGCTCCCGTTCCCGCCCTCGCCCCTGCTGCTCGCGCCCGCCCCGTCCGCGCCGCCGCCTCGTGTTTACCCGCACGCCTGTGCCCCGGCCGCTCCGCACGCCGCCTCCCACCCAACGCCCCCACCGATCGTGTCACCCCGCCCCCGCCCACAGACGGCGCCCCGGTTTCTGCCCCTGCCGCCCCTGCCGCCTCTGCCGCCCCTGCCCCCTGCGCCCCTGCCGCCCTGCCGCCCCTGCCCCCTGCCGTCCCTGCCGCCCCTGCGCCCTGCCGCCTCTGCCTGCCCCTGCCGCTGCCCCTGCGCCCTGCTGCCCTCGCCCCTGCCTGCCCCTGCCGCCCTGCCGCCCCTGCCGCCCCTGCCCCTGCCCCTGCCTGCCCCTGCGCCCTGCCGCCCCTGCGCCTGCCGCCCTGCCGCCCCTGTGCCCCTTCGTCCCCTGCGCCCTGCCCCTGCCGTCCTGCGCCCCTGCTGCCCTGCCTCCCTGCGCCCTGCCGCCTCTTGCCCCTGGTCCTGGCCCTGCTGCCCGGCCTGCGCCCTGCCCCTGCGTCCTGCCTGCGCCCTGCCCTGCTGCCCTGCCTGCCTGCGCCCTGCTGCCCTGCGCCCCTGCCTGCCCCTGCTGCCCTGCGCCCTGCTGCCGCCTCTGCCCTGCGCCCCTGCGCCTGCTGCCTGCTTGCGCCCCTGCTGCCCTAGCCCCTGTCCCTAGCTGCCTCTCCTACCGCCTCTGCCGCCTCCTGCCCTGCCGCCCTGCCTCCCCGTGCCCCTGTGCCCTGCTGCCCCTGGCCCCTGCCCCTGCCTGCCTGCCCCTGCCCCTGCCTGCCCCTGCCGCCCTGTGCCCCTGCGCCCTGCCGCCTGCCCCTGCCCTGCTCCCCTGCTCCCTGCTGCCTGCCCTGGCCTGCCTGCCCTGCCGCCTGCCTGCCCTCTGCCGCCCTGCCCCTTGCCTCCTGCCCCCTGCCGCTGCGCCCTGCGCCCTGCCTGCTCCTGTCCCTGCGCCTGCCCCTGTGCGTCGCTGCGCCTCTGCCTGCCCCTGCCCCTGCCTGCCCCCTGCCCCTTGCCTGCCCCTGCTGCCCCTGCCCTGCCTGCGCCCTGTCCGCCCTGCCGCCCTGCGCCCCTGCCCCTGCTCCCTGCCCCTGCCGCCCTGCCTGTCTGCCCCTGCTGCCTGCCCCTGTGCCCTGCCTGCCCTGCCGCCTGCTGCCCCTGCGCCCTGCTGCCCCTGCTGCCCTGCTGCCCTGTCGCCCTGCGCCTCTGCCCTCTGCCCCTGCCTGCGCCCTGCCCTGCCCCCTGCTGCCCTGCCCTGCCCCTGCTGCCCTGCCCCTGCCGCCTCTGCTGCCGCCTCTGCCGCCCTGCTGCCCCTGCCCTGCCGCCCCTGCCCTCTGCCGCCCCTGCCGCCCCTGCCCCCTGCCGCCTCTGCCTGCCCCTGCCTGCCTCTGCCGCCCCTGCCTGCCCTGCCGCCCTGCCTGCCCTCCTGCGCCCTGTGCCTCTGCCGCCCCTGCCGCCCTGCGCCTGCCCCCTGCGCCCTGCCGCCCTGCCGCCTCTGCCCCCTGCCGCCCCTGCGCCCTGCCGCCCTGCCGCCTCTGCCCCTGCCGCCCTGCGCCCTGCCCCCCTGCCCTGCCCCTGCCCCTGCGCCCTGCCTGCCCTGCGCCCTGCCGCCCCTGCCCCTGCCCTGCGCCCTGCGCCCCTGCGCCCTGCCCTGCGCCCCTGCCCCTGCCGCCCTGCTGCCCTGCCCCCTGCGCCCCTGCCTGCCCCTGCGCCCTGCCTGCCCCTGCGCCCTGCCCCTGCCCCTGCCGCCCCTGCCCGCCTCTGCCCCCTGCGCCCTCTGCGCCCTGCCGCCCCTGCCCTGCCCTGCGCCCTGCCGCCCCTGCGCCTGCCCCTGCCGCCCTGCGCCCCTGCCGCCCTGCCGCCCTGCCCCTGCCCCCTGCCGCTGCCGCCTGCCGCCCCTGCCCCTGCCTGCCGCCTCTGCCCCTGCCCTCCTGCCTGCCCTGCGCCCTGCGCCCTGCCGCCTCTGCCGCCCTGGCCTCCTGCCCCTGCCTCTGCCCTGCCGCCTGCTGCCCCTGCCGCCCCTGCCCTGCCCTGCCCCTGCTGCCCTGCCGCCCTCGCCCTGCCGCCTGCCCGCCCTGCGCCCCTGCCCCCTGCTGCCCTGCCGCCCTGCGCCCCTGCCGCCCCTGCGCCTGCCCCTGCGCCTGCGCCCTGCCGCCCTGCCCTGCCCCCTGCCCTGCCTGCCTCTGCCCCTGCCGCCCCGCCCCTGCGCCCTGCTGCCCTGCCGCCCTGCCCTGCGCCCTGCCGCCCCTGCCTGCGCCCTGCCGCCCGCCCCTGCCCTGCCCCTGCCCCTGCCCCTGCCGCCTCTGCTGCCCTGCCGCCCCTGCCCTCTGCCTCCCCCTGCCGCCCCTGCCGCCTCTGCCGCCCCTGCCGCCCTGCCGCCCCTGCCCCCCCTGCCTGCGCCTGCGCCCCTGCCGCCCCTGCCCCCCTGCCCTGCCGCCCTGCCGCCCCTGCCGCCCCTGCCGCCCTGCGCCCTGCGCCCCTGCCCCTGCCCTGCCGCCCTGCCGCCCCTGCCGCCCCTGCCGCCCCTGCCCTGCCCTGCCCCCTGCCGTCCCTGCCGCCCCTGCCGCCTTATTTCGCCTCTGCCGGCCGTTCCGCCCCTGCTACCCCTACCACCCCTACCAACACTGCACCCCTATCAACACTGCTGCCCTTACCACCCCTACCAACACTGCTGCCCCTACCACTCCCCCCAACACTGCTGCCTTCCCCCCTGCCTTTCCTATGGCATTTTCGGCCCCTCCGTGCCACCAAGTTCACAGCTCCAGTCTTCCCTACCATCCCCAACATTGCTTCCGCTCATGCTGCCCCTTCCGCTCCTACTCCCACACCCCTTCCCGCGCTTTTCCTGCCTGCGCGCTCCCGTCCCCGCTGTTTGCACGCCGTTCGATAATGCCGACAATCGGCCAGGGTGGCGAGGGCCACGGCGGGGGGAGCCCAGTGGCTGCACAAGTGAAGCGCACAACAAAAATTGGCAGAGGATAAATAAACGGCAGCTCCACGCTCGCAAATCATGATCAAGTTCCTGCTACTTGTTTTTTTTTTGTCGGCTTGCTTGCTTGTTTGTTTGGAATTTTGCCGGGCGGTTTTTATCGGCGGGAGACCGTGGCCCGGAGGGGGGAGGAGGGCACCCCATAGCGCTTATCGCGTTTTAACTCCGCCATGCGGTCCCTGATAGACGCGGAGGAATTCGTACCGATAATTTGCGCGTGAGTTACGGCCCGCGAGATTACTGACCACGTCCGCAGGCGCCGCCGAGTGGCGCGCGTCCTTGATGGTGATGCGCGATGGCGCGGCTGATGTGCGAACTGCTCCTGGCTGGTTCAAATTCATATCGGTGGCGCGCACTGCACGATTGTTCGTTTCGGTATGATTGGATGTTGTTGTTTTCGGAAAGAAAAGCTAGCGTAGAGTTGAGCAAGACTGGAGTCAACAATGTGAATATCACTGAATACTTATTCTTCCGTTATAATTCGTATATCTTGCCTGTTCTGAGTGGTTAAGACACTTCAATTTTTCGTTGTCACATCCTTTATTTTACAAAGCGCAATAATAACGATTATAAGTAATTCGTTTAGTGAATTGATTACAATGATGTAACATCTAACGCGAAATATATAAGCGAATATACGATTTCTTTAAAAAATATGTTTTCTGTCTTAAAAATGTCTCATCTGAAAACAACGCTTACTTTTATTTTTAGAAAATTATTATAGAATTTTCAATATTTCACACGAAAGATACAAAGAAAATAATAGAACCAATAATGGGATATTTTTTATCAAACGTAATATATATTGTTAAACTTTGAAAAATAGATAATGTTAATGGAGCTAAGGTCACTGCCTCAAAGTCTCTGGAGGAGAATATCTGGTGTGTTTCTTGTTCAGAAAAAAATTTGTTTGCTCCTGGGTGTTAAAAGGAACATATATAGACATCATGCGGTATTACAAAAGGCTAATCAAGAAATGGCGATTCAGCAAGCGCATAATGATGAGCTTGCATTTTCACTTGTGGTTTCCATTGTGGTCAATGGTTAGATAAGGTCAGTGAGTCAGGTAAAGTCGGGAAAATGTTTTAGTGTGAAGATATGAAAAAACAACAGTGAAGAAAATTGACAAACTCTCTGACCGTTATCGATTTTACTCCACGTTCTCCAAACAATTTTTTTTACATTTTTGTTTATACATTTTTTTCGCCTTCAAAATTTAAGAAACATTTTAGACAGCTGACGACTTATTGATCAACTGCTGACATGAGGTATCATGAAATAGGATATTACATCTCTGTTCCTTTCACAACATAATGAAAACTCTCTCTAACTCAACGGCATTTGTATCGACAAACCTTGCTTTTGTGCTGAGAATTGTCTTGAAATTGAATGCAATCCCAGGGCATGGTAGAGAAACTTCGGTTGTCTCAAATATTCCACGAAACTCTTATTTTGCCATTAAAACATAATGAAAAGGAGAATCGATCTTCCGAAATAGGCTAGCCGACGAACTCCTAAATTCTACAATGAATCTACGAATAAACGCAATATAATATATTATGAAACATGTACTTCATTCAGAGGCGATTACATCAAAATAACATATGCAAATGTTATCACTTGATACAAGGACGTGTAAAAATTTAAGTTGTACTTTTCAAAATTAGCTAACATATTGTTCTTAACCGGTTGGTTAAACTTATTAACCTATATTTGTTACGTTTCGTTTCGAAAGTCGAAACATTTCGAAAATCTTTTTTTTTTTATTTAAGAGAAGAAATATGTTTAAACACAGCCAAATTTGACTAGTAACCATCACATGACAGCCGGCGTTTTTAAAAGATATTTATTATATCCAGACAGCGACTGAATTCGACCTAGCTGAAAAGCTAGTGTCGAAATTCCGGCCGCCGTCAGGACTCGTACCTATCCACCGAGGTACGAGAAACGAACGAAGAACGAGCTCGTTGACACAGAGGAGTTAATGGCGGTCCGTCGGATGCAGTGGCGCGGTTCGCGGGAGACAGAGGAATTAATAACAACAGCAGTGGATGCCCTCGCCAGCCGCTCCCCTCGCCGAGTAATACTCCCTAAGTACCGAAAGAACAACGGCTCGACGCGGCCCGGTGCTCTTCGCCCGATGCGCCGCCAGGCGGCAGCACTGCGGCTGATGTGACACCCCCTCCCCTCCACACCCCCGTTCAAATCTCTAACAAAAGAAAGAGACAGCCAGCCCGAAGGTGGTTCCTCGCGGAGCACGCACACTACAATGTTTCGGAAGAAGGATGCAGCTTTTTATTATGTTCTTGAAGGGGAAAAAGTAAGTGGAGAAACCGGGAGCGGTAGCTCAGTGCATCAACTGATGTCACTGCAGCGGCTCTAGAGGGTGATCCTAGGTTGGAGTCCTGACGGGGCAGGATTTTCGACACTAGCTTTTCAGCTAAGTCGAATTCAGTCGCTGTCTGGAGGAGAATTCTAGCGGCCGGATGCTCTGATCGGTAGTTTTCCGTGGTTTCTCCGATCAACTCCAGGCAAATGCCGGAGCAGTACCCTACCAAACGGGTCACGGATCGCGCGCGATTTGTCCTTCCTCTTCCTTATCCTATCCTCTCCCCTCACACACACACTTACACTAACATGCACTACACTACCACATATTCCGGGAGACCGGTCGGGAGCTTAGAGCTTGTCCCGGCTGGAGCGATGCCCAGCTGCTGGGAGAGTCCTGGTTAGGGGGAAACCCCACTAGCCGACGGTAGGTCGGCGCCGGATCTCGCCACCCAGCGAGGAAAGATTACCGCCATCTCTCGAGAAAAACATGTACTACACTAACGGAACTAATGACTAAAGCAGTTGACGTGCCCGGAAACACGAAAAAAACAAACCAAGCCAAACCGTACCTTGGTGGAGACCTCGGTCTACGCGGGTCGTCGTCTGCTAGTGTGTGTTGACAAGAGAGATTTTGTGGAATAAAATTACCATTTGAAATGTTCAAATTGTTTGCAAAAATCGTGGGGGAAGTTAAAGGAATTAGATGGTAGTCTCTCATAGCGACCCTATGCTCCTCGGAGGTGCTGTAGCGAACAATGATGAATATTGAAATGGATTGCAACACGAAATCAACTAAATTGAACTCCCAATTTCACACAAATTTGATTGAGCATGTCCGTCATCACCATCCCTATCATCGTCATCATCATCATAGTCATCATCGTCATCGGTAAGGATTATTTTTTATTCTTCACAATTCTGTCTCGAAGTTTTTGGAATTGGTCATACCACATCTTTCGCGACCTGTTTTCTTCGTGTGGCTCTTCATGTAAACACTTTCTGAAAATTTGGTGCTGTCATCGAGTCATTCCGCATGGAAGAGGAATTTTGTGTGGAAGGCCTTAATTAATTACAGCACGTTTTAATGTCCAGCTTGTATGTTGTTTCACCCTCCGGATTCGGTCAATATCGACACATCTAAGATGGACTGCTACAACTTAATTTCAGCTGTTTGAATTCGTTGTTTTTGTTGACCTGTCGTGATCTAACATTCTGATGCAAGCAATTTTGTGAGGACTTCCATAATTTTTTAAAACTGTGAAAATTATTCAACTATAGCTTTGACTTTTAAAATGTACCGCATATGTTTTGAAAAACGTCCATTTTATAAAATGTGTATCTTCAAAGTTGTCAAAATTTAAAATGCAATCAAGGGATTTAAAATTGTTCACCTGTTCAACTGAATTGACATTTATTAAAGTATGTATCATTGACTCTTACGAGCGATTAAAGTTTGATTTCATTTACTCATTTTTCAAGATTCTAAGAGTGTATTTTGGATGTTACATAGCGTCCATTTACTACGCTTTCTAACTGACCCTTCGTATATATCATCTGTCTGATGTTCACTGAAGAAAGGTGTCTTTTTTGAATTTTTTCATTGTACTTCCCGTACGTTTTGTCTTTACATCTCCACATGTCATGTATGTAAATATTAAATAATAAGAGAGACGGTTTATAGCCTCGTCTAATTGCTGGGTTAATAGGTATTTGGTTGATTCCATGTCAGTCCTCATCTAACTGAATCATAGTTTCGGGAGAACAGACATAGGTTCATACATAATTCATATATTACATAAAAATCTGGAGTCCATTATTCACATTATGTACATATTGTATCGCTCGTACTACGTTTTGCTCCAGTACGGATGCAGAAAACCTAAAAGAGAGGGAACCAACATGTAGGACATGTACGACAATTGTTAATATAGAAATTATTTCTTTTCGAATATTATAAAATATGTTATCGAATGAACATATTAAATAAATATGATCAATTACTTTATTCAGGTAATCATTATCAAAAATAGATTATAGAAAATTAAAGACGATTACATACGGAACCATTTGTTAGTCTAGGCGAGGGAGACGTTCTGTGAGACCTTCTATGGGGATCCAATGTTTGTGCTTACTTTGTGATTAATTCTCGTAAAGTATCCTAGCTTTTTATTTGTAACACTCACAAGGAACATTCACAATGCGAACGTTGAATTGATTGAAAATTTCCTTACGTAGAATGTTTTAATTTTTTAAGGTAAAAATATTTTGTATCGTACATTACACATCACTTTTACACACCCTCACACTTTACACATCACTTTTACACACTCTCACACTTACACATCACTTTTACACACCCTCACACTTTACACAACACTTTTCACACCACACATAACATCACTTTACACCCTCATACTTTACATCACTTTTACACACCTCACACTTTACACAACACTTTTACACCCACACACTTAACACATCACTTTTACACACCTCACACTTTACACATCACTTTTACACACCTCACCTTACATCACTTTACACACTCACACTTTACATTACTTTACATCCTCACACTTTACACATCACTTTTACACACCACACACTTACATCACTTTTACACCCACATAACACATCACTTTACACACCCTCACACTTTACACAACACTTTTACACACCCACACATTAACATATCACTTTTACACACCCTCACACTTTACACATCACTTTTACACACCCTCACACTTTACACATCACTTTTACACACCCTCACACTTTACACATCACTTTTACACACCCTCACACTTTACACATCACTTTTACACACCCTCACACTTTACACATCACTTTTACACACCCTCACACTTTACACATCACTTTTACACACCCTCACACTTTACACATCACTTTTACTCATTCCTTCCTACCTACTCGTTCCTTCCCCTTGTTAAGATTCTTCATTGATCACTTCATTATTTTCATCGTCATGTTTCTCTTTCTCATATACCGCTGTTACAAAGTCAAGTATTCACATAGCTGTACTTTAAAAGAGTTCCGTTACCAAAACCACCTATCAATATGTACTGAAAGTTCTTCGTCCCAATTGTCAGGTTCTAACACAACTTTACTATTTCCTACCTAAGTTGCCAATTCTACATTTATATGAGACATCAATGACTGCCGTATCTGCAACGCCTGCTCATTGCTTTCAATTCAATTGCTTGCAAACCCGTCTTCGTGACTACTGTGCAATCGCAGCCACCGCCGAGGCAACCGCCATCGCCACAACTGCCACCCACGCAGTCTACACTATCGCCTCCCCCCCCTTTTCCCACACCCCCTGCCATTACCCCTTGTCCCCTGTACCCACCGCCTATACCATTTCTGCGTCTCCGTCTACCTCCACCTCCGCCCCGCCATCGTCACCGTCACCATCATCACCGCCACCATCGCCACCACCATCACCACCATCACCGCCACCATCGCCACCACCACCCCACATCACCGCCACCATCACCACCACCACCCCACCATCACCGCCACCATCCCCCACCACCCCACCATCACCCCACCATCACCTCCATCATCACCCCACCATCACCTCCACCATCACCTCCACCCTCCACCATCACCTCCACCGTCACCGCCACCATCACCGCTAACATAACCGCCATTGTCACATCTCCGACACCGCAACCGCGGAGACACCACCATTGCACGGCGGAGACCGCCACCATTGCACCCACCACGCCCCCGCCGCCGGCGCCTCCGCCGAGCAATCATTAAAAACCGCCCGGCCTCCTGACATTTGCCCCGAGCGCGGCGGGGCGGCTGCTCGCTCTTCCGTTGTTTTCTGAACACAATGCGCGGCATTGTTCATTTTTCAGAAATGCTCGTAAGGAAATACGATCCGCTTCCCCGGCGTGCCAGGGCAGGTGCGATAACTTAGCGGCGAACCGCGCTCCAAGGGTGCGTTGCGCCGAGGCCTTCTGGAGAGAGCGCGGGAGGAGCGGTAACTTTTCTGCTTTTCAGGGTTTGCGGCACTCGTAATTTCCAAGCGCGCAGATAAGATGCGCAGAGCAACAATACGTATATTGATTCAAAAGTATTTGTGTTTGTCTCTTAAGTTGAGAATTCTAGGTCCTACTAAAATCTTTTTGGATATTGTCCCAAAGCATAGTTTTAATTTTTAGTCTCTCATATCAGGGTTAAAAATTTTAAATCTTTATTTAGTTATGGAATTAATATTTGTTAATGAATTTTGAATAGTAGAAGAGTCTTTAAATATTTCGACGTTTTCAAAATTTATCTCAAAAACGTAAACAGTATGTACAAATTTGTTGTTTTAGGTAATAATGTGCATACCTTTTGTCAATTTTTATTAACGATATTGTTACGATAAGACTAGACTTATATGTTTCTATATTTTTACTTTAGAAATATTGTGCTATATGTCAGAGTACTTTCTAGGTTGCAAGAAAAAATTGTTCATTGGGACGTTGATTTCCGTAGATACAAACTCAGCAACACATTTTTTAAGTATTGTGATGTTTGATAAAAGTTAATAGTTGATGATTACAATAAAGTTTATATATTATGTTAATAGCTAAGCGTCACTTTTTGTGAAAATAACATTATGAATTTTTGTTAATGCGATTATTTTCCTTGATTTCAAAAAAAAATAGAGAACTGAAATTGTCTATGAAATCTCATCATACATTTGATGTATAGACTAAGAAATATATTTTACAATAAGAATAATCATATTTCAATATGATGAGCTATGACAGCAGTCAAATATTGTCTATTTATAAACAAAAAAATTCCTCCTTAGGCCAGTAGAAAGGTCAGGATTCAAATTTCGAAGAACCTAACAATAATATTAAATTTGTAGATTGTATTTTTAGTATTCGACATTAATATCAATTTATTTCACGCAGTTATGATAAACCTGAAACCAATTTTAAACACAAAAACTTAACTACTACTCATAATATCCAACACCAAAACATAGCCATTCCCCTAAATCATTATCAACCCCAACCATGACCCAACCGAATAAATCTCGCTCCATCCAACGTAAATAAAATACAAATAGTCCAAAAGAAGTTTATAAGATTAATACAACGATTTATTTCAAACCAACCACTTCACAGAAATTAAAAAAAATTACCTAAACTATTACAATCACAAAAACAGATATCCTGTCGACTCATTCGTAAAAAAATTCAAATGATTGTTTACAGAAAGTACTGACTAAAGATGCATACATCGATTTCGTAATGGTATAAGTAATAAGTTTATATTAAGTTACATGTAGCCGAAGAAAAACCACCAGAAAGATGAAATTGAATATTTAAAATTCAACAACCCATAAAAATTTCAAAATTTTAAGTCATTTTAAAAACATTTTGAAAATTAAATTGCTGTGGTTTCTTTTTGTCAACCATATCAACAAAATTTTATTTCAATATTATACTACTTTAAAATAGTATAGTCGTAGATTACAGATTTCAAATTTGTCTCAAGGGCGAAGGAGTCTGTGGTTTCCTATAGTACTTATACAAATTCAAGCATAAATTAAATTAAAGGTTTTAAAAAAAAAAATTTAAATTTTGAAATAATTTTCTTTTTTTATAATGTGATTCGTAGATCAGAAGAAATCCTTAAAGCACTTTTCCTGGAGATCAATTATAAGCCTCTTTGCTAACCTAGAAATACCCTCTTTCTCGCTTAGTTTAGAGCTTCTCTCTTATCCCATTAATAAAACATTTACATTTAATATTTAAGAGGTGATTTTCATAATAGCGTTCCGCCCGGCGGAGCACTAGCTCAGGCAAACAGCTCCATGCATTTTAATTTACTTTTTCACAGGGAGGTAACGTTCGGTCGTTACTAGCACACCGATAAACATCGATACTCCTTCCACTAGCCTGAACCACAATCTTCAAACAGAGAGCGCTGTTGACGCAATCAACTTTCAAATGGCCCCGGCGCGGCCCAACACGTGCGTCCGAATCGGCTCCGTCCGCCCCGCAGAGGTGTCGCTTGATGAACTACTTGTCGGGGAAAAATTGTGTTTTTGCAGCGACGGCGGGGGCCGAGAGGGTGTGGGGGCCGGGCGGGGGCAGGGCGGAGGACGGGGTAATCGAGGCAGCGGGTGCGCGTCGCGACGCTCATTTGGGAGGTGCGAACGCCGCTCGCCCGCGGCGCTCTGTTCCACCGCCCTTCGGAATTAGCAAATTAATTGCAGGTTTTGTTTCCACAGAGCCCGCGCGGCCGGCGGCGCGCGCTGTGGATGGCGATGCGGCGCGGGTGGGGGACACGTCAGGCGGGGAATGGAGGGCGGCGGGCTACGGACGACGAAGACGACAATGATAAACGAATGATGACGGACAACAAGCTACGGACGAGGGACAAGGGACGACGTACGTCGGACGACGGACAACGGACGATGGACGATTGGCAACGGACGACCGACGACGGACGACGAATGACGAACGATGAATGACGAATGACAAATGACACGAACGAATTACGAACGACGAATACGAACGACGAATACGAACGACGAATTACGAACGACGAATTACGAACGACGAATTAGGAACGACGAATTAGGAACGACGAATTAGAACGACGAATTACGAACGACGAATTACGAACGACGAATTACGAACGACGAACTACGAACGACGAATTACGAACGACGAATTACGAACGATGAATTACGAACGACGAATTAGGAACGACGAATTACGAACGACGAATTAGGAACGACGAATTACGAACGACGAATTACGAACGACGAATTACGAACGACGAATTACGAACGACGAATTACGAACGACGAATTACGAACGACGAATGACGAACGACGAATTACGAACGACGAATTACGAACGACGAATTACGAACGACGAATTACGAACGACGAATTACGAAAGACGAATGACGAACGACGAATGACGAATGACGAACCAACGGATGATACTTGACGTGAAGCAAAGGAAGCACGAGCAAATACGCGATCGCGGACGTGCATCATCCTATATACGCGCCACGACCATCCCGCATTGTGCTTCCGAATATCCGTTTCCTGCTTTACCTCTGGTCTCCACCTCGTTTGCTGTTCTCAATTTTCTCGTTTACTTTTGGGTACGTTCTACTCTTGATTGTCTTTAGCCCGCCGTCACATCACCGTTTGTAACCTTTGATTAACCATTTACTACCAGTACCTCCACATCCGTTCTCTCTTCCTCCACTTTAGACCTATACATAGAAACGTTCTACGTGCAGTATCCTTTGGTCAAATAATCATTTAGCTTTTTATGCAATTCTCAAAACCTTGTAAAAAACTGTGGCATTTACTCTTCCCATCTATTCCTTCTCTAAGTTTTTTGAATGGGCCTTCTCTGGTTTGTTTATTACCAGATGACGTTACAATCCGCCTCCCTCCATTCTCATCCACCTTTCTCTAACCCCATCGTTCTTATTCCCTTCCTCTTCACTCATTCTATATCCTCGTCGTCTAATCTTTTCCCATTTCATCCTACATCCTGCGGGTCAATGACCCCATCTCGATCAGGTTTTTCGTTCAGTTTCCCTGATCCATTAAGCAAATCTGAGATGGCCCCTTTTTTGCTTCTGGACATAAATGTAACTTCATTTTCTGTTCACGTCTTCTAGAATTCAGTGGAAAATACAATTATTCAAATGATCGTTTCCACGTTGTCGCGGCAAGAAGTATTATTCCGAAGGACATCATGGATAAGAGCCAAAATTTATTGCCTTTTTATCCTTGAAATCAGATTTTATTACATGGGAGCTTTTTTTAAAAATTTAAGTAGTATATGACTTAGTGTAGGGATCGCAGAATTTTAAAAATGTGCACACAATTCACTTTTCTCCATAGCACGTCATACGCAGTTTTTAATTGTTTTTGACGTAAAGTAAATAAATAAATAAATCCCACATCTTTGATTCTTCATTCTCTACTTTCCAATCAAGTAACCCTCACTCGCATATTTCATCTTTCCACCTCCATTCTGACTCCTCGATTTACATCTCTTCCAATCCTTCCTACACTAATCGATTCCCTGGAGGGAGCTCAAAGGGAGAGTAGTCTCCACGTCGCAGGGCAGAGTTCACCCAGAAAATCCTGGCCCTGTAATTTACCGGGCGGCGGCCGGCGCGGGGACAAATGAAATGATTTAATAGGCACGCACTCAGACCCCGCATCGAGATTAGATAATAGAGCCGGAACAATATCGTTGTTTGGTTTTCTAATTGGTCCCCGCTAAATCAAATAATGGAGGCTCGTCCTAATTAATGCTCGCCCTCTTCGCGTGAATACCGTTGGAGCGCGGTGTGTGTGTGTGTGTGTGTTGATTGCATAGTGCATGATGCTGTTATTCCTTTACTCACCTACGCAATCGCTGTCCAGGGCACTTGTTCCAAGCTCTGAGTGATTGACATTGCGATAAATTGCAAATCCGTAGAGAGTAGCAGGGCAATAACGTCAGACGGAGCGGCTACACATTGCGTTTGAAGGTTTGTTTACATCTTAACTGTAAAACGAAATTGAAATGATTGAAGGCGTTGTCATTTTCAACAATACTATTTATTTCAAAAAGAGCAGCTTTCGATGGGTTAGCCATCATCATCAGTTTTCTGCTGTCTGGAAGTCACAAAAACGACAAAAAACAACTGATGATGAGCTAAGCCATCGAAAGCTGCTCTTATTAATATAAATAGTACTGTTGACAATGACAACGCCTTCAATAATTTCAAATATGTAAATATCAACTATAAGTCATCAATAAACCAATATACAATGTAAAATGAAAACTTCTAGTATGGTGTTTATTATTTAAAGCTAATATAAGATAACGTGATATAAAAATTTTCTGAAGATTAAGAGCAATACACTTATTTAATTTACTTAAATATATAAATTATTTATTTTCAATTTAACATTAATTTAATAACGTAATATTTTACAATTCTGTCTTTACAATTCATTTAAAAGTTCTACAAATACTTGTGATTTGTAGAGTACAATTCTTTTTCTAAATGCTCGCATTGTGTGTGTGTGTTTCTTGTTTTTGTTTTGTTTGTTTGTTTTTTGTTTTTTATAATCGGTTTTAATTTTTAAATATACAAATCTAAACAATTCATTATAGATTCCTACATCTTTACAAGTTCGTGATTTGAATTTGTATTTTTATATATCAAGTGGCAAAATGTCAACACACACATTGTGTTATAAATAAACTAATTAACTCGAGAATCAAAGTTAATTTCGAATGCCCTGAAGTGTAGAGTCCTTTACAGAAGTGGTATCTAATTATGTAATTAATACTCTTAACACCTTTAAATAAAATAAATTTGTACAAAATGCATGAATTTTTACTGTAGGTGTTTTACACAATTAATGATGATGGTGGAACAATTATTATTTGTTACTCAAATATCATCTACTATCGAAATTGCTTCCTCTCGGACTACTTTACATATTTCAACATTTAGTTTCACCTGAATAATGACGTGCATTATACATTGCGGCGTTCGTCCGCCTATGTTCTTCTTTATAGCTTTTAGAATTTAGGAATATTTTGCTCCTGGCGGTCGGATTAATTACTTATCGACGCATGTTGAATTAATTATTATTTTTAATAATCTATGGAATAAAATGAGAAACAATTGAGCTCCTAGACAAATCAATATCGAAAGAAAATAACCATGAATACTTTTGTTGCAAAAAAACTAGTGTTCGAGTCAACTGTTTCTTATCTTCCTTAAAAGTACACTGAATTCGTGCAAACATTTCGTATTTCGTAGGCTCCAAACTAGTTCATGTATATTACTCATGTCTTCCCGGCTGATGGGCCGTGGTCCGATTGGCTTTGAACTGCCAAACGTTTCGCCCACGACTGCGGTGGGCATCCTCAGTGGCGTGGTCTCGAGTGTCAGGGACGGTGGCTGACTGGCGACTGATCAGCCAATTGGACCACGGCCCATCTGCCCGGAAGACATGAATAATATTAAGTCCGGCCGTGAAAGCCTTCAATGCTTTATATCATGTATATCCGTCAATGTGCAATTATAATAATTCTATTCTTCTATAGACAAAAGCTCTTAGACCCGTGTTAATTTACTTAAGCTGCTTTGAATTATTCATAGATTTTTAAGTTATTCACGTTGCTTTGTACCTATACTACTAATTATGCGTTTTCAGAAAAATAAATCAACACAGAAAATGTAATTCAAGGTCTAGAAAAAATGTTAGTTACTAGAATAAGACCTTTTTTCAAGTTAGAAAAGAGCCTCAGTTAGTAGAATAAGCCATTTTGTGCTTTCAGAGATGTAAGAACGGATTTACGATGCCATTTACGATCTATCGATGTCTATTTACCGATTTACATACTTTATTTTTGTTTAAATTTGACGATTTGGTGAACGCCATGCCCAGAGTCAATTCTCGTAATCCACAAGACCATCGCGTTTGCTAAAACATCGTTCGTCTAGAGACAGAGAATAAATCGGAACTTAAACGCATCATTTCAGATTTACGCATGATTGATGCACGACAGAACGGAGCATAACGTGAATGGCGGGTTGCACGATGAATCCAAACACTCCCATTGAAATTTGTCAAAATTTGAAATTATATCTCTCACAAGAATGTGAATTTTGATATAAAAATATCATCACATTTTTTTCCTAGACTTAAAATGGACGTTTAATTCGGAACATTACTTCCATATGATACTCTGTAACGTCCTAACGATACCCCCAAAAATAGGATAGTTTGAAGAAGGCTCTACCGGGCTCCTTTTCATTCTGTTACTATTGTAATTCTCTTTTATCTTTCTTATGATTCTCAGTACCCCAACACGACTTAGTTACATCTAGCATAAAGACGAATGGTTCTGATGGTTGGCTGATCATATGATTTTAATGATGACTGATTTTTAGTGGAATGAGAGGCAAGGAAACGATAGGGCCCGGTAAAAAAATACCTGCCACGAACACACTTTATCCAGACGTTCCACATGGATCGGGCGAGATTTAACCCAAAGCCGAGCCGGCAACTACACCACAGGTCGCCTTTTTCGCAGTGGTAATGCTAATTGGCTTTGCCAGCGGATGAGCCGATGATAGCACCTTGCTGTCGCGTGGGCAGCGGTTTTCCGCTTCGCAGGCGTCGCTGCCGCCGCCCTCCGCCCGGCCTCACCCCCGGCCCCCGCCATCTCACCCCCGTCCCGGCCCAAGCCCCCGCCGTAGGCCCCCCTCCACGCCCCCGCCACCAGCCCACGCCTCCGCACCGCCCCACCCCACGCCCCACCCACGCCCCCCCCGCCCCACCCACGCCCCCACCACGCCCACCCACGCCCCCACCCCACGCCCCCACACCACGCCCCCACACCCGCCCCCACACCACGCCCCCACACCACGCCCCCACACCACGCCCCCACACCACGCCCTCACACCACGCCCCCACACCCTCGCTCCACGCCCCGCCCCACGCTCCCGACTCACTCTCCCGACCCTCGTCTCAGTCCTCGCCCCCTCGACCCCGCCATCGTTCCCGCCACCGTCACGCCCCTGCCAGCCATCTTATCCTCCGGCCCTTACTACCGGCCCCAGTACCCTGTCCCTGCCCCCGACCCTCGCCTCCCGTTCTCCCCGCCCACACCGTCGAGCGCGCTTCCACTCGTCGCGTCGCGCGCGGCAACGCGACATTTTTCATCCGCTGATGGCACCTTAATCTCCACAAAGCGGCGCAGACTGCGGCCGGGCGGCGACGCTGGCGCGGGGGGCGGTGGGCGGCGGCGACAGCCAGCGAGCCTTTGCTGCGCGAGGCGCTGACAGCTGCGGCTCCGCAGGCGGTGGCGGAAGGCTACTAGGAAGTGGGAGTGGGAGGGAGGGATTTGGTGGGGAACAGGCGAGCGTGTATTTGGGTAAACGAGGGGGTTATAGATGGCAATAGGTGGAGGATGTTATTGTTGATTGCGAGGTTTGTTGGATATGGCGGCCGATGATCATGATAGAGATGCCCATGAAACAATTACTATGAAATAAAGATGACACGTTGTCGATCAAATGATAACGCCCAAGGCAAGGATCATCATAATGGTGTAGACAATAACGGTAGCGGTAACCGCGTCGATGATGACGATGCAGACGGCGATGGTGGTGACGATGATGATGCTATGATGTCACGAAGTCATGTTGACGATGTTGATGGCGTCTATGGTGACGATGCTAACTGCAACGATGGTGTCGATAACCTGAAAATTTTATCTATATTCATGTATGCCTCACAAACTGTGATCACTCTGATGTCAATTCTAAAAAAAAGCAATAGGAACAATGATATTAACGGGAACGATAATGACGATGGCTCATGAAACAATGATGATGCTGATGACGATGAAATTGGTAATTGTGATGAGAATAGACGTACCGCTTTTCATTAAAAGGAGAAACAGTGTGGAGAGCTGCGGTTCTAATGACGAAGATGATAACTGAGCGGAAAATTGGGACCGGACGTACATTATTCCAATGGCGACGGCAATATTAACGGCAAAAGTGTCTCAGGCACGATTGCTTCATGGCAGGAGCATGGTCTTGCGATGAAGGCGTGACAGCCATGACTAAAACAAAGGCAGAAGACAAAAGACGGCTGACGGGAAATACACCATCCGCGTTTAACATGGAGACCAAGCACAGAGTCCCCACTTTCCGAAATTACTGTTTGGCTTCCGTGAGCTGTTTCTGTCTTCCTGTAAGCCTTCAAAGACACAAAACTCTTGCACCGAACAATTTCTCCCTCCATGACAGACTAAATTATGAAATTTATTGCACATCTACGTTAATCTTGATGTGTATTTATAGATAGCTCATTAATTTAAATTAACTTATGAATAATCATACACTGTACGTTTCAATTTAATACATTACGGTTGATATTTGTAACATTCTTGAAATTCTAATGAGAATACAATAATTTTTAAAAGTAATTATATTACAAGTTGAAAGAAAGAAAGAAGGAAAGAAAAAAGAAAGAAAAAAGAAAGAAAAAAGAAAGAAAAAAGAAAGAAAAAAGAAAGTAAAAAGAAAAAAAATTATGTTAAAAATAGGATATTGTTTGTATGCCTGAAATTACATTCACATATTGGAATTTTGTGTTTCAAAATTTAAATTTTTTTTTAACAAGCTTCGCATGCTTACTATATATATCATTGTAGCACGCGTCATTATATTCACTAGTTCCCTAGACTTTATTTCCAGCCGTTAGTTCGCAAAACCCACAGGGATCCGTGAGTTTAATACATGGGGTCGACGAAAATAATATTGTAATGGCAAAAATTAAAATCTCAAACGTCAAGAAATCGTAAAATTTTAACTTAAAATTTGAAAAATTAAGCTTTGTTCAAAATCAGCGGGTACTCATTGATATTATACCAAAACTTCAGTTCTATTTCTTGCTAGAATAAATGTTCTATTGTGTTGTATTAATTTTCAGACATTGTGTCATGACGGAAAACACAGAAACTATTGGTCAGGACAACAACGAGCTAGATACCAGCACCGGGCTTAAAATTGACATTTAACATGTCCATACCAAACTCCAGCACCCACATAGGAAAGTCGTGGTTTTCCAGCCATTCACACCCCTCGATTTTTGCTGTGCCGTGACGCACACACCTACCGAAACATGATTAAACTCGCGTAGAACTTGGAAGAATGTTTTGAAAGTGACGTTCATTTTTCATTATTTTCGGTTTCCGGGCGCATCAACTGCTATGGTCATTAGTACCGTTAGTTTAGTGCATATTAAATCCTGCGAAATGGCAGAGGTCTTCCTCCGCTCGATCGTGATATCTGGCGCCGACCTAATACACATTGTCTTAAATTGACCGGGAGCGGTGGCTCAGTGCATCAACTGATGTCACTGTAGGGCATCTGACAGGAAGGTCGTAAGCTCGAGACCTGGAGTTGGCAGGATCGACATTAGCGTTTCAGCTAGGTCGAGCTCAGTCGCTGACTGGAGGAGAATTCTAGCGGCCGGCTGCTGAGATCGGTAGTTTTCCGTGTTTTTCCGATCAACACCAGGCGAATATCGGAGCAGTACCCTAACAAACGGGCCACGGACCGCGCGCTATCTTTCCTATCTCTTCCTTGTCCAAACCTCACCCCCACATACTTACACTAACAGGCACTACTCTACCCCACATGCCGGGTGACCGGTCGGGAAATTAGAACTTGCCCCGGCTGGGGCGGTGCTTCGCTGATGGGAGATACCTGGTTGGGAAAAGCCTCGCTAGTCGACGGTAGGTCGTCGCCGATTCTCTTCATCAAGTGGGGGAAGATCACCGCCATCATCCGATGAAAAACATGCACTAAACTTATGGGAATAATGACCTCCGTAGTTGACTTGCCCGAAATCACTTATCAATCAACCAATCAATAAATTGTCTTAAGTTTGTTTCCCCTCCTGATGACACCTCCAGAGGGGCACCACTGCGCTGGGTAGAAGCCCTAAGCACTGGACTAATATCGCGACATTCCTGGTAGTGCAATGCGTGCGAGTACAAATGCCTTTGAAAGTAAAGCGATGGGGACAAGAACGAGGAAGAAAAGATCGCACATGGTCCTTAACTCGTTTGTTAAGGTATTGTTCCGGCATTCATCTGGTATTGATTGGAAAAACCTTAGATAAATGTCGATCAGAGGATCCGACACTAGAATGTACCTACAGATAGCGGCTGATATGCTGTGAAGCTGGTATCGATACTCCGCCACTTTCAGTACTCGAACCCTAAAACTAACCGGTCAGAGACTGCAGTGGCTACAGTTGTTCCAAGTCTCTCTGAAGGTTAGGCAGCAATCATGTTTCCGCGGTGACTACTACGAAATGTTGCGAGCTCGGGCAGACGTTTTCCACCTTTTCAAAATTTCATTACCGCTTTTGTTCTTCGCTAATGAACCTCTCCCTCTTTCTCCTCTGTTACTTTCTCGGCGGCCACCTCTTATTCTCCCCCGGATATTATAAAAGTATAATAGGGGCGTAAATATTTATTTCTAAAAAATAAAGGGTGCCCCACCTCCTGCGTTAAACCACCCTAACACTCCACCCAACAGGCATCATGGCCACTCCGCCTCGCGCCACACGGCTATCATCTTCATGGCCCAGAATTTTACTCCGGCGTCGTTTCAACCGCAACTAAAGCTCTGATTAAACGATACAAAGTGGCGCACGGTAACAGGCAATCCGGCGCGGGAATCAAACGACAAGGGAACATGGCCGGGCCCAAGAAATATGACTCGCCTTTATAGCTTAATTCACTTGCTAAATATCACGGCGGGTGGAAATGTGCTTCATTAAATTTCGTTGTAGATATAATTACAACGTGACGAAGAAAATGGCGCCGTTAACTGTCGACAGCATATCCCGTGATGGGGCGCTGCTACTTGTTTAAACTCGGTTTAAAATTTAGTGCTGGTGCTGCAGCCTGGTGGTGGCGTGGATGCCCGACGATGGTGCCGGGGAGGGGGGAAAGGGGTAGGGGAGGGGAGGACGCGAAGAGGGTGTGATGCGAGATAGGAAACCGCAGGTTGAGATGAGGTGGATGTGGTGGTTGGAAGGATTGAGATCGATGGAGGGCGATGGGAGGGGAGGCAGGAGGGGAAGTGGCCCAAGGACTAGGAAGGTAATTTCACGTAGTTGGCCGGAAAGACGAAGAGCGATCGTGGTTAAGGGGAGCGGCTGCAGTTAACTACTCTCCATGTGAGTAGTTGTGCTATCAGTTCCTCATTTTTACGTTGAATATTGCATTCAATTTTTTTGGCTTGCATATTTGTTACTATAACACGGCGAAATCAAAAAGGCGACTTTAATAACAATAAATGTTGATACAATGAATAAAAATATATTAATTTTTGTGAGTCAAGACAGCTGTACGACGAAAAGACACAGCGATGGCTTGTAGTTTTATGTTAGGTATTTTTTCATTGAACTTACTTATATGCATGATGCTTTAAAGGACTGGTAACAACATTGGAAACAACGACAAAATGAAAGATCTAAGGTAACAAGAGTGGGCATGTAAAATAAGACTAAGAATATATTTCAGATATACTACAATAGTATTTCATTGAATATGCCATACTTATGTTCTGATTTGTAATTTTTCTCATAAATCCTTATTCTGTCTCTTTCTTGTCACATTTCTTTTGTCATCCTTATAATCTTGAGCTTAACAGTATGACACTGAATGCTACTGATATTTGAATGAAGAAAGTAAAATAGAAATGACCTGTTAGGAAATCATCAAGGCCGATTTTCAAATCATTATTGCGATTTTAGAGAGAAAAGGTAGTAAGCCGTTAAAAAGTATAAATTGTCTGAAAAGGAGACTCAAACGTAAAGAAATCGTGATATAAAGAATAGTGTATAATTCCTAAAATTGAACATAGTTCTTTGCTATTTGTAGTGCATGAAATGTTCTTACTTATGTTAATTCAATAAAATACAAATATTAATAAACGAGGAAAGAATAATTGTCTTTAAAAGGTTTGAAAAATTACCTAGGACTTGAGATCACTTGTGTTTCCAAGCACAACAGCTACGATAATTAGTCCCTTTATTGTATTGAATGTTTTATCACTGGAGAGGGACAATATTCCTTCCTCTCTAGATGATGAAATAGACCAACCTACACATCAGCTTGTGCGAGACTTTTCTCCTCCTGGTGTATCCCCTACAGAAGCACTGTCCCAGATCGCACCGACCTTCAGGCTTTCGATTAATCTCCAGACATGTTTTAGTTTACTTCATGCATATGTGTGTAAGGGAGGAGAACAGTACTAGGAAGAGCATGGAAAGATTATGCGCTGTTTGTGGCCCGTTTCTTGGGTACTGCTCTGGCATTCCCCTGGTACTGTTCGGAGTAACCACAGAAAACTAGCGATAAGAGCAACCGGCCGCAAGTCTCCGTAGTAGTGTAGCCCGTCGTGTAGTGAGTATAAAATCCGCGATCATCGAGACTCAAACCGTAGAACCTTTTCGTCACAATCTCTGCAAAGTCAGCGACAATGTTGGCTCTGAGGTAAACTCAGACGTTTATTACTACAAAACTCCTGCGCAGCGCGAGCGAAAGCTCCGACAAAAGCGAAAGTTGCTCATCAACCTACGAACTGTACTATACATCGATTTAAACTAAGTTCATTCAAGGTCAAGAACTGAAAAGAGAGGGGAAATCTGTCATCCAATCGGGAGCTCCAATATCAAAAATTTAAGTCGTAACAAAGCTAGTGATTGGATGGCAGTGTCCCCTTCCGCTTGCGCGTGACCTTGAAGGGACTTAATCGGAGTTTAATCGGGAATTAATCGGGGTTTAATCGGGACTTAATCGGGACTTAGTCGAAGAGTTTTAATAGGAGTATAACCGAGTGACTCAGCGATGCGAGAAGTACGGACGGCGGCGGGCAGAGGCAGTGGTGGGGGCCAGGACTGGAAGTGGAGGGGAGCGGAGACGTACCCAAGCGCGCGCCGCAGATTGCCGCCCCCTCCCCCCGCCATTCCGCGCTCGCGGGGCGCGTTACGCCGCTGTTCCGCCGTAACCCCGGCGACGACCCCTGGCGCGGTACAAAGGGACCGTTAACATGATGCCGCTCTTAAGGCGTCCGACTCCGCCGCCGCCGGGATATAATTCGCGGGCCCAATCATAGCTCTACTAACGGCGCAACAGTAAAGGCGGAGTAGAGCGAGGCCGGGCGGGATGAGGAGGGGGCGGGGCCAGATGGAGAAGAGAGGGACAAAGGACACATGTGGGGGGAAAGGGGGGCAAAGAGGGAAAGAGAAGCAGAAGGAGACGGGGAGATGGAGGTGGAGAGAGAGAGAGAGAGAGAGAGAGAGAGAGAGAGAGAGAGAGAGAGAAAGATAGAAGCGGAGAGGATGAAACAGAGAGAGCAGTAGGAATTGTGGCGCGATGGATAGTGAAGACTGTGGAGAGAAGGGATGGAACGAGGCCGGGTGCCGCTGAGGTCCAGACCGGGAGAGCAGAGTGGGTTTTTGGCGGATCGGGGTGGAGTACGTGTAAGAATCGATGGCAGCGGTGAATGGGAAGGGGACGGAGGGGCGACAAAAATAGACGAGACAAAATTAACCGAGGACGAACGAAAAGAATAGGGAGGGGAAAACTAGGTTGACCGGACAGGATAGACTGAGTCTGAGGGAGGGTATTGGGTAGAGTTAGGGATGAAGAGCGGCAGCATTGGCAGCGATAGAGTTGGCGGCGGAGGCGGGTAAATCTTTGGCAGTGAAGGCAGCGTAAACGAGAGAGCTGGTGGAGGGGGTGGATGTTAACGGTTACGGGCACTGGCCAAAGCGGTTACAAATGGACTACAACGAAACACATGGCTACGGATTGCCTAGAATAGAGAACAGTTAGGAGAGTACGAGTGGTTTTGTAACTGTGATATGTTAGACGTTTAAATTTCATTTCGAATGTTGTTAAAAATTTGGTACAGAAAAGATTAAGTGCTACATAGTTGACTGCAGGTTGATGAAGTGATTAAGGGAAAAGGGGAAATACTAGATAAAGATTATACGAAATAAAATTGTCCAGTAGAAAAATGAATGAAATGATTTCAAGAATGACGAATAAAACAAATTCAATACCAAACTTTTAGCAAATGGGATTACATGATATCATGATTTTTGTATGGCGTATTCAGTCACTGTCTGGAGGAGAATTCTAACGGCCGGCTGCTCTGATCGGTAGTTTTCCGTGGTTTCTCCGATCAACGCCAGGCGAATGCCGGAGCAGTACCCTACGGGCCACGGACCGCGCGCGATCTTTCCTAATCTTCCTTGCCCTATCCTCACCTCTTACACACACATTTACTCTAACATGCACTACTCTACCCCATATTCCGGGAGACCGGTCGAGAGCTTAGAGCTTGTCCCGGCTGGGGCGGTGCCCCGCTGGTAGGAGAGTCCTAGTTTGGGGGAAACAGCGGGGGAAGATCACCGCCATCTCCCGAAAAAAAGCATGCACTACACTAACGAGACATGACCAAAGCAGTTGACGCGCCCGTAAACACGAAAAAAATCAATCAATCGTATGTCATATGCAAGTAATGGCAAACACGAAACTAAACATGAAGTGCGCAGTGAGTAGTAGCAGCAGCATTTGCTGGGTGTTTAGAAGACGAAACTTTGAGAATGAAATGAGAAGAAGAAAATACTTATAAAGTAATCGTGTATCTGCTCTATTCGTTCCCGGCCCATGTTTCGACCACTTCCAAATAGAATATAAAAGATACATAAAATATCTTGTAACATACCTAGAGTATGGGGTCAGATGAATACAAAAAGAAAATGACAGTGAAACCGTTTTGCTGATGTAGTGCGTCCGTAGTGTCTTAACACTAAAGCAGGAGTGCTGCTGTCTCTGTTCACCAGTCCGATTTTTCGCTCTCATTTGTGGTTTCTCATACTGCTTGCTAGGAAGAAAATCTGTGCTGGCTATACACAATAAAATTTTAATATAAAAGTTATTCTTGAAACCAATCTGGACATACTGCATACAGCTCTGGGGCTCAACCTGCAGGTCAAATATTCAAACCATACAGAGATTCCAATCCAAGGTTCTGAGAGACATTGCTAGTGCTCCCTGGTACGTCCGAAACGATGTGCTACATAATGATATTAACATGACAACAGTTCAACAAGAAATTAAAAATTGTAGCCAAAAATATGTTAGTAAACTAGAAAACCATAAAAATGTACTAGCCATAAACTTACTGGACAATGTTCAGAAGTCAAAAGACTGAAAAAGTTCAAAACATGGATTTGCCAAATAGATTTTAAAATGGCAATAGTGATAATACTGTAATAAAATCAACACCAAATGTTTTGTAAAAATTACAAGTGTATAATATGATAAAGGAAGATCACCAGTGGGTGACTTTCCATGCAAGTTTGTATTTTCTAACAGCATATTTACTTATTGTTCTTGGTTTGAACAGATTGTAAATTTACAGATTTAAATAAAAAATCGTGGAAAATTGATAATACATGCGCCAAAATATTTATCTATTATCAACACCCGGTTATTGTAATGATATGTTAAAAAATACTAAAATCATTCGATTTTGTTATTGACAATTTTGTTGTGTAAATTTGTATATTGGAAGTCTGTTAACCTATATTTAGAACATATTAGATTGTGTTACATTAATATTCAACGTTAGATCTGGCACGTGGATAGAAGAAAATTTGTTGCGAAAAGAGTATGTTGCAAACATTACGAAAATTCGAAACGAAATGAAAGACTCTCCAGTGACCAAAATGAAGTTTAATACGTGTTCCAACTTTGAACAAAAACGACATTCAGGCAACGTAAGAGACTGTGTCATGTGTGAAAATTAACTTGAATTCTTTTGGAAAGAAGAAAAAAGAGATTGATTTCACTGAATTAATTCATATGTTGATACTCTCCATGACTTTCTTCCAATAATATTTTTGTTAGATGTAATTTTGAAAATTATACATAAATACAATTTTTTATTGTTTCTGTTATAAATGACAACAATTTTGAATACCAAAGAAGAAAATTAAATATATTTTCAAATGAATTGTTCTATTTATTATTGAAGAAAATTTCAAAACCCTCAGTGGTAAACGAAATTCACTGCGCGTCCGGCAACGTTAATGAGAAACGTCCCGCCCACTCTAAGGCGAAACGTGGTGATGGTAAGGAATCATCGCTACGTCTTGGATGTAACTATGTGAAACAAAGAGATGATGAAGCAAGATCGAAACCAATTTTAAGCACTCAACGGAAATACGTAAACATGCAGTTAAAGCACGAATTTAGATTTGGCACGTTCAAGTGAATTTATTTTTAGCAATCCACCACCGTGAACTCATTTCTTACAACAGAAAAAACCGACAGAAAGATACAAAGAAAAGAATAATTCATTCTTAGCATAAAAGTTATACATTACCTGAGAATTAAAGAAATAGTTGTGTGTGTCAAACACGATTTTTAAACTCTCAAAGTCCGCAAATTAGAATGTGAATATAAATAATAGAATATAACATGAATATAACTCGAACACCTGTTCAACCCCTCTAAGCTTGCAAACACAATAGTTAATAAATAGCACGGAGGTACAAAGCAGGAACTGACGACATGTAGAGGAAACGGCCAGGGAAACGACGAAAGCAATGCAGGCCGATTCTTGGTCTCTCGGGGCCTCTGAGGAGTGGTTAGGCGTGTTGCAGCCCCACGCGGCACAACAGCCGTGAGTTTCGTGTGCTTACCATCTTCGATCTCGCCACACCGCTGTCTTCGCATCTTCCATTCTCGCTGCCACCGCCACTGCACCTCCATAACAACCCTGCCTCTGTCGTCGCCATCACCTCTCCGTCTACTCATATCACCCCTCCCGCATCACCCCCCGCATCACCCTCCCGCATCACTCCTCCCCGCATCACCCCTCCCCGCATCACTCCTCCCCGCATCACTCCTCCCCGCATCACTCTTCCCATCACTCCTCCCGCATCCCTCCCCGCTCACTCCTCCCCATCACTCCTCCCGCATCCTCCTCTCCCGCATCACCCTCCTTCCGCATCACTCCTCCCCATCACTCCCACACCTCCCGCATCACTCCTCCCCGCATCCTCCTCCCGCATCCTCCTCCCGCATCCTCCTCCCGCATCACTCCTCCCCGCATCCCTCCTCCCCGCATCACTCCTCCCCGCATCACTCCTCCCCGCATCACTCCTCCCCGCATCACTCCTCCCCGCATCACTCCTCCCCGCATCACTCCTCCCGCATCCTCCTCCCTCGCATCCTCCTCCCCGCATCACCTCCCGCATCCTCCTCCCGCATCACTCCTCCCGCATCACTCCTCCCCATCACTCCTCCCGCATCCTCCTCCCGCATCACTCCTCCCCGCATCACTCCTCCCATCCTCCTCCCTCATCCCTCCCCATCACTCCTCCCGCATCACTCTCTCCCGCATCCTCCTCCCCATCCTCCTCCCGCATCACTCCTCCCGCATCACTCCTCCCCCATCCCTCCTCCCCATCACTCCTCCCGCATCACTCCTCCCCATCACTCCTCCCGCATCCTCCTCCCGCATCCTCCTCCATCCTCCCGCATCCCCTCCCATCCTCCTCACATCCCTCCTCCCGCATCACTCCTCCCGCATCCTCTCCCGCATCCTCCTCCCCACATCACTCCTCCGCATCACTCCCCGCATCCTCCTCCGCATCCCCTCCCGCATCACTCCTCCCCATCCTCTCCCATCACTCTCCCATCCTCCTCGCATCACCTCCCGCATCACTCCTCGCATCCCTCCCGCATCACTCCTCCCACACTCCTCCGCATCACCTCCCATCACCCTCCCGCATCACTCCTCCCGATCACTCCTCGCATCACTCCTCCCGCATCACTCCTCCCGCATCACTCCTCCCCGCATCCCTCCTCCCCGCATCACTCCTCTCCGCATCACTCCTCCCCGCATCACTCCTCCCCGCATCCTCCTCACATCCTCCCCGCATCACCCTCCCCATCCTCCTCCCGCATCACTCCTCCCATCACCTCCTCCTCCCGCACATCCTCCCCGCATCACTCCTCCCGCATCACTCCTCCCGCATCCCTCCTCCCCATCACTCCTCCCGCATCACTCCTCCCGCATCACTCCTTCCCGCATCACCCTCCCGCATCACTCCTCCCCGCATCCCTCCTCCCCGCATCCCTCCTTCCCGCATCCTCCTCCCCGCGTCTATTCTCCCCGCATCACTCCTCCCCGCGTCTATTCTCCCCGCATCACTCCTCCCCGTATCATCTTCTCCCTGAATCACTCCTCAACGCATCACTGCCGCCTGCTTTTTTCCCCTCAGGTCGCCGTCCCCGGTTCTGCGATTTCCACTGCCCGCTCCCATCTCCGGCACTGTAACTTTCATCGCCACAGTCATCGTCTGCATTAACCTTCACTATATTTGCAGTCTCCTCCCCCTCCAACCATCATCTCAACCAACGTCACCACCACCATCGCCCCATCCCAACACCACCATCTCGTTGCCTCCACGCGAACGCAGGCGATAATTTATAATTTGGGCCAACGATCCGCCCAGGCCGGCCGCGGTCTCGTTCTCCCTGATTATGCTGTTTGCCCCAGAGTGCGCGGCCAAGAAACACGGCCTCTGCAAGGTTGCCAAGTGGACGACGTTGGGGGGCTGTGGCCCAAAGGTGGCAAGTGCCGTGCTCGCGCTAATTGCGGCGATAATTATTGGCAGTCGTGTTTTGTTTTAGGGACATTGAGGTATTGTTTTTATGTTTCCTGGAAACCACACCAGATTTGGTGTAATGCAGTACGCAGAATGTCGCATCACGGACGGATTCGTTCTGCACCGCTGCAATTACTGATTGCTATTTAGAGAGGTTGAATTTTCATTTTGGAAGCTGAAAACGCTATGTGATTATGAGAGGATAATTCATATTGTGTAAACGCTGGGCGTATGAATGCTTTTGTGGCTAACATACAAACTCTACAATATGGTTTTCTTGAGCTCATGGATTAGGGACTACTTTTTTAAAATTTAGATAAAATATCATATCCCTTAATTTTCATGTTTATTATTTCTACTTCAGTGTCATTATGAGAACTAAAAATGTACACATATTTATTGTGAGTACATGAAATGTAACTTCCTTTAAACTAACGAATCATCGAAAACGTAGTAAATACAGGCTCTACTAATGAATTAAAGAAATAAAAGCCAATGAGTGTATCAAGCAATCGTAGTAAATGGTCAAACAATTGTCTAAAATTCTTAAAGTTAGTTCTGAAATATTAGTATACTAATAATTAATCGTAGAAATATCTAAAATGCCCGTGCATTTTCTCAACGAAATGTGGTTTGAAATGAGTTGTAAGTATTAACTCAAGTGCACTTGTGTATCAGAGGAACGTATAATTCCATATTTTTTAACTGTATTCTTGTTTCGATAATTCAATACTAAAAATTTGCATGCAACGATTCAGGTCATCTATTCACCTGAGGCTGTTTCATGAACGCATTATAGCATGTAATTAAAGAATCAGACAAAAGTAAACTCATTTTTAACCAATTGCATTGAATATAAAAGTAAAGCTTTCCACTACAGGCATTGTTTTCTTTTCACGTAACTCCAGCACCGTTCAAATTAATGAATGTGACATCAAACGATTCTACACGAATTCTAAGTAATGCTGTTTGGTCCGCGGCATAAAAACAACTCTATCACGATTGCTTGTTGAAACAAGTTAAACAGAATCATGAGGATGCGATGGATATTGCTTGTACCAAAACAGTAGTCATGTGCCAGCAAATAGCGTTATGCATTGGTCAGTTTTGTGTACAGAACACACTCGAGAAGAAATGAAATAAAACTTCAAATATGGTACTTCAAATACGTCATCGTAGTTAACACTAGACTTTCATTCACTGTGGCCCTGATTTACGTTACGAAAAGAATATCGAGAAATGATATATCCAGTGAACAAATATTTTTAAAAAACTTTCTAAAACAATCACTTTTGATAATTAATTAATTAAGGTAAGAAACTTTAGAAAAACAATTGATTTTTCGAATTTCAAGAACGATTTATTACACAAAAGAGAATGAATAAACTCAGAACAATGTTTCAAACTTACAAATAACCTTTTGTCAGGACATGCCTATTGAAAATCAATAAATTTTACTCCCTGTGAAACACAAATTTGAGCATATTTTTTATAAGTTTGTATTCTATTCAAACAAATCAGAGACGTTTTGAATTTTCTCTTCTTTTCAAATTTGTTACAACCATTGGAAAAACTCACCAACTCACCAGTTTTTCTTGCAATTATTACTTCAAATTAAAGCAAAGAAACACGGAGTGAAGAAATTTCTGCACCCATTCCCACATTTATGCGTCATTTTAAACAGCAATAATTACTAAACTGTTTTCATGGAGCGTTCAGATTTTTCAATAAGAAAACAAGAAAACCAAAAAAATTAGATATCACGTATTTGGTAATAGAAGCCATTTTCTATTTATATCCTAAGGTGTACTCGTACATAATTAAAATGCATTGAAAGATCTCTTATTCCTGCGATGTGCAATTAGTCTCCGATCTTATTAAAGTTTGCCTTATTTCAGCAATATTTTAAGCATATTATTTATTACCCTTTCTTTCAGTCAGTTTACAATAAGCACAACCCAGGAGTCCGGTTACAGTTTACACTCCTAAAAAAGAAGTTGGCAAGTGACCCCTTTCGTGTGATCACAAATAACAAGAGCATTTCGACATTTTAACGTCTCTTTTTCATCTAATTTTAGTCTCAAGAATAAGCTTAGTATTCTGCGTAGTTTCCAGTAAACACTGAAAAATACAAAAGAAGGAAAATTATCTGATTTTTTCCTCTATTCGGAGCAACTTAGAACACTTTCATTACTATGAAACCTAAATACGTATGACCTGCACCAGAACACATTAGATTTTTTTCCCATGATTCACTAGAAAACAAAAAGAAGCAAGAAACAAATAACATAACGATTATAATAAGGGCGACATTTCTTTTTAGATTTTCTTGGCAGTACGTGTATAAAGTCAAAAACAAAACCAAAATAAAAAAAATATTGACGTGCATATTCCCAAATCAACGCACTTTCGAGATTTTTCTTCTTTATCAGAAAGATACACAAAATGGCAGTCAGATATGTTGCTCAGGGGTCATCATCTGGAGCAATAAAAAAAATGAAAGAAGAACGATGTCGGATAAGCGTATTCTCGAAACAAACATTTTCTTGATTTTCAACCTCTCCCCTCCTCCTCCTCCTTCTCCTCCTCCTGCTTTTCCTCCTCCTCCTCTTCCTTCTCCTCGTCTCTCATATTTATTATATATACAAATTATAACAACCACACCAACCCATTTATTTTATTTTCAGTTTACACTCGAAAACGAACAAAAGCGTATAAAACAAAAAGAAAGTCTCGGAGCCGCGTATTCTCAAATCGAAGCCACTTTCAAGATTTCCGCACTCCTCCTCCGCCTATTCCTCTCTCTCACCCCTCCCTTTCTCCCTCCCCTCCCCTTCCGCGCATTCCAGGGCGTCGCGACGCCCGCGCCCTGGCCCGGCGTCTGAGTCGCGCGGAGCAGAGTGGCTCGGCGATATTACGGGCGACGTACACTGGCTGGCGGCAAGGCGGCAAGGCACCGGGGCGGTGCACCGCAAAGCGCCCACTGCCTCCCGAAATTATTTACGCGCCCTCCCGAATTTATTAGTTTTTATCGCATCGCGAGCGCGCCTACCCCCGGCCGCCATCGATCCGTATCGAAACACGCGGTGGGGGTGGGGGTGGGGCGAACCGCACCCGCGCTCCGGTCGGTGGCCGGGGGAGGGGCGGAGCGGCGTGGAAGAGGCGCGTGTTTTTTTCTATATTGCCCTCGTCGAATCGATATAGGCATATGAGGGCGGCGTCACTCTTATGCCGCAACGTCGCTGCCGCCGCCTCCGCCGCCGCAAACGCCCTCGTCGATGCCGCCGTTATAGGCATCGCCGTCGCCACAAACACTCTCGCCTTTGCCACCATCGCCTAGTCGCTCGTTTCATGCCTCCGGGGCATACTCTCCTACGAGTCGTATGTGATAGGCGTCATGCTGTCATTGCATTTATGCTCGGTTACTAATATCGCACTATGCTGTCCTCAAATGCATCGGCCCTTGCCATCTCTGTTTCATCTGTTATTGCTCTCCTCTCATTCTACCCCATCACTTGCCTCAGACGTAACATCTACTCTAACCCCGGAGCTGTCATTATCATTATGTCAAAAATGCCAGTCTACCACCGGCGTATTTGACCGCTCTCATCATCATCATCATCATCATCATCATCATCGTAATCGTCATTGTTCCTCAGCAGCACCTTATTACCTCATTCACCCATTTTACTTTTCGCCTTACGGAGTTCTTCAATAGAGAAGAAAATTATAAAAACATGCGTCGGGAAACGAAAGAACGAATTAAAAAAAGCTCTTAATGCGGGCTCGATAACGAAAAACTGGATAAATTCTATTGCTAAATTTAGGCAAAAAATTCTCTAAAACTTGGTGTATTCACAATCCATGTTTTTTGTTGGTTCTTGATACCGAAAAATCTATTAACGGCAAAACGTCCGTTTGTCTGTCCGTCTGGGGTGAATGCTAGCACCTAAACCGTTCAGTCAATTTTCTCGAAAATGATACTCTCCTATCGATCTCAATGAACGCATGGCTCTGGTAGTTTCAAACGAATATTTTTATCTTGAATTACTCACCCCGTTATTGTTATTAGGTTCAGTTGCCTTTATTGCATCCTTGTACTCTCGCAGTCTCATCACAATCTACTTTCGTCTTTTCACCACAACTTTGTCATCTTCCTTAGTTACCAATTATTAATATCAATACTAACACCAATAAAATATAAAATGAATTGCCACTTCGAACCTGTCTCTGCTCATTTGCTAAATTAGCACCGTCGTGTTCTCACTGTCATCATTACCCCATCACTACCTTTCTGTTCTCACCATCACCTCTTCTTTCCAATCCATCCACTTCCATGTCCTCGGACATTTTAACCATTACTCTTCCATCACCTCTTCTTTCCAATCCATCCACTTCCATGTCCTCGGACATTTTAACCATTACTCTTACCGCAATTGCCTTCACGCTCAGTTACCAATCTCGCATCATAGCGTGCTCACCGCCATGGACCAACCACCAGCATCGCATCCTCACCATCCACTCCTCTCCTCACCACCTCCTCTACCTCCCGAAGACCTCTTTTTTTTTTCTCTCTCTCCGCGCGCGTTCCGCACCCCGCACCCCCTCTTCGACAGCGGGCCGGCGAACGGGCGGGTAGGCGGGGCGGGGCAGACAAGCAGGCAGCCAGGGAAAGGGAGTGCGAGAGAGAGAGACAGAGAGGCAGGGAGGCCTTCCCCATACATAGGGCGGTGCAATATTCAAAGCACGCCACAAATTCCGCACATTTTCTCTTTGAGGGCGCGGGCGCGCAGCATCGACGGGCTGGCTGCTTCGGCTGATCCGGCGACGCAGATCAAAGTGGCCGTGCCCGTTGCACAGCTACCGCCGCCGCCGCCACCGCGTCGGCGCTCTACCGCCACACGTACCTCCCACGTATTAATTTGTTTCATCCAGGTGCGACGCCGCACCGCTTTTCATTACGGATATTAAAACTGGCCAGTTTTGAGAACCTCACCCGCCGCAAGAGGTCACTGATCCGCTAATAAGGGAAATTTTTTTTCGAAAGCCGTTGTGTGGAGTTTTGGGGATGGTGGCTTTCCAGGCCACTGCCGTCCGATGTGCCTGGTTTGGATAGGCTTGTTGGGAGGGGGGGACATGTTTACGATAATGGTAGCCCCCGGCGTACAGTTTTAGTGCTCGTAGTCGTGACCAACAGATTTAGAATTATCTAGTTGAACTGCAGAGTAATATCATGCAGCTTAATATTACGAATATTAACGCTTGATACCTAGGAAATTTGTCGTAAATTAGATTAGTGATGTAACGTGATTGATACGTAATGCTTTACTCGCGACAATGTTATTTGATGCAACCCAGATAGTTTAGAGTGAATGTGTGAAATGTGAAATAAAACATCAAGGTATGCCGTTTGCAAAGAATTCCTGTAATAATGTTTAAACTTTGCGTTACGTACTTTTCTATATAAAATCTCTCTTTCAAATGTAATATTTAAAAGTAATATTGTTGATGGATGTATTTCAACAGTCATGGTGCTGAGACAGGATTTTATAGAGCATTGTATTTGGTCAAATAATACCACATAATATAGCATTTTTCACTAAAACGCATTCAGCATTGTATTAAGCCAAAGCCAGTGCATTAAGTATTAAGTGAAATTGTATTAAGTATTAAGTCATCGTTGTATTATACAGCATGTATTAAATCAAATAATACCACATAATTTTTTTAATTTAAAAAGGAATTGTCACATGTTTCAAAAATACAATTTAATTATATAATTTTCCAAATTATATTCTTAATTTCAAGTGATATTATATATTTTCCACTATATCTAGTTTTGTAATGTCGTTCTTCTCTCTCATCCTGACTAGGTCACCATGAATATGCAGTAAGCGTTTAACGTAGTAATGATTAGACAATAAGTAATAAGTAATGAGTAATAAAGTTGATTAGGCAGTCTTTACTGTTACTTCACTTCGCGCCTGATGACTGCAGCGAAAGCCAAAGTGGGCTTTGACAATTCACTCAACATGCTTCAAATTATCTACGGAAGACTGAATATGAAATGTCGCAAGAATTGGGAGAGCATGGCATGGGGAGAAATAAAAGTCGACCAACTAAAAATTACCATCTAAGGATTTGCATGCTGTACAACGGTATCTTTATTTATTTATTACGGATCACAACATTTTGTGATTTAAACTTTTTGTGAAGATGGAGTACAACACACTTCATTATAAGACAAAAGAGGCTTTTTTTATTAAAATAAAAAAGATACGTCAGGGACTCTGGATAGTGTGACCATTCTGACTGTGTAGCAGTTAACATGTATCACTTGTAAATCTATGTGCCCGAGTTCAAATCCCAGCAAAAAGTTTGCCAGTTGGGAAATTCTCGCAGAGGAAGAAAACTGTTGGATCAATGAGACGCTCTCAGTTAAAGTAACTCGTAACACACCGCAAAATATACCCACTACGCGAATTTTTTTACGGGTTCAACGACATATTACGTGACCTTACACATAGCACGAGAATGTATGTGCTGTTGTAGCACCACTAGTGTTTTAGGTATTTGGCTGCCGTAAAGACGCCGCCTCCTATGCACAGTTGCCAACGTTTTGGCTTGTATTGCAAACTTCGAAAAAATCCTTCGTACGCCTTCCTTCGGAGGGGAGGTAAAGTCGGCTG
The DNA here is from genome assembly GCA_964035755.1 of Teleogryllus oceanicus. Lineage (NCBI taxonomy): Eukaryota > Metazoa > Arthropoda > Insecta > Orthoptera > Gryllidae > Teleogryllus > Teleogryllus oceanicus. The sequence goes on along the minus strand of CAXIVR010000012.1, from coordinate 28,355,068 downwards.
TCCCATGTTAGTAGATTTACTGCATGTAAAAGATCCTCAAGTCTAAAAGAAGTCTCTGAGCAAAATTGAGATCCGCCTATTTCGTCGCCCAAGATAATACCTCCTTTCTCCGCTAGGTGGTGAAAGGAGCGTAACGAAATTTGCGTGGTTAGACGGAAGAGCAGGTCTGATGGCCCGAGTCTCGCCACGTAAAATAAGGCATTAACAAACAAACAAAAAAAACAAACAAATTTTCACAGGGTAAAGTGCCCTAGGTTCTGTAGAGCACTGTGAAAGGTAGCATCGCAATGTAACGACCGAAACGTTTGCAACTGTGTCTCATCGGAGGAATTTAATTTTTCGGGTTCTATTAGACTCTTTTGCATACCATAAGTATATGCATACCACAAGCAAGGCATGTAAAACTCAGTGTTGCCCTTTCTTCAAATATTCATCTCCCCCCGCCAAAATTACAGTGGTAAACTCTGGTTTAGGAAGGGTACCCCCTGGAAACGTCAGTTCAAGAATAATTCCCTCTTTGGTGACATCAACGTCCAGTCTAGTGCTGGATTTATTTATTTATTTTACGTCAAAAAAACAGTTAAAAACTGCGTATGACGTGCTATGGAGAAAAGTGAATTGTGTGCACATTTTCAAAATTCTGTGATCCCTACAGCTGGATCCATAACCATATCCATCCAGTCCACGGTTAGTGGATCCATAGCCGTCTCAAGAAGTCCCGTCACTAAGTTTTATTTCCGCTAGATAAGTCCTTCTCGATTTAAATAGTTTTGCACATTATTCTAAAGAATAAGTTACTTTAAGATAAGTAGTACGCTAATTACGCACTAAAATGCATTAATGTTGTCTCAAAATCTCTCTCTTCATTGAAGTGTGCAGTTAACTTTTGAGAAATTATATCATTTTCATTTCTTCATATTCAAGTAACGTTTAGTCCGACAAAAAATCTCATATTATTTTGTAGTTTAAATTACACAAATTAATTAATTTAACAATCAGTTACTTCTTTCTCTTTGTGGTTGATATAACGTTATATTACTGAAATTGTTTATAATGATTACTTGTAATGCGTACAAATTCCGTGAAATACACACAAAGGTAAATGAGAACACGATGATAAAAAAATACCATTTAGTTGAAATATTCTCATATAAATAACTCATGTATTCAATATTTTGAAACCCACTATGAAGAATTCGTTAATTAGTCGTACTATGCGTTTTAAAACAGAATGTAAACGAAATTTAGTTTAAAAAAAAATTTAAAAAATAAGCGGTTTATGTTATTCTTACGAAATAAAACAAATTATATAATTATCACTATAAGAAGAATAAGATATGATATGATAAAAAATTAAACGTCCAGGAGCTATTAAGCTCAATAATCAGAGTAATCTACACGTTTTCATTTCATTAAAAATAATTATAACTATTTAATGCGAATAACATTACCATAATCTTCAACTAATTAAGAAAGCTTAAGACCTCAAAAAAGTATTTCAATGACACTTGAATTTGAACAGTATTTCTCCCGTGGAATGAATGGTGAAACATTAGTCAGTAACTCGTGTTGAGGAGATTGCTTCTGTTTTCATAACCCTTAATTAGGCTAATATTAGGAGGCCTTGTCGGCCTCCTTTGTGTCCACACGGGCCCCGCTTCCGGCGGCGTGCCCTTCCCTTCCAACAATGGCCGTTTTGTGTGCTGTTTGAGCCCCCCTCACCACCGCCGCCCCTCCACCGTGTCCGCCACCCGCTCACCCTCCGTAATTCCACCACTCGCACCAGGAGCGGTAGCTCAGTGCATCAACTGATGTCACTGCAGCGCCTCTGACACTAGCTTTTCAGCTAGGTCGAATTCAGTAGCTGCTTGGAGGAGAATTCTAGAGGCCGGCTGCTCTGTTCGGTAGTTTTCCGTGGTTTCTCCGATCAACACCGGGCGAATGCCGGAGCAGTACCCTATGAAACGGGCCACGGACCGCGGGCGATCTTTCCTTCCTCTTCTCTGTCCTACGCTCTCCCCTCACACACACACTTACACTGGCATGCACCACACTACTACATATTCCGGGAGACCGGTCGGGAGTCTAGAGCTGGTCCCGGCTGGGGCGGTGCCCCGCTGGTGGGAGAGTCCTGGTTAGGGGGAAACCCCACTAGCCGACGGTGGGTCGGCGCCGGATCTCGCCATCCAGCGGGGGAAGACCACCGCCATCTCCCGAGAAACTGACATGCACTACAATAACGGGACTAATGTCCAAAGGAGTTGACGCGCCCGGAAACACGAAAAAACCAAACCAAACCAATCCACCGCTCGCCGCGCCCCTCCATCCCCGCCACTCCAGCCATCTGATCGTCCCACTTCTCCCTCCTCTCCCGACGCTTCTACCGCCCGTCCCCCCTCTCTCCTCCAGACATGCTGGCTGACTGAGTGACATGACCCTGCGGCTCTGCCTCCCCCTCCGCCGCCGTTCAGCTCAAAACTGTCACGCTTCACAGTGTGATCGCCCCTTCTTCTCTACTTTTATTCCTCTTACTCCTGCCGTCGCTCACCATTGCAACGGCTCTACCTCTCCCCACCTCGTTGTCCTCCCTCCCGTGTCTCTTCTCTTGTGCTCTGCGTATACACTCTCAGTGCTTTTTTCCCTACCTTTTACAGGCTTACCTCTCCCACCTCGTGCCCTTGCCATGCCACCGCCCCACGGCTCTACCTTTTCCCACTTGCTGCTTCTGCATCACTCATCACATCCGCGCCACTCCGACCAGATCCACCCTCCTAGGAGGTCCCGCTACCTCCCGACCCATTCCCTTGCCGCCACCTTCCGAAACGCTCTTCCACTTCGCAATGTCTCCACTGCCCTACAGATTGAATGATTAATTGATTTTTTTCGCTGAATAGCTGAAAACGTAGTGTCGAAAATCCTGCCGCCGTGGAGTGGAACCTAGTACCTCCCGGTCAGAGCGCTGCAGTGACATCAGTTGATGCACTGAGCTACCGCTCCCGGTCCACTGCCCTACAGCCTCACCACCCTGCTGGCCCACCATATCGCGACCTACACGTCGCCTCGTTGCCCTCCGTGGCCGCCACCACTCCGCTTTCTCATCGTCCGCGCCCCCGCCATCGCCCCGCGACCTCCGATACCGGTCATCGTACCTCAGTACTCTCCAGAGAGATCACAATGCCGCGCGCGCCCCCTCGTCCATTCACGAGCCAATCAGAGCACGCCGCGCCGCGCCGGACGCTGCGGTCGCCCTGCGGTGTCACCGCAGACGCTCGTGCGCCCCCTGCGGAGACGTCGCAAACTACCCCACGGGCCGGACACGAAGAGCCATTGGAGTAAGGGCGAGGGGTAATGGGAGGTATAATAGTTGGTTCCGTGCGAAGATCAAGGTGGAAACTCGGAGCTAATGGTGAGATGTAGTTGGTGCCGTGTAAGTGGCCAAACTCTGGAGTTTGTTTTCAGATATTTATTTGAAAGAATATACTGAAAATATCACGCTGTATTTAATTACACAGAACTTTTGAATTTCTGTGAACCGGAAGCGGTAGCTCAGTGCATCAGCTGATGTCACTGCAGTGCCTCTAACCGGGAAGTTCTAGGTGCGAGTCCCGACGGTGGCAGGATTTTCGACACTAGCTTGTGAGCTAGATCGAATTCAGTCGCTGTCTGGAGGAGAATTCCAGCGGCCGCGGGCCCGGCCGCGCGATCTGTCCTTCCTCCCAACCTTCCACCAACACACTTACACTGACATACACACAATATCACATATTCCGGGAGACCGGTCGGAAGCTTAGAGCTTGTCCCGGCTGGGGTGGTGCTACGCTGGTTGGAGAGTCCTGGTTAGGAGGAAACCCTGCTAGCCGACGGATCCCGCCATCCAGCGGGGGAAGATCACTACCATCTCCCGAGAAAAAAACGTTCACTACACTAACGGGACTAATGACCAATGCAGTTGACGCGCTCGGAAACACAAAAAAATCAATCATTCAATTTCTCTCATAAATATATATCCCAGAGTTACTCTCGAACAATTACTCACGTAATCACTGAATACGTACTCGCACGTAACCATTGACTTTCCTAGGTTTCTAAAAGTATATTTATAAATCTGAAATTCTTCTGAAAATTACCAGTCTTCTGAAAAATACCACCTTCTTTGTGGTAAGCTGATAAAGTGGTAAGTTGAGAATATAATTTCGTATCTACAACAATTTCCTGCATCCCTGCGGTTGTATCGTAAAGTTTTAGCTACTTGAACAATATAGTAACCTGTTCTTTTTGCGTTTCATTACGGATAGTCTAAGGGTACGCTGCCGAAAAAACATTTTTCAGATAGGACATCTGTGCGGTGCTATTCGAGAGACATCTCGCGCCGCAGTTTGGTAGTTCTGATGACGTGCAATTTGGATTAGTAGCTTCAGTGATTTGGGATTAGATAGTCAAACGTAGTTTGCCAAATACAGTACCTCCAAGTAGGTTTGCTTAAATCGATTTTCTTTAACGGATATTTCATTTTGTGACTATACAAGAAAAATGATAGTTACAGTAATGTTATCTAATTGCGGGATCATCTCTTTCCATCGTTTAGACTTCTTTGTAACCCTTTGAAATAAACTACAGTTAGCATATAGGCTTTTTAGCAAAACATTTTTTATCAATAATCTATTGGAGATCTGAAGTATAGACATAGAATTTTAAGTTATAGACATTTACTGTAAAGATAAATATATGAATACGCAACTCAATCGCAAAAGATTGTTGACTCTTCACAAAATGCAAATCATTGTGTTATCAGAGTGTACCTAATCTTCAACCCATATACTTTTGGATTCCGAGACCTAATGTACCAAAACGACTATAACAAATTTCATATGAACTTAATTATATTCACCGGTAGCGGTAGCTCAGTGCATCAACTGATGTCACTGCAGCGCCTCTGACCGGGAGGTCCTAGGTTCGAGTTCTGACGGCAGTAAGATTTTCGACACTACCTTTCCATCTAGGTCGAATTCAGTCGCTGTCTAGATGAGCATTCTAGCAGCCGCCTGTTCTGATCGGTAGTTTTCCGTGTTTTTTTCGAACACCAGGCGAATGCCGGAGCAGTACCCTACCAAAAACGGGCCACGGACAGCGCGCGATCTGTCCTTCCTCTTCCTTGTCCTATCCTCTCCCCTTACACACACACTTACACTAACATGCACTACACTACCACATATTCTGGGAGACCGGTCGGGAGCTTAGAGTTTGTCCCAGCTGGGGCGGTGCCCCGCTGGTGGGAGACTCCTGGTTAGGGGGAAACCCCATTAGCCGACCGTATATCGGCGCCGGATCTCGTCATCCAGCGGGGGAAGATCATCGCCATCTCCCGAGAAAAAAACATGCACTACACTAATGGGACTAATGACCGAAGCAGTTGACGCGCCCGGAAACACGAAAAAATCAATCAATCAATTATATTCCTTCGTGGAACGTGGGAACAATCGCAAATAACCTGTACGTTTACCTTATGGCTTCTTCACAGTCTTCCTAAAATGTCTTCTCGAGGACAGTGGGTGACAGTTTCATAAAACATTACTGGTAATAAGGAAATTTTCAAATGAAAAATATAATATTTGTTTAATATTAAACAAATTAAATTGTGTTACATTTTTCTTTGTGATTTATTAATATTGGTGTTAGAACGTTTGTCTGTCTGACTCTGGTCAACACTAGCACTCTAACTGTTCAGACGATTTTCTTCAAAATTGATGTTGCCCGATCGATCAGAATGAATTCGAGGCTTTGTGAGTTTGAAAGGGATATACTGATTTTTGAGGGTACTTTTCATGAAGCGAGCATTTACATTTTTAAACGTTGGTCCGAGTTGGATCCATACGGGGCTTCTGTGACGTAGTGGTATGAACGAGGGCGCGTTAACTCTCTAATCTGTGTTCGACCCTCAGTCAAAAAAATTGTTGGCTGGGAACAGTTTTGCAGGTTTAAGTAGGAATAGTATAAAACAGCGGAACAGTTAGAAATAATTCGAGAAAAAATGTTATTTTGTAGCATAACTATGTTTTATTCATGTGGACGTTGATGTATGGTATTGGTGTCTATTCTAAATGCAGATTTTATGTTTGATCAGAAAGATGACAACTATCAATACTTATAACCGTAACCATGGTCCGGATTCGTAGTGAACTTATTGTTTAAACCTTTACGACTCTTTAAGGCAATAGAACAATACGGATTTCTGTGTGTCCCATACAACAGATTAACGAAATGGTCTCCTCTCTTCCCTTCTTGACTGACGAGTATGAGACTTCCGGAAAGCTGACCAGCTCATGGCATCTTTCCGGTTGAGTGTTGTGCAACAATTTACGAGTGAAAAGTGAGCGAGTGAGGTAAGCGAGTGAGTAAAGAGGTTGCAATTCACCGCCAATTCTCTGCGGCGTCGGTATGTGGAAACTTTTGGCCTTTAATACTAGGTAATGTGGTGCGGTTTGCGTTCACAAGGAGAAGATACAGCGTGAATAATTACGTTTGAGGGGTCGTGCTTGAAGGTTAGGCTACGGAAAGGAGACCGGGATATGTTATACTGTAAAATATTACATATATGTAAATAAATTGTTATAGAATTCATTTCCTAGCAATATAATATAGACGTTATTTTTTTTAAATGAATAGTTTATTTGCCTGCAATTTTTAAAAAAAAAAATTTGAGAATATTATATTTATTTTCAGAATTTATGATTTGAAAAGTAAATATCCGTTTTTTCACTTGTATCCTTATTGATTATTTAAACCAAACGTTTATTTTTTTAAATTTTTTAATAATACTTTGAAACACGTTCCACACATAGGCAATCGTAAGTAATTCGTAGAACACATTATTGATTATGTTTTCCGGCGAGATAAAATTAATTTTCCAGCTAAATAATATGTTCCGTAGAGATAATGGTCAATAAATGGACATTTGGTTTTAATGTGTTTTTAAATTATACTATTGCAATTACTGTTATCGAATGTATACGTTATACACTTAAGCTTCAAATATGAAACGATCCTCAACGTCATACTCATAATGTCGGCTAATTGAATTCATTTCCAGGAAAGGTCATATTTAATAAAAAAAATATATGTTGGAAAAATAGTACTTGCATAATATTCACCATAAGGTATAAATATTTAATGAGAGATATGCCATTTTGCACATAAATATTCAACATACTGATTAAAAGCAATAAGGATTATTTTAGTTAATTCTACACACTATCAACTGTTCTGTATCATTAGTAAATTATATATGTAATCAACAAAAGAAATAATTTTTGAACTGATTTTTTTACATACTCTCGCATTCCTTGATGTTCTTACTAGAAGATACTACATATATTAGAGATAAATAAAATGAATATATTAAAATGATTCAAAACTTTAATACAAGGATACAAAAGATTTTCCGCAGAAATTTGCAAATTCCAAAAAATATATTTTATGCCATTGTTCTAAAGCAGAAAAAGCTTCACGTTGGAATCCACTTCCAAATATTTTGAAACACCTGATTTCGGTTCGGGGAACATTCCAAAAAGGTATTATAACGTCTCATTTTATAGATTACGACATAGAACCATGTTCATCAAGGAACACGGAAACCTTATAATAAGTCCATAGAACGGATAATTTCTGAGTTATAAAGAGTTTTCAGCGTAATGTGGGTAATGTGCTTTGTGTAATGTGCGTAATGTGCTTTGCTGGCTGCATGTACGTCCGAGTTATCACCCATAATTTGCGAACTGCTGTGTTTTCGTCTTAAATCTCTTTGATCCAGAAATGGAGGTTATTTATCTCATTCGCAGTACTACATGTGTGTGGTTGTGTGTCGATAGATTTTCATCAATTCTACAAAACATTCAACATCTTCATCATCATCGCCTAAACCTGATCTCAGATATCTGGAGTCGCCTTTTTCGGATCGCTTACTACGATCCATTTGATTGTAATTTTTACTACCAGCGTTCAGTCTGACGTCAATCCCGAACCCGGAGAAGCAAACTTCGTGTCTTTACGTAATGAACGAAATTGTCTTAGCACCGCTGACATTGCGACTGTGGTCTTTGCAGTAGTTCCCATTCCAGCACCGAGGAAATCTACGAAAAAAACCGGTCAGGATGGCCGGCGCGGGGATTGAACCCGGGCTTCCCGATGCACATCGCTGGGGATAAATTGTGCAAAACAATCATCTTTCCTTTAATGTATTATATTACATTACACCTATATATGTGTGTGTGATTATAATAGTGTCATCATTTATCATATTACAAAAATTTATATACATTTGGCAGCTTCAAATTTCCTTTTAAGGAAGGCCAGAGGCGCCACGAAGTTCACAGCTAGTTATTACTCTTTTATTCGTGTTTATCTGATGCTGAAGTGTACACGAAAAATGGTTACTGAATAGTTAGGTTGTTAATGGTAATAAGAATTTTGGATCAGAAGTGGAACAAGAAGAAAAATAAAGTATGGGAAACGAATTAATGTCCGTAAAACCGTCTGTCTCATTACAAATACTTCATGAAGTTTTTCCTGTTCCGAGATGTAGAAAACTACTGCGCCCTTTTTTGCACCCCTTCATAGACCGTCCTTTAAAGTGTGCGTTAATAATAAAATCAAAGTATAAAAGTGGATGAATGAAGCGATTGGTAGTAATGAATTATAATGCTTTTGTGGATTACAATATGGAGTGGAAATGGGACAATTATACAATGAAAAGGAAGAAGCAGAAATTTGCCGTTAAACCTATTTTTCCCCAATGTGGCTGGGGTTTGAAACCCAGTTCGAAAACACAAGACCTAACCCACTGTCCTTTCCATAACGGATCGGCTCTACCCAGACTGAATCAGCTCCAAGAGCTGACTTCACTTCTGACGCGAATCACCACGCGCGCGTTCGCATCTTTTAAAACGCGGCCGCACTTCTCACCCGCGAGGCGTCCGCCACTAGATTCCAGACGGCGCGATAACAAGAGATTAAGCCTCCGGCAAAGAGCCCCGGATCGGGATTATCGAGTTATCCTCCACCATTACCTCCCTCTCGCTCTCTTGAGCGCGCGCTTTCGCGATTCCTTTTTTGCCTCCAGACTCCCCTCCCCCCTCCCTCCTCCGTCGTCCCCTACCCCTCCCCTCCCCCCCCTCGGCCGACGCGGCGCCAGCCCGGTCCCGCGTTGGAGAGCTCATCCCGCGCCGAGGCGACGCCTGTCTCAGGCCGGTAATTCTGCATTCCATGGCGGCAATCTCGGCAGGAATTCGCGCGTTTTTTTGCATCCGTTATCGTCTCCCGCGCGGGGGCGGGCGAGCGTGGAGCCCTGGGAGGCGCCTACGCGTGAGCGTGAACGTGGAGGAGAAGGCTCTCCGAGGGGTAGCAAGCCAAGACCGACGGAGTATGGAAAAAGATGGGATAGGTGAAGAGTGTCCATGATAAGGTAAATTGGAGCGGCTCCGAGCGTGTGAGCAAATAGAACGGAGATGACAAGTAGGGAGGGGGTACCGGCAATGGTGGGGATATTTGTAAAGGGGAGGATGTTGGAGAGATGGAGATGGGGCGAACTGGAAGTAGCAAGACTATTGGAGAGCACGTGGAAGTTGGAAGCACGTGGTGAAGATGGAAATATTGGAAAAACCAACAGAGGCGTGGAAACGATTGGGAGTGTACGGGGAAAATTGGAAGTGGCAAGGGGGAAAAGGAAGGGGAAATTAACAAGCTGGGGTGGAAGTGCTGAAGAGGGCAAGTGCGGGTGGGCGGGTCAATTGAAAAATGCGAGGATGTTGGGGAAGAGGAGAGTACCTATAGGGCGGTGACGTTTTGGATTGGGCAGGGTAAATTGAGAAAGGCGAGAATGTTGGGCAGAGGCGGGTGCCTGTGGGGTAGGGACACTTGGGAGTGGGCGGGGTCAATTGGAAAAGGCGAGGATGTTGGGAAAAGGCGGGTGCCTGTGGGAGGGGGACGCTTGCAGTGGGCGGGGCAATTGGGAAAGGCAAGGATGTTGGGAATAGGAGAGTACCTATGTGGCGGGGTAAATTGAAAAAAGCGAGAATGTGGGAAGAGGCGGGTGCCTGTGGGTGGGACGTTGGGAGTGGGCGGGGTCAATTGAAAGGCGAGGATGTTGGGAAGAGCAGAGTACCTATAGGGCGGAGACGTTTGGGATTGGGCGGGGTAAATTGGAAAAGGCGAGAATGTTGGGAAGAGGCAGGGCCTATGGGGGGGGAGTTGAGGGGGGGGTCAATTGGGAAAGGCGAGGATGTGGAAGAGGCGGGGCCTGTGGGGGCGGAACGCTGGGAAGGGGGGGGGCAGGGTACCAGATTCCATTCCCGCGCTGCCGACGCGAGTCTCTCCCCCTCCACCATCACCCCACCTCCCCTCCACCACCCCTTCCCCCTCTCCCGAACCTCTCCGCACGAGCCCCCAGCGAGTTCGGCTCGCCTTCATATTGCTTTACTTTGACTTTGCGAACATAAGGAATTTTCATCAAACTTGATTCCTGCGATCCGCTGGCAGCAGCCCCGACCTCACCGACCTCGCCCGCCGCCCCCGCCGCCCGCGCCGCCCCCACCGCCTTTACCGCCCAGCGATTATGAGCTGGTTATCCACCGCCCAACCGCCGCCCTCTATGTTGCCCGATAATCGGCCACCTAGAATTCCGAAAGAGAGGGCTGGCAAGGGAGAGGTCCGTGATCTTAGGAGCTGCCTTCAAGCGTCTGTTGTTTTAGCGCGTTTGTTCCTTTTTGCTTGCATTTCTAAAATGCTCGTTCAATGTGCGGTAAATTTATTGAAGGCAGAAACCCTTTTTATGTGCTGTTGGAATTCCGATGAAGAGGGTTTGTATCAGACATTAGTTGTATTAAATATTAAAGTAGATAATTTTAGCTAGAAAAATACGGAATAATTTTTAATAGTTATTAAATAGTCTCATTTCGGTGTAGTAATGTAATTTTATTTTTCTTATTTCCTCCAAAGATATCATTTGTGATATTCATTCTTTCATTTTTCCAATATGATTTGTTCAGGAAATTGTGAGTTATAGATATTATAGCAATTTAAATAAGTAGGTAATTTTTTGTCTTAATTTCCACGTTACTTGCAATAGAAAAGAAAGATGGGGATGGATTATAAAATAATATGTTTCAAAAGTGATTAGGAAGTTCAATTTTATATATGTTTAGGCAGTGCTAATGTCGTTTCTACTTTTTTGCTACGCAGTAGAGAGAAAGTTTTGTAACGCTGCGCAAACAAATGGCGAAAGTTTGGCAGAAAAACTCTTATTACAGAAGCTCGAAAACGAAAGATAGATAAATTCAGTTGCTAAATTGAGAAAAAACTCTAAGATATGGTGTAGACAAAATTAATATATTGTGGGTTCTTGATACCGAAAAATCGAATGACGGCAAAACGTCCAACTGTCTGTTCGTCTGTCCTAGGAACAACGCTAGCGGCTAAATCGTTCAGCCGATTTTCTTCAACATTCATATTCACCAATCGATTTCGGTGATGACACGGTTCCTTGAATTTGAAACTGATATTTTAATTTTGAGGGGTTCTTTACACGAAGCCCCTGGGACAGTTTTAAAATTTAAAAAAATGGCTCTTTCGTTTTTTGTTTAAATTTTATTGTTTGGTGGTGAGAAGGGCGTTTAAGAAAATGGTGCCAGTTTCAGGTTCGTTGAAAATCCTGATTTTTCGAAAATTGCAGAAATTGAATTTTTTCGGACAACGAAATCATTAAAGATAGAAAGTCTTCCCTCAATTAAATCTGTTTTCAAAAATAAATTTTGAAATAAGATTATGTACCATTTTTAGTAAATTTTAATACTTTTCGCGTAAATTTGCATTAAAGTAGTGTAGAAAGAAGGTTCTGTTTTAGCACCACTGGTTTGTTATGCTTAATTGCGTGATTAACTCAAGGATTTTTTTCAGTATAGATATTACCAGGTACGAAATTTTCACTATAATAATTATCTCAAGTAAAATTGTTTGCTTATAAATTTCATTTTTTTTTACTAATATGAAATGGTCTAGAACTTACATATCAATTGAGTTCTCACAATACTATTATTGGGAAAGTCTTTATTCGCTTTCAAAAACTAAGACAGTGCTAATTTTATATACTATTTTTCTTAGCAACGGTCAGAGAATATTATCAATTCTTTTGTGTTTTCTATTGTGTTACGGAGCTTGAGAATTTTTCATGAATTGTTCCTTTAGTTTCGTCTTAAGCTAATTTGCTGAAAACATATTATCCCATGTTAAAATATATTTATGAGTTACTCCATTGTCGGTTGGAGTCATACAATAAAATGGTGTATAGATTTGAATTTTGTGAACATTACAAACATACAATGATCAATTAGTGGAAAAAGTACTTCTATTTTACCGTTAAGTAATTTAAATCTTGCTCTTCTGGAAGATATCCTGGTACTATTTTTGTTAATTATGCCCAATACTTAAAGTTGTGTAAGTTTCTTTCTCATAATAGTTATTTTGAAATTTGTCTCTTTTTTGTAACTCTTGTCTAATATTTTGTATTTTAATGTATTGTATAAGATATAGTCTCATATTCCTAACAAACGTCACAATCTTTGGGTAGGATGCTGATTAAGCTGATGAAAGTAAAACTGTGCTTTGAAGATGGGAGAAAGAAAAACTATAATTATTATAATGGTAATAAATTCAATATCTAACTATATTTTAATTATGTATTTTCAAATACAGTGTTGCTGCAACCGTACTGCATACTGTTTGTTGCTCGAACCGTATTTCTCAAGTTTTAACCCTTTTATATCGTCTTGCCAGCGGGTGAAGACTGTGAAGATATTCAACTATTATATTTTATTTCTATTTATTAAAATTACTTTTCTGCTTTATTCTCTATCCCTACTATCTATATCAATACCGTGTCAACATCTGAGCGCCCTAGCTTATCCATTTATCTGGGGAAGGCCTCAGTGTTCTGAATTTTTCCTGCTTCGGTTACGGGCGAATCTCCTCTCCGATTCCGCCGCAATTTCGCCATTCATCCTCCATCCTTCCCCTCCCCGTCCGCCATCATTCGCTTCCGCTGCAATCTCGCGTCAACGAGCGATGTCCCACCCCCCCCCCGCCGCCGCCCCCCCCCCCCCGCCCCACCTCGACTGCCGTCACCCCGTCCCCGCCGTCGCTCCCGCTCCTGCACCCACCCCGCCGCCGCCCCCCCCCCCCGCCGCCCCCCGCCCATGGCCCCCCGGCCGCCACGACTCCACCCCCGGTCCCGGACCCCCCCCCCCCCCCCCCCCCCCCCCCCGCCGCCAACCCTTCGACGCCTCCCAAGCTCTCGTCCTTCCCACGACGTCACTCCTTCACTGTCGCCGCTCTGGCCGCGCCCCCCACCCACGCTTCCCCTCCGCCCACCACCAAAACCTCCGCTCGACCTCCTCCACCGCCGTCCCGAGCACCCCCACCTCCAACACCCCGCTACCGGTCTCTTCTACCTCCCCGCCCTCAGCGCACCTGCGTGGGCGCCGACCTCGCCGCAGGGTGGTATGTGTGTGTGTGTGTGTGGTGTGTGTGTGGAGGGAGTGGAGCAGGGGTGGACCAGCGGGCTTCCGCTCGGACCCTAGGCCACGCTCCGCCGGATATTAACAATAGCCGCCGCGAGCGTTCACGCTCCGGCCCGTTTTCATGTGGGATCAATTCATTACCCATTAGTCACAGCGGTCCCGACAATGCACATGTGTCGACAAGCTCGGTCACCGCTCGCCCGCCCTCGCCGCCGCCCGCGCGCCGCCATAGAAGGCGCTTTTTCCCCCCACTGCCGGGTGGGCGGGGGCCGGGAACACGGTAGGCGAGGCGTGGCGAGACGAGAGGGGAAAAAATTGAAACCGCATTGCAATGCATATCTATTCATTAGCCCTCGCCATTCACGTGGTTGGGCCCGATCACGTTGGTGTGACCCCGATAAATGCTAGTTTTGTATTAAAATTTAATTGGTTCTCGTGACCCGGGAGGAGATAGGTTCCATTCACGCCCCCAATGCGGGGCAGTGCATTGTGGCGTTGAGTTCATTGAATAAATTGATCCACGTTAAATTGATCTTTGTTTTAATTCTTGTTACCGCCCACAATTGTGCGTTTTTTTTTGTTTCTCTGTATTGTCAACACGACAATTAAATTTTTTTGCAGTTCTCCTGAAATATCAATTCGTTAATTTAACGAAACAACGTTTTTAGCCAAGCTTATTCTCGTGTTGCGAATGTTAAAAGACTTGCAAAACCTGTTATATAAATATGTTCATTGTTCACTATGAATATATTTTATATTATTATAAAATCAAGAATTGTTATAGATCCTACAGTTAACAATTACTTGATCTCAAATATTTTCACAAAATGTTTTGAATATTGCTTTTGCAATTTAAACCATGTAATGACTTATGTTTTTGTAATTATTAAATAGTCTGTTATTATAGATTATATTTGTTGTTTTTATGTTTTATAGTCTTTATTCATATTGTGAATGAATTACACCAATTTTTATGTTGGCGTTGGTGTGAAATTTGATTCAAATCTAGTAAAAAAATGCGAGACGATTCAATGATATACGTCATTCCTCGACGTCTATTTCTCAGTCCAATTTCAAACCCTACCCTTCCATAAATTGCTCTAATTACCGAAATGGAGGGTTAATAGGGAAATAAATTGAGCACGAATTGCAGAACGAATAATTTTTAAAATGTCTCTGTAGCGAAATGCCATTTAATTGCGACACGTTTCAAAATCCGAATTTAAGTTATAACGCAGTCACTTTCATGAAATCTCCATGAATGACAGGTGTAATCAATAAGCAGTTTACATAATTACACGAACTAAATAAATCCCCTCTCGTTACACTGTCAACAAAAAGCGTTTTACCTATTTTCATAACTGATTAAAGCAAACGTGTAAATTCCAATTAACGTAATTAAATAATAAGCAACATTCGCGGGGCATTTGCTGGTAATTGCGCGGGCGGAGCGTGTGACAGCGTCAGTTGGGCAGCCGCTGTGCCTGCCCATGGGCACGCTTCGGGGGGTTGTGCGCGGCGGCGGCAGGGGCGGCGGAAGGGGAGGCGGGGGGGGCGGGGACAAGAGGTGGGCCAGAAGTGTCGGGGCTGGCGGGGCGAGACGGGACGGAACGAGAGGAGATGGGACGGCGAGAGGAGATGGGGCACGGTGAAATGCGGTGGGTAAATGTAAGGTGGGTCAGTGGGGGGGGGGGAAAAAGGTGGGGTAAAATGGGAGGAACGGGATGGAACCTGAAAGGACAGAAGGAGCGGAGAGAGGAAATGACGTATTGGGAGAGGAAGGAAGGGGGGACCGGGAAAAGGAGTACGTTACGGGAACATGCCAGAAAGGGAGAGACAGAAAGGGGTACAACGGTTCAGGAACAGATCAGCTCGGGGCGGGCAAAGAGAGGGCGATGTGCTGGGCCGGCGGGTGGCGAGGGTTTTGGACGCTAACGGACCTAGTAGAGTGGGATTGGTGGGCGGAGGGCGGAGGGCGGGGGGCGGGGGGCGGGGACACGCCCCCCGCGGCGCGCGGCTCTCTGTTTGCTTAGAGGGAATTGTTTTCGTTTCGGGTGGTAATGTGCTAACGTGAATTAAAGGTCACTCGACATACAACACAAACGCGCTGCCTTCCCTAAAGTACATGAATAATTTAACCGCATGCCCCCTCCTCTCTGTTTGTCGACGTGTTATTTTTCTAGATTCGCCTCGTGTGTTTAAGATATTTAGGCCGTGAACGCTGCTGTAACAATGTGTGTTTTGTGTGTTGTATCTCTCGTTATAATAATCTATCAAACGTTTGTTGTTAAAATTCAGTGACTAAAAAGAACAGAAGAACGTCATTCAGTGAACAGATGTATAACACAATTTCAAACTTTAATATAATATGTAAATTGTGTTTCAAATGAAGTTTTGAAATTATTTTAAAACAGAATTTGCGGAAAGATTAATAATTGATGGAGAATGGCAGCATTTGAAAAGTAGATATACTTATTTTTCTGTCAGTGGTACCCTTACTTTCACACGTTAATTCACAGTAATCGTAATTCGTTTTTAACAATCTTACGTTGTTTGAATTGTTTCGAAAAAAATTACGTAAATGTTTACAGGGATTGTTCTAAAATAGCGTTCCACTATTTTTTTCATATTATGGGTTTGTCTCTTCGTAATTATTGTATAAAACAGTTCGCGCCAAGCAATCTCAAAATCTATCGAAGAAATGCCTGTATTGTAAACGTTTAGAAAATTGTCATATCATGACATTATAACGTACTAATAAATAAAATTCAAAGAAATGACAAAAAATTAACATATCTTAATTTTACAATAAAATTTATCAATGATTTCCTTCAATTTTTTCATTCACAACAGTAAACTCTAAAAATGGCATTCAGTTACAACTCCAATTATTTTATAAAAATCTGCCAACCGTACAAAAGTGGTACAGGTAAAGATCGTTTGCAGAGAAATCAACCTAACTAAGAGTCAACTCCTTTACAGCCTCCACCTCCAACTTTATCTTTACCTCCCACCCCACGTTCACCAATGCCCCGCTCTCCCCTACCCTCCACATCTGTCATTACATCCACCTCCATATCCACATTTACTACCTTCTACGCATCAACTTCCACAGCCACCCCAGTACATCTAAGGAAATCAGAGAGTGAAACAGTGAGTGAAACTGCAGGTGAATGTTACTTGTTTGAACGTAGAAGACGCAAGTATATTCTCTGTCGAGAGATACAAACTACGAAGTCTCCGTTCCTTTCTCCTCCATCTCCCCCATCTTTCCCACTTCTTCAGTTCGTCTCGTGCCTTCGGTGCTTCGGGGGAGGGGGCGAGGGGCGAGGTCCCGTGTGGGAGTTGGACGTGCAAGTTTAAATCCGCGCCGTTCAGCGCTTATGTTGCTGCGCGTGCAGCTAATTAGAGGCGTCTCTGCAGGGAGAGTCGCTGCTCTGCGCGAGACTTCGCGTGGGAAGGAACCGACTCGCGTCCTTGGGAACGAATCTTTTACGCATCACTCACTTTCACAAATGAATTTGAGCAAAAAAAAATGTTCCATGTCAATTTCTTTTTTCAATTTTTGAGTTAACGGAGGTAAACTATTCTTTAGACGTAAATCACTTTCCATGCATAAAGTTTAGTCTCTGTGATGTATAGGGTGTTTTCACTTAAGTTCTCGTTATCTGGACTTGACCATCATTGCTTTCTCTCAAAGTTGAGGCTGTGACACACATTTTTGTTTTCTTCGATTCTAATAACTCATCTGTACGCGTGCCTTATGGTCTCATCTGTATGGTGCCTTTTGGTGCAACATATACTTGTATTTATTTGACACTTTAAAGTTGGATTAAACCCTATATTTGTCAGCTAGCGGTGTTTTTAGGCTGGGCCAAGTTTTTATGTATTAGCCACTCCTGGGTGTAAGGGAGATGTACAGCGATCACGTATTCCCTTCACCCTGTCTAGCATATTCCGCATGCCTGAGCTTTTCTATCGTCACACAGCTACATAAACTGACACGAATGCAATAGAAAGGTACACATCTATATTTACCCGGACCGAGAGTCAAACCCAAGAACGGCCGACGGAAAGCTAGCTAATTGTCCATGAGCCTTTTCAGGGACAATGCAATGTAGATTTAAGGACTCAAATAGCTGTGTTTTCAGTGTGTTTTTGGGAGCGATGACAGTGATGGAATCCATATCTTCTTGAAGGACACGGCACGAAAACAAAGAGATGAAAGAGAGATAATTTCAGGGCTGGACTGTCATGAAGGAAGAATCTAAAGAAACGTTGGTCGAAACGTTGGCAACACAGCCTTCGACGCGGCGTCACCCGGACAGCCAAGTTCATTCACATAACTCCGGCCGCGGAAGCCTACGACTGCACTAGAACGTAACTCTTTTTTAGGTCGTTTTTTAGCATATTGGTAGTATAGCGTATGAAGATGAAGAAAGAACACGTATGAACAACTCAAACACACACAAACAACCATGTTCGAGGCGGGATTTGAACCCTCGACCCTTCGAGCCGAGGCAACAACGGCCCTTCAGCCTTAACAATCAATTCAATTCCAGGCTGGCAGCATAATTCTTGTTCAGGGTATTTTAAGTCACAATAGATCTTACCCATAAAAATAATTGTGAATAATTTACATGAAATTTAAGGCTGTTAGAAAGTATGAGTGAGGAAATAGTATTATATGGGAAAATAGTAAAAGCCGAACGGCGACAAGACGATGAGTGTAAATTGACAAACGTATGTAATAAGTGGCGAGGCATTGTGGTTTATGATTGTGGCCCTATTAAATTTCAGGTGCTGAAGGTTCCTAAAGTTAGGTGAAAAACGGTTACGTCCACGCCTGGATGTAGTTAGTTTAGGGCATGTACGGTAGATTAGTGTTTGTTGGTCTTCTCGTGGCAAGTTGTTTCCTCCTCGGGCTGTTTCCTCAACCAAACCGTATGGTCTCGAACATTCAAACAGGGAGCGGTTGCTCAGTGCATCAACTGATGTCACTACAGTGCCTCTGACCGGGATATCC
Organism: Teleogryllus oceanicus; assembly: GCA_964035755.1. NCBI lineage: Eukaryota > Metazoa > Arthropoda > Insecta > Orthoptera > Gryllidae > Teleogryllus > Teleogryllus oceanicus. Next base: position 28,336,477 of record CAXIVR010000012.1, on the reverse strand, counting down.
TAGGTTCGAATGTCGATGGCGGCAGGATTTTCGACACAAGCTTTTCAGTTAGGTCGAATTTAGTCGCTGTCTAGAGGAGAATTCTCGCGGCCGGCTGTTCTGATCGGTAGTTTTCAGTGTTTTTTTTTTCGATTAACACCAGGCGAATGGCGGAGCAGCACCCTACCAAATGCGCCACGGACCGCGCGCGATATGTCCTTCCTCTTGCTTGTCCTATTTTCACCCCTTACACACACACTTACACTAACATGCAGTACACTATCACCGGGAGACCGGTCGAGAACTTAGAGCTTGTCCCGGCTGTGGCGGTGCCCCGCATGTGGGAGATATCTGGTTGGGGAAACCCCGCTAGTTAATGGTAGGTCGGCGCCGGATCTCGCCATCCAGTGGGCGAAGATCACTGCTACCTCCCAATAAAAAAACGCACTACACGTACGGCACTAATGGCCTCTGTAGTTCATGCGCCAGGAATCACTAACAATCAATCAATCAATCGAACCTTCAATCAAAAGACAACCTATCTGGATTGAATTCCGGATTTGAAAGGTTAGAATTAGTACTGTAGGATGTAGGTTTTGTAATGGCTTGAGGTTTTAATCCTAGCCTCGTATTATCAGGAAATGAAGTTTGATTTTTAATAAATAACATGCTCAATACAAATGATAAATTTGCATTTACCTTAAATACGCTCCTTTATCTGAGCACTCATTTTGCATGACGCGAGAATGGAGGATTTAGGTACTTCTTTGTTAGTCCTGTCAAACCAAATCTGTAACACATTTATCTGTGTAAATAATCTTCATTACTACGTGTAAAAAATTTTTCAATAATGCGTGATTATCTTTTATTCATAATCAACTAGTGACCTTTCACTGAGTAACCTGCTACTTAATTTGGACTACTGATTTGGACGGGACTGCATGAATTATATGTACATAAATAATTTGTAATATGATTTCAATAACCCGAAAAACGCTCAAATAAGGTAGAACTAATATTCTTCTGTTATGTATTCATGAGATCAACTATCATTGGTTATCACGTCTATAAGTGTTTCATTAATTTGAGATGACCAAAAATGTAACATTGTTTAGTAGTAAAATATTCTGCGTTTTGAGCTAAGTGCATATTTGCTACGTAGATAAAGAAGGGATATTGTTCTTAATAGAGTAAACCCTCATTAACACTAATTCCAAGAGACCGAAATCAGCGGAGATCATGTTGCAAAATTCGTGTTTTCCGAGGATAATAAATGTCCATATTAGCGCAATCCCTTTCCAGGACCGAAGTTTTGTTCGAGTTACAGCGAAATTCATGTTAAGTGAGTTCGTGCTAAGGAGGGTTTTCTGTATTAAATAAACCTGAAAGAAATTCAAAACATACATCAGATCGTTGAAAGTACAAACACAAATTTAATAATTAAGTGAAGAATTAGGGAGTACACTTGGTGTAAAAGAAACCCATAGATATAAAACGTTCACAAAATGAACACCCATCCGACAAAATTAATTCCTCGACTTCCACGTGTGGCCTGTTTCAACATCTGCTTCCACTTCATCGCTTCTGATTTATCCGCTTCGTTATCCGCCTGAAAAACACGTGTTTCTGAGTGGATCATCAGCTGCGCGAATAAAACACCCCCCCTCCCGATTTTCCAGGTGGCGCTCATCTTCGCCACCTTTCGTGCAGATCCCCTTCAGCAATCATTCGCGACGCGGGATACCCGCTGCTCATATTTCCGCCATTCCGAATCCACTTAAGGGTGCGGGCGCTCCGGAGACCAATAACGATGGTGGCGCAGGACGTGACTTCAAATCCCGGCCTCCTGGGACATCAGGTCGCTCCGCACCGTGCGCCACAGCCCCCTCCCTCTTCCCCTCCCCCGCGTTCACGGCCCCCTCCTGCCTTTCGGCCTCGGTGTTATTCTTGGCGGGCGCGGCAGGCGGCTTTGATTTTTATTCATGCTTTCCTTGGGAATAATTCACGGAGGAGCGTTCCCTGCCCGCGTACATATTTCAGAAGGGAAGACAGCTCTGTGTGTGAGAACTTTTTACTTGTTTTATTGCGTCTGTTAATCTCTTGCAGTCGGATTAAATTATGGATGGCGCTCGTCGCGGTGCGGCCAGACACACAGGGCGGGGGTAGGGGCGGGGCAGTGGGGGAGGGGTGGGGGCAAGGCGGAAGGAGTAAAGATAGCACGGGGCGCCTAAGGCGGCTGGTGTCTGTACTTCGCAAGTAAACAAGCTTTACTTACAAGAAGCCGACACGGTGGTTGCCGAAGCGGGCTCAAGAGAGCTGCACACGGAAAGGAGAACGATAAAAGAAAAAAACCTGAAAAGCGTAAGAAGAAGAAAAAAATCTGGGAAAAGAAAACCGAAAAGTGTGGGCTTTTCTTATTCATTACGAGCGCTCTCCGTATATTTAAGCGGATATGCCGTAAGGGACAGGTACGTCTTCTGAGGACTAGTGGTGTGTGTGAGGGGGGGAGGAGGGAGGAAGGGAGGGGGAGGGTTGCGTGAGGTAGCGTGCGGAGGGCGTCCTCGCAACCCGTCCTCCTCGGCTCGCGTTTCGGCTGCCTCGCTCCCGGCCCGCGCTTCAACCTCCTTCCCTCACTCCTCTTTCCCCCATAAACGCTAATGAAATATAGCGAATAATATCTGGGCGGGAATTCTTTCCGTCCCCTTGGTATAATTTTATGTGGCGACTGCATTGCAGGCGCTTAAAGACGATGCCTCGAAAGGAAAAACTTGAGCAGAAGGTATGTATGTGTGTGTGTTTTGCGGAGGTGCCTGTACAAGTGTTGGGAGTCCGAAATGAAACGAGCGAATCGATGGTAATTTGTGCACGCCTCTTGTGATGATTTACAAACGCGGCTCGCCTTCGAGCAGCCTACAGCGAGCTTCGTGGAGAGGAATTTGCGGCTCGGAGGCTGATTAAATTAAAGAATCGCAAGCAGCTACCCCCCTCCAGCAGTATATACTCGATTATAAATGGCCATCTGAATATGCAGAGCGGAGAGTTCAACTTTATATGTCGCAACAGCTTGTGCGCACAGACTTGTTCTTAGTTGGTAGGCACAGTTGGGAAAGAAGGTTGGTAAAGAGTCTGTACCAGCAGAGAAAAAAAGAGATTCTGGAAAAATGTATAATATTCCGTTCTTGCGTGTTGCACCAGATATATAGACAGTTGTAGCAATGCACTAATATAAAACCAACTCTTAAGATAATTTCTATTATAATGATTCTTTTGTCAATTATTGAAACTAAATTAAATAAATGTTTTAATTGATGTTGATGGGAAAACATAATTCTCATTCTTTCCTAACAACAAAACTCAAAGTTGATAATAGTTTAAAATATCTGTATAAGCTGATGATGTATAGATCAACCGAATACAATTAGTAAATATCCTCATTAGCTAATATGTTGTTTCTAAATAATATGTATTCCAAATAATATAACATTCTGAATTTTAATGCTTTTTTTACGATTTATTCATAACGTGGAAGCGCCTCTACCTAACATTCGATTCAAACACTTTTTTGGTGTTCAAATATTTTGTTCGGCACTTCATGATTAGTGGAGTAATATTAAAACTAATAATTTGCATAGGGTTTTTCACTATGCTACGAGAGCAAAACTCATAGAAATTACATATTACTCTCGAAAATAATGATTGTACAGCAGAATTTAATAATACATAATTACACCTTTTTCTCGACATAAACAGGCACTAGAAAAATAATTCTTCATGTGACAAAAAGTTTGTTAATCTATCTTTACTGCAGCCATAATTACATGATCAATTATTGGCTACCCAACAAGACGCATAATATAGGTAGAGTATCCATGTCAGAATTTATTAAAAGTTCAAGTTAATGACAAAAAACTCAAGATATTTAATAATTTGTCTAATAACGGAAAATACTTTGAATAAAGCTGAAAGAGAACAGGTCACATTCCTGAAACAAAGCTGTTTTCAAGAAACGGCAATAAAAAATAATGTGAAATTTGATAGACTACGATACCATGCTAACATAAAAATCCAGATTCAGGATTCTCATCGATTCCAGTAATACCTGACAGCCCAGTTCCTTTACCTGGTACATATTGGAAATTCTTTTTAAGTTTTTCATAGGAAATGTGCCCACTGCTTTGCAAGTAGCTACACGATCGCAGGGGTCTCTTCAAATTGTTGATCTGCTGCGCCTGCGGGGGTGTTTCACGGGTGGGTCACGGGTGAGGCGCGAGGGTGATGAAGAGCACACGTGCGAACACGGCCGTCCACGCCCACTCCACCAAAGATGAAACACGCGTCAAAGATGAAACACACGTGAAAAGCGGTGCGGGGCGGCACGTCCGCGAATTTAGGATTTGTGAGGCGACTCAAATCCCCGACGCTCGCCGCCCCGCGCACGCGGGGACCACTCGAGCGAACGCCCGCTTCATCGGGCGACCGAGGGTCGTATTTATGAAGCTCTGCCAGCAGCGCTGTTAGGGGCCTGCCATCTGGAGGCTTGCTAGGAGCTCAAGATGGCGACTGGATTTGGCTGGGGGCCGTTCATAAATCGCAAACTTGAACACTGACAGCCTGCTAGGTCCGGCAGGCCCCTGGCAGTGGTTTATAAATACGGCCCACAGACTTCGCCAGCCCGCACCGCTCTACGCCCGGCCGACATCCGCCCGATGCCTTGGCACGCCCATCACATGCCGCTGCCTACCTCACGAGCGTTCCCCCCCCATGCCCCCCCCCCACGCCTGCTCCCATAAACCCTGTGCCACCCCACACTCCCACAACGCCATCCGCCCGCGACTCAACCAACGCTCACTACCCACGCCCACTCACACGCTTCGGCCCAAGCCCAATTCCATGGTCCCTCCCCCCCCCCCGCCCCCCTCCCTTCCACGCCCCTTCCACGCCCCTTCCACGCCCCTTCCACGCCCCTTCCACGCCCCCTTCCACGCCCCTTCCACGCCCCTTCCACGCCCCTTCCACGCCCCTAACGCCCCTACCACGCCCCTTCCACGCCCCTTCACGCCCCTTCCACGCCCCTAGAGACCCTTCCACGCCCCCTTCCGCGCCCCCATTCACGCCCCCTTCCACGCCCCATACCACGGACCCTTCCACACCCCCTTCCACTCCCCTCGCATACTCCTCCCACACCCCGTCCAACGCCCTTCTCATGACCACTGCATGCCGACCTGACACGACCCCCGCCTGACACCCGCACGACGCCTGCCCGTACCACCCATGCCCAACTCCCACCCCACATCCGCCCGCTTCACACCCACCCCGCGCCTGTTGGCGTGTCCCGGATATTATTCAATAGCGCTGCATCCGTCGCGATGTCTAACTCTACACTTTTCATCTCTTTCTCCCTTCCCTCACGTCTGCCTACCCATCCACTCCACGCCAACTCAACACCCCCATGCCACCTCGCCAGCCGTACACAGCGCGCCTCTCGCCTGCCGTTTGTCGGCCGGCCCCACTCCCGCCCACGCGCGCTTGATCATCCGCTCATTGTCCGCATTCCGGCCCGGGCTGTCGTCTTCGAAATGTCGAAGGAAGGAAAAACAATTACATTATGAATTGGGATTTTTCAGGACCAACTAATTAAACCTCAGCCATCACAACTTTACTTGAATCGCCACCACATTACAGCGCATTCCACGGGTGTTCCATGCAGCCATTTGCTTCAACTGAGTGTTAGAAAAGGACCTGCAGCTCACTCAACGCGCATGCCGATTGCCGCCCATTCTTGATCCACCTGTCCAACACTCTCTCCCCCCCCTCTCTCTCTCTCTCTCTCTCCAGGTCTCCAATCGCACACCTTCCCCAATGTCCATTCGGCCATCGTACCCTCCCGTCGCCCGCTCGTTCAACACACTCACACTTTGGTTTGGTTTGGTTTGTTTTTTCGTGTTTCCGGGCGCGTCAACTGCTTTGGTCATTAGTTCCGTTAGTTAAGTGCATGTTTTTTCTCGGGAGATGGTGGTGGTCTTCCCCCAATGGATGGCGAGATCCAGCGCCGACTTACCGTCGGCTAGTGGGGTTTTCCCCTAACCAGGACTCTCCCACCAGCGGGGCACTGCCCCAGCAGGGACAAGCTCTACGCTCCCAACCGATCTCCCGGAATATGTGGTAGTGTAGTGCATGTTAGTGTAAGTGAGTGTGTAAGGGGAGAGGATAGGACAAGAGAAAGGAAAGATCGCGCGCGGTCCGTGACCCGTTTCGTAGGGTACTACTCCGGCCTTCGCCTGGTGCTGATCGGAGAAACCACGGAAAACTACTGATCAGAGCAACCGGCCGCTAGAATTCTCCTCCAGGCAGCGACTGAATTAAACCTAGCTGAAAAGCTAGTGTCAAAAATCCTGCCGCCGTGGGAATCTAGAACCTCCCGGTCAGAGGCGCTGCAGTAGCATCAGTTGATGCACTGAGCTACCGCTCCCGGTACTCACACCTTCCAGCCCACCCATTCGCACGTCCGTGCGCGCGCGTCCGTGGCGCGTGCTCGCTGTCCCTCTGTCCCCCCGTTGTCCCCTGTCCCTGTGTTGTGCGCTATCTCTTTGTCGGCGCCGCCTCGCGCGACCCTACGACGCGTTCACCCCACCCACCCCGCACGCGACGCGCAAACGGACTGCCCGGTCAGCCTCTCCCGTGTCATTGGCGCCCAACGAATTCCGTCGTCCTGGCGCCGCGCCCTGGCCCGTGAACCCTTTCATGCTTTCACCGTGCTCTCAGTTGCTTTGCTGGACTCCATCGGTCTCCCTCAGACTGTGTCACACTTTTCGCTCTTTCTTGTATTAGTTCCAGATCATCTGATTTTGGGTGAAATTCAATCAGGTCGTTGATCTTTATTTCGCCTCCCCTGCTATTGCTACCGGATGCAGCTTCTCTTCGACAAATATTATTCAGTCCGACTTTATACGTCGGGGTTTCTAAGTGTCCTCTTTTAGCCCCCCCTCTCTCTCTCTCTCTCTCTCGCTCGCTCTCTCGCGCGCTCTCGCTCTCTCTCGCTCTCTCTCTCGCTATCGCTCTCGCTCTCTCTCGCTCTCTCTCGCCCGCTCTCTCGCTCTCTCTCTCGCTTTTGCTCTCGCTCTCCTCTTCCTTCATGCCCAGGGCTCATATTTTAGTGTTGCTGGCAACCGGATGTCCAACAGTCCTCTTACTCGGCGTTTAATCACACGCATAACCATAACCGGCAGAGGCACATCTTGTCTTTCAGTCCTGTGCCCACCCTTTTCTAGCTCTCTGTAACTTCCCTACTCTCCCATCTCTGGTTATCTATCTTCAATGACGCTACAGTTTATCTTGTACTTTAACCTACCGAACCTACCGTTCGCATATTCGTGTTATTATCGCAGTCACTTTGGATCATATGATGCCCTTTAAGATTGTGTGATTTGCCGCTGACGAAAACGTTTTATCGAGCCTCTAATTTATTTCGCCTACCTCTTATTCAACAGTTGTTTCAACGTTGTTCAAACCGTGCCACAGTGTCCTCGTCATCACTATCAATATCATCATCATCATACCTACATCAAAACCATCCATCTCCAATGCAACAAGATAAAAGACTAGGAACTAAGAATCAAAATATACTATGATGAAGAAAGTCCATCTAGAGAGCGGATGCTTCCTAATTTCACCACTAACGTCTGCAATCCCGCAAACTTTGTGCCTGTTCGCAATTCAACAGCGCTCAGCGCACTCCGCTTGTTTGTATCTTCCAGAATGGTGCAAAGTATGGCTGCGCGCTCATCTGCAGGCGCCGCCTGGTGGAGTAAACAGGCGCCTTTGACGCGACGCCCACCGTGGGGCGTGGGGAGCGTGGCGAGCGTAGCGATACGCTCCCAAGTACCTGCGCGCGCCGGCTGTTTGCTCGCGCTGCGGCCTCCGTGATCAAAGGTCGGCCCGAATGCCACGCTCGAAAAGGTTCACTGGTTCTCCCCGTCCTACATTTTTTTTCTCGTCTCACGGCTGCACTACTGATCTGCCCGGTCGCGCCTCTCCCACTTCTGGCCTGTGTCTAGCTGTCACCTAACTACGCTTCACCCACTCACCTTTTCAATTTTTCGATCCCTAACGTCCAACTCCGTGGCTTTCGCTTCTCACCTCTACATTTCTTAACATCCCTGATCCTCACCTTATGGGTCCACTTTTATCGGCTGTGCACTCCCTCGCTTCACTCGTTCCAGCTCTTCACCCCCCTTTCCACGTTTTCCCCCTCAATCCTAGCTCCACCTCTTCGCTTCTCGCTTTCTTTACCTCCCCTCCCTCTTCTCACTCCACCCATTTCACACGCCATACCTCCCATCTTTGCATTATCTTACGACGTAACTCTCTACCTCGCCTTCCTTTCCTTTTTCGGGGAGTCTGATTCTGGTGCCACATTTCCCCTCCACTTCTATTTTCTCCGCCTTCCTTCCTGGCCTCTCTAACCTTGTCACCGGTAGCGGTAGTTCAGTGCATGAACTGATGACACTGCAGCGCCTCTGACCGGGAGGTCCTAGGTTCCCACTCCCCACGGCGGCAGGATTTTCGATACTAGCTTTTCAGCTAGGTCGAATTCAGTCGCTGTCTGGAGGAGAATTCTAGCGGCCGGCTGCTCTGTTCGGTAGTTGTCCGTAGTTTCTCCGATCAACACCAGACGAATGCCGGAGCAGTACACTACCAAACGGGCCACGGACCGCGCGCGATCGGTCCTTCCTTCCTTTTCCTATCCTGTCCTCTTATAAACTCACTTACACTAACATGCACCACACTATCACAAACAAAGATGAAGAAAGGAAAAAACGTTCCAAAACCAAAGATAAGCATTATATTTCAAAATAATCTTTCCTTCATTATAAGCATCGCGTTCCGCAACTGTAACCGTTTTATAACTTCTGGTACAAAATGTTTCTCTACGACATTCTCTATCGGTGTCGATTTTCGCGGAAAAGATCCTTCACGATGGGAGGATGATCCTGATTGGAAAACCGTCATTAAAAACTTGAGAAAATAGTTGTGAATTTCGTTTCAAAGGAAGTGTCAAGTTCATTCAAGATTATAAAATCCTTACAAATGATGAAACTGACAGTGCGTGTTATAGATCGTTGGCAAGGTTCATAAGAAATACCCAAGTGCTACTAAATTGGGTCTTAATAAAAAATATTGTTAAATTATTGTTCGTTCAAATAGTTATTTAATTCTACAGAAATAAATAACATTTGGCATCTAGATGTGTACATTATTCTTTTAAAACATATAGTTCTTCAAATTTTCATATTATTTCAAAAAATTGTTGAATGAACTTTTGAATGTTTAAACTTTATAATTTTTAAACAATTTCTGAGGTTATCTAAAAGAGTCACAACAATTAAGAAATAAATAAAATGGTCTAGGAAGAGAATAATTTACACTTTTTTAATGCAATATTCTATGTCATATGCTATGTTCGAACTCCAAGTTGTTTAGGGGTCGTCTAGAAATGGTCAGATTAAGTTAAAAATTTGAATAAATCATTTTCATTTTGATAGGAATCGGAGTAGATGGTGGAAGCAGCAAAATTTTTATTTCTGGAAATTGCTCACTCTGTATCTAAGGGCCACCCTAGTGGTCATTCGTCGTTTACCAGCCCATTATTTCCTCTTCTACCTCCAATATCCAGCCATTATCCCCGCTTTCCTTGTACATTTAACACGATCTTTATTCTGCTCTTCCTCTGGAATCTCGTGAAATCGGAGATAGCAGTTGTCGAAGTATCAGGGGGCGAATGGATAAGGCGAGGAAAGTACCGAAAAAAATGGCCGGGGTGTTCATAACAAATACAGAGACGGATGGAGGGAGGTCGAGATGGTACTGCAGAGGGATGGAGGTAGTTGAATGATGGTAGATGTAAGCTGGTGTTTTATTTCACAATGCCACCAAAGCTTTTTATGAAGGAGGCGGGAAGGAGAAGTCCAAGAAGGTATCTCGACTGTTTGTGAAAACACGACTTGTAAAATATTATAAGAGATGGTTATGACAGACAAATTTACATATCAATGCAGAAGAAATACTGCTGTAGCAATAAACTGATGAAGCAATAAACATGAAACTTGAAATATTATTTCCTGTTACAATAAATGTGGTCGTTAAGTAATTTTTGAAACTGTCCCTTTTGACTGCGAAAACTGTGTTTTTGTACACTTTTGTAATCTTTCATGAATATCACCTTATGAATTAGAATTCAGCAGTGCGGAGGGTGAGGTTGGGTTTATTACGGTTGGGCGGGAGCGGTGCAGAGTTTGTTGAAGCGGGAATAGACGAGGATGGAGAAAGAAACCCTGGTAGTGATGGCAAATTTTACAAGATTAGGACAATTATTTCACGATTCCGGAAAGATCTTTAATCATCATTCGACCTAGCTTTTCAACTAGGTCAAATTCAGTCGCTGTCTGGAGGAGGATTCTAGCGGCCGGCTGCTCTGATCGCTAGTTTTCCGTTGTTTCTCTGATCAAAACTAAGCGAATGCCGAAGAAGTACCCTAGCAAATGGGCTACGGACCGCGCGCGATCTTTCCTTTCTCTTCCGTGTCCTATCCTCACCCCTTACACCACGCCTTTACACTAATATGCACTACAATACCACATATTCCGGGAAAACGGTCGGGAGCCAAGAGCTTGTCCCTGCTGAGGTGGTGCCCCGCTGCTGAGGGAGTCCAGGTTAGGGGGAAACCCCGTTAGTTGACGGTAGGTCGGCGCCGGATCACGCCATCTAGCGGGGGAAGATCACCGCTATCTGCCGAGGGAAAAAATGCAATACACATACGGGACTAATGACCTAAGCTATTGACGCGCTCGCAATCACTAACCAAACAACAACCAACCAACCAACTGTGCTGTTGATACGACAAATTCCAACCGCGGGGAGATGTGAAGGGCGAGGATTTAAAGGGTAGAAAGGTGAGAAACCACTTCCCTCGATTCCCCCGTTCTGGGCTTGCGACACAAGTTCTCTCACTGTGCGAGTTCCTTCACTCCACATCCGCTTACGCATGTTTCGGAGATTTTGATACGTATCGAAGGGCTTGGTTTAGAAAAAGATACCCTTCCACTGCCAGCCACTTTTACCCAATCCTCCTTCGACCCATCATCCCCGCCGCTACCTCCCTCATTGCAACAATCCCTGCCATCGCCACTCCTCACACCAAAATATAGCCGTCACAACCTACCCAGTCACCACCACCAGGAGCGGTAGCCCAGTGCATCAACTGATGTCACTACAGCGCCTCTGACCGGGAGGTCCTAGGTTCGAGTTCTGATGGCGGCAGGATTTTCGACAATAGCTTTTCAGCTAGGTCGAATTCAGTCTCTGCTTGGAGGAGAATTCTAGCGGCCGGCTGCTCTGATCGGTAGTTGTCCGTGGTTTCTCCGATCAACACCAGGCGAATGCCGGAGCAGTACCCTACGAAACGGGCCACGGACCGCGCGCGATCTGTCCTTCATCTTCCATGTCCTATCATCTCCCCTTACACACACATTAACATGCACTGCACTACCACATATTCCGGGAGACCGGTCGGGAGCTTAAGGCTTGTCCCGGCTGGGGAGGTGCCCTTCTGGTGGGAGAGTCCTGGTTAGGGGGAAGCCCCACTAGCCGACGGTAGGTCGGCGCCGGATCTCGCCAATCAGCTGGGGAAGACCACCGCCATCTCCGAGAAACAAACATGCACTACACTAACGGGACTAATGACCAAAGCAGTTGACGCGCCCGGAAACACGAAAAAAAACAACTAAACCAAACCCAGTCATCACCAACGCTGCCACCACCAAACCTCTGCCGTCATCTTTGCCACGCCTTTCGCCTCCACGCCCCTTTGCCACTGCCAGCATTGCGATTCCCACAATGCACATCGTCCCAACCCCGTTCTCACTGGTACTCCCGCCGCCGTTACTACCGCGACCTCCTTTAGACCAGTTAAATTAGACAAAGCTTTAATTTAAAAAATATAAAAAGGAAAATTAAGAAAAGCTCTATTGTAATAATTTTTATCTACTTTAATTTTGTAGAAAGCATAATTTTCTGTAGGATTATTATTTATGGAGATATATGCAAAAAACTAAAGAAAAAACATCTTTCAACGACCCCCCTACCCCAGCTCACCCCCAACAGGATTTTTAATGCAATATGTGGTAGTTGCCAACAAACAAATATGCTAAGTTTCAAAGCTCCAGGACTTTCTTCCTTCGGTCATTATTTTTGCTTTACTTTGACTGGTCTCATTGGACTGGGCCACTTGCTTTCGCCATACCAATAATCCCGTCTCAAGGAGCACCTCTGAATGTATGACGGGGAGGTGGCGGTTTGTGTGTGTGTGAGTGTGTGTGTGCAAGGAGGTATGCGGCGACGCCAGACAGGTGGGAGTGGTATGGAGTGGGAGTGGTATGGTGGGAGTGGTTAGGAGAGATGAGAGGCCGGTCTGGTAAGGAGAGGGCAAGAGGCTGGGCGGAGTCTGGGGTCAGGGGGTGGACCGGACGCAGGCGGGAGGCGGGAGAGGGCGGTGCCGAGCGAGGCGGGGCGGGCGGAGCGGGGGCGTAGACCTCCGCAAACAGCCCGGCGTTTGGACAGGCCGCTCGCACTCCGTCTCCTTCAAATAGGATCCGGAAGGCAAATGTTGGATGAGGGGAACCATGGCTACTTTATGGATCAAAGTTTCGTGTGCGCCGCGCCGCGAACCATTTGCGTGGGCGCGTGCCGAATGTCGCGTCGCGCGCCGGCGAACGAATCCTCGCGATAAAGACCCGTTCGCGACGAGTAAATATTCGCTCGTCTCGCGGATCGGTTCGCTTTTCCCATTTCCTTGTTCTGCGTTTTGAAGCTCGCGAATTTGATCGGCGACGGCTCTGAAATGACGGGATAACTGCGAGCGCTGAACAAGCGACCGCTGGCGCGCGAAGGCAAGGCTTTGGTTTGCATTTTAGGTGAGGTTGACATTCAATAATATCAAAGTAAAGATAATGAATTCCGATGTTTATCTAATTGTTTACGATACTTTGTATGTAAAATGAAGAATTATTAGAGAGTGATTTTGGTTTTGGCTTCCTTTTTAGAGGTGATACTTGAAACAGATACTACTTGCAGTTTATTGTAAATAGTTTTTTTTTTTAAATAAATTAAAAAATTAATACTTATGATAATATCTCTAAATCTATAATATTTCCACATTTAAATATCTAGTTGATGTAAATCTTAAAAGTAAATCACGTGAATTAATTTGGATTGGATGGATGAAACAATACTGTGATTTTTTCAAAAAATATAGAATTAGTACAATATTTCATAAAATACGACCTGTCACTTGCTCTAATATAACAAATAAATATATTTCTATAAATTATATTCTATAGTCAGTCATAATACAATCATTAAATGAAAAGTTGTAAATGTAAAGGAAATTAAATATCTGTATTATGAGATTGTATGCAAAAATTCTTCTCGTTCTTAAAGTTCTTAAGAAAGCTTGCGAAAACTTCCAAGTAAGTTCTTATCACCTCGCAACAGTAGGTACGGTACAGTTGTCCAAATCGTGTTCAGAACAGAAATAGTAAAAGCTTAGTACAAGAAGGTGTTCACTCAGAAAATGGCCAAAGGAGGTATTCGAGATTTAGTGAACTTGCATGGTATATTTTTAAATATTACTAGAAACCATTTCTTTTTTATATCCCAAATTTTTATCAAACGTAGCACAGCAACTAATAGAAAACTCATAGAAAAGTCGTTTTGACGCCTAAATCTAAGACTAAAAGTGTGCCTAAAGCGCCTACTGACGCCTAAAACGCCTACTGACGCCTAAAACTAAAAAGTGAGTTAACACTTTTGCACTAACCCTTTTCAGCCGTACACCACTAAATAAGAATCAAAAATATGTCCGTAGGGCGTAGCTTCCTCGGGCTGTTTCAAAGCCACAGTCATGTTTAGCGAGAAGGAGATGCGATCAGCGACCGACGGAGTGTTAGCGTCAGAACACGCCGGCGGCCGGCGGGCGAAGGCGGAGAGAGCGTTTGTATCAGATCAGGAGCAGCGGGCAGCGCCTCTGGCGGCCGGCCCATAAATCACGGCTCGGCGGCCGCAAGACGTTGAGTGAAGGGCCTCGTCCCTTGGCGTCAGTCAGCCCCTCCGCGGGGAGGCGGGCCCCTCTGCGGCCGTAACTTCATGCACTAGGGTTGCTCTTGGTCCCGAGACGATTCAGGCGTTATTTTAAACTATTCCGTTCGTTAAATTAAAACCAACGGTTTTTCACGGGTATACATCGATCGCTACGTTAATGTCCAAAAAAATTATAATATGTGTATGTATGAATTATAATATAACCTCTTTGATTCTAACATACCTTTCTGTTAATTTGAATATTTATCGTATTTTGGAACTTTGTTGGAGATAATTGTATTCATGGAATAGTCCTATTAAATACAACTCATGCTTTAGAAATTCACAGATAAATCTCCTCACTTTGCGAGTCGGGGATTTATCAATAATTTTCTAATCACTCACGGTATTATCTATGATATTCTACAGCATTTAGTAATAAAAAGGATATTTCATGTAAAATCGATTTTGGAAATATCTTCAAAAGTGCACCTCATATTAAGGAAAGTGGGTAATAAAATTCGTTTGTATCAACGAGGACCATCCCATAAAACCAAATTTGATCTCCGATTCCGCCCCCCCCGGAGGGTGGGGGCGGGCACAAATATAAAAAGGTTAAATAAAACCGCCATTTTGTATTGCATAGTCGGATTTTCAGAAAAAGTACTTCATTTTTGTATTGAACGTTTCTTTTGTTTCGTAATAGATGGCACTTAAAATCAAAATAAGCAAAAAATCATTTAAAATATGGGTCTCGACAATTACACATCAAATAAAAAACGTGTTCAATAATTTTCAAGAATGTGATCTATTATTACATCCTGGGGAAAGATAGGACGGTTTTCCAATGAAAGAACAAAAAGCACACCGGGAGCGGTAGTTCAGTGCATCAACGGATGTCACTGCAGCGCCTCTGACTGGGAGGTCCTAGAATCGAGTCCTGACGGCGGCAGAATTTTCGACACTAGCTTTTCAGCTAGGTCGAATTCAGTCGCTGTGTGGAGGAGAATTCTAGTGAGCGCCTGCTCTGATCGGTAGTTTTCCGTGGTATCTCTGATCAACACCAGGCGAATGCCGGATCAGTACCCTACCGAACGGGCCAATTCCTCATCCGTGGCCTCCCATCTTACACACACACTTACACTAACATGCACTACACTACCACATATTCCAGGAGACCGGTCGGGAGCTTAGAGCTTGTCCCGGCTGAGGCGGTGCCCCGCTGGTGGGAGAGTTCTAGTTAGGGGAAACCCCACTAGCCGACGGTAGATTGGCGCCGGATCTCGCCATCTGGCGGGGGAAGATCACCGCGTTCTCCCGAGAGAAAAAACATGCACTACACTAACGGGACTAATGACCAAAGCAGTTCACGCGCCCGGAAATACGAAAAAATCAATCAATCAACAAGAAGCGCCGAGATCGACGCTACTCTGGGAGCTTTTATGATCTACAGAGTTTTATAAAAATCAGTAAGCGTAATCAGTTATCACTTAAGTTTCGTAATTTCAACTATCTACATTATTTCATAAGAACACTTCTCCTGATATTCCCAAAACCAATAATAAATGGAACACCTCGTATGTAAGTATTTATTTACCTCCTCAAAAAAATTAGGTAGGTGCCGCTTCATCCAATATAAAACCCTTACAAACCTTTCGAAATAAAATCCTTCGTACAATTACCAATTGCCCATGATATATAACCAATAAACACTTCAGAGAACTAGGCACAGAACCAATTGTAAATTACATTTCCTTACTCTTATTCAAATTATTTTGCAACCACCAAACACCCTCTGGCACCACTACTTTAACCTCGGGAAAATCAGCATTGCTTCTGCAATCATTAAACCCTGTCTCCCAAAAGATCTTTTCCTTGCCCCATAACTTACAGAAATTTTTTATCTCACTCTCAATCTTGCTATCTTCACAAAATTAACGACAATCATCATGGAGGTACCCAGTAACATGGAGAGGATTTCCCTGATCAAAAATACAGTTATGATAGTGTGCAAATTTAGTTACTCGTGACTTTGAGCCACTATCTATATAATACAAAGATAAAACAAATACTCATCTAAAAAGTGGCAATCCCACTGAGCTGGTTAAATGAAAAAAAATACATTACGCCGCAAGCGTGATCAGGTCGCTTTAACGCAGTTCCATGAGCTTTGCTCCAACCTTTGAATATAAGCCGCTTATAATACGAGAAATTTATCATTCAATACAATTCGTTATGTATCATTAATTAAATGGAAATTAAAAAAATTGATTCATATTCTTTTGAACTTATAATCATTAAACAATAAATATACTAATAATTAAAAAAATATTTGAGTGGCATCTTCTTAATTTATTAGTTATATTAACAGGGAGTAGTTTTATCATTACTACTTAACTTAACGTGATATTAGGATCATAATTATTGTGTGTTTATATGTACTAAAACAAGAGAAATTTTTAGGTTACAACATGTTTTCCACATTTGGATTCAGCACATGCCTAGCCATTTAAGAATGAAAGTATCAGGTTGGAATATCCCAAATTTACATACAGGGAGCCACAATTGTGTGGAAATGGATTATAGATTGAAACATGTTTACATGACCGACATTCGTTAGTTTTATATAGATTGAATTTTGGCATCTGCTTCATCATATCATGGGTTCGAGTAATATATTTTCCTCATTCTTAAGGGTTTTAGGAAAACTCACAAATATTTTAACGAAACTTTCATCCCTTCGAAACATGACGAACTGTGGAATGTGCTACATTGAAGAGATTCTCAAAGATAAATATGTGTTGGTAATCAAAACCATTGACCACAGTTAATGGTAAAGAACAAGTAGTGCTTTCCAAAATTAAATCAAACCATGCTCAGCTTTCCCTCATATTCTTATTGGATAAAAATACTCAACCTATCTGTATCCTGTGCAGAATTGGTTTATCTATGCATTGCATCCTTCTGTAAGGCCCATGCATAATGAACGAAGACTTAATTATTTAGAAGAAGAAAAATTAAATTAATTGTTAACGTCCTCATGTTTACAAGAATAAGTGACCAAATTTTATAATGTGATAAATATTTTAATGATGAATAAGTATCTCAATGTGTTCAGCTGATAATTCGAACCTCACCAATTCATACGACGTAAAGAACATTAAATAAAAAGCATTCACCCAGCAACCACGAACCTTATCCGTATAAAATATTGGTGTGTGTGACATAGGTATGTTTTATTTATGGGAAGAGCAGTGGACTGCGCGCAAAGGTTTAATCTTCGATTGATTCATTGATTGATTTTTTCGTGTTTCCGGGCGCGTCAACTGCTTTGGTCATTAGTCCCGTTAGTGTACTGCATGATTTTTCTCGGGAGATGACGGTGATCATCCCCCGCTAGATGGCGAGATCCGTCATGAGAAACATAGACAACCTCATAGTTTCGAAACGTTCTAAATGTATGTCTTACATAAACAATTGTCGAAAAATGTAGAGGATACATTTTTCATCTGCAATTTTTACAATTTCGACGCAGTATCTGTCAGCATCATAGTCCCTTCATGGTCATCACCCTCAAATTCGTCACAGGCAGAAGACGAAGAGAACGCCCCTCATTTCCACATAGTTTAATTTAGCGTAGCTTCTTAATGCATATCTATAGGAAATCTCTTCTTTAGGGGAAAACTCCCCTTCCCCATCCCCTTAGACCGCACGCTCTGACCGGGAGCAGTTACTCAGTGCATCAACTGCAGTGCCTCTGACCGGGAGGTCCTAGGTTCGAGTCCCAACGGCGGCAGGATATTCGACACTAGCTTTCCCGCTATGTCGAATTCAGTCGCTGACTGAAGGAGAATTCTAGTGACCGGCTGCTCTGATGTATACTTTTCCAAGTTATCTCTGATCAACCCTAGGCGAATGCCGGAGCAGTACTCTGACAACAGGGCCACAGATCGCGCGCAATGTTTCCTTCTTCTTCCATGTTTTCTCATCACCCCTTACACACACACACTAACATGCACTACACTACCAAATTCTGGGAGACCGGTCGGGGAATTAGAACGTGTCGCTCCTCGAGCGGTGTCTCTCTGGTGGGAAATACCTGGTTGGGAGAACCCCGCTTGTCGACCGTAGGTCGATCCCGGATCTCGGCATCCAGTGGGGAAAGATCACTGCCAGTTCACGATGAAAAAACACGCACTACACTTACGGCACTAATGACCTCTGTAGTTCGTGCGCCCGGAATCACTAAGAATCAATCAATAAATCGAATCTTCAAGCGAAAGACAGCCTATCTGGATTGAATTCCGGATTTGAAAGGTATGAATGCGTTCTGTAGGATATAGGTTTTGTGTTGGCTTGAGGTCTTAACAATAGCCTCGTATTATCAGGAAATGAAGTTTGTTTTTAATAAATAACGTACTCAATACAAACCATAAATTTGCATTTACCTTAAATACGCTCCTTTATCTCACACTCATTTTGCTGACCGAAATGAAGGATTGAGGTACTTCTTTGTTAGTCCTGTCAAATCAAATCCGTAACATTTATCTAAGTAAATAATCTTATTATTACATGTAAGCAAAACTTTCTTCTCATAAATTGTCAATAATGCCATGATTATCTTTTATTCATAATTCAACTGGACTTTCACTGAGTAACTTGCTTCTTGAATTTGGGACTGATTGATTTGGGATGTCCCTCATTCCCCCAGAGTTTATATTAGCGTAGCTTTTCAATGCATCTCTAGAGGGGAACCCCCGCTTTAGGGGAAAACTCCGCTTGCCCATCCCCTTGGGCCGAACGCTGTGTATCTCGGGTGCCGCTGCGGGGCGCAAGACGCGTCAGCGCTGACGGATCGCTGACCGCCGTCGATTTTTCGCGCGGTGACGTCACCGCGAGTGATCGGCGCCGCGTCGCGCGCGCGGCGACAGCGCGTAAATCCACCGGCGGCGCGGCGCGGCGCGGCGGGGTGCGCACGGGAGGGGAAGCGGAGGGGCGAAGAGGGGAAGGGCGGAGGTGGCGCTGCTGGGAGACCGTGTGTGAACAGGCGAAAGGATCGGGGTTCCACTGCAAGGTAGCGTGAATTATCCGTCGTAATCTCCTCGTGCGGAAAAGACCTCGAAAATGCAGGATGTGTTATATTTTTGATTGACTATAGACAGATCTCTCCCTCATATATAGACTTAACCCTGGATTCACATGGCTCATTTCAACTACAATGACGGGCCACTGATGACCCCTAGGGCAGGCTGTTATATTTTTGATTGACTATAGACAGATCTCTCCCTCACATACAGACTTAACCCTGGATTCACATGGCTCATTTCAACTACAATGACGGGTCACTGATGACCTCTAAATATTCTATCTTTTCTCTATGTTTGTTATGGAAATGAACGAAAAATCTCTTTTGAGTGAAAAGAAACTTTATTTATTTATCATTTGTCACACACAAAACTAGAAAAACTATATGAACTACTAAATCGATCAGCTTGCAAACAAGGCTACTATTCCGTACAGATAAACCTATGAGATATACTGTGTGCTGTTAGCATGCAAAATAACTTCAGAAAGGAAACTGTTGAAGACTTGATTCAAAAATACAAATATAAAAACAAATATTAGAAAATTATCACTGTAGCTAATCTATCTTTCAAACTGCAAAGAAACTTCTGCATACAACTGCAAGGAGCGAAGAATAAATAAAACTCAAATTTTCAATGCTATTCTTACAAATGGGTAATGTATGATGAATTCGTTGACATTCTAACAGAAAATACACAAAAGCTCTCAGCAAAAGCATACTCACTAGTAAGAAAAATCTGCGACGGTAATTACAAGGTGAGGTCAACTATACCTCAAATACGTTTTATATAATATTACCTGTTGTAGAATGACGTGAGGATGGAAATGGGCAATGTATTCGATGACTGATTGATTGTTAATGATTGCTGGCACGTCCACTGCTAAGGTCATTAGTCCTGTGAGTGTAGTGCTAGTATGGGAGGTGGCTATAGTCTTTATCCGCTGGATGGTGAGATCCTGCCCCGACCTACAATCGACTAACGGAGTTTTCCCAAACCGGGATTCTCCCAGCAGCGATGCATAGCATCAGCCGGGACAAGCTCTGTGCTCCGGATAGATCTCCTGGTATGTGTGAACGTGTAGTGCATGTTTATTGTGTGTGTAAGAAAGAGTGTGAATAAGACGAGGAAGACGAAGTCAAGACCGCGGACAGTTCGTGGCCTGTTTGATAGGGTACTACTCTTGCATTCGCCTGATGTTGATCGTGGAAACAACAGAAAACTACCGATCAAAGTAGCCTTCCGCTAGAATTCTCCACCAGACAGGCACTGAATATGACGTAGCTGACAAGCTTGTGACGAAAATCCTGCCGCCGTCAAGACTCGAACCTAAGATCTCCCAATCAGAGACACTGCGGCGCTATTAGTCAATGTCCTGAGCCACATCGCCCGGAATTCGTTCATTAGGCAGATAGAGGTTGTAGAACACAATATTTTGGAGTTTTTTTAAGAATAATATATGATTTGGATTTCCTTTAAACAGGACCAATTTTTTTCCACAAATTTTGAAGTAAACGTGTTACCCAAACTCATTAGAAATCAACATCTCAAAATAGCAAACAATGAAACATTTATGCGTTGCATACATTTTCGACATTTTGGGCTTGAAAAATGGGGTAGATCAGATAAGAACTTACGAGAATATACGGCGGTGCCGGCGGTGCAAGATCAGCGAAAGTTTACACTGGCAACTTCTAATTTCAGGAATTCTTTTGAAAGGGAATTGTAGTATCGAATAGGGATTAGAATGAAAATAATTGTAGTGTCGAATATTTGGCAAATTCTACGGGAATATTATATCCAAAAATTGCAAAATGCAAACTAACATAATCAGAATAAAAGACTTGAGATTTAAGGTGAGTTATTGATATTAATTTTGTTTCATATCATTATAAATTTACCCAACACAATCTTCAGCATTGTATTCCTGTTGGCTAGTCACTGTCCCGGTAACCAGATCCCTCAACACATCCATCGGCTGGCGGCAGTTTCCCGTCAGAACGCAAAAAATCGGGCGCAGGTGCACTTGGGAAAGTCGGCTGTCGCTGCGGTCAGCGGTTCGAGGCTGGCAGGGACGGCCCGGCGCTCACTCGTCCATAGCCAGTTCGTCCGCCCTCCATCCGTCCACCAGACAGATGCTCGCCCGCCCGCCCCGCACGCCCCACCCCGCACGCCCCGCCCCGCACGCCCCACCCCGCACGCCACGCCCCGCACGCCTCGCCCCGCCCACCCCGCCGGCCCCGCTCGCCCCACTCGCCACGCTCGCCCCGGCCTACCGCTCCGCTCACCCCGGTCGCCCCACTAGCCCCACCCCGCACGTCCCACCCCGCACGTCCCACCCCGCACGTCCCACTCCGCCCCACTGCCCCACCCCGCCCCGAAACACTTCGCCCCACCCCAACTCGCCCCCCCCGCCTCGCCCCGCCCCACCCACCCCATCTCGCCCCACCTCGCCCCGCTCCGCCCTGCCCCGCCCCGCCCCGCCCCGCCCAACCCCACCCCGCCCCGCTCCGCCCAGCGCCAGCACGCCCGCCCGCCCGCGCTCCCGCCCGCTCGCTCTCCCGCCCGCTCTCCCGCCCGCCCCTCCCGCCCGCCCGCTCTCCCGCCCATCCGCTCGCTCAGTCGCGTGCCCGCTCGCTTTCCCCCCACGCCTCGCTAGCCCACTTGCCTGCCCGCCCACACGCCCGCCCACACGCCCGCCCACCCGCTTGTCCGCCCGTCTACTTACCCGCCCACCCTCTTGCTCGCCCACTTGGCCCCCCGCCTTCCCGCTCGACCACCCACCCACTCTGGCCGCCCGCTCGTCCGCCCGCCCGTCCGTCCGTCCGTCCGTCCGGCGCCGGGCGGCGGCCGGACGCCGGTGATGACAGGTCATTCATCATCCCGCGATGGCAGCCGCGAATTGCACACGGCGTTGCGCGACCGAGCGAGCAAGCGGGCCGGCCAGCGAGCGGGGGGCGAGCGGGCGATGGGCGTGCGCCGGGCGTCAATGGCGGCGTGTGCGAGTCCATGCGTGTGTGCGCGCGCGCCCTGCCGCTCTCTATTAGCCCCTAATGACGCACCGAGTGGTAATTACCGGTGAACATCCCCAAGTCATCGGGCCGCAACGCCCTACCCTGAAGGGGTTCGTTCGAAGTCTTGAGGGTGGTTGATGGCTTCATAAGGGCAACAGAGCCTTTATATTTATTTATTTATTTATTTATTTTTATTATTTATTTATTTATTTATTTATTTATTTATTTATTTATTTATTTATTTATTTATTTATTCATTTATTTATTTATTTATTCATTTATTTATTTATTTATTTATTTATTTAATTTATTTGTCTAGTTAATTAGCAGCGTTTTGCTCGGAAATTAGCAGTTGCTTGAACATGCCTCTGTATTAGTAGCTCGGAAAAATGTTTAACTATTTTCATTTTTACGATCTTTTTTATTAATTTTCTCAACAATATTGTGTTATATCGCAATAAAATGATTAATACACTACATTACAGTTAAATGTAATCATGTTGAATGATTAACAATATAATGTTTTATTTATGAATTTTACCAGTGAAACTTTTTAAAAGTTTTACATCACGCGAGTCGAATTATATATTTTACCTATATATCTAATAATCCTAATATAATTTTAATATTTCAAAGTTGATTGTTTAAAAATATTTTATTTTTAAAAACCTTAATTTGAACAAAACTAAATATTTATTGTAATTATTATTTTAATTTTATTGAATAAATTTGAGTTAAATATACGATTTTTTATGCTAAAACTCTGCAAAACGTTTTGTGATGTTTCTTTAAACCAAGTGAAATGTTCACTGCTCAACGTATCAATCAATGCCATTTTGCTGTGGATACAGATCTAATAGCTCTACACATACACACACACACACACATACACACACATACACACTTGCGCGCGCATTCTCAAGGGAAGTGTTAATTATTTTCAAATTTGATACCATGGGGGCACCCAATAGTCAGAACAGTTTTTGACTCCTATTATCAGTGTAATGTACTGGCTGTAAATGTTCTCGTAATTAATTATGTGCTTCCCTGGATGATCGATTATGGAGAGATGCCAAGAATTATCTTCTACAGACATTTAGTCAATGTTCTTTAAATTTGAGACATAGCATATAGAATTTTGTGGCCTTAAAAATTCCACAACTCCAGCCACATTTGAACCCCGTGAGCTTGGGCAAACCAGTGTGACACTAGGCGCTGCCTTTAATGTTTTTTGTTAGTGCAGCCAACTCCTGCTCGAAAATGGTCAATTCAAGAAAAAGAATTCTGGGATCTTTTTCTCGCCGCTTTCGAGGTGCTGAATTTGCATATTAAGTTTATTATCTCTAGAAATGTCGGTTTTGCGAAGAAAATTCCAAAATAAAAAGGAAAGAAAAATCATCATTTAACAATAATTTCAATTTTCACTGATATCTGTAACCATGAACGCTCTATCCAAATAACATTTTAGAAATAAATTTAAAATAGTCACAATTATCTACACAGTGCTTTTTTGACATTGATTTTTAACAAAAGTTTTATATGCTGTATCGTGCTGATAAACTGTGATTGTTGACCTTCTTGCTAAAATGCGAGAAAAACTCTCTGCCACCCTATTTTCTCGCGGAGGCGCTCAAGTTTCAGTGAAACATACTCCATTACGACAATTGAAATTAATAATTGTATTGTTAATGATTAACTTACACTGATCGCGAAATCAGTAAAATGGCTTAATGGCCTGACTGATTTTGTATCAAGTTATAGAAAACTAAATATGACGGAAAACAAACGTTCATATTATATTTACACCAACAATACTGTTTCTAATGTACGCAACAATGACCTAAAAGGAACAAAGATCGAATGTTCATTTGACTGACTAGATAGCCCCAATGTTTTAACTAAATTAGCCCCTGGAGTTCTTGTGATATGCAATTTGCAGCACACCAATGTTTAACGGGACGTTTTAACATTAGGAAGCCATTTTATAGGTGTTCAAAATGATTTTGTTAAATTACTTCTTAATTGAAGCATTTTTCTACAAAAATATATTGTTATCATTTCCTCCAGTTCTAAATTATTTCGAAAAGGTGATAACGTAAAATAGTATCTTAATCATGGCTATTTCCTGACCCAAAAGTCTGTATTGCTGGCATTGCGACATGAATGCCTCGAACTGTAATTAACTTTAGACTTCATTAAATCGAGCGTGAGCGATAAGACGATATCCTTCAGCGAACACTCGCTACTAAGAGGGTGTTTGAATTGTTCCCTCGTTAGTTTCCTCGTCAGGACGTGTTTCAAACGTATTCCCGCGCAGTCTATCATCACCCCTAGAGTGCGTGTACTGTAGCACCAACGCGCGCCTTTCATTCGTCTTGGCCGCTAACTGCTCGAGCGGAGCCGCGCCCCACCCCCTATGGTCTCCTCCCCTCCACTCCCTCGCCTAACCGTCACGTCACCGCTGGATTTGACCCGGCTTCCGCCACCGCCTGCCTGTGAGGGTACCCTCTCCGTCTCTATCATGCCCTCAGTTTTCACCGCACCTTCTCTTTTCCGCCCTCTCTCCCAATGCGTGTACTTCTTGGCGCCTTTTCGATATATTACCTCTGCTCTCAACAACCGCCAACACACCCTAACGAACGCCACGGTCTCCTCCCTTCACCTTGCCATCCCATCTACATTTTAATTCCCTTCCCGTCCCCATCTATTCTCACTGTTTGCGGTGGAATAACGGTTAGCTTATCGGACTGTTGTACCCGAGTTGGCGGGTTCAAACCCGATCGAAGCCGTGGATTTTTAAGGGCGAAAAATCCTTCGTACGCCTTCCTTCGGAGAGGAAGTAAAGCCGGCTGTCCCATGTAGTAGATTTACTGCATGTACAATATCCTCAATTCTAAATGAAGCCTCTGAGCAAAATTGAGTTTCGCCTGTTGCGTCGCCCAAGATAATGCCTCCTTTCTCCGCTAGGTGGTGAAAGGAGCGTAGCGAAATTTGCGTGGTTAGACGGAAGAGCGGGCCTGATGGCCCAAGTCTCGCCACGTAAAATAAGGCATTAACTAACTAACTGTTTTTTCCTGCTTGTGCCGTAAAGCCCTTTTCGGCAGCGTCTATGAGCCATCCCCACTCCTCCATTCCTTTCTGCTACCTTCTGTTTCTTCAGCTCCCACTAATCCTTATTCTGTCTCCTTCCTAAGCACCCACATATCGTCCCCGCACCTTCCCACATCGACGTTTGCCCTGTCCTTCACCTAGTCTGATCAGCTATAACCCCTCCCGTACACAATTCGCCTGAGATTTTGATTTCGTCCCTGCCGCCATCCCCGCCATCTGGTCTGGCCCCTCCTCCTCAAATGACCCCGCGCCATTTCCATCCCCATCTCGCTTATTCAGACCACCGTATCAGCATCTGGTTCTGCCTCACATCCCACCACCACATTTCTACACCAACGCAACCCGCGCCCAGTTCATCCACGCAGTTCTCCCTGTCCGCTATTATAATTCCCCTCCCCCTCCGCAACCTCTCATCTTCGCCCCTTCTCCATCCGCACCCCCGTCCCCGCGTCCGTCGCCGCGAAGGGCGGCCGCCATCAAAAGTGAAAGGCCAGATCGGCCGCGATGTGTTCGCCTCGCGGGAGAGAAACGGCACGGAACACAGGCTCTGATTCGATTAATTAGAGGCGATAACTAACGCGGCGCAGCGGCGCGGCGGCTCCCGGCATGCAACGGGCGCGGCCGCCGCCACGTGACCTCTCGCACACTGGGCCGAAACATGTCGAAAGACGCACTTACGACGGTTAAAGCCCCTTTAACACGGTTGTTTTTTCATAATTTATCTATACTGGAAATGGATGGAAAAGGAATTTTTATTTTCACGTTATGTTTTTGTATCGAAATGGTGAACGAGAACAAAGCTTTACACGGTCATTTGTTTTATGTACGCAATCGTGATGAAAATACGAGTATTTTTTCTGGAGGCCGCAAAAAACACGAAGATCAGACGGTTAAACTAAGCATCTATTGTAACAAATTAGTTGGGTTATACCACGACAGAGGATGGGACGAGACGACATTAGAAAACTGTATATGTTTTAATTCTCACTACATAATCATTTCGTATTACAATTCAACATATTGGAAAGCTCTTAAAACTGTACAAATGGAACAAATTGCACCAAACGCATAGAAAACAAGAGGAAGTTCCAAAAAGTGATGACATATGCTCTGTAGCCAAACTGGATGAAATCTATACCGAAAGGTTAAGCATGTGACATTTTTTCGTGCAAATGAAATCCAGTCTGGTCGGTCGCTTTTATGTACCGACCGAAAACGAAAAACTGACCGTGTAAAGCAGGCTAGGCTTAATACCTTACACCATTGAAGAAGTAGTCGCTTTGGTGTATATGATTGTAACATCACTTCACTTAATGTTTTCGTACAACATTCACGTATGCCATTTTTTATAAACTTTGTAAAATTAACGTGCATTTCAGATTATTTGACTTCGTTGCAATTTTATTTTCATTTATATTCTTGTCTCATTATTTACAAGCATACCTTTTATTTCTTGCTTGAAGGCAAGTATGGTATGGACATTGATCAGCAAAGATTGGAAGTCAATATAATATTAACTAAAAATGTTCCAACAATTTCAATCATATTCAGAGGATTCAATAGATCAAACTCCAAGTTTCATAGCAAACAAAAAAAATAAAATTAACTTAAATGAGTCTTCTTCAAAAAATGTCTGATATAGTGTTTGTTAGTGATTTATAGTGATTTAAAATTTTTAAAATATTATATTTAAAAATCTGCTTTCAAATTCAATTAATGGAATTGCATTAACACGATTATGACACAATAAAGGAGAGTTACACTTTTCCTAGAACTAAACGTAGGCTCTACAAACATCACCTAAATATTCTCTTTTTTCTGTATATACGTTTTGTGAAGAAGATACTTTTTTGCAAGGACCGTACAGAAATATAAACGAATAAAGACCAAAAACAAACATTCCAAAGATACAAAACTTTTTTATGTAGTTAAAAAGTCAGACTTATTTATTTAATGGTTGCTTTATTTCATTTACGGTGTCCAGCAACAGGGCTCTTGGCAACTTGCTTTTTGGCTCACTTCTGACATGATTATATCACATACGTTAAGTACATTTGAAACCGCACATTTCCAAATTTAGTTGAGAAGCGTTTGTTCAAAACCCAATAAATTCAAAAGAAATATAATATATATTATACATATTTGACCAATTTTATCATCCCTAAAAATCAGATTTTATCAGAACTCGACACATTTTGTACAAAACTATAGCTTTAAGCATTCAAAATCACAAAGTTTTAGCAAAGCCAAATATCAATACATTCTCAACAATCGTTTTATGAAAATCTATCTTTTGCAATGTATGGAGTTTTGAAGAAAAACGTTCCTCAATTTGGAAAACGTGCTCACAGCACGTTTATTACCTCGTTTCGGTCCACTGTGGATCGCGTTCTCCTCAGCCTTTCTCCCACGTTGCCTCCGGCAAAGCTCCGGCTTTTTTTATCGCGCCAGCGGCTACGGTCTTGCTTTATTATGCTCCGTTTCCTGGACTCGGAAACTTCACGGACCTCGAATGTGTCGCTTTATTTCTTTCCACTTCACTCTTCCATCCTCTCTAACTGCATTTTCCCTCGCCGTGGTGCTTTGACCCTCGTCAACACATTCTGTTTGAAGGATTACTGGTTCATTTTTAAACACGAGTTTGAATGGGTTTGTTTTCTAATTTACTATCTCTTGAAAGTCATCTACATATTATTCTCTATCACTTTCTTTTGCTGATTATCCTTCGTGGTCATAGGCTAAAATGCCTTATTGACAACTACCAAATTCGAATTACATAAAATGTTATTTACCAGTTATTATTATTATTATTATTATTATTATTATTATTATTATTATTATTAATCACTTGCTAATTAATTCTGACCTTTCCTTCCTTCAAAGTCTTCCTTCCATGTCTCAGTACTATTGTCTCGAGCTAACCTTAAAATCTATAATGCGAATTAGAAAATATTTCCTTTTCTAAATTTAAATGTTCTTATGTTATTTCCATCTGCATCTCAAACATTTAATGTTTTGTATTCGGATTACTTACACATTCCGTAACTACAATACTTGGTTTTCTATTGACACCATCATAAAGGGATGTTCGTGATTAAATTTTGCGTTTCTTACCTGGACAATTGAAAGTGTCAATGGAAGATAATTATATAATCATTTAAATGCAACACATTTAATGTGTTAGCTGACACATACATTTAATGGAGGGCCAAGAAATCAGTCGGGAGATACCGTGTTTTATAGCGAGCCATTATTAATGTCAGAAAGTAGACTGCTCAGAGTAAAATTGTGATATACTCACCTCGAAAAATCTCAATTTGTGGCTTTCTTTCTGTCACCCTCACTCTCATTTATCCCGATTTCCGATGTAGGCCCTTAAATTAAGATCACGGACCGCATAGAATGTTCCTTTCCTCGCTCTTATCCTATTACACACATGTTTATACTTACTTACACTTCACTGCCATACATGTCGCGATATTAATAGGAAGTTTAGAGCTGGGGAGGCGCCCCGCTAGTGGGAGATATCTGAAGGAAAATTCTCAATAAATCAATATGCGATCGGCGCCGGATCTTACTACCAGATGCGAGGAATTCGGCCATTTCCACAAATAAGAATTATATTATTACAATATATATATATATATATATATATATATATATATATATATATATATATATATATAACAACATATATAATATATAATTATAATATTACACTAGCGAGAGTAATAACTATAGTGGTTGATGTGACCTGAAACAATGGACACTCATTCATTCCTAAACAAGGATATTTTAGTTCATTTTTAGCAGATTACGAGCAGCATTATTTTTTTACTCTCTCCACACAATCAGAAGGTTCTGAATGTTGATATCTTTCGCATAAACCAAAATAATAACTGTTGTGCGGACGGCCTTTGTAAATGTATTGGCGAGTATAAGTTTCCGAAAGGTACCTCCCGATACTAGAAACGACTGTTGCGATTTCAAGTACTTCTCCAGACACTCCAGTCAGAGCCCTTTGCTTCTTTTTTATCTCGCCTGGGGCGAAGGTGTTGCTCTATTATGCAGTTTCCTGTGCTCAGAATTTCCATGAATGCCGCGTGACTTACTGACTCATATATCTTCCCCTCTACCTTTCTTTATCTACGTGCCTTCTCTCTCTCTCTCTCTCTCTCTCTCTCTCTCTCTCTCTCTCTCTGCTCTTACTCGCTCTCTTACTCTCACTCTCTCTGGCTGTCCGTTACACTGTAAAGTGCAAATCTCCATATTTTGAATTATATTTTTATTGTCAATTTTCGCTTTTTGTCTTTACTAATTCTTTACTTATTTCTTCTAGTTTTTCTTTATTTCGTTTAATAATTTTTATCCTTTACTTCTTTGATGCACTCACCTCTCGCATACCTATTCAGTTTATATATTTGTGTGCTCTGTGCCTTTGGTTTACCACGACCATTATTAATGATTGGCACAAGTCACGTCACACAGTTCTCTACATTTTCAGTTTCTTTATTTGTAGCAACTACATTTGCATTTAGATCTTCTTGAAATGGCTATGAATTGAAACTATTCTAAAGAATCATGCCAGATGTTTCAGAACAAACTCATTCGTCTCTCATGAGCCTTTTTGTGGTCAGTCTTGATCAATGATTTGCTCTTGCATCTGTCGCTCCCGGACACAATTAATATCATGGGGAACATTGATCTGCCTGTACCAGTCAATCATTTTGCACTGCTTTTAGTGATGCGTATTCTGACTCCCAAATTCTTTAAATGCAGACGCTATAATTTATCATCGCATAAACACGCGAATACCTAAACATCACACATTGGCGCGTCGAACATTCGTGATTGACACATGTTCGACCGACCTGCAGGTACTCTGGGCCGAGTTCCGCCAAAACTGCAATATCAGCAATACAGGATGTCCGGGGATGAAACAATGAAACTTCGAAAAATCCCTTAAGTCAACTTTAATCATATTTTGTCTATTAAACTCTTACGATGTTTCGAATAGTTGAGCCGTAATAAGCATACAAACGGTGGTTTAAAAATACTTTCTACGTAAAAATTTGTATTTCAGAAACATAAAACAGTCTAGAAGCACGTAAATTGCTTTTGTTATTTACAAAAGAAATGAAAATATAGTTTACAAAAAAATAATACAGAAACAAGTAATTTAATTTTGTAAATTGGGTGATTTTATATTTTTGTGTTATTTTTTCTTGGAGAATAATATTTTCATTTCTTTTGTAAATAATAAATAACTTCATGTTTTTTAAGTCTTTTTATTTCTCTGAAATAGACATTTTTTCGTAGGAAGTATTTTTTCAAACCAACTTTTAAGTGCTTATTGCATTTCAACCATTCAAATTCAAAAAGGATTTTATTAGAAAAAATATGCTTAAAATTGACTTAACCGAGAAGTGCTAGCAAAAGATGTGTAATATCCTAACAATAACAATTTTATGTTCCTGAATAATTGCGATGTCTGCGATGATTGCGTTCCTGAATAATTGCGGCGTCTGATATTTCATGAACTCCTTGTACTTTTATAAGAGCGCTTGACCTTTTATTTTTATCCTTTCACTGCATCATTTCCCGTGAGCACGTTGAAACTTGATCGCTGCGCTGCGCTATACGATGCTATACGCTTGTCATATACGATGGATGCAATGGCACCAGTACATTATGATCTCCTGGCCTGTGCGGTACGTGTCATAGCGTTATTTTTAGCCGTATCTACGACAACTACCTATAATATAATGAAATCATTTGCCTTCAATCGATAGTCACAATTTCTTACCAAAGAAAATGAGGATGTGAAGGAGACGTCTGTAGGGAAAAGAAAAAATGTGAACCTTGCAAAATGGAAAAAAGGCACAGACTTTATCCAAAAATTATTTTTTTAAAAACCAGATTATATATACATTTAAAACATCCCCGAAAAATTGTGGAAATTGAATTTCATATTATTTAATTAGATAATAAGCTGTTTAATAATTTTTATATACTTTGTTACTGTTTATCTTTCTCGTCAAAAGTATTAAGACAAGAATTTACAGTGACAGACATAACAGTGTAAGATTTATTAACAATTCAAATCGCCCCCGTCGCCCCCGTCGCCCCCGTCGCCCCCGTCGCCTCCGTCGCCCCCGTCGCCCCCGT
The DNA here is from genome assembly GCA_964035755.1 of Teleogryllus oceanicus. Taxonomy (NCBI): domain Eukaryota; kingdom Metazoa; phylum Arthropoda; class Insecta; order Orthoptera; family Gryllidae; genus Teleogryllus; species Teleogryllus oceanicus. The sequence continues at coordinate 28,304,988 of CAXIVR010000012.1, read as the reverse complement.
CGCCCCCGTCGCCCCCGTCGCCCCCGTCGCCCCCGTCGCCCCCGTCGCCCCCGTCGCCCCGTCGCCCCCGTCGCCCCCGTCGCCCCCGTCGCCCCCGTCGCCCCCGTCGCCCCCGTCGCGCTCTCATCGCCGCCGACACCGTTGCCATTCCCACTGCCGTAGCTCAGTAAATATGTATGGCTCAGTCGCGTTGCGTTTCTATTCCGCTCGCTGTCTCTCTGCGTATATCCACTGCGACCAAAATCCTCCCGGGCTGCGGCGGCGCCGTCGTGAATCAACCCTCGCGCCCCCCCCGTCCCCCATGCGCCTCTTTCCCCGCCTCCATCGCCGCCGCCGCCGTTTCGCCGCATGATGTATGAGTGTTTCGGCTGTCAAGATCCCTCGGCGCGCGGCCCTCGTCACTTGTCAGTCAATGGTACGGGCGCACGCCACTGGCTCTCGCGGGGCGCTGGCGTCGCGCGCGGGCTCTCCGTCCCTCGCCGCTGCTCTCCGATCCCCGCCACCGCCCCCCCCGCTACCCTGCCCCCTTCGTCGCACCCCTGTCCTCGCCCCGCCGCCGCCGGCAGCGCGCCGCGTGGTTGTCCCACTAATTAATTTCCTCGACTGCTCGCTGATGTGCCGGCGTGTAGCCCGACAGATACCGGCTGATGGCTGCCCCTGATTTATGATTGCTACAGACACGGCTGCGCCGGCCGGCGGCAGCGGCGGCGGCGGCCGGCGCAGCGCCCCCGCGGGGGCGGGGCGGGGGCGGGGGCCGAGGGGCGGGGCCGAGGGGGAAAACAACGCGAGGCCGCTGCCCCCGGACACCACAGCAGCCGCCGTCGCCGCCGGCGTCCCGTGCCGCAAGCTCCCGCCGGCGCCGAGTCCAATCCCAAGCAATTAGTTCGCAAGTCTGCCACCGCGGCACGGGGCGCCGCCGCCGCCGCCCCAGAGAAGGTGACGAGAGCCAGCACGTGGTGCAGGGATAGTTGCCAACTGGCCGTAGTATATAATTAGCACTTGCGGAACACGGCGCCGGCAGCCTGGCGCGTCCCCGCGGTACTCTCGCCGCCCAGGATAAACGAAACTGCGTCGCTGCTAACTTTTAAACTGCTTGTGCGGGGCGTTGTTCGCCTGGCTCCTTAATGGGGTTTGAACTCTTTGACCGAGGATAACGGGGTCACTCCCGACGTCCAGGCGCCCTCGCCTAACGAGGTTGCTAGTCCTCAGTCTACGACTGTTAAACACTCTCTGAAAGCGGCTTTGCTGTCTTCAAAGGGGAGAGAAGTTGCGAAAAATGAGGACGTGTGGTTGTAATACACTCGTTCAAATTTTTGTTTGGACGGTATAATGTAATTTGAGGAGTTGCAAGGTCACTAGAGGGATTGTCTGACACGAAGACTTTGCAAATGTAATTTTGAAGCGTTGGTTCAAAAACCCTTCTTCTATACACACCAGTTCAAATATGCATTAAACGTAATTTCACTCTTCCTGCAAAAGTCATGAACCAGCAGTTCTTCGCTAATTTTATCTGGTCTGTTTCTATGGAATAAGTGAAGTTGAATTTGAATTGTATAACTGATGCCTGAAAAGAGAAGCGTTTTAAAAATTAACTTTCTCTGGCGGCGTTCTTTTGTGTGTTGATTAATCAGCTTGATAGTGAGTTTTAATACTATTAGTTAAAATTAAAAGTGGTGCCTAGTCTGGAAAATACCTATATAAAAATATTATTTTCTCTTCCTCTCTTTTTTCTGTTTTTGTCATTCTTTCTCTCTCTCTCTCCCTCTCTCTCTCTCTCTCTCTCTCTCTCTCTCTCCCTTTTTTCACTTTATTCTCCTCTCTCTTTCTGTCAGTCTATCTGAAAAGGAAAAAGACACGTTTGCCATTATTCCGTGATTGGTTGCTTCGTCAAAATTATTTTTATAGTATTTTATATTTTGCAGGTTTTTGCCTCATTCATTATATTATTGTGTGTGCTGAATTTTACTCTCTTTTTACAATTTGTGAAATTATATAAAACTTCACTCATTTTGTTTATTAATAATTTTAAATTTCCCCATTTATAAATTTATATAAAATTATATGTTATATTAATAATAATAATAATAATAATAATAATAATATCAATAGAATATAAAGAATATCCCCTATCAATAGAATATAAAGAAATATACAAACTTGAGTCTGTTGAAATTATGCCAATTGTAATAACAGCTGCAGGTCTGGTTAACAAAAATCTAAAGAATTATTTAGAAAAAATAGGTCTTCATCCTCATAAAATTATCCCAAAAGCTCAAAAGTCAGTCATTCTTGAAACCTACCTGATTGTTCGCACAGTCCTCAATATGCAAAGCTAGAAATGTGGTATGCCTAGAGGCCCCTCAAACCATGAACCCCGGGTGAGAAACCCCCGAGAAAAAAAATAAAATAATAATAATAATAATAATAATAATAATAATAATTAATGTTGTTATTATAAATAATAATATACAAATATTATTAATAATAATAAATGTTAATATAAATAATATACAAAAATAAAAGAAATAGAGAAACAAGAAAGGAAAATTCTCAGAAAAATTTTTGGACCGGTACAAGAGCAAGGGATTTGGATGAAGAGGCCCACATTAGAAATTTATAAGCACACTGATAAGATTACGGACACATTCAGAAAAAGAAGAATGCAGTTCTACGGACATATTCATAGGATGAATGAAAACAGAATTTCAAAACGGATTCTCATAGTCATCAACTCAGGCAGGGGAAAAACAAAATGGATTAAAGAAGTCGAGGAGGATCTCAGACAAGCACACATTACAATAAATGATGCAAAAAAAAAATTCGACAAAAAAAATAGAAAACGATAAAAATAGGCAAACATTTGAAACCGAAACCAAGAAGAGGCCAGGATGTAAATGGACGGCAGAGCGGAAGAAACAACATAGTGAACACATGAAGAAAATATGGGCCCAGAGGAAACACAAACAATCATCATAAAGGAATTCAAGTTCAAACGCTCTCTTTAAATGGGAATAATCGTGAATAATAATAATAATAATTAATGTTGATATTGTTGTTAAAATAAATAAAAAATATACGTATTTGCCAACCACAAACTCTGCTCATGGCCTTTGAGATTTAGAACCCCCGTCCAACTACGCTGGCGGCTGTTTCGCATCCGCGTTCTCTTCTTCCGGCGTCGCGCCTCACAGGGCCACCAAGACGCCCCGAGGCGACGCTAGCGCCGCGCGCGGGCCTCGCGCGCGATAAATCGCGGTGACGCGAAGCCGCAACCCCCGCCACGTAGGATGCGCTCGCGAGGCGTCGTAATTCGTATAATTTACCGCCGCCGTGCATTACCACGTCATACAAATTGCACTCGGCCCACGCGGATCGATGAGGAGGGCTTATCGACACATAAACAAGGAGATGCTGGTGCGGATCACATCTGAGTTCCATTCGCGGAGCGTCGCGGCGCTTGCGGTAACGGATTAAAATTACCCCGGCGCCCGTTAAGACGTTAACGGCCTTCGCGGTCATGTGAAGTTCTCGCCGCTCCTCACTGTGATGTGTGCGCGCAAGCTTCATCATGTAGTATGTGATTGATAGTCTATTACAAATTTCCGTTGTGTGGAGGAGAAGTTTAGCGGCCGGCTGCTCTGATCGGTAGTTTTCCGTGTTTTTTTTTCGATCAATACCAGGCAAATGCCGGAGCAGCACCCTACCAAACGGGCCACGGAACGCGCGCGATCTTTCCTTCCCCTTCCGTCTCCTATCCTCACTTACACACACACATTAACATGTACTACACTACCACATATTCCGGGAGACCGGTTGGGAGCTCTGAGCTTGTCCCGGCTGGATCGGTGCCCCGCTGGTGGGAGAGTCATGGTTCGGGGGAAACCCCGCTACTTGACGGTAGGTTGGCGCCGTATCTCGCCATCCAGCAGGGGAAGATCACCGCTCTCTCCCGAGGAAAAACATGCACAACACTTACGGGACTAATGACCAAAGCTGTTGACGTGCCCGGACTCACTAATCAACCAACGAACCTATTACAAATTTGTGGACTTTTTGGCGACATAATTAAGCGCTGTGACGAATCAGAAAAGTAAGCATTAGAAAGCAAAAAGTATGCTTTTAGAATGAAAGTATACATGAAAAGAGACATAAAAGACTAGTTACTGGGATGACCGGTATTCTGCGCGTCCTAGGCGCAGGTGTCAACGTTTTGGCCTAAAAAATATTTCGCCCTGAAGAAGGTTACAGAATGACAGCCACAAAGTTGGCACTTGTACCTAGGACGCGGTATCTCCTGAACAATGAAGTAGCTACTGACTCCGGCCGAGGAATCTTATGCTCTTAGACATTTCAGGAGTGATTAAAATTTTAATACAATTTCATACACTTCAAGAAATTTTAATGTATTGTTGAGTTTGAAATAAACGTTTTTATTAGAAGGAAAGGCAAATATTTGAAGTATCCAACGAATTTGCGTGGAATGTTAAAAGAAGTTTACTATCGACATGTTTGGTCGCGTCATACAAATTTTAAATGCCTTGTGGGGTTCACCAACGAGTCTACGCAGATCTCACGTGTCTATCGCATCTGATTTCCTTAATGTGATGTGACAGTAATTCAAGCGGTAAGGGATTAAAATTACCCCGGCGCCCTTTAAGACGCTAACGACTTTCGCGGTCATGTGAAGTTCTCGCCGCTCGTCACTATGATGTGTGAGTGGCAGTCTTCATCATATAATAATGGATTGATGGTATATTAGTAGAGAGTTTTGCAAGACGGTAAATTCATTGTCATAGTACGTAAACATTATTGTCAATAGGAAATAACGTACCTTTATAAAAATGAGTTTCTACATGTCGTACAATCGAAAACATACTTTAAAACTAGCCACTAATTGGAAATGAATGCCTCTAACAGGATCTAAAAGCTTTCTTTGATCATTTGTGTATCTCTATGTCCATTTTTGCTTTTATAAGCATTACAAGGTAGTAATGATATATGAAATCAAAGGATCGTCAATATATACATCACCGCCGAATCCTAAAAAATTACGTTAGTTTATTTCTGTCACATTTGAATTAACTTTAAAAAATAGACATTAAGTCCTTCTTTATATATTGATAACATGGATACTGTATTTTTCATTACTTCCAATCTTATTGTGTGTTAGTGTTGAATTCGAGTTTAGAGATGGTGGCGACAACTACGTAAAGTGTAAGTTACGAACACATTTGTCGTAGAAGACAAAACAAAAAGAATATCCGGACCTGTCAATCAAACTCCCGTCATTTGATTCCGGCGCATGTGCAGTCAAATTCTCCACAGAATTGTCGTGTTACAACATTCAAATCAACGACTTGCAAAAACTCTCTACTAATTTGTGGTATTGTGTTACAACAATGTTTACTGTCGCCATGCTTTGCCGCGTCATACAAATTTTAAATGGTTTGTGCGGTTCACCACCGAGTCTAAACAGATCCCACGCATATATCGTTTCTGATTTTCCATTGTGCAATGTGTTCAGTGACACTAGCGGTAACAAATTAAAATTACCCGAGCGTCCGTTAAGACTCTAACAACTTTTTTATCAATGTGATATAACCAATGTGAGTCCTTTCAGACATTAACGACCTGTGTTGATTGGTGAGCGAACAGTTACTGCTCGACTGATGTTGTTTGTGAGAATGTACTTTGTCAGGTAAATGGTTCCATCGCGATGTAATACGTGCGGAGTCTGGTAAGACGTGCGTGGCGGTGACATGTAGGATAATGAGGTAAATAAAAATCGTTGCTTTTGGGTACAGAACTTGAAAAACATTTCATGGTGAAAATAGGCAGTATATAAGAATGATAAAATATTCATATCTGTAAATAACACAATTAAAGGAACATGCATATAGAGACATACGGAGATGTTTTAAAGTTCATTTCCGCCAGAAAGTGTACATGTATTGTCAAGTTGAGAATATACGTATTTATTAGCGAATGAAATATATTTAACGGATCCGATTCCCACCTCCGTACATTACCATACCATAAAACTTGGTCTGCCCATTGCAGATGGATGACGAAATTGTTAACTAATCAAATAGAGATACTGCGTATGGATCTTAATGGAAATCCATAGATAATGAGAGCATGACAAGCGGTAACGAATTAAAATTACCCGGGCATCCTTTGAGACATTAATGACCTGTGTATGAGTATATGGCGATGACATGTAGGTAAGGTTGGTAAGGTAGGTAGGTAGGTAATGAGGTAAATAAAAATATATATTGTGATACATTTAAACCATTGCTTCGAGTTTTAATAAATTTAATTTACCTCGTGAAACGGTAATATATCTTGAGTGCTTAATAAAGAAGACTGTTCAATTGAATAATACAATAACGCAACCCTCTATTGGTTTCGATAAAGTCAAAATTTACTACAATATTATTATTATTATTAATATTATTATTAATAATAATATTATTAATTATTATTATTTATTATTATTATTATTATTATTTCCTTGCTGTTCCCGACGTTGTAGGGCTGCCCCCTGCCGTTGGTCGTGTTGAAAAGAAGCATCGCCCGCTCCCATAATTCGGCCGCTTCCTCGGCGGGCGAGCGGGCTTTGCGTTCGCGTGGGAGGCGACGGGCACCGCGTGAGCGCCGGAGAGAAATCACGGGGGCGGCGGCGCGCGATTTTTCACGCCGCGCCCCGCGCGCCTCCCTCGCCCACGCGTCCACGCCCACGGGCTGTCACGCTCTTCGGCTCGCTGTTGCGTTCTGCGGCGCCCTTCGGTGTGTTTTGTGACGAGTCTCCTCTCTCTATGGAGGACTCTGCGATTGTCATTTTATCGCGGTTCTCCGACTCTGTTTCTCCTCTCACTGTGACTGCTCTTTGTCTCTTCTCTCTCTGTCTCCCATCTCTCGTCTGTCCTGTCTATCCTCTCTCTGTCTCTCCTCGTTCTAACTCTCCTCTCTGTGTCTCTCGTCTCTCCGCTTTCTGTCTCTGCTCTCTTTCTCTCCTCTCTCTCTCTCTCTCTCTCTCTCTCTCTCTCTCTCTCTCTCTCCTTTCTGTGTCTCTCTTTCTGTGTCCGTATGTCTTCTCTCTCTTTCTCTTAACACAACACACACACACACACACACACACACACAGATGCATTCCTATCTCACTCGTCTATATATCGTCTTTGTACTTACCATTTAGTGTTTGCTCTTTTTTTCTACGAGTATATTTTTCTCTTATCCTTGTCAGTCCAAACCTTTTCTTTCTTACCCTTTTCCCTACCCTTTATAACTTTTCACCTGTCTTTTTATTTTCTATCTTTTCCACTTCACTATTTTACCGACCAAATTTTTCTCAACTTTTATTTTCTCCTGTGCCTCTTTTCTCTTTCTTCTTTTTATATCATTTCTTTTGAACTTATGATTTTTATAATTACTTCTCTAAAATTTTTACACGATGAGCTCTCCATTACCTAATGAACATCTTTGTAAAATAATCGAGCTATCAACCTCCTGCCTCTTTCTATTTTCTTTTAAACAGGATTCTGTGTAGTTTTATATTTTTAACAATATTTCTCACAAGTTTTCATTCCATTGAATTTTATTCTTGGAGTAGGATAGTTTATACACTAAAATATTTTTCAATTTTTTCTTTTTTAATTTTTACCTCTTGACCAACTTTGTGGAATTTACGTTATTTATATCCTCCAGTAAACACATTCACGATAGGTTTACATTACTTCATCTTTCACAGAGTGTCTTTTAACAAGCCTATGCAGCACTCCCTTCGCAAGCCATGAAGCATAGCACAGAAAATCTCCCTCCGATAGCGGGATTAGTGTGATTCTATCTATGACGGAGCGTTGTTCCGATTCTCCACTACCAATGGCATCGCAAATCCCTGCTAACCTCCCACATTGACACGGTAAATTCCCGAACACAAGATCCTGCTGTCTAGTGGAGCCCAATTTGCTCTGTTTTGTAGTTCCAAATAAACATGACACAGCTCTTCATTATACCACTCCAATAAACAAAGGACGAAATGAATGGAAATTGTGCGAGGATTTCAGAAAATAAAAACTGAGTCCTATTAAAAAAATAATTTTTGATGAAATAATATTGTGAAGAAAAGAGACGGCTCCTCATTGAAATTAAAGGAATCTAAATCAGCGATGGTAAATATTTTATAATAATATTTTCGTAAATATTAGGTATCATTTCTTTAAATAAATATTCAGTATTTTATTAAGTTGTACATAAGAAGGAAACGCTTCATAACATTTGTTAAATACAATCATATTTATACCGCCAATATTCTCTCAACCAAAAACATTTTGAGATCAAAATGATACAGGTCAGTTGTACATAACGTGAGACGAACAAAATTAGGTTTGCAAGATTAATGAAAATATATTTCTTTCGTCTGCCGTCTTTCTTCTGCCGTCTTGCATTTCCCCTTATCCCTCTCTTCAATTCATCTTTTCATCCTACATTATTCAACTATTTCTGTTTTTTCTTTCCCTTGTGTTCTTATTTTCAACTTTGTATTTTTCCACTTCAGTATCCATTCTATTTTAATATTATTTCCCCTGGATTTTTTAATGAATATTAATTTTTTTCCCCTTCCTGCTCCTTTTTTAAACCTCTTTCTCTTTCCTTTGACATCGCTTTTTAATTTCCATCTCTACCTGTGATCCTCTTAGACCAGGGGTGTCCAAGTAGTGGCACGTCTGCGGCCCGCAATGCCGTTAATTGTGGCCCGCGAAAAGTTATTAATCAAAAATGAAAATCTCTTGCATCCATGTCGGGCGAGAACACCGTACGGCTAGTGCACTCGCTCTACCGGATGTAAATTTAGGTTTTACTGTAAAAATAGGTTAAATTTACATTTAAGGTTTTTTCTGGTAAATTCAGAAATTGAAAATCATCCCAATGTGTTTCATTGCTTTACTCATGGTACAACTAGATATTACGCATGGTTCTATTTTCCCCTCTCCCGTTTCAGAACAGCCGGGGAAAGTGCCGAGATCCACAAAACGTGAAATTCAGATGTGGATCGTCCGAGTAATGCCAATAAGGCCCTCAACCATATTAATTTTTTCAGTTGTGGCCCTTGAGGCCTTGCACGTTGGACATCCCTGCCCTACACCTATCTCCCTAGATACTAATCGATTGATTGTTTTTCCGTGTTTCCGGGCGCGTCAATTGCTCTGGTCATTAGTCCCGTTAGTGTAGTGCATACTTCTTTTCTCTCGGGAGATGGCGTTGATCTTCCCCCGCTGAATGGCAAGATCCGGCGCAAACCTACCGTCGGCTAGTGGGGTTTCCCTCTAACCAGGACTCTCCCACCACTGCCCCAGCCGGGACAAGCTCCAAGCTCCCGACCGGTCTCCCGGAATATGTGGGAGTGTAGGGCATGTTAGTGTTAGTGTGTGTGTAAAGGGAGAGGATAGGACAAGGAATGGAAGGACAGGTCTCGCGCGGTCCGTGGCCCGTTTGGTAGGGTACTGCTCCGGCATTCGCCTGGTGCTGATCGAAGAAACCACGGAAAACTACCGATCAGAGCAGCCGCCCGCTAGAATTCTCCTCAAGACAGCGACTGAATTCGACCTAGCTGAAAAGTAGTGTCGAAAATCCTGCCGCCACAGGACTCGAACCTAGGACCTCCCGGTCAGAGACGAAGTCAGGTGTGGATCGTCCGAGTAATTCCAATAAGGCCCTCAACCATATTAAAGTTTTTAGTTGTGGCCCTTGAGGCCTTGCAAGTTGGACACCCCTGCCCTACACCAATCTCCCTAGATATTTCTCTTGCATCATTTAGCTTCTACTTTCCTTTCGCTTTTTTTATTTTAATCATCTTCCTCGTCTGTTCTCTTCCCCTTCACTGGCCTTCCCCCGTCCCACTTCCGCCTCCAGACCAGTCGCGTGATTCGCGGGAGTAAATATGGCAGCTGCCGTGATCGGGCGTTATGCATCACGCTAATGGATTACTTTATCGTGGATTCTGATTTAATTTGTCCACATCCGTTGGCAATTAAGCGCATCGTTCGGCACAGCGGTGGCCGATCCACGGCGAGTGAGTTGCTTCTGTTTATTAATTAATGGGGCTTGCGACGAAGCGATGGGACGGTCGGACCGAGTCGGCGAGTTTCATTTCGCGGAAGATATTTTGCGCTCGTATCTACTGCTGTTGGTAGTCGCTGTGAACAATTACCAGCGTTTAACTTGGAGTTCAACTTTGTTCTTTAAATTTGTGGAAATGAAGGTTCTGAATGGCGGTTATTGAGATGCGTTTTAATGTTGATTATGACGGACTCTGGTTCCTACAATGCCGCGTCATTCTTTCCTATTCAGTTGTGTCTAAGAACTCGGCAGTAATAAATGAAATAGCCTTGAATACAGAGTAAGTTGTCAATGAAGAGAATACTTTCAGAATACACAATGAGTGTAATTCACTAAATAATTTTTTTTTAAAATAACTTCCGCTGAGATAATGAAAATAATATATACAACATTAATTTAAAAACACAAGATAACTTAATTTTTTAAATCGAATTCATAAAACGCTAAATCTCAAGACGTATTATACGTATATGCTTATTGAATATAGCGTTCTCCGATACTTTAAAAATAAATTCTTAGATGTGTGCTGATCTGCAAAGGGTTAAAATAAGTGCTTGGTAACAAGAACTCATTAACAATTCTCGGTAAACAGTTGTACGAGATAAAATAACGATGTATAAAATCATTGATGAGAAAACAGTATTACCAACATTGGACTTTCTTAGATATGCTTACGGTTATGTGCATATTTTGAGAGATTACCAAGTTCACTACGAGAAAACATCATTGATGTATTTCAACATATTTGCTGTAAAATAATTGAAATCTCCTCAACAACATGATCTCGTATTTTCGTTCTTTCTATCAGTATTGAGGGTGCTTTCGAGCTGTAACTTTGTACACACGTCAGCACACAATGTGTTCTAAAGATGGTTAAGATCACTGCAGTTGGCGAGGTGATACAAGCAATTTTGTGCTCAAAGATCGGGATCATTACGAGGATGCATTGATGAAGGAACAGAAACAGGTGTCACGCGGAACTCAGTCACTTTGAAATCACATTGAAATCTTTAAGATTAGGTTTGGTTTGGTTTTTTCGTGTGCGTCACTTCCTTGGATCATTAGTCCCGGTAGTGTAGTGCATGTTTGTTTCTTGGGAGATGAGGGTGGTCTTCCCCAGCTGGATGGCGAGATCCGGCGCCGACCTACCGTCGGCTAGTGGGGTTTCCCCCTAAGCAGGACTCTCCCACCAGCGGGGCACCGCCCCAGCCGGGAGAAGCTCTAAGCTCCGACCGGTCTCCCGGAATATGTGGTAGTGTAGTGCATGTTAGTGTGTGTGTGTGTGTGTAAGGGGAGATGATAGGACAGGGAAGAGGAAGGACAGATCGCGCGCGGTCCGTGGCCCGTTTCGTAGGGTACTGCTCCGGTATTCGCCAGATGTTGATCGGAGAAACCACGGAAAACTACCGATCAGAGCAGCCGACCGCTAGAATTCTTCTCCAAGCAGCGACTGAATTCGACCTAGCTGAAAAGCTAGTGTCGAAAATCCTGCCGCCGTCAGGACTGGAACCTAGGACCTCCCGGTCAGAGGCGCTGCAGTGACATCAGGTGATGCACTGAGCTACCGGTCCCGGTTTTAAGATTAGAACTTTGTAATAACATTAGGAGAAAAACTTGTGCCGCTTGCTTAAAATATTGCAATTTTGGAGGGTTTCTTCACATGACTCCCTGTAACATTTTCAAAATGTTCCAGAAGATGGCAAAATACTTGTCTTCAAATTTTATCTCGAACAGAGAAAATATATTTATAAGAATGGTATAGTTTCGATTTACATTCAGTCCTTTGAGATTTTAAAATTAGCAAAACTCTTTATTTTTAAAACACTTAAGGCTTTTCGTTTACTAAGAAATTTGAGCTTTCTATTTGACCGAATTTCATGATTTCTGGTGTGAAATGCTATCCTACACTCCTTTTAAAATATGAATTGTTGTTGACTAATAAAATTAAAGGGAATAAAAGTTTCGATATGCCGCGCGTTACCTCTATTCTGTACTAGGAACTCGGGTTAACAATTCACAAATATATTGCTCTACAAATCTAAATCTGTGAGATCCAAGCCACGGCAATTTTATGTTCTGAATTATTGCGATGCATTAGTCGTCTGATGTTTTACTTCATTATTCTTCATTGTACTTTTCTGAGAAACCTGGTCTTTTATTTTTATCGTTTTGCTGAATCATTTTCCTTAAGCAGGTTGAAACTTGATCGCTGCGATGCACGATATCTGTCAGACACGTTGCGTGCACTGGCTCCTATGCATTGTGAGATTATGGCCTAAGCGTTACATATCGTGTATTATTTTCGACCGTGCCTATGACAAGTGCTTATTCAGAAAATATAATAATGTGTCTTATATAGGATTGACTGTGACAATTTTTTCCCACAGAGAAAGATGTGCAGTAGACATCTGTAGGGAAATAAAAAAATGTAAAACTTGCCAAATGGAAAAAAACAAGGAGGACTTTTACAAGGACAAATACTTTTGTGAAGAATTTAAAATATATGTTCGTTTAAAACATACCAAAATCATTTGTCGAAATTGTATTTAATATAATTTAATTAGATATTAAGATGTTTAATGATTTGTGCCTGTACTTTATCAGTTTTTACCATTTCACCATAAGTATTCAGATAAGGTTTCTGCAGTGAAAGATTCATTAACAATTGCATTGGGAGACATGTACAAACCAAATAAAATACGTATTTCAGCAAATAGAGCTTCAGATCATTCGCATTGGCAAAACGTTGCAGCTATATCAGAGAGAGACTTGCAGGCACTGCGTGAGTCTACATATCGCGGGCACTCTGGGTTGTCTTTGTCTTTTCTGAAGGTCGGCTAACAGTAAATTGGGTCTGCAAGTAACGTAACATGAATATTATTTACACCCCACTGTGCTAATGAATTCGCTGATGAGGTTGATGTATTTTTGTGGCCAGTAATAGAAGGAGAAGACAATGACGAGGAGTATATAAGGAGGAGAAGGAGAAAATAAGAAAAAGGAAAGGAGGAGGAGAAAAGATAAGGAGGAAGATGAGAAGACAGGGAAGTGAAGATGTCAAGAAGGAGGTAGAGATGACAAGAAGAAGGTGGAGATGACAAGAAGTAGCAGGAGGAAGAGAAGAAGAAGGAGGGCGAGAAAAGAAAGGGAAGTAAAAGTAGTTGTTGGAGAGTCGCGTGTGGTGGCGAACTTACAGAGTCGCAGAAGAGTCTGACAGTGGCCTCTATCCCCTTTGACTTCACTAACATATCGCTGTGTTCAAGTTCCTAATTTTATAACACTTTCTTAGTGTTTTCGTATTAACAACGCTACTATACTGCCATATACCATCAACGAACGTCTCATTAACTCAATGACGCCCAAATTAATTTTATACACATAGCACTCGCCCATTGTCGTACCCTCACATTGTTGGAGCCCTCTGGCAGATTGTTTTTACAACTTTTTGTGCTAACCAGCTGTTGTGTTGCTAAATAATTCTACTAATCGCAAACCGTTGGTTAAATGAGTTTTTTTTCTATAGAAGAAGGAAAATTGTTCGAACTTAGCTGCATACGCCCCGACAACTTTGTTGCGAGCCAACCACAATTTGCTTTACACCGGTCTCTTCCTCCAATATACCACGGGCATTTAGCAGTTAAGCACGGTTTTAGATGAAGATTCAAAAGGACTCGTCATGAACGCTCCCTGGCCAGGAGTTTACTTTGCTTTAGAGATCACTGCAAAATCGACATCTGGCAATCATATATGAAAACAAACTTGCTTATATTTTCCCTTAGGATGTCTACGGTTGTTGAAGAAATAAAATTCACAAACAAAAAAAAATGCAAAAGAAGCACATTTGACTTCACCAGAAATGTGCGTTCTTAAATGAGAACTTGAAGCACTTAAACCCGCATCCACTACATCAATTCAGTGCCACTTCCCAGAGATGATTATATAAATTGTAGTGATTTAATGTCTGTATCTTATATCTTATGTGTTAATATTTAATATTCTCTGTCAGACTTTGCCATTGCAAAGTCTGAATGATGATCAAACCAACTCTCCTACAAATAAACATTTTTCTTTGAAGTTCATATTTAAGTCAGAGATTTACAAATCTATTATGAACTACCTCTACCGGATTCGGTGGTATAACGGTTACTGTTGTACCCGAGTTTTCGGGTTCAAACCCGATCGAAGCCGTGGAATTTTAAGGGCGAAAAAATCCTTCGCACACCTTCCTTCAGAGGTGAAGTAAAGTCGGCCGTCCCATGTAGTAGATTTACTGCATGTAAAATATCCTCAAGCTTAAATTAAGCCTCTGCGCAAAATTGAGTTTCCGCCTGTTTCGTCGCCCACGATAATACCTCCTTTCTCCGCTAGGTGGTGAAAGGAGCGTAGCAAAATTTGCGTGGTTAGACGAAAGAGCAGGCCTGATGGCCCGAGTCTCGCCACGTAAAATAAGGCATTAACTAACTAACTAACTAACCTCTCACTACTCAGTTTCATTGACGACCGATCAACTACAGAAATTACACATCCATGAAAACGACGTACACGTCACAATCCTTCGAAACCAGATACACATCATCTTGCAATTCATTTGGGGTTGCTCGTAGTACGGCTCGGCGTTCCATAAATAAGAACGCATCCATCACGCGAATCCAGTGGTACCGCATGACGCGAGGTGGTGACCTCGAGCGGCGATCGACGCCGTCCACGCGAAGTATTGACAGGTCAAAGAGCAACGCGGCCCCGAGCGCCCCGTCCGGGATTCCCTGCAGGGGGTGTGGCGGGCGCATATGATGCCTGTCGGTGCGTGCAGATCACAGATGTATAGAACTAATTGACAGTGCTGCCACTACATGGCAAGCGGAGGAAGGTAAGATGGCGGCGCGCGCAACTCTTGATTTCACTTACACGGGTAGCATTGCCAATGTAGTCTTATAGTTCTGAAAGCGAAAATATTTGAATGATTTTTATTTTGTAAAATAAAAGAGTCAATTAATTTCTGTAATAATTTCTGGAAATTGTGTTTAATTAGCTACGAAATTACGATCTAGTTTAATCGTGTGACAAGCAACCATTTTTTCATTCCTTACAGAGTTTGAAAGTGAAGTTTAAATGGAACCTAATAAATTCGCCTAACTTTGCATCGTGTAATGAACTGTTAGAGAGTTAGAACATCTAATTTTGATCATTCAACTATTTAATGCTTGCCCAAATTGTAAGCTCCAATGAACTCTAAGTTGTTTTGCACCTCTCAAAATGTGTAACTATCAGGTACAATTAGAACGCAATTGAGATTGTAGAATGAATGCTTACAAATATAAAGGAATATTTCGATGTCAACTGCTAAAGAGTCTTAAATGTTTAAAATTAAACCTGTGAATCAGACAGTAGTTCAACTTTTTATATTATTACTTGTTACTCTAAAAGAAGTAGAAGAATAAAACTCATCTGCCTTGAATTTTTGTATTACTACACCTCAGAATAGAGTGATAGTAAGATGGCGTAATGTGTAAGATGGCGTTCTTGGCTTCACTACAACCCCAGCGGCCAGCAGAGGCACCGGGGGCGGTAGCTTACCCTACCAAACGGGCCACGGACCGCGCGCGATGTGTTCTTCCTCTTCCTTGTCCTCTCCTCTCCCCTTACACACTCACTTACACTAACATGCACTACACTACCACATATTCCGGGGGACCGGTCGGGAGTGTAGAGCTTGTCCCGGCTGGGGCGGTGCCCCGCTGTTGGGAGAGTCTTGGTTTGGGGGAAAGCCCGCTAGCCGACGGTAGGTCGGCGCCAGATCTCGCCACCCATCGGGGGAAGATCACCGCCATCTCCCGAGAAAACATGCACTACACTAACGGGACTAATGACCAAAGCAGTTGACGCGCCCGGAAACACGAAAAATCAGTCAATCAACCCAGCAGAGGAATTGCCAATCTATGTTCTATGTTGTGTAGATCGTGAAATGCTTTTTTCTGCGAAATGGCTGGAGCGATAATTAGTAGATTATACATCGAGAGAGAGAGAGAGAGAGAGAGAGAGAGAGAGAGAGAGAGAGAGAGAGAGAGAGATAAGCGCATTAATTTTCCCACGCTGTAATTGCAGCCTTCGGGATACAATTATACTGAGCGAAAATATAATCTCTCCCCCTAGGTGTTTATGCTAGTTTGTCTTTGACCATAATAGTTCAAGAACATATATATATATATATATATATATATATATATATATATATATATATAAATAAATATTAAGCTATGGAATTTAAAATTCGTGATGCATGACTAGTGATTGTTACAAAGGTAACTGTCAATACAAAAGTACCCTTTAAATGGAGACGATGGCTGAATCTAAATGCAAATAAGCTATTGGAAATTTAATGCCAACAATGTAAGAAAATGTATGGTGCTACTTATAGAAAAAATTAAAGATAGGCGTAAATATAATTAATGATATATTACTGCAAGCAGTAGGCAATGAGGACAAACGAGAGAATTTTGTTTCCTCTTTTACATTCCCTGATTTATCGGAACACTTGAGTATCGGCTCAAGTTTAGCCTTATTGCTAAACGTTCAACTTTCAGCATTTTATGCAGGCACTAAAAGAACAGATTTTCCTAGAGGCTGTCTAAAATAGTTACTTACAAAATAAGTATTGTAAGACACCTTATTGCAATTCAAGATTAGAGAATTATCTTGAAAAAACGCTTAACTGAGTGTTAATAACATTCGAAACAAATTTGTTCTCGACTGATTGTGAATGGAATGTTAAGATGCGCAACGAAAGCCGACCGTTAAGACTGTTCTTTCATGTAATTCTCTGTTCCCTTCTAAAGTAGTAGCGTTATGTGGAAATAAGAGCACAGTACGATTAAGATCTTATTGCTATTCGAAATAAGGAATTATCAAACGAAGTAGTGTAATCAGATGTTACTACTGGAATATCATGCAACGAAATAAGGAATTATCAAACGAAGTAGTGTAATCAGATGTTACTATTTGAATATCATGCAACGTTTTATCTACTTTGTAAAACGTCCAATATTACATAATTTTCTTTCAAAAATAATTTGCCTAAACCCAAAAAGATGGTTGCTGGTGGTGTTAGTTGTTAATAGAAGGCCATGAATTATTAAAACAGTTGTGTTGCAGTGATACTTATTACAAAACTAATCTCCATTTTGTGAAGTTTCATTTTAGATAATCAAAATAGATAAATACACGTTCAAGATATGTACAGTCTGTACAGACATTGTACAAACTAGATTGTATCCGACACCCGATAAAATATATTTACTTCATATACTCCCATTATAATTGAATATGAAAATAATTGTGTTGATGAATTTAATGGCAGAGTAACACCTATTAACATTTTTGCGTTAAATATTTCTCACGTTTATGAGACAAATTAATGTGTTACATTATTGTAAGTATTGTAGAACAACAATTATTAAACACTTACACTTACGCGGCTATGTTTGAGTCAATTAACTTTACAAGCAATGTTTTCCTTTCAAGAGTTTAAAGGGCTTTATACAATGAGCCTCAGCACGTTTTAAACTCATTTGTTATGCCCTCGGATTTTGCATCGTTTCAAAATTTCATGTACAGCAAACACAGGAGTCGACCATGGGGCAGCATTACTGAAATGCATAGTTCGCATGATTCAAATACCTTCAAAACTCGAGAGCGTTAATATCCTACAGTTTGGAAACCTGTTACGCACTTTAAGCAAAATATTATTTAACCCGCACTTCCTGATTGATTTTTTAATATGATCCTCGACGGAAGTAATGACAAGGAATATTGTTTTACATTGTAACGCAAATTGTAGTAATTAATGACACGAGTGTATAAAGACGGGTATAATTGCATGAATTGTGTGTTCAAGAAAACGTGCGATGACAGGAGCGAGTTTTTTTTATTACATTTTTTATTTTAGTTGTCTTCTATACCATGAGTGCAATTATCCCCCTTTACACACATGTTACGTTCAATAATTTTTCGTTTTCATTTACGAATAATTCAAATTTCAAAAAATCCAAGCAGATCTTTTACACACGCGGCATGCATTTCATGACGTAGTATTCCTTCTGAAAAAGTCTATTTTAGTGAGCATTGCATGACGTTTGTTTCCACGAGATATTTGCAAACACTGGAAGGTACTGAACATATGCGTATAAAATATAAGAAGCTGACAAAATCATGGAAACATTACTTCCGTCGAAAAGTAACGACAGATATGAGGGAGAATACATGTATAGAAATTTGGAAACAAACTACTTACTTCTGACATATTTTTGTTATAGCATACTTTTTAGAACTGGTAAACACAACTGACGTTTAATTTTTTACATTCTAATTCTAAGGCCAAATGTTTACATGGAAAACATTTAATATATTCAGTAAAAAATTTATTTGTACATAAGTCAGCTAGCATAACATTTCCTTCCTCAATTTAGTTTTATTCATTTGATGTTTATACATAGTTGTTGTAGGTACGTAATATATGATGTAATTTTTTTTCATATTTGAATGCCGACTGCAAATATCTGCTACGTCTGTGTTATAGTTTCTTCATTACACGATTTCCCTTCTTCCTGAATTCTGATTGGTAGAAGTGAATTTTTAATTGCACGGCGGAAGTTTGACTGCACGCATGCAATTAACATAGAGATAATCAACGATTTTTCATGGAATTAATGAACATACTTAGTTAACTAAACAAAAAGAAATTAATATACGGATGGTGTGTACAGTAGACGCCATAAAAATTGTGTGAGAATAAATAAAACACATTGTGTTACTTTATGCAAAAACTGATATCTTTTTGTTTTACTTACCATTTTAAGAGAAAAAAAGCATTTTATTATTTTAAGGTAACAACAGAACCAGTTGTGATAGCAAGTTAATTCTCATAAATTGATGTCCCTACAGTGAGGGATCAATAGTTAATATATCTAATACTCAATGTTAGAATGTAATGAATAATTACCAATAATTTAGTATAACGAATTAATTAATTGGCAACGTATGTCGTAAACGGATTAAAAGTAATTCAAATTTTATATGTATACGTCAATGTTGCCACGTTTGGGGTTTTCCACTAAATTTTAGGTGTTTATCACCTTTGGTGGGTATTTTAAAGGTTTTTTGGGGGTTTTGTTAGTTTGTTAGTCAATTTTTAAATGGGTAAAAATGAGCTCTGATTACTTCTAAATATTTAAAATTGTCAATTCAACAAACCGACCAAGTAAATAGAAACTAATTACAGGCGTGCAAAAGGCATAATTGCGATTACCTTCCTCAGAATTTGGGCGATTATGTACTGCATCACCACAACTCAGTGGAAAGACGAGTTATTTAATGACGCATATCCTTCATTTATATATATATATATATATATATATATATATATATATATATATATATATTATGTGACGGAACACACACGCCGTGGACTGGCCTCCGGCGCGCCGCACACAATGCAACCTGGTCTTTGATCAGGGGTCGTTAGCCCTGAGGGTGTGAAGCACCGCTCGGGCGTTACCAGCGCCGTGCGGCAGCCTACTGTCGCTCCGACGCCAGGCCTGTCAGGTTGTTCGTTCGTCTTGCCTGTGAGAGGCAAATAAGGGTAGCTTGCAATGGATAGAATCAGGATGGATCGAATTCTAATGAAACACTTGGATGGCTCTGGTAAAATTAGGCATGTATTCTTAAACTTTTTCCAGAGGCACATACACATACACACTAGATTATAATAAACAAATTGCAATCCTATTTCTATTATAATTATAATCCTAAGTCTGGATTAACGTTCTTGCTCCATCTTGTGCAAATAAACAATAACCTCCCTACCTTAAATACTCAAAACTCATATCTTGCCCGCTAATTACAATACTCGGGCAATTTAATTGTTTATGCAAACCTACTGATCTTGGCACTAAAATGTTCTTTCAGTCTGTTCGTTCCACTATGTTGGATCGAACTGAATTCCCGTGTTAAGCGTTCGGCAAGAATACTTCCCTAGTTACACCTTTTTAATCACACCTTTGGAAATATTACGACCTCGCGGTCTGAATGTCGCACGGGTACTCACGCTTCGGCGATTGGGGAACACGTAACCTGGACCTCGGCCAACGCAGTGACCGACCTCAGCTGCTTATCGCTGCGAACGGCTGCTCGCGCCGCAGTGACGCTCGGCCTCGCCCAGCTCGCTGCGCTATACGCTCGCCGGTCCGCGCTGCTCCTTGGCTCGCTTGATGCTGCCTCCGTTCGCCCGTGAAGTAGTACAATTTTCTCCGGTCGTTCCGTAGAATGGCCGTGCCTCTACGCCCGTCTTCCGTTCCCAACAAACTTGCTTCTTTGGCTGTGTTGCACCAGGAATGTCGCCTCAGCCTTCCGCTTTGGCGATGCGGCGTAGTTGCGACGTAATGATCGTATACTCGACCCTTCAGCGACCTCTATCAGACTGTTCGGCGGTTTGTCTCAGAATGTTCTGCGATTTCTATCAAACTCTCTGGCGGCCTTTCTCCGACTGTCCGGTTTCCCGGGAACCCCTTCCCCCCCTCGGAGACTGTTTCCTCGTTTTTCTATCAACGTGCCAATCGCAGGATTTAATTTTCCAGCGCTTATCGCTCCGAGAAATCATTGGCGACCACTCGTTACGTCCGACTTCAGCCGTGGCTGACGTCAGATGATGACGTACCAACGCGCCACATTCGAAGTGGTAAACACCCGCGATTTATCTTGGGCGTTTTTGCCTGGGGTTCTGCTTCCTCGCTGGGGCGCATATCAGAGCTCGTCTCAATATATATATATATATATATATATATATATATATATATATATATATATATACTCTCTATGTATATATATACTAATTTTATATATAAATTTTAAAAGTTGCATGCAAAGTTTATATTTTTTAATAGTTAGAGAGATTATTTAAACTTTTTGTGATTTTCACACCACCATCTGCACCCGAATGAGTGGCATGTGGTGGCATTGGTGTATATTGCATATTCTATATGTATATTCTATCCAATTACAAACACTTAGGAACTTGGTGTGCAATTGGATATGTAGAGAATGTACGCTTACTAACAACTTAAATATTTACGTTTAAATAAACAATTATGTCTAAAATTTTCCTTCACGACAATTGGACACACAAAATAGTTCAGTAACGAAAATTTCAGACACACACTTTTACCTAAAATATTTTTTCTTGTCTTTTCTCGTCTCTCAAGGCCACCAGTTTTTTTGCGAGACACCCGTATGAAATTAGTGCCTAAACATTGTTCATTATAATTATTTGAAGTGCCAAAATTAGTCAATATGTCAGCTAATTGCAATTTTATCAATTTTAGTTTCTTTTATTTCAATTACTAAATTCTTGAATATATTGAAATTATATTTTTGAGAAGAACACAATATTATATAACAAATTAGATTAGATAAAATTATTATTTATCATACATTTAAATACAGTGTAAAACTGTTAATATGTATGATAACTCAACATACAATTCTTGGTATCATTCAAAATGAACACTGGGCGAATCATAGACGTCTTCTTCGCATCCCAAAGCGTCCATTGCTCTGTGATATGAATTTGGCACTAGGGTCAGTGATCAATATTCAGTGTCCCTTGCCGCATCTCTTTGTGATGAACCCCTCCCCATTATCTTTAAATCCACGAGCGCTGTCGTGCACCATCGGATCAGCACACCCTCGTGACATGGTCATACGAGAGCAAGGACAGTTGCGAGAACTGTACAGGGATATAGTAGGTGCGATGGTTGGGAGCGGAAATTTGGACACCCAGGTCAAATGAATGGATGAGGTCAGTGAGAGGGCAGGTTCGGTGAGAGGCAGGGTCGGAATACTGATTTTAAAAAAAATCGAAAATTGCATGACCAACTTTGTGTTTAAATAGTAGAGAGACTACTTTGATATTTAAATAGTAAAATCTTAATATTGATCAATCACATTCCATTAAATTTGTTTGAAATAAGATGTTCACAAATTTTCAAAACTATACAACAGTCCCACAGAAGGAATTAAGAAGACAAATCCTTGAAATGACACATGGGGTCGGCAGAGGGGGGGGCGAGAGGGACAGGGCGGAGAGGGGCGGGGCGGGGTCACTAAGGAGCGGTCAGAGATGGGAAGGGGTCAGAGGGGCGGGGTAGAGAGGACAGGGCCGGAGAGGGGGGGGTTTGGGGAGTGGGCGGGTTCAGAGGAGGGCGGGGGCGGGGGCGGGCAGGGTCGGAGAGGGGCGGGGGGAAAGGGGCGGGAAAGGGGCGGGGTTGAAAGGGCGGGGTTTGAAAGGCGGGGTTGAAAGGGGCGGGTTTGAAAGGGGCGGGGTCGGAAGGGGGGGGTTGGACAGGAGCTGGGGCAGTGAGGGGCGACGGTGGAGAGGAGCGGAGGCGGTTGGACGAGGGCGAGCTCGAGAAAAAGGGGCTGGGAGCAACTGCGCAGGGCCTGAATCCGGATCGGGTGCGTTGGAGCAGGTAAGCGGCAGACGGAGCACAAAAGGGGGGGGGGAAAGGGAAGGGGCAAAGGAAACCCGAACGAATGGGGGGCGAGGAGCAGAAAAAATGCGAGAATTTCTGAGCAACATAAAGCTGAATATATGTAACTGATCAAATGTTTCTGAAGAATTTTGGGATCTATATGAAGAAAAAAAATTAATTTAAACCCATCAACGATTTCTCTGTACACAAAACGTGACGATGAATTGTGAAAATGATGTGTGGTACGTGTTCCTACGTAAGTGAAAGCTGACCTGAGTAGTATGGAGGTTAACAGTGCATTCAGTCTACTAAAATCATGAATACACGTACTCATCATTGAGACAAAAAGATAAAATCTGTCATAAAAGTCATACAATCATAAAACTCATCAACCATTTCATAATTGCCCAGAGATGTGAATTTTTAAAATTATTCTAGGTAATCATTCTTTTAACATATTACATTAACCTCCTTTAAAACATCCCATACATCGCATGTATGACATCAGATTAACGAATTAGTGAAATAATAGTTTTCGAAAAACAATGAGCGATATTAAGATTTCTTGTGCCATACATAAACACAAATACAATCATGGAAATAGAGATTACGACAGAAAATGTGTCCGAGAAAACTGACTGCACTAACATCATTTGGATAGAACGACGAAGGTTGGAAAGTGAGAAGGTTACTCCTTTTATTACCTTTAGAGCCAAGCTGGAGAGGCAAACTCGGCCCCAGGGCGGCGGAATGAGACCTCAGGAAGGTGTCTGTGGAGGTAGCGGAGGGCCGCGCGTGAGCCACGAGGCGCAGCTCCAGGGCATCGCCGGCACCTCCCAGGTAGCGCGGGCGAAGAACGGCCAATCGCTACTCGCGCTCCCCGCCGTCACCCACACCTACGCCTCCCCGCCTCGCCCCGCTTGCCGGCTCCCTGCCGTTCCCCACCGCCTCAGCACCTGTTCTTGGCCACCCGCCGCCTTACCCGTAACCACATCTGCTCCTTGATGCCTTGTCCACTCGTCACTGTTCCGACCTGTCGCCGCTCCGCCCCTGCGTCCCGTGCCCGTCACCACCCAACTGTTAACTCCCCACCCTGTTAGCTCCGCAGTCCGACAGGTCCCCACTCCGTCTGCTCCGCGCCCCCCCGCCCCGCACCGCTCCCCCCACCCCCCGGCACACTCCCAATGCTGTCCCACCCCGTCACAGTTCCGATCTGTCACCGCTCCGCCCCTACGTCACCGACCCGCCCCTCCATCCCGTCTCCCACCCCCGCTCCCCGTCTCGTCACCTCTCCGTCTCGTCAGATTCTCGTCCCATCAGCTTTGTGTCACGTCGCTCCCTGCCCATTGCCTCCCCCCTTTTGCGCCCGTCTCCTCTGTCACTACACCTCCATGACCTACCGCCTCCACGCCCTCCCCCCCCCCTCGCACGGCGCCGGCCGTCGCCCCGCTCGGCGTGCACCCCTCCCCCGCCGCCCCGGGGGAGGACGTGACCTTCTCGAGAGCAAACGGCACGGGAGCGGAGGCGCCGGCCGCCGAGGGGCGAGCAGGGGGGCGGGGCCGAAGCGCGCTCGCCGCCGCGCTTTACCGGCCATTTCCGCCCGCGTGCCCCGGGGCGCTTCTTCTCGCCAGGTCCCCCCCCCCCCCCCCGCGCCTCCGCCCCCTCCGGCCGCGCCGATCGCTCCTCCGATACGGACGCCCCTTAACGTCCTCCGCCGCCACTAATTCAGCGGAGAGAGGAGTCCGCCCCCGCCCCGCCCCCGCCCCGCCCCCGCCCCGCCATCTCACCCTCCGCCGGCGCCTCCGGCCCCGCCCCGCCCCGCGCCCGCGCCAGCGCCCTCTGGAGCGATGGGTCCGCGGATTACGCTTCGGCCCGCAAGACGGAATCCCTCGTATCCGATTTATAGGGCTCTGATTTTTACGGCGGAGCTCCCGAAACTGTTACCGCGTGTCCGCTCAAACGTCCCGGCGACGTAACAAGTGGAAGGGCCGCTCCCCGCGGAGAGGCGATCTCGCAGGAGGCGCGCGGTGTCTTAGTGACACAGAAAGGAAAACGAGTTTTTAATGTTTTCTTAGGGAGCGTTGAAGGCTTCCCAGATCTGCGGAAAGTTGGAAAGGTCTTTTAGGAGTGGAAATACAGTGGAAGAAGGAACATCACTGAATTCTAGGTGCCAGGTTGTTGATGATTCGTACTTAACGTCTGATTTAAAGCAAGTCTATGTGCGAACAGAAGAATCGTACAAGAGAGAGAGTGTATTTAGTATACCCGAATGTAACACACGTCAACGATTCTTGGATAATTTTATCACAAAGGACACGTTTATCACAAGTTTTTTGAGATTCGTGTAAAACCTTAAACAAATGAAAATTATGATATTTTCTTGAACAATTTTTTTAAGTTTGTTCTGGAGAAATGTTTGAGTTTGTGCTGTGTGGAGAGAATCAAGGACACAGTTGTGACCTAAACTTCATAATTTCAAGTAAATACATTATCTGATAATTAAATAAAGTATCTGATAATTAAATAATTAACTTGTGGTGTTTATTAACTCACTTTCGTAATTGCGAGGTACAACAAGTCCGGAACAAATGTCAACTCAAAACCTTCAATATGCAAAAATTTTAAATGTTTAAACATTAAATCACGTTCATCTTAAATTAAATATATTCAAGGTAATTTAGAAACAGTGAACGGGTTTCCTATTCTCGGTAAATTGTATTAACGTTAATTGAGATAATAATCTAATGCAAACTGTATTGCTAATTAAAATATGACCTACAAAACCGTCAGATTGCTTTCTTCTACAATCAAAATTTTTGATCGTCAACGAAATATTTGAAATGGAAAAATTGAAGGACAACTTGAATCCATCCATTTTTCATTATTACACTTTGGTTATTCATTATGTTATGAACATTCTCAGTCATCTCATCCATCTCATGAGAAGCTGGAAGGCGTTGATAGTAGTAATGAGAATGAATTATTTAAAATAGCATTGTGATTATAACTGGTTTTGACTGCAATCATTCCGAAAATTTCCCTAATAAAAAGTAGTCAAGCGTGCGACATTTTAAAAATGCATGGTTGTAAATCGAGGTTTCTTCAAACAAAGATATCAATGAAAATGAATGTAATATATGTAAATGTAATATATCCAATATCTTGACTTGTTCATCTGAACTAGTTTTGATCACATTTTTGCGTCCTTTTTCTTCGCTTTTAGGGCATTTTAAAACGTATTAAGAGCATTATATAGATTATTTTTGGTGATGCTTTATGTCATCAAAATCCGCCCTCTACTTATGACAACGTAGTTAACGCGACTTGAAACGTTTTGTTTTATATCTCTCGAATCCAAATAAAGAGCGGACGAATCCAGTATTCGAGATAACGCGACTTTCAACATTTTATTTTTAACCGTCGAATTCCAATAAAGAGTAGAAGAATTCAGCATTCGAGTTAACGCGTCTTTAAACATTTTTAACGGTCAAACCCAATAAAGAGTGCTGGAATCCAGAATTCGAGTAAACGTGCCTTTTAACATTTTCTTTTCTAACCGTCAAATTCCAATAAAGAGTGGAGGAATCCAGAATTTGAGATAACGCGACTTTAAACGTTTTAATAAAACAATGTAGGCTTTTACGGCCGGAGTTGTATTCAAAGATTTCCCGTAATCCGCCAGGCCAAAGCAAAACCTAATGACAAACAAAGACGTGACAGTGGTCACGTAGGCGCGCGGGAACACGGCAACAGGATCAGTTGACAAAACTGGCAGCCACCGGGGAACCTTCAAAGAGGATTTTTCGTCCGAGACCCCATCGCCACTGAGGATGTCTGCTGTAGTTGCGGACGAAACGTCTGAAAATATGTTTTCCAATGGACCAGGCCCTTCGGCCCTTCAGCCCGGAAGAAATCCTTGAATTTAAACGTTTTGTTTTAAACCCAATAAGGAGTGGAGGAATTTAACATTCGTGTTACCGCGACTTCAAACGTTTTGTTTATTAACCTTCAAATCCCAGTAAAGAGTGGAGGAATTTAACATTCGTGTTAACACAACTTCCAACGTTTTGTTTTTAACGGATAGATCCCAATAAGGAGTGGAGGAATTTTACATTCGTGTTAACGCGACTTTAAACGTTTTGTTTTTAACGGCAGATCCCAATAAGGAGTGGAGGAATCCAGCATTCGAGTGACCGCCTCCTCCCAAGGCGGACGCGTTGCCGTGTGGGCCCTGTGTGCGGGGGCGGTGCAGCTGTGCCGCGTCGGGCCGTGACGCGCGCCAGTGCGCCGCTGTCGATACAATCGGCGCGGGGCGTGTCGCGCGCGCGGGACGGGCGCCAACGCTCCACGGACTTGTCACGTCGCGTCATGCAGGGTTAAGCTCCTTTCCACGGCCCACGGCGCTTAGGCCCCTGCCGCGCAGCGCGCTCTGCGGCCCCGCTCGGCGCGCGCCTGCCGGCTCCCTGGGCCAGGGCTGCAGGTGTGCTGGCTGGATCGGGAACGCTGGGTCGATCTACTCGGAGGGACATTAGGATCTGTTGATTGATTGATTTTTTCATGTTTCCGGGCGCGTCAACTGCTTCGATCGTTAGTCCCGTTAGTGTGGTGCATGTTTTTTGTCGGGAAATGGTGGTGATCTTCCCCCGGTGGATGGCGAATTCCGGCGCCGACTTACCGTCGGCTAGTGGGGTTTCCCCCTAACCAGGACTCTCCCACCAGCGGGGCACCGCCTACCGGGACAAGCTCTGAGCTCCCGACCGGTCTCCCGGAATATGTGGTAGTGTAGTGCATGTTAGTGTAAGTGTGTGTGTAAGGAGAGAGAATAGAACAAGGAAGAAGAAGGACCAATCGCGCGCGGTCCGTGGCCCGTTTGTTAGGGTACTGCTCCGGCATTCGCCTGGTGTTGATCGGAGAAACCACGATCAACTACCGATCGGAGCAGCCGGCCGCTAGAATTCTCCCCCGGAGAGCAGCTGAATTCGACCTAGTTGAAAAGGTAGTGTCGAAAATCCTGCCGCCGCCAGAATTCGAACCTAGTACCTTCCGGTTAGAGGCGCTGCAGTGACATCAGTTGATGCACTGAGCTACCGCACTGGTTTGGGATCTACAATTTACGATTTGCGGATTTGAGATTTGAAAATATACATTTTCAGATGTACGATCTGCAGATGTGCGATGTGCAGATGTGCGATGTGCAGATGTACTATTTGACGATGTGCGAACCGGGGGCGGTAGCCCAGAACATCAACTGATGTCACTGCAGCGGCTCTGACGAGGTCCTGGGTTCGAGTCCTTACGGTGGCAGGATTTTCGACACTAGCTTTTCAGCTGGGTCGAATTCAGTCGCTGCGTGGAGGAGCATTCTAGAAGCCGGCTGCTCTGATCGGTAGTTTTCCGTGGTTTCTCCGATCAACACCAGCCGGAGCAGTACCCTAACAAAAGGGCCACGGACTGCGCGCGATCTTTCTTTCCTCTTCCTTGTCCTGTTCTACCCTCTCCCCATACACACACTACCCCGTACACTAACATGCAGTACACTACCACATATTCTGGGAGACAGATCGGGACCTTAGAGCTTGTCACGGCTGGGATGGTGTCTCGCTTGTGGGAGAGTCCTGATGAGGGGAAAACTTCACTACCCGACGGTAGGTCGGCGCCGGATCTCGCCATTCAGTGGAAGATCACCGCCAACTCCCGAGAAAAACATGCACTTACGGGGCCAATGACCAAAGCAGTTCACGCGCCCGGAAACGCGAAAAAATCAATCAATCTAATATGCGATTTACCGATATGCAATTTGCAGATGTGCAATCACGTATGTACATTAATGAACAAATTGTAAGTATTGAGCAATTTACGGTTTTGCAGATACGTGATTTTAGATATGGTTATTGTAAAGTCGCCTGTTTTGGCAATGTTTTAGGTGCAGAGACTGGGAGTCTCAATTCTACATCATCCAGGTCTCAATATTTTTAACGTTTCAATTTGACTTACCTTTGTACTTTCTGTATCTCGTCGTGTGGATTTTAAACTCCTTGTCACTAACATCTTTCCTGCTCGTCGCTTTGCAAGCTCCTCCTGGTTTTCAGGTGTTCAAATACAGTTGTTTTGAATGTTGCAGGCCGGCTGAGATTAAACATTTACTGGGGCATTTAAACCAAGCGTATTGGCAAGTTGTGGAATTTTATACATTCTTAACAAAGATGGTTCAGTCTATTTAGGGTGTTACCCTGACATTCGTATACCCGCAGCTTTTTAAAGTTATTTATAATGGAACAATGGAAGTGCGTCCTGAGCCTCCTCTGCCGGAGTACTGCCAATGGTGTACCCGATGCACAAATGATGCGGTTTAGCACATTGGGGATAAGCCCACCTTTGCTTCATTTCCAATGAAGCTTCTGTTGAAGAAGGACCTTGACTTGTCATCCCTACACTTGTGAATTTACTGAAGTCTCTTGTGATTCTAGATCATGACTCGCCAAGTGTTTGCTTCCTGGTGCGAAGGTAATTTGCTCCTGGCTCTCAGCAGGAAGAGACATACCAGGAACTGGAGCGCTATGAAAAATGTAAAGGACACAAATACGTATGAGAAATTCATCGGTCAATTCACGTTGTCGCTACTAGCTTTATACTGCGTCTGTGTTTCGTACATAGATGACACAAATGGATCTACGAGCTCAGAAGCAAAATACAATTTGATTGCCTTCGGATGTTTAATCTCATCTGTCCTGACTCTAGATAGCAATTAAACAAACAATTATAATCTGGAAGGTATTTCAACGGATATCTCAGCTTTCAAATGGCAAAATTGAATTCTTATAAATCGTATGAATATATTCATCTAGATATATTCGTATTATAAAGTATCTAAATGTAAATAGTAGCACGGTGATGAGGTGTGACATTTTGGAACTACAAATTACCTTCATGATTCACTTGCAATATTATTTTCGTCCTTTAAATAATCATGTAAAACATTAGAGAAATAGGATATTTCGTATCTTACTACATTTACCGATGTATTAAATTGCTAAGAAAAAATCAGAACGTGGATAAGACCCGCGATACAAATACTGTTTCTACGATGTGACAACTGTATCTTGTTGCTGGTATTATGTAGAAAAGTAGTGCAACATATGCTTTATATGATACAATAATTATTCTAGTGAAATTGTTCTTTTATTCATGACATTTGGTAACTTATTTTCTGAATGCGCTTCGTATAAACTAGAATTTTTATGGTATATTCATTTGAAAAATGATTGAATATTTTCAATCCCTTCTGGAGGCTCGGGGTTTGTGTACAGCGGAAACAATCTGTATGAATAGTATGTGGATACATTTTACTCGTGTGATAATTCACTTAAATACATTAACAAATTTATACATTTTTTGTATTATGACAATAAAATTTAGAAATTTTACAACTTGTTGATAACATAGGTAAAACGTTAATACCTAAAGCATGAAGATAAAATATTAAAATCTCTGTACTAACGATGCGTGTATTAGGGTCAAATTTTAAGATTTAGACAACGGTAACGTAAAATAAAATTCGCACAAAACGAGATTTCGCAGTAAACAACCGGCTAATTTGATATTATTCGTGAGAAGATTTAAATTATTAAATATTTCAGTTTTTATTAAAATATCATAAAATTTCAAACGCTCCACTTATAGACATACAAATGAACCTTTCAAAATTAGTTTTTGATCGTTACATATGGCTGGCCCTCATTTTTATTGACTTTCAGAGAATGTTTTGATTAGACAATGAGAAAGCCTTCTGGTTTACGAAACGGAGCGCATCTATCTGGTTGCAATTAGGCGTTGTAGTCCATTGTTTCTGGAGCATGGTCTAACATGAGGAATTTTAGTACTGACTCTGGATATGGTAGGAAAAGTGAGGGTCGTATGATATTCCTGGGCTGGGCGGGGCGGGGTAGAGAAGGGCGGGGAGGGGCGGGGCGGGACGGAGGCGCAGCATCAATGTTGGATGCCAGTAGAATTTGTCCTCCCCGCTTCTGCAATCTCTCTCTGGAAAATTCGCTCTTCGGAAAATTTGATGTACTAATGAGAATGTGTAATGAGGATTCCAAGTTCACAGATATGTCAAAAAGAGATGAGGAACGAGGCATTACGCTCTGGAATGGCTAGAATAGTCAAGCAAGGTGACTAAAATATGCGGGGATGGTAAGTGGGTGAGTAAGGGAAGAGTAAAAAAAAGTCGGCAGACTTGCTCGTGATGGCATCCAAGTTGGATGACATTCGACAATGCGTGCTTCTACTACCTTCAGCACCTGATAGCAATCAGAACCTTGCGAAGAATGGTTGAATAACGCAATGAGAGGGATCGGTTTCCCAGATTTGTAGCCGGGGTGACAAGAATCGTTAATGGATCGAGGCGGGGAGTTCGTTGCGTGACGGGGAGTTTCGTTGCGTGACGGGGAGTTTCGTTGCGTGACGGGGAGTTCGTTGCGTGGGGGTTCGTTGCGTGACGGGGAGTTGCGTTGCGTGACGGGGAGTTGCGTTGCGTGACGGGGAGTTGCGTTGCGGACGGGGAGTTGCGTTGCGGACGGGGAGTTGCGTTGCGGACGAGGAGTTGCGTTGCGTGACGGGGAATTGCGTTATGTGACGCGGAGCTGCGATGCGAGGCGGGGAGTTGCGTTACGAGGCGGAAGTTGGGTTCGAGGCAGGAGTTGCGTCGCGAGCGGGGGGGGGGGGGGGGGGGGGGGGCGTAAAACAAAGGGCGGCGGCGGGGGACGCGCTGCAGCTGAGTCTGCGCCCGCGCCGTTGGTATGCCGCGAGGGGCCGCTGGGATCGGCCCAGCCGCCGTACATCAGCCGCCGCCGCCTTCTGCGCCCCGCCCCCTCAACCCCTCGCTTCCTCCCCTCCTCGCTCTCTGGCTCCCTCATTCCATCGCTCCTGCACCTGCTCTCTCTCCCCTCCCCCTTTCTCTACACCCCTTGATGATCTTCTATCCCTCTCTGTATTTCCTTCCTCCACCCTTTCTTACCTTCGTCTTTTTCCCTCCTCTTTCCCCTTTCACTCCCCTTCCCTCTCTCCACTTCTTTCTCCGTACTTCCCCTTCGCCTTTCCTCTCGCCCCTTCCTTTTCCCCCCTCCTCTTCATTTCCTCTCTCTCTCCTCTCCCCTTCTCCCCTTCTCCCCTGCTTCTCAGCTACGTTCCTTTCCGCTCCTTCGATCCATTTTCTCCTACACCCTAACTTTTGTACCCCTACGCCCATCAGCGCAACGTTCTCTTCCCCGCTAATATCCTTGCTCCTGTGTAGAGAGTTGAGGGAAAGACGTAGGTACCGGAAGGCATATAAAGTCACCTTTCTTTAAAAGGGGTGTACGTAACTTTAAAAACGCAAATTTTATTGGAGAGAAAAAACATTTATTTTAACTAAAGCTACTGTCGTAAAGAATGAAAGTATACTTCTTCCAACGAAATCAATAGTTACTGAGCTGCCCGGGAAATATAGCATCCCACGCAGGGTTACCGACTTTTCGGCTGCCATGTTGCGTCGTACTTCAGGCGATAGTCCCGACATAACATAATCTATCAGCAAGGTGAGAGAAAAAACACCAGCATTCCGTTGGTTGGTTGGTAGTGATTCTAGGCACGTCAACTTCTGAGGTCAATAGTCCCATAAGTGTAGCGCATGTTGTTTTCATCGGCAGGTGGCGGTTATCTTCCCCAGATGTATGGTGAGATTCGGCGCCGACCTACCGTGAGCTAACGGGTTTTCTTCCAAAAGAAATCTCCCAGCAGCGGGGCGGCGCCCCAACCGGGACAAGCTCTAAGCTCCCGACCGGTCTCCCGGAATATGTGGTAGTGTAGTGCATGTTAGTGTAAGTGAGTGTGTGTACGGGGAGAGGATAGAACAAGGAAAAGGAAGAACAAATCGCTCGCGGTCCGTGGCCCTTTGGTAGGGTACTGCTCGGCATTCGCCGGTGTTGTCGGAGAAACTACGGAAAACTACCGATCAGAGCAGCCGACCGCTAGAATTCTCCTCCAGACTAGCTAGTGTCTAAAATCTTGCCACTGTCCGGACTCGAACATAGGACCTCCCAATCAGAGGCATTACAATCAGTTGAGGCACTGAGCCACCTCTCCCTGTCCTAGTGAACCCTGACTGGGTAATAACTGTTATGCGATGATATTAAAATTATTGTGTTGTTTAAAATTAATTGTACATACTGGTTTTTTAATCTCAATTTGTATTTTTTTTAATATATGAGTTTTCTAAATTATCCTGCACAATCACAAAGAACTTGACAAGGTTGTAGGGATTCTAATGGCAAAAATTTTAAATTCTAATGGCTAAAATTGTATTTACTATTTGTTAAAAAAGCGAAGAAATGTAGTGTATGCTAGTGTCGAGAATAGTCTTTGTGCACACAAGAGTCAATAAAATATAGGGCGGTTGGATTTGAGATCAAATCCTAATATTCAAGCTATCAGAATCTTAGCTTTATTGTACTGCACCATAATACTTCTTCATGTACTGTTATTCTTTTACCTGTCTAAATGTTTTCCTTTTTCATTTATCTCTGTATTTTTGTATATGTGTGCTAACACTGAAAATATCCTACAACCATAAAGGTTGAAAATATCTGTCTGCGTCGAATTGACGCAGAAATAAGGAAAAACATGTGTCTTAGTGAAAATTCTTCAGAAGTTAGATGATCGATTCTATATGCATTCTGCAG
Source organism: Teleogryllus oceanicus (assembly GCA_964035755.1). Classification (NCBI taxonomy): domain Eukaryota; kingdom Metazoa; phylum Arthropoda; class Insecta; order Orthoptera; family Gryllidae; genus Teleogryllus; species Teleogryllus oceanicus. Next base: position 28,271,630 of record CAXIVR010000012.1, on the reverse strand, counting down.
TCAAACATCTAGGAAATATTGACATCGTTAATATGTCTTTGATAGATTCCTTTGTAAATACAGAGGAAGGGCATTTCAAATATCTCGTTCATACATAATCATTCACCTGTTCTGTTCATAAGGTTATTCGAAATTTTGAATATTGTCATTAATGTTTGCAGTGAGATACTGAAGAATAAATCAATAATAATTTAAATGTTTTTGTTACCAAACAATCTTAGAGACACCCATTGGTTATCTATACCACATGACAATACAATTGTCCGGAGATTTCTACTAGACAGCTACGCCACGTGAAAGAGGACATATAAATATTTTATGTATATTAATATTAAAGATGATGTTGAAACAGGATGATTAAAATATGAAACAATAATAAAGAAAACCGATAATGTATGAAACTAACCACTAAGCGTTTAAGTACAACGTCTAGCTTTAAAAATAATATTCATTGTTTACGAGACAACAATATCTAGAATATATAACTATTCTAAAGTAACTAGACACGTTGAGCACTATGAATGGGAAACTAGAATGATGAGTGCTTACGACGAAGAATCGGGGGAGAAAGGGCGCGTCTGGCAGGGAGGAACGAGGCAGGTCCAGGCGAAGCGCTGTCGTGGGGCGGGGACGGGCTGGCTCAGCTGGCGGGCGAGGCCTCGCAGCTGTGGAGTAGGGCGCGCGCGGAAGGAGCGGCTAATGTTGAAATACGCGCTGCCCATGTCGCCCGTGCGCCCCGGTCGACCCCGGCGGGCCCGGCCGGCATCCGCCCCACATCCACCCCGCACCCACCCACGCATCCGCCCCGCATCCGCCCGCATCCGCCCCGCATCCACCCGCATCCGCCCCACATCCGCCACGCATCCACACCGCATCCACCCCGATCCGCCCCCACATCCGCCCCGCATCCACTCCCACATCCACCCGCATCCGCCCCACATCCGCCCCGCATCCACCCCGATCCGCCCCCATTCCGCCCGCATCCACACCCGCATCCACCCCATATCCCCCCACATCCGCCCCCGCATCCACTCCCACATCCACCCCCGCCTCCGCCCCTACATCCACCCCCGACACGTCACACACGGTATGCCACATAACCACACGCCACCCACGGCATACCACACCACCACACGCCACCCACGGCGTACCACATCACCACACGCCACGCAAGGCGTACCACATCACCACACGCCACCCCGAGCCACCCCTCTCAGTGCTCCTTAACGCACCTCAAGTCCGTCGATGCCCCTCGCCGCCCATCGCCGCCTTACACCTGTCCACTGGAAGTACTTTTTGTGTCTCTTATTCTGTGGAACAATAAACGTTCTTTCCGTTTAACGTTTTCCCTCAATGCATAACATCAACCACCACAGAAATAACGCATACAATCTTGCTCTTGACAGCAATCTCCTCCTGCTCTTTGACATTTCTTCTTTTCTTTCTTTTATTTCGTATTCTGGATGGATTTACAAAGTTTAGTTTAGATTCATCTTCGCATTTATAGTTGCAAAATTACAATCTAATTTAATATAATTTAAAGCTAAATCTAAACTACAATTAACGAGGGAACTCGTAGACTACCTTATATTCAAGTTTGGCGTTCTGCATATCTTGCAGTGCCTTAGGTGATCAAGGAGAGGTTTAAATATAAGTTATTGACGATATAGGCAATATGATGGGTTTGGTTTAATGTTTAATTCGACTGCTTGGAGATGGACCACTGATCTTGGGTGATGATCTTAAGAATTTGTTTTGGGTGCTCTTCAACACTGTTGGATCAGTTGGTGCTCTCTATTTCAATCCGTAGATACTTGTTAAATAACGTCATCCCAAGAAAGAGATACTGTGTTCCATCTATTCTTCGTTGCCTCATTCAACGACTATATTTCTATGCGTTCGCTCTGAAATGACATCTGTACACTACAGTAAACAAATATTTCGCATCATCAATGACATGGTTTCCACCAATATCACCTGAAAATTCATAAAACATTCAATTTTACTATTTTATCGCTTTTCAAATACTATACAAGAACATTTAAAATTTTTACATATTACTTTTAATTTTCAATTATATTAATACAATCTTGATTGTTACACCTACAATCCAAATCACATTGCCTTAAACGCTGGGCAGAGTAACGTCCATCCATAATGCCAACCTCCTTTCACACCATATCAAACTTCCCTGCTGTTTATTTAATATATGGGTTTTCTAAATTCTCCTGCACAATCACAATGAACTTACCAACGTTGAAGGGACTCGAATGGCTAACATTTTATTTACTATTTGTCAAACCGTTTAAAAAACGAAGAAAACTAGTGTATGCTAGTGTTGATAATGTTGAGTATAGTCTCTGTGCATACAAGTACATACAATATATGGCCGTATGGTGATTATTTATTATTAATAAATGGAGCGTCTGAGATAGGAATTGAGATCGAATACTAAGATTCTGCTGTCATCTCGTCCTCTATTCAAGTTCTTCTCAAAGATGACATTACTTCCTCTCCCGAAAACACGCTTATATCCTTGCCACATTATCCCTTCTGAGCGTCTTTATGGCAGTCTTCTTTACCCACCCATGTCCCGCCCCTAAGAGGTCACTTCTATATATGACACGAAGCCCTTACCCCAACCTTTCACATCATATACACCTTCGACGCCACCTACACCGTCATCTTGTTGATTATACTGTCGCCCCTGATTATCATGATATGATGATTATTATGATGATATCATGATGTCGCCCCTGATTATGATGATTATCAATGTCGCCCCCACCATATCTGTCAATTTCTATTCCCTATCCACCTCATCAACTCACCACCTTTCTTTCTTCATCTTCCCCATCCTCGTACTTCTCCTCTCGACTCTTACTTCTCCTCTTTCTCCTTCTACTTTTTTCTATCTCTTCCTCCTATTTTCTCTTTTTCCCCCACCTCGTACTTCTCCTGATTCTCCTCTTTCTCCTTCTCTTCCTTCTTCTCCTACCTCCGCACCGCTTACCTTCGTATCATAACGTATTCGCCACCCCATCACCCTTACTTCTCGCTTCTACCTTGCCATTCCCACTCACCCCCATTGCATCAGCCTTTCTCAACTCCATCTTCACCGTCGCCATCATCTCACATCTGCCGCTACCTCAATAAACTTACACCCCACAGCCTCCTCCGCCTCCACCACCGCCTCTTTCGTCCCCTCCTCGCCACCGCCATCAGTCTTACTTCATCGTTTCTCCCTTGCCATTCCCACTACCACCCCCACTGTTCCAGCCTTTCTCAACTTCATCTTTACCTTCGTCATCATTCCACATCCTCTCCGTTACTCCTCCAATAAACCTTACACCTCCACCGCCTCCTCCGCCCCCACCACCACCTCTTCCGTCCCGTCCTCGCCATCCGCCATCACTTACTTCGTCGCTTCTCCCATGCCATTCCCACTGCCACCCCCACTGTATCAGCCTTTCTCAACTCCTTCTTCACCGTCGTCATCATTCCACATCCTCTGCCGTTACTACCTTCAATAAACCTTACACCTCCGCGTCTCCATCGCCGCTTCTTCCGTCCCCGCCTCGCCGACGCACCCTCCGCGCGGCCTGCGTTATCGCGCCTAAGGAACGAGCGACGTGTGGCGGAATTCAATTACCGCGCGCGCACCTGCCCCGCCCCCCTCCCGCGGGCGGAGTGGTGGGGGGGCCGTGCGCGGGGGAGGCCGTGGGGACACAGGAGGCCGCGTCCGGGATGACGGACGCCACCCGCGTTTCTTCCCGGAGCGGCCGTTTGGTGTCTCCGCCCCCATACGCTAGCTCCGCCGCGTGCTCAATCTCCAAGCGAATTTCCGCCTCCGAACGGGTCACGCTGCGTCTGATTAAAAAGCAGAGTCAAGCTCGGACTTGGGAGAATTCGAAGATTGGAACCGGGAGGGGTAGCTCAGGGAATCAACTGATCTCACTGCGTTTGTTCGCTACTGTCCCGACAGTGGTAGGACTTATGGCATTAGCTAGGTGGCTAAGTTGACTTCAGAAACTGTCCTGAGGAGAATTATAGCGATCGGCGCTATGATCTGTAGTTTTTCATGGTTTCTCCGATCAGGCGAATGACGGAGCAGCACCCTAACAAACGGGGCATGGAACGCGCGATCTTTTCTTCCTCGTCTTTGTACTATACCTACCCCTTACTTACACACTCTGTCACTTACATGCGCTGCAGTACCATACCTGCCGGGAGACCGGTGACAAACTGTAAGCTTGTCACGGCTGGGGCGGTGCCACGCTAGATGACGGTAGGTTGGCGCCGAATCTCACCTTCCATCAAGGGAAGATCACCGCTACTTCTCGATGAAAATACATGCACAACGCTTACGGGTCTAATTGCCTTAGCATTTCACGCGCTTGGAATCACTTATCAAGTAATCAATTAATCGAAGATTGGAGAGTGACCATCACTTCAATAAGTCAAATAAAGACAGATTTGATACGGGTCACTTGTTGAAGCAAACGGTAACCAAAACAATCACTAGCAAAGCACCCATTCATTAGCTGGCTCGTCTGCTCCAATTAGTAGTCATAAAGATAAAGAAGACGGTGAAGATTATGATAATAATGATTGTAGAGACTATGATGATCATAACGAAAAAGGTTTGAAGATTCTTAAGTAATGTCGTCACCTTCTTCCCGTTACTACTCAGGAGCATAAAATGCACATTAAAGTGATAAAATATTATATCTTTACTTACTTCTTATTTGTACAGTTCATTGTAAAAAAATCTCGTTTGCTGTGCCTCTGAGTTTGTTCGGCAGAAATAATCTGTAGCAGGTTTTTTCTTACGAAACATCATCTTATCGATGATGTAAGTGGCGCTCAGTGAGTATTTTATTTACACATGAACTTCCGGTATTGCCGTTAATTTTCTAAATATATCCGTATTATCTGAATTTACACCAAATTCCGTGATAGCGTATTTTACATATTTTACGGCACATTTACGTATCTGAATCTTGGATATTAAAAAGCGGAGACCAGGGATAAGTTGTCCTTCAGGTTAATAGGTTATCTCTTTTTTCAGAATTGTATGACATTTAAAATGGTCATTGGTTGTGCAAATGACTTACTATATAACCACAATACTGGCGGAGTTTCCATGATTCATGCCACCGTTTGCGTTGATTTAAATGTATTTGTATACACTCCTTAAGGCAAAAAAGTGCAAGTGCAGAAACCTAAAAGATATGCTTAGCCAGAAAACGAATAGGACAAGGTTTCAAAACAAAGTCTTGAAAAGACGAAAAAGGAATATATTTGGCAGCAAAAATAAACGAAACTCAGAAAGATGCGTTTAAGGAAAATAAATTCTTATAACAGGTAGAAAAATAATATGAAATTGAACACCCGTCATTAGTTCGAGAAAATACGGACAAAATACAAAAATTAAAGTATCTTAAGAAAATAAGATCCCTTATATTTTTACAATACTTGTATTACATATATTTACAAAATCCCTTGAATAAATTTTAAAATTTTTAAAAAAACTAACTACTGTACTTGATTGTTACAATTGAAGTCAATTTTTAAATAAATCGAATGAGTTTGGTTTTAAAACAATAAATCAATTTCATTTAATAAGTGTGCCATTTTAAAAAAATTGTCAAATATAAAAGACTAAATTGAATATTTTTTATATAAAAATATTTATAAAGACATTTTATCATGTTAGTTATCATTCAGAACAAATAATTGTATTTTTAAATCAAAGAAGTTTGTTTCGTAGAATTTTATTTAGTAAGTTCAAATACTCCATTTAATTTTATATTATTTGCAAATAAATGTTGCCATTTAGATGGTAACAAGTTTAGGATTTAAGTTTCAAAAAAACAAATGAATAAATAGTAAATTTATATACTAAATTTCTATTATAATATTGTGTTCGACATTTAGGAAGCAATAACTTCCCAGAAGCAAAATACTCCCATTAAGTAGACATTTTACTGACGCACTTTGGACATTCTCGTGCTAGTATCATTTATAAAAAGGTCATGTCTTATCCAACTGCGTATGTACGCCCCTAATTTCTCTAACATCAAGCAATGGTAGCATTGCATACAATGTATCCCTTCCAGTCTCACCCCCACGATGTGCAGCTGCGAGATTGATTGATTTGATTGATTTTTCGTGTTTCCGGCGCGCAACTCTTGGTCATTAGTCCCGTTAGGTAGTGCATCATTTATCAAAGAAGGTCACGGTTATCTTCATCCGCTGGATGGCGAGATCCGGCACCGACCTACCGTCAGCTACTGGGGTTTCCCCCTAAACAGGACTCTCCCACCAACGGGGCACCGCCCCAGTCGGGACAAGCTCTAAGCTCCCGCCCGGTCTCCCGGAATATGTGGAAGTGTAGTGCATGTTAGTGTAAGTGTGTGTGTAAGAGGAGAGGATAGGACAAGGAAGAGGAAGGACAGATAGCGCGCGGTCCGTGGCCTGTTTTGTAGGGTACTGCTCCGGCATTCGCCTGGTGTGTTTTAGCGCCCGGCTGATCTGATCGGTAGATCAGATCAGCCGGCCGCTAGAATTCTCCACCAGACAGCGACTGAATTCGACCTAGCTGAAGAGCTAGTGTCGAAAATCCTGCCGCCGTGGGGAATGGGAACCTAGGACATTCCGGTTAGAGGCGCTCCAGTGACATCAGTTGATGCACTGAGCTATCGCTACCGGTTGCAACTGCGAGAGAAACGCCTAAGGTTGTATACAGCCACCTGGGGACGTCTAGGAAACGAACGAGAACCCACACCGCGATCTTCTCTTAAAGAGTACGCCGACCCCTTTTTCCATTTTGTCACCATTCACGAAAATGGCACCCCATACACCTATCATTCCGCCTTGGCCTCCCCCTCTTCTCTCGTCCAAAGATACCTCAAGAGAGACGTAGAATAAAACTGCCAATGGCAGGGAGGGCGCCACCGAAACGGAACGGCTTTTTACGAAAATCGCGAGGAGTCACGTACTTAATAAGTTGCAGTCCAGAAGAATTGAAGAAAGGGCGGGCGCGGCAAAATAAGGAGAAAAGGAAGAAGCAGCAGTTCGAGCACGCGAAAGAACAACGCCCGAGCAACGCGATCGTTTTTCATCCAAACACAACCCCCCACCCCACAGCCGCGAACGCTTCAGGGGTTCCCCGGCGACCGGCCGGGCGACGGACGCGCGCTCCCGCGGCGGAAGGGGAGAATTAAAAAATTCGGAAGAGTGAACTTCTTTTTGCGCCGTTCTCCGGAAAAACGTCGCCAGTGTTGTATTAATCCTTGGCGCTGGTCGGGGAAGTTGGTGGCGGCCCGGGAAAGGGAAGCCGGTCGGTGGAGAGGGGGACGGTGGGGCGAGAGGGGAGGAAGGAAGGGCGGGAGAAGGGGGAGGAGAAGAGAAGCGACAGGCGAGGCGCCGTCGTTTGTCTTGGGGAGGAAATAGTGCGTGTTGTTATTACATCACGGGCCCTGACATAAATAACAGCCGCCCCGGGGCCTCAATGGACCGCCCGAATTCCTCGCACTTAATTGCGCTTCTCGTGGAGCGCGCGCGGGGTGGGGCGGGGCGGGGAGGGGCGGGTGGGTTGGGGGAGGGGAGGGGACGGGGTGCGCGGCACGCCTGTCAAACGGGCGCCCCGCGCGCCGCCCCCGCGCGCATACCTGCCCCGCAGGTCAATCCGAGGCGCTCCGCCCGCCCGCCCGCGCTCGTGCAAAGGAACGCGGCCGCGCCACTGAATTAGTCGCTGAGTCGATGCGTGAAGGATGCGAGGGAGGCCGCGTTGCCCCAGGCATCTGCAGGGGACGCGCTGCGAGAAACGGAGCGCCATTAAGCAGCTGCTTCTACGTCTCCCCCTTGCGCAAGCACTCTGTTATCCACTAATTTACATGATTTCGAATACCGAATATACAGTGTCGACTAAACTGAAGTTATTTCAGGTTTTTTGTGATACAGTGTATCTTCCAACAAGAATTTTCCCAGGGTATTTCGTGTAAACCCCAGTATACTGCATCCCATAATATAATATATAAAAATCCATGTTTGTTCGTATTCCGTTCGTTCCCGTATCGTTCATTGGATTGCGATAAAACTTAGTCAACATATTGGTTGCACCTGGGCGAAGGTTGTAGGCATAGTACAGTGGGAATATGTATGCCGCACATAGGCGCTAAATGGGGGCGTGGTTTCTCATGATAAATGCATTTGACTGAAGTGTCCCTGAACAGAAGCTCTACGCAACCCGCCGCACCCTTAAGTATTAAGCACACTTTGCTGCATATTCTGCCCCTGCGATTGCGAAATACAAGCCGGAATATTACATGAATATTAACTCGGACAAGAAAATCATTTTTTTCCCAAGACTGCGTCATAGTGAATGCGTGCCCAAACTTGAGGGAGAACGTTTCAATTATAGGATACTTGACAACCATGTTCTAAGAACATGGAACTGACTCATGCTCGCGGGAATATCTTTCATCTATTTAAAAAATTTTACAGTGTATCGTAAAACGTGATTAACAATTACGTGACCAGTAGAATGTGAAGTATAATATATTGCAATAACGAAGCATTGCCTGGTCCACTAGCTTATTGCAATATCGAATATTCATTTTGTCCATTGCGTTTGTTTCTGACAAATTTGACTCAAAATGGTAATGTAAAAGTTCTTAAAAACAAATTATGGGAGAAAAATATATATTACAAATGGAAGAGGGATAAATTATTACCAGAACAAGTGACCTAGAAAGATTAATTTCGGTATATGAAATCTGAAAGGAAGAGAACAAATACTTTAGCCTAAGATGTAACTCGAACTCCTCGTTCCTTCAAATTGAGATGGTGAGAACGCTCTCACAATAGTGTCTTTCGCTGCCCATCCTTCGTAATCTTTAAGTTCATTTCAGCAACACGTAATTAGTCCATTAACTCTTGACCAATCTACGTACATTAGTCACTACTTCATTTTTGGCGGGGATATTTTCATGGTATCTTTTTATTTGATTATTCTACCTAATTTTCAGTCAATATTTCTATATGCATTTAATCCGACAATAGCCCAAAGGATGCATGAAGGTTGATCCGCCATGATTAATTTATTTGTGAGTTAGATAGTCCGGCTTTACAGAAGCTCGGTTATGCAAATTCACGTATGCTATTTTATTTCCTTCTTATGTGGGATTGGGAATTTTCATTACTGCTCCCAAGGAATAACAATATCTTACTTCCGGTTAAACAAACATTGAAATCGGTATTTTGCTGTGAACACCAACATAACACGCATAAACAGCATTTTATAACGACAAACTTAAAGAATGTTTGCAATTAAACTCTTATTATTTTTTTTACTAATATTTTCCTGAATCCCACTTGATGAATAGCCATTACCCTTCTTTAAACCTTAATTTAGAAATCATTAATTTGATCCAAAACTTGACATTTATATATTTAAGAATGTGCATGTCCCTTTTTTAGAACTTTCTTTGATGCTCCTTTGCTCTAAACGTCGATCCGCGTCCACTCAAAGTTCATTTATTGAAATCCGTCCAGATCAAGGCGTCTTCTTCTCTCACACACGCAATTATAGATTTTTCCTTTCTACTCATAACTTTTTCCTACTCATTGCTAATTTACATTTCACTATCAAATTCTAAACGCGTCTCTACCATCCGAACTGTACATTAGTGAAATCATAACATATTCTGCCTTTGCACGTCACCGCGTCGGAATATCGTCTGCCCCGTTTGTGTATCTTACGCGCTCTTCTTCTGTCTTCTTCGATGCGCGGGTTCGTACTCAAATGCGTCTCTCCTTCTTCCGAGTACGCAGGCTACTCCCCTTCTCGCACATACTTTAATTTTTTCTCAACGTCCTTCTAGCACGTTATTTATTTGCCTATCGATTGAAGGGAATCGACTCACGGAAATTGCTCACATGTCCATACAGTTTTATTTACCACTACGTTCCTTATTTTACTCTATGTTAATTATGCCCCATTCCTTTGTATTTTCATTAGTTCGATAAATTGCTTCTCCTTGTCCCCAAATTGCTGTGTTATGTTTATATATTTTATCAGAATTTGTCGTTCGTTTGCACACACCGTGTGAGAAATCATCACAATATCGACATGTCTTTTCATGATATGTTAATTAAGAATACAAATGACAAATAGCAAAGCGATGTACTGAAGTTTCTGAATGACGTTTGAGAGCTGATTCCTTCTTCCCTGCGCAGGAGGAGAAGGAGAACGACTTCATGAAATTTCATTTCCTGATCAGATGATCGTAGCGGTGATTTGCCTTCACCTTCCACATAATAGGTGATCATAATATGTGAATTACAAATAGTTATAAATATTCGCATTGAATTATTGGTGGTATAAAGCCAGCTGTCACATAGTGAACACAGGAAATGAAAAACATACATAACTTTCACACAACGTGAACCCACAGTCTTTGCCATCTCGTACCGGTTACAATAAACCAAAAGCAACCATTGTTTCTGCAGCATATCAGGCCAAACTTGGAAGAGTGGCCTAACAAACGGGTTTTTATTTTTCCCACCTCATCCTGGACACCTGTTCTCCCCTTATATAGACAACCAGCACTCGTGATGTATTTTCTTTGTGTCGTCCAGATCACAATAAAAGTATACTTTAAATATCCATTAAGACGCCTGGATCGTCCCTCCTCGTACATAAAAATCGCTTTTAAGATTTCGATAAAAACGCTTTTTTTAAATATTAATGTTTCATTAGAAAATAAGATTTAATAATCACCAATTCGATGAATTAAGATTAAAAGATTTATATCAAAAAGACAATATGAAAAGTCACAATGCATAGTGTTTGACAAATGCGTCTTGAAATAACCAAATACACTAACTAAGATAGGAATCAATAATACTAACTAGGATCGATTGAGCTATTTATTGGCCACTATCGAGACCATTGAATTTTCCAAAACGCGTTTTAAGAAGCTTAAAAGCATTAGAAAGTACACTTTTTGAGAGTTCTCATGGAATATTTTGAATGGATCAGGTAAAAAATTCCAAGTCCCAATATATGGATGTAGAGGCATTCAATGGCACCCCATATGCCCCAATTGATAGAAGAGAAGAGTCTAATCTCGAGTAACGAACGGATGCAGGACCATACACAGGTAGATCGATTACTATAAATGTGGGGTTAAAATAATCAATAAAGTTATTGACATCATTCGATGTAGAAATACCAAGCAATGGGCGTGTTGAAACGTGTAAAACGTGGCGATACCCATTTAACTTTACAACTCTATTTAATGGTGGCGAACTGTTAATCTTTAACACACTCCCGCCGTTTATAGTGGCTTTTCGTTCCTATGGTTGCACTAAGTCAACACGTTCACGGTAGAACATTATGAAAAACATTCGTAAAACAAGGACAACATATCTTTGAGTATGTATTAGTGTATGGGGAAGAGAGTAGCATTTGGCCTCCTGCTGTGTGCGTCTGAGCGGGCAAAAGCTTCCTTCCTCCGGGCCGTTTCCGGCGCACTGGAGCGAGCGGTACTTTTCCGGGCGGGCGAAAGTCCTCTCGCAGATTATCTCGTCGGCGGCTTATCCCCGGTCGCGCGGCGATCGCGCGCCAGGCACTTAGCGCTGCCGCCTCCACCCCCTCCTGCCTTGCGTCCCCTCCCCTTCCTTTCCCCTTCCCTTCCTCGCTCTACCTACCCTCCCCTCCTCTCCCCCTCCCCCTCCGTTCCTCTCCCCCTTTTTTCGTCCCCTCCGTTCCTCCCCCTCCCTTATCACTCCTCCCTTCCTCTTCCCCCTCCCTTCCCTTCGCTTGTCTCGCCTTCCTTCCCTCTTCTCTTCCTCGATATACCTACCGTCCTCCCCTTCCCCTCCCTCTCCTCCCTCCCCTCCCTCCATTACTCCTCCTTCCTCTCCCTTCCCTTCGCTACCTTCCCCATCCTTCCCCTTCCCTTCTTTCGTCTCTCTCCCTTCCCCTCTCTTCCCCCCTCCACTCTCGCACAGTGGTTCAGAATAAAAAAGAAGCAGAAAAATCTAGAAATTAAATATAATCCTTACTGTAGTTCTAATTTTTTATTGCTGCTTAAAATGAAAAAATGCCAAGTGTTTGAAAATTAAAAAATATACAAGTTGTTGCATTCCATGTGAGTTAAATGCATAATCTCCTACAGATGCTAGTTTTGGTTCTAAAGAAAAATAAAAACTGCTTCAACTGATATTGTAAGAATATTGTAAAAGAATGTTAATTGATTGTCCTGTAAGAATTGGAACTTAGATTATAGAAATAATACACGTAAAAATTCCTGGATCAAACTCTGGGATTTTCACCAAAACGATCAAACTATTACATGTATATTCTTAAATATTTGTAATGCTGCTGTATTAGCTTATAAATGTAATACAATGGTGAAAACGCACCGGCGGCATGTCGCACCCAGCTGCTTACAGTCGTTGCAATATTTTTCTTTAACCGCGGCAAATTCTTCTCGCACACACAGCTTAGTATATAGTGCCTCTGCGTCACAAATCTTGAAACTAAACACTATTTCTCGCGTATTCATAAATGAATTGGCGTCGATGTCATTAAAGTTATACATCTGGCTGACTGATAGGAAAGGTTAGCGGTTGTTCAAGAGAGACATTTTTTAAATTATTTATTTATTTACTTATTTATTTCTACATGGCCTGAAGGTCCTTAGTAGCCGAGTACGGAACATTGAGTGTGTATTGAATACTATTGACACTGTATAGAAAACATGATTGATAGATGAATTCATTGAGTACATTGGCACGTTAAGTAGATTCAATAAAGAATCGTTCTGGATTAAATGTAGCAATTCATGGGGGTCAAGGAATGGTCGAAGAACTGTCGCCTTAGTTTCCGCTGTAGTTTATTGATGAGAGGATTTTGTTTTTCGATTTTGAAACGTACGGCTGAGGGAATTTTAGGTTAGAAGCGAGAGGATACGAAGGACAAAAGGACGGAGATCGGGGTGATGCCTGATGTAACGATGCCCGTTTGTTTTGTCACTGGGAGCTCGATATATCCCAGGGTGCTTTTGTAATGCTTCGAAGGAACTTATTGTGAAATATCTACATTTATTGAATATTTGATTATCTGGCCGAGGTCAGATAAGAGAAGCGTGGGGCAAGATTATATGGATTCATATATATGAATTGATGGATTAGATGGATTGGTATACATAAGAAGCAACATGAAGAGCAGGGGGTCTTGAGAGAAGGCACTTACTAAACTAACATGCGTACATACCAACGAATGTCTAAAATTAGGCACTTACACTAACATGCAATACACTACCACAAATGTAAGAAGACCGGTCGGGAGCTTAGAGCTTGCCCGGCTGAGTTGGTGACCCGCTGGTGAGAGAGTCCTGGTTAGGGGAAAACCCCGCTAGCCGACGGTAGGTCGGCGCCGAATCTCACCATCCAGCGGGGGAAAATCACCGTCGTCTTCCAAAGGAAAGGATACACTACGCTTACGGGACTAATGACCTAAGCTGTTGATGCATCCGCAATCACTAACCAACCAACCAACCTGAATTGTTTGAATATTATTTGTTTTGCACATCTCAATTTTTTTCCTTCACAAACATTCACTTGCGATGAATCAATGGTTGTTTACGTTCCTAAGAACGTTAAATTTCTTAACACCCTGACAGGTACAAGTCCTCTTAAACCGGTAGCGGTAGTTCAGTGCATCAACTGATGTCACTGCAGAGCCTCTGCCCGGGAGGTCCTAGGTTCGAATCCTGACGGCGACAGAATTTTCCACACTAGCTTTTCAGCTAGGTCGAATTCAGTCGCTGTCTGGAGGAGAATTCTAGCGGCCGGCTGCTCTGATCGCTATTTTTCCGTGGTTTCTCCGATCAACACCAGGCGAATGCCGGAGCAGTACCTTACCAAACGGGCTCCGAACCGCGCGTGATCTGTCCTTCCTCTTCCTTATCCTATCCTCGCCCCTTACACACACACACACACACACACACACACACTTACACTAACATGCACTACACTACCACATATTCCGGGAGACCAGTCGGGAGCTTAGAGCTTGTCCCGGCTGGGGCGGTGTCCCACTGGTGGGAGAGTCCTGGTTACGGGGAAACCCCACTAGTCGACGGTAGGTCGGCGCCGGATCTCGCCATCCAGCGGGGGAAGATTACTGCCATCTCCTGAGAAAATAACAATCACTACACTAACGGGACTAATGACCAAAGCAGTTGACGCTCCCGGAAACACAAAAAATCAATCAAACAATCAACAAGTGCTCTTAACAAACCTGCAGGATTGCATGTTATCAGGTGTTAAAGACGCATGTGACGGATAAAAGGGTTAAATGCATTGATTTTTTTTGTGTGTTCCGTTCGTTGTGGCACTGTGGCGCATGGCGAGCTCACTTTTCTGTGTGCTCACTTGATTTCAGATTTTTGCTCACTTTTTGTGTGCTCATTGATTTCAGATTTTTTGTGTGTTCCGTTCGTTGTGGCACTGTGGCGCGTGGCGAGCAAGAGGCCGTGGCGCTCTCACTTTTCGCGAGTTGTCCGCCCGGGCGCCTGCCCACTCGCTCGGGAAGGCTCATCCTGTCATTCCCCGGGCCCGGCGCCTCCGCCTTTGCTTCGGATCTGCGGCGAGGGGCCAAATGTTTGGGAGGCCTTCGAGTTTTGACACATCGAACACGATTGGAAGGAGACGTCTGGGGCCGTATCTCAGATCGTTGTTGGCTACCAAGTGCAGATAGCTCCTAGAGGAAAACCTGTCTAAAGCGTAATCATGCGGAACCAGATATAGTTTTCGCCTAAGATAGGTTTTCATTTTAATACATTTCCTAAAAAATTAAGTCAGGATTATGCATGTGAATAAAATAAAATAAACTATACTGAGTATCATATGTAGTAATGCTAATTATGTGTGGCTATAATAATTACATGGATTTTTACACACATCGAAAAAATAGAACACAAAGTCTTACAAAAAAAAGTTAGTTTTGGATGTAAGGCAACATCGGCACCAATAAAATCGTTTTTAACATGAGCTTAGAAGTGCCAAAAAGCCCATTAACACCCCATTTTTCGGAATTTACGCTACGTTTTAGAAATTAACGAATAAATATTAATTAAGATTATTTTTATCAATGGATTTTGTGCTGAGGTGGTGTCCACGTTACCTCGCAACAACTTTATGATCATCAAACATTACTTGTTTGACTCAAACAGTGTGCCATATTAGCCCGAATATGGCAATTTTCCGTAATTTTATAGGAATAGACACTTTTCAATTGTCCATATCTCGGAAAATTTTTATCTAAAAAACTTCAGATAAATTTGAATCTTAGAATCTCTGCTTTAAGAATTTTACTTGACACGATTTAACTACATTATTGCAATGGCTGAAATTGCGCCGCGCTCAATCACTGATTTCCACCCACACTTACGCCACACTGCTGTGACTGATTTCTTTATTCCCTGTTGAACGCCATTGAATATATTTGAAGAGGAATCCAACGAGTTTTACTAGACTTTAAAAAACACTACAGGCATGGTGGCTAATTTTTTTCAGTTATTTCTGTATTTTTGTGTTCACAAGTGGTGTGACGACCCATTTTGATGAGTTTAATTTTTTATCTCCTCACATTCTTCTAATGCCCCATTGTTACTTAAAATACAAAAAATGAAATAAGTCAATTCCATTTCTCAATTTATTATTGATGTGAGTGTATATTACAAGATGTATTATTTAATAATCATAATCACTAACCTTACTTGTTAAGATATAAATCACTACGTTACAAAATATTTAAGTCTGTCTTATACTACTAGCAGAATAACTTTCGAATGCATAACTGTAGCCCATGTCTTTCAGAAACTTTATGTGTGAATGTAATCGTAGTTGACACTACAATTATCTGCTCAACGAAATAACTATTTCCACCCAGTTTATGGAAGCTAAGTCATCCCCAGATTCGCAGAATCATCTTCTTATTGCGCCCCGCCAAGCGCAATTTCTTGACACGCCCCCCGATCCGTGTCATTGCCATCTTCGCTCCGTCACAACAGCATCAGCCTCGCGTCGCATTTCCGACCTTGTCACTTCCAACGCCGCCTGCGCCTCCCCCAGCGCTCTCAATGCCCTTAATCCAATCCCTAATCGGAAGGTCTCCACCGCCACAACCCCAATTCCCTTCATCCCTTCACCTCTCGTTCCTCACGCAGCGCCTCGCTGCTTCGTCTTTCTCCGCAGCGAAGCGGAGAGCACGCAGCCGAAATAACGACTTATTATCCCTTGTACGAGCAGAGATCCTTTTCCGGAGGGAGGCAAGGAATCTTCCATCAATATCTCGCCGGAGGACTGACGGTCCCGCCTTCCCCGCTGCAGTCCACAGAGGCCAATAAGAGTCAATCTTCGGGCGACCCCCCCGGGGCCCTTGGCCAGCGGTCGCGTCGTCCTCTCGGCCGCCCTCCGCCGCCCTCCGCCGCCCTCCGCCGCCCTCCGCCGCCCTCCGCCGCCCTCCGCCGCCCTCGCCCTCCGCCGCCCTCCGCCGCCCTCCGCCGCCCTCCGCGGCCCTCCGCCGCCCTCCGCCGCCCTTCGCCGCCCTCCGTCGCCCTCCGCCGCCCTTCGTCGCCCTCCGCCGCCCTCCGCCGCCCTCCGCCGCCCTCCGCCGCCCTCCGCCGCCCTCCGCCGCCCTCCGCCGCCCTCCGCCGCCCTCCGCCGCCCTCCGCCGCCCTCCGCCGCCCTCCGCCGCCCTCCCCGCCCTCCGCCGCCCTCCGCCGCCCTCCTCCGCCCTCCGCCGCCCTCCGCCGCCCTCCGCCGCCCCCGCCGCCCTCCGCCGCCCTCCGCCGCCCTCCGCCGCCCTCTCACCGTCCTCCGCCGCCCTCCGCCGCCCTCCGCCGCCCTTCACCGCCCTCCGCCGCCCTCCGCCGCCCTCCGCCGCCCTTCACCGCCCTCCGCCGCCCTCCGCCGCCCTCCGCCGCCCTTCACCGCCCTCCGCCGCCCTCCGCCGCCGTATCGTCGGCATTTTCACTTTCTCCACCGTCACCAGAGTTACTCTTTGCCTTCCTTGCCTGGAGGCGCCTTGTCGTCTCCTATGCTTGTCTTTGGTATCGTCCACGTCTCCACTAACTTTTTCTCAAATTTTCATCCAGAGAGACTATTTTTGTACCTTTAACTACTCGTGTGACACCCAGGCAAAACACCTATTATTGATCGTTCTCGCTGGCTTGCTTTCACAGCCTCGGAGGGCAAACATACTATATGTCTGTCTGAGAAATCTATACTTTTTTTTCTTCCTGGGTCTTCGAGCTTCAAGGCATGCTGATTTCGACTATCGGTTATGTCTTTCATGGGGACACACATTAACCTTTACACTAGACACACACTGGCGTGCTTGTCAGCAAACCCACGAGACTTTTTTCAAACTAACGTTTGAGTGCTTATTGCTTAAACTCATTCCAAATTTTGAAGTTTGTTGAACAAAATGTGCTTAAAATTTGCTTAAGATCTTGTTTTCAATGTTTCGTTGTTTCCTCCCTGGACACCCTATGCAGGGTGTGTCATGCACCTTTAACACCTGTCAATTATGAACGGTTGAAGATATTTCAATGCAGTTTTAACGAAATTGAATGAGGGAATGGGGCTAATTGTTGAATGTATCCGTTTCTACTCACAAAAACTCAAAATTACTCCAATTCTTATCTAACATATGAGAATATGTATATCATTGAATTTTTCTTTTTATGTTCGTCATGATAGACTAAAATATTTATAGTTCCGTTTAAAATAAAACAAAGTTATTTCAATATCTCCATAAATACAAATTATAAAATAGAAATAAATACATGTATTAAATGGCTCCATTTTCTCATGCATTTCCGTGAAAACTGCATTGCAATACCTTCAACAGTTCCAACACTGCAGGAGGTGCTAAAGTTACGTGACTCACCCTGTTTATCATTCCCTACTTGTCCGCAGTCCTCGCCACCTCCGATCCCACCATATCCCAAAACAATCTCCTCGACTCCCATCAACCTACACGCTCCTACGACCCTCGTTGATCCCATCGACCCGCCCCCCAACCCCAACCCCCCCCCCGTCCTCACCACTGTCGGCCCCTCCTCTCCAAGTCTGACGTTCCTGCGGCACGACGCAACGCTTCTCTCTCAGCGTGCACATTGCTGTCGCCCCTCGCAGCGACTCGTGATCCCTGGGGAATCCGCGACATCTCTCCGGAAACCACGCGGCGATGTTGAGCCTTTGCCCGGGCGGTGGCCTGCGGCCCCGCCCCCTTTCGCGGAGAAACGTCGAGGAGGGGGGGGGAGGCTTCGCAACGGATTCGTCGAGGATGTTCCCAAACACTGGGAATATAACGTATCCCTTTCGCATCGAATCACAACGTGCTGTATCAACACATCGATGTTGAAATTCGTATACCAACTGTGTCCAAAGCATCTCTCGTGAATCCCATACGGCTCCTGCAGAAGTTTGTAGTTCTTATAAAATTCTATGGCTTAAACCTAGCATTACTAAGTTATTTTTTTGTAACGTGCTTTACGAACCATGGCTAAAAATGCCCATATATTTAACTCCTTATTTTGGCTATAATATTGTATTTAAATATATTTATCTTGTGAACATGAATTATTTATAATATATTTAGAACGATTTTATTAAGTACATATTGTTATATAATAGTTGAGGTAATTAAAATACGTGTTGGATAATCGTATTGTACATCGTTAAGTTTCAATTTTAATCATCACTTCTTCTTCATTTAAACCACCATCTGCCATCCTAATTTTATTCAACAATATGTACAGGTTCAATACAATCCACAAGAACAAACAGCTACACTATTGCATCGACAATGGATGACCACTACAGTGTTGCCAAAGTCAGTCAGTAGCCTTCATTTATTTTTGTCACAAGTTTTAACAACCATGGGCAAAAATTGCTCATGCACGAAAATATCGCTTCTTCTGTTTTTAATCTTTAAGGTTATTACGCAGATTTAAATGTTATAACGTAGAATTAGGTGTTTTTCACAAATACAATAAAAATAAAAAATATCTGAATCCATTTAAAGCACAGTTTCTTTTACAAGCTAACTAATGGGCACTTTTTGCTCATACTTTGTAAAACTAGTGGTAACTGAAAATTATGAAATTCTGGTGGTGCAGTGTGTAATATCTGCGATACGGTAGGGGAGACTCGTTTTTTATACAACTTCGGCAATCGGCGATGTGAATCTAAGAACCAAACAGTTCTAACCGATTTACCACTTTTAACTGAAGTTAACCACCGTCTGCCATTCTTCAAACAGTTAGTAGCAAAATTTGACAATAAAAAATGTTGAATAAAGTACTATTTGTTAGTCTCTTCAGTGAACTAACTAGTAACTGAACTAAGTAGTAACTGGAAGTCATCGATGACTGTTTCATGATCTGAATAAATTCAATATTTGTCTGTTAGCTAATCTGCTATAAATATAGGTCTGCTTTAAATACTATTTAAGTATAGATTTCTGTGTATAATCTTTGAATAAAATTCAGCAACTCTCCCCATAACTTTTTCTTGAATATCATGGCTTGCAACACTCTACAAGTTGACCACCACTGTTCTTTTTTGTTAGAGAACTTTCCGTATTCTTGTCGCAGTTTTTTGGTTACATTGATTATAATGTTAATACATTTACAGTTGTCTTTTGGGGGGGGGTAATTCATAAAGCGAAATATAATGTGTACGTTCATTACAGGTACAAAGTACATAAGTTAACATATTAATCATAATGATTACTTAAATAATATTTTATCTGCTTTTTAAATCCCTTTTTAGTTGTGATAATAATTCTGAAAATATTCAGCAAAGTCGTTCGATAACCCTGAGAATATATTTAGACATTTAATATGCCAACGTCAGGTCGATTCTGTTGCTGGGCCTTTCTAGGGATTTAACATTTAGGACTTTAGTTCAGTAACTAGTAAGATATTGTGAATTATTATTTACATTTTTGGTTTCCGTTTATAAACAACTACGAGGAATACAATCCAAAACCTAAAGGCTAGTATTCTACAATTACGTTTAGTCTAAACCAGGTTTCGGGATACATTCCCTCTCCAAGTAATTTTATCTTCGATCATTTTACTCATATACTCGGACACACAGAAGCTCTTGGCTTGGATGTCAAGTACAAACCAGTGTAAACCTTCCTTTGTATTTCACATGAGCCATATAGGTGACGCAGTGACGATAAATATCAAACAGAGAACACGGCAACAAAGAACAAAGGTAAATACATGGAATAAAGAACCGTTTCGAATAATACATTGTCTTGATAATTCTGGAGTCAAAGCATCTGGCCGTATGAGTACACCAGGACTTCGATTCACAGTCGATGTAATTTATTCTCTGAAAGTTTACTCATTTGTTCTAAACTTGATATTGTTGCATCTATACCCACGGCAAGGACAGAGGAGCGAGTTTTGCGCGGTGCTGTCACCACACATTCCAACTCCCCCCCTCCCGCAACTGAGCCGGTCCATTATGCCACCCAGAGCACCGCTTTAAAATTCGCGAGTCCATTTTCGCCGCTGGAAACCTGGGAAAACGAAAGCCGTTTTTCACGCAACGAAACAAGCGACTGCGATATGAAAGCAAGTCACCTCTCTTATATCTCCTTTTTGTCGAGCGCAGGTACATATTTGAGCTGCAGATTACGAACGGCCGTTTGCGCCGGGCGTGGCGCAGAGCCGCTGGACAGAGGGGTGGAGTGGGAGGAGGTGGGGATGGATGGGAAGGAAATGGGATGGAAGAGGAGACGTGTCAGGGGAAGGAAGGCAAGTGTAGTGGGTGACTAGGCGAGGCGAAGTGGAATGAAACGGATTAGAAAGTGAGACGAAGCGGGGTCGGGTCGTGTCGGGTCGTGTCGGGTAGGGTCGGGTCGGATCGGGCCGGATCGTGTCGGGTCGGGTCGGGTCGGGTCGGGTCGGGTCGGGTCGGGTCGGGTATGTCTTGGGGTTGGGTGATGTTCAGCAGAGTAAATAGCTGCAAAAAAGATAGAACAGAGAGAGGCCTAGAAAGGCAATGCAGGTGGGAGCAAGGCTGGGGGGAGCAAAATAGGTGGGGTGGAAATGGCGGAGAAGTGTTGGCAGGGTGGGTCGTAACGTTTGATGACGTGGAGTAGGTGAGAAGAAGATGATATGGTGAACTTGGGGATGAAGCGTTGGAGAGGAACTGGAGAAGAGGAGTGTGAAGGGGAGTGGATGCAGAAGAGTGGATGCAGGAGAGATGTTACCGGAGCAGGGAGAAATTGACGTAAAGATTGGTCGGAAGAGGAAGGGAATGAGGGAGATGAGGAGAAGGGTGTTGGGGTTGTAGAGAGGCGTTTGGGGTTGTCGCAGAGGGGCGGGCAGAGCGGAGCGCGTGGGGCAGTCGTTGCCGCTCGCAAGTGCTGGCTGTTGCTCAATTCGGCCGCACGGACGCGACGCGGCTCGTCGCACCGCATCGCACCGACTCTCTTATTAAATTTACCCCCCCCGCACTCCGCGACGCTGCTCGGAGGCGTAAATTCACTCCGAGAGCCCTCTGCGAGCCGCGCCTGCATCGTGCAACGATTTAAAAAATAATCATTTTTGATTTAACGGAGGTAGGCCGCGCGCAGTGGGTCGAGGAGTGAAAAAAATTGGACGAAACATGCTCAATTGATGAAGTAAATATGTTAAATGAAGTTGTTCACTGTTGTGATTTATTTATTTAGATAATGGTAATTCACCAAAATGTAATGAATGTTACAATATTCGTTATTACAATAGCAAAATGAATAGTATTTAAAAGACAACATTAAAGGTACAATTTCTTCTTTACATTCCATTCAGTTCTACAGTATTCCTGTGATACGCTTCGCTAATAGAGTAAAATAAAACTAAGATGTCATTCTCACTGTCGTAATTAATTTGGGGAAGTGTAAAGACAACGCCTTACTGTAAAGCATGTGGATGAATAACAGATTGACAATTCTCTCTTGGTCAAATGTCAGAAGTTTACTTAATGTATTAAATAGTGAGTTTTTAGAGACTTCCTGGATCTACTTTATAATGCGAATAATATAATCGGTGGTTTTGTAATGAATTCCAGACGAATGACATGAAAGGGAAACTGTTGCGCGCGATTTTCTCTTCCCAATCACCGCCTTTTAAAGGGGTAAAGACAGGCTTCGTAGGTTTTGAAAAATAGTTACGTGTTCTGAAGATTATGTAATAATCCACCAACTTGCGCTCATTCTTAGTTTTAACTTGGAGTATTTTTGGCAAAAATTGAAAAAATTCAAGAAAATTTGCAATTTGGTTTGTTTTTTTTAAAAGTGAATATTTAAAAAAATTTAAAATTAGCTTCAGTAAATAAAGCTAAAACATTAAATTCGTCAATTTTCAATTTTGTCTGTTTTTAAACATTTCCCCAAAATGTTCTGATTGTGTCAAATATTCATATTTTCATTAATATTGTATCTCAAGATTTCGATAACAATGACACATAGACCTTCTATGAGGCTTTGTCGTCCAAGTATATAAGTGGACTTCACAAACGTAAGTAGTAACGTGTCTTGCAACCTCTGAAGTGATGGGGAAACTAAAGAAAAGCTTGTAGCTTCAATTAAATGAATGTGTATAATATTCTATTGTAGATTTACAAAATCATTGTAAGCATCAAGTTAATATTTATTTGTGGTAGATGGCCCGCTGTTATTGCCTTCAAGTTCATCACAAAATGGATCTCGATACATAATTTATTTATTACTTTACATTCATTTATTTAATACTCTAGCTATAATAATGAAGTTACGTTTTAAATTAAAAGAGAAACTAATCCTAAATACTCATGATTCCGATTCATAAAATAATGACAAACTCTAATTCTAGAATTGTTTGATGTTGTGAATCATTTATTTACAATTAATATTTATAATAATTAATCAACCAGGTTAATAAGATTACATATGTATGAGTTAACATCAAATAAGGTATAAACTATGTACGTATTTATGTACGTGTATGTATGTATGTACGTAATTATTTATATACTAGCTGAAGTACCCGGCGTTGCTCGGGATTTATTACCAACAATTGTTAAATAGAAAGAGGAATTCCATTTTTTAATACCCTGCAAAACTAAAAAATAATGTTCAGAACTAACAAATCACCGACGTTTACACAGTAACTTTACGTAACATTATTCAAATCTAAATTAATTTCGTAATAATTCTGGACATTGATGAAATCAGTAGTAGATCTCAGACGTCGTCGTCTGGTGACGAGCAGCTAAACTATTGACATTGATGGACTCTTGAATCTGAGATGTAAAGCTAGGCGAAAAATGTCCAGAGAAGTAATTATTTTGTAAATATATTACGATTTATGTTTGTAAATCATAGCCTACAGTGCTCTAGACCTTAAAAAGGAAACTAGCTCAAAAGTTTCATTGGAATTGGTTCAATAGATTCAGAGATTATCGCTCTGTAAGACAACGCACTTCTGTCTTCATATATTAGTATAGATGGATGTAGATATAGATTTAATGAACATACGTTATAACCGCTGTATGCGTGGCGAAATTTCAAACGAATATAGAGCGTACTCCTGGCGCACTCTATATTGCAGCCTGGAAGTATACGCTCCAAGCAACAGAATACGCTCCAACAAACGGCGAGCCGTCGAAGCGTGTTTGGGACAGCAGCGGCGTCACCTCTATAACGGACAGCCCGACAGAGTTCGGCAGCGTTTTGGCACAGCGTTAGAGTGCGCTACAGTGATTGATCCAGTATCTTCTAGGCCGACCACGCTACGTACAAAGTAAACTAACAATAGCGACGTTTACACAGTAACTTTACGTAATATATTACGCAACACGCGTCTCCATTTATCTAAAAGAAAATTCTACCTGTTTACATCGCGTCTCCATCCGAACCTCGAGACGTCTAATCATTGTCTGTCTGCTTCATCGACTTTTCGAAGTTATTATTACGTATTAAACGTCCTTTTTCTCGTGGAAACTCGGGTGAATAAGCTACGAACTCTGAATTCTTCAGGAGGACAGTGCACTGCTTCTGGACTTGGTATTTAACTTCTGGCGAGTTGCTTTACCCTCACATTGTTAAGTAGAACGAATTGAATTTTGGAATTGTGTGCAGCAAAAAAACCCTTAATGTACTGTTATTGTTTATAATTCTTGTCTTCCTAATTTGGATACATTTCAAAAACATACAAAAAGTATATAATATTCAATAACATAAATGTGTATCAGTTGATATTCAAAAACGATGTTTTTGGAATCGTGTCTCTAAATCAAAACATTCGATATTCAACGTGGATTTATATTAATACTATTCACTTGATTTATATTACATTACAGAACGATACCAAATGCATGTAAGAACGTACTGAGCTGTTTGGCTCCTAAAACTAACAGTATGTAATGATCCGCTATGCGCCGGAAAAAGAAACATTATAAACATTTTAAGTAGTAATTAAAACAGCAAAAAGTGAAGGTGGAAGGGGTAAGACGGACATTTGGAAATATTATTCGTATTTAGGTGAAGACGCAGGAACGAAAGTGTGGAACATTTAGAACAAAATTTAATAAACAATGTTGGGCAGTGTTGGAGTGCAAAAATTGCAGGATATAATTATTTTCGAGCAAAATTCCAAATTAGTAATGGTGTGTCGTGGGACGAGAACGCCGTCACATGTTTACAACATCACGAGCGGCGAGAGACTGTTTTAAAAAATAAAAGGAATCCGCGTATAAATTAAGAAGATACGAAAAATATAAACATTTCGGAAATGGCGCAAATTTATCAAAACACTGGGGAGTTATGTGTAATCAATAGAAAGGAAATAGAACTTAAAAAAGTAACAGTGCAAGGCAGGACTGTGGACTGTTTTGAAACAGGCGCTTCGAAAAGTCAATGAAGCAGACAGACAATGATTAGACGTCTCCAGGTTGGATGGGGACGCGATGTAAACAGGTAAATTTTCTTTTAGACAAATGGAGACGCGTAGTTGGCGACAATTTTTTAATTTACAGTTTTGTCGGGGAACCAATTAAGTTACGAATGGAATTGGACATGTCACAAAGAAAAATTGGTGCAAGCTGATGGTGCCGTGATACCGGACAGCAGCATCTGATGCCAAAGGGGATGTGACAAAAAAGTTTGACATTCTTAAGTTGTAGCAAGGTCAAGATTACTATATTTTTAAGGCAAAATTATAAGATATTTTAAAGTATAAAATAGTAATTAATTCCAGTAAAATTTGGAAAGTGCACTGAGTAATCATTGTAGAAAAATAATTAAAGATTTAATTAGTATAATTTTAGCAGTGTTGTTTAATTTTCAGGAGTATTATATTTAATTTGTGTTATCTTGGGCTAAGGTACCATTTGAAAATTTCAATTCCGAAAAAATAAATTCAGTTGCTAATAATCAGCATTTAAAACAAAATAAAATTTGTTTTAATTATATAACAGGTCCAACAAATTATGAGATTAGTTTTCCTACAACAATATAGATTATTCACGGTTCCTGTACAGGCCGATTCTGCACACCCACGGATAAGAAATTTGTTGATGTGGTCACCTATTATTAATTAAGAGCTACTTAAGTAAACGAAGAGCAGGGTAATGGCATCTAATGTTTAGGCGAAGTTAATGGATGGATATATTGTTTTGGTGTTTTGGGGAAGAGAATAATAGGATCATGACAGTATGTAACGATGTATATACAAAATCTCTCGCTTTGTAGTATTATCGAAAATGAGTAGCGTACTTGACCAGTGATTTGGAAGGAAAAAGCCGAAGCAATACCCTAACAAACGGGCCACGGACGCGCGCAATCTTTCCTTCCTCTTCCTCGTCACATCCTCTCCTCTTACACACACACATTTACAATCACATGCACTACACTACCACATATTCCGGAGACCGGTCGAATCTTAGAGCTTGTCCAGCTGGGGCGGTGTCCCGCTGGTGGGAGAATCCTGGTTAGGGGGAAACCCCACTAGCTGATGGTACGTCGGCGCCGGATCTCGCCATCCAGCGGGGAAAGATCACCGCTATCTCCCGAGAAAAAACATGCACTACACTAACGGTACTAATGACCGAAGCAGTTTACACGCCCGGAAACACGACAAAATCAATCAATTAATCATTCCTCTTCCTCGTCACACCCTCTCCCCTTACCCACACAGACACACACACACACTTACACTAACATGCATTATACTACCACATATTCCGAGAGACCGGTCGGGAGCTTAGAGCTTGTTCTCGGCTGGGGCGGTGCCTCGCTGGTGGGAGAGTCCTGGTTAGGGGGAAACCCCGCTAACCGACGGTAGGTCGGTGGCGGCACTCGCCATCCAGCGCGGGGAAATCACCACCATCTCCCGAGTAATACTAAACATACACTACACTTACGGGACTAACGACCTGAGTTGCCAACGCGCCAAGAATCGCTAACCCACCAGTCAACCAACCAGTGGTTCGGCTCCCCATTCCACGCACGGCGGCCCACTGCGCATGCGCGGGCGAGTGGGGAGGGGCAGCAAACAGACGCTGGCAAACGGCCGGGCGCGGCGCTAGAGTGCGCCAACTGCGAGTCCATCGTCGGTCCTCTACTCGAGGGCCCTCCACGGTCGCATATCGAGATATATCGACTGCGATCGACGATCGGGGCTCGGCCGCCGAGTTGATGAGTGTGGGTAGCCACTTTGAACCTGTGGAGTAGGATCGGTTTTTAGCCGCCTTTTGTGAATTGTTACTACTCGTGTTCGCTACTTTTTGCTGGTGTATTTCAAAAAGTGATTACCTTAAATTAAAAGCAGATAATGCGTAGGAATAATTATTCGCCCAATTAAGCGGTTGGACTTGAATGAGGGACGAGGATGGGACACAAAATACTGACACACAAGACAGTTTATTCAGTGATAGGGATACCGCTGTTTCAATAAACGGTTGAAAATATTTTATCAGCCACTTTGAATTTGCAGGTATAAAATTGGTCCACATGTGAAATTAAATATTTCTGAAGCCAGGAAGTTGTAAGAGTTACTCAGAGTATCTTACATAAGGTATAGATTTCAGCTGATTGTGTCATTCAATATTTTCAAAGTTTACGTCAAATAAATAATAGTACCATTTATTAATATTGATCAAACTTTTCATCGTATCCATTAGCTTTTCGTTTCTGGAGGCTACACCCACAAAACTAACTTGAGAGCAATCATAGCAAAGATATTTTGTACGCTTTTGCATTTAGACACCTTGGTCACATTTCGGACATTGACAAAATTTTAGAAGAAATTTCGTCTCAAACTTTGGAAGATACTACTTTTTGCAATGATCGTCCCATATTTATGTTTTTGTTCAACTGATTGACTTTAAGTTTGATTTGTAAAAACATTCACGAGCCCAATTCAATTGTCGAAGTTTATAATAAATTTACGTATCAACATCTGCGTTGTGACATTGTATTCTCTTAGGTATGTCTGAATGGAGTATGTATTTATGTTGAATTCGGAATTATCTGACTTTTGGGTACTTTTCTGCCTTCATAATGCGTAAAGATCAAATTGCGAATATGGTAGTTAGAGTGAAACTTTTAGAATCTGAAGAGTAATTGTGGTGTACAGAGTTTATTACGTTGCAATTCTAGACGTCCGAATACAATTCTTTGTAAATTACTGTCTTAGCTGTTGCCTTACAATGATCATGCCGACATTTAGCAACACATTCGCATATGTTCAGATTTATTTATTTTTTTTATTTATTTTACGTCAAAAAACAGTTAAAAACTGCGTATGACGTGCTATGGGGAAAAGTGAATTGTGTGCACATTTTCAAAATTCTGCGATCCCTACACCAAGTCATATACTACTTAAATTTTGAATTTTGAATTTTGAAAGGAGAAAAAACTCCATGTAATAAAACCTATTTTCAAGGATAAACAAGCAATAAATTTTGAATTTTGAAGGAGAAAAAAAGAAAAAACTCCCATGTAATAAAACCTATTTTCAAGGATAAAAAGCAATAAATTTTGAATTTTGAAGGGAGAAAAAAAAAAAAAAAAAAAACTCCCATGTAATAAAATCCATTTTCAAGGATAAATAAGCAATAAATTTTGAATTTTGAAAGGAGAAAGGACGAAAAACCTGATCGAGATGGGGGTCATTGACCCGGAAGCTGTAGTACAATAGTTGTTACAGGTTGTTTGTACTAATTTACACAGTCCAAATGGTAAATAATGCATTATGTATCATTGTTAAAATTAATGTTCCTTTTCTTGTGATGCTCAGTATAGTCTCTAATTGTATAGAAACAGTTATGCAGCAGAAACGATTTCACTTGGGATTTAAACTTTTCTATTGAATTTAATCGTTTAATGTCATCCGCAAAGTGTTGTAAAATAATGTACATGTATTGTATGTGAATTTTTGTAATGAGCTGTTGATACTGTCACCTGATGAATAGATTTCTACGTCGAGTGTTATAGTAATAGACTTCGGCATTTTCTGAAAATATATTCCGCCCTTGAGCAAGTCATTTTTACAAAACCACTGATTCGTAAATAAAAGACACGGTAATGGTAAAATTTCTAGATTAATGAAGAGAGGCTACATGAATCACGTGGGTGGGATTTGTTATTATTCGTACAATTCGTTTTGTAATCTAAAAGTCTGGGAACTATAAGATGTATTTCCCAGAATATTATGCCATATCTCAGGCGGAATGAACATTCTGGAAGTATACACAACGAGCAGTATGAAGGCTGACTGAATTTGCAAGAATTCTGAACGCGTAGCATAATGAACTTAATTTTGTGTTCAATTCATTTAAATGGACGTTCCATTTAAGGTTTGACTGAATTGAGAGACCTAAAATTTTGTTGCCTTAACATCAGTCAATGGTACACTGTTCATTTTCAATGGAGCACAGAATTGTTTATTTGAAATGGAAAACTGCATTAAAACAGTTTCTTTTCGTTTACTATTAATTTGTTATTTCGAACCAATTTGAAACATCTGATATTGTACTATTTACTGTTTCTTTATTGCAAAGGATGTTCGTATCATCCGCAAAGAGAACCGTTCTTCCGTTTCGAATCGTCGAGGGCATATCGTTTACGTAAAGTAGAAACAGAGTAGGCCTAAAATCGATCCTTGAGGAACTCCATGCAACGGGCAAAGAGTCGGAAAGGTGCGTACGTAATGTTCCATCATTCCAGTAAGGTATTTCAACTCTGAGATCGTTGTTTAAGGTACGAACATAACCAATCTAGAGCAATACCACGAATTCCATATGAAGGTAATTTGGAAAGTAAAATGTCATGATCAATGACGTCAAAAGCTTTTGAGAGATCTAAAAATAATCCAATAGGTGCCTCGTTTTGATCCAATGATGAGGCGACATCTTTAAGAAAAGAAAATATAGCTGTTTCCGTTGATTTTGATTTTCTAAATCCATGTTGGCAATCTGAAAGCGCGTCGTGTTTAGTGAGAAAGGTTTCCATTCGTACGTAAAAAAGTCTCTCTAATATTTTTGAAAAAACTGATAGAAGAGAAATGGGCCGATAATTTTGATTTTGATTAATAAGATTGAGATCTTATTAATCGTTTGCCCATAATTTACAAAATATTTCAGGAGTTATTTCTTTAAAATACGTTTTCAATTCAATAAGAAATAAAATTTCCTCTACTGCTTGAGTTATCAATTGATTTCAAAGTACATCTTTCCCTTTATAAGGAACTAGCAACTGGGATGAAATATCAAGAAAATAGACTGGCAACTGTATCTTGTCTTTTGACAAGTAAATGACATTCATTGTGTTGATACAAATTTACTAAATTTTAAATGTGTCAACATTTTCATTCAGAACAGAGTGGTACCTCAAAAAATATTAATTTCAGAATATCAGGACAAAGAAGTGAAAACAAAGAAATTTGGAAGGAACCTCCTAATGAAGCTACTACATGCCGGTAAAGTTGACAACTTATATAAGTGAGCGTAATGTTAACTGGAATGTGAGAGAGCGAGACATTTCTGTAGAGAATGCGTGTGTGAAACAACTCAAGATGCAATGACCAGTAAATTCAATTCATCCAGTGAATTGAAATTGTTGAATCATTAGCCAAACCTGTTCCCTACATGCAAGAAGTTTTGACTCTCAACGGAATTTTTTGAAATATATAATGAAAATTCATCATTTAGCTCGTATTATTATTAACAATAATAATAATAATAATAATAATAAGAAGAAGAAGAAGAAGAAGAAGAAGAATTTTACTTATTACAGTGATTATTACAATTACTTAATGCATTGAAAAATCCCTCAGTGAGATCCAATACGTTGTTCCCACTGGAAAGAGCAAAGCAGATTCCCTACTCCCAGTCTCCAGCGCTCGACACCTCGCCCTCCGCCGCCCTTGTCGCCCTCGCCGCCCTCGACGCCCCCCCTTCCCCCCCCCCCCCCCCACCCGCGCCCCACCCCGCCCTGCCCGTCGCCCGCCCGTGACCAGGCACTCTGGCCCGCGCGGGTGTCTCCATCCATCCACGCTGTGGGCCTCGTCGGATCTGGGAGTGAATTAGTGCAGCTCTGATGAAGCGGGTTCAAGAGTTCATTACTCGCGAGATGCGGCTATTTGCTTTGATGTTACGTGTGGAATTTTATCCCTTATAACGTTAAAGTTATGGACTTGCGAAGGAAATAAGAACGATGATGTTTTCGATTAAAATGTTTGCGATGGACACCGGCATTATATTTGGAGTTAGAAATATTTTTTTTCTTTCTTTAAGTAACTTAATGTATAGTCTTCTCATGAGTTCGGAATATTTTAATTTCTCACTTGGTAAGAGTTGTGATTGCAATCACAATTATAAAATTATTTCATTTAGATAGAATGTATATATGCAAGATATACATAACGTTACAAAAGATACCCCATTTGAGTCATCAAATCAAAAAAGGGATTTTCAGTTTTCTACCGTATCGGTTTATGGTATATTCAATGTTAGTATTACTACACGAACTTTGAATTAACTGCATATACAGAAATAATGAAAAAAATTCGATCAGGGTTTTTAAGTTAATTTTCACCATTTCAGATTAAATTGGAGTTATGTGTATGTGTATATGTATTCCACCTCAACTGCTTTGGCATTAGTGATACAAATTAACGAAGATTTGCAATAATTTGTCGCTTTTAGATACTTACTGCCCAATATTCGCTTTGTTCAAGACATAAAAAGTAGTTTCTTCTATGTTGCAAACTAAGTGGGGGTTAGTATCATTACTTTCCCTCCATAACAATCACTATTTTAATTGATTATAATTTCAGTAGATGATTTATCATTATCTCTTCTTTAAATTTCCTAAAGATAGTAACTAAATTTTATAAATTAATACTGATTTGATAATATGAATAATGATTTTAATTGCCGTAAGATGATTAATAACATATACATCCAACATTAGATAATCTGAAGTTCGTATAAAGTATCGCCGATATTGTTCCAAAGTGATGCATAATATGGAATAGCTTAAAGGACTCCACACCGTGCGATATCGCTCTCGAGGTCGAAAGGTATCCCCATCTATAGCACATTCACACCACTTGGAGAGTTTTTATCGGCGACATCACCAACAGCACTTCCCTGGCCCTTCGCCGGCCCTTGCTGCGCTTCCGCTCCCGAGGGCGGGGCGCCACGCGACCGCGCAACCTTCGATTCATCACTCGCGGGGTCCCCGGCGCAAAAACGCCCTTCTCGCCACCCAACACCCGCCCCAAGACGCTCTCGCGACCGCTCGCCCCTTCGTCCAACCCCCACGCCCTCTCGCGCCCCCCCCCGCTCCCCCGCTCTCCTCCCGTCCTTCCGCCCGCCCTCCCGCCCGTTCTCCCACCCGCTCCTCCGTCCGCTCTCGCCCGCCCTCCGCCCGCTCTCCTCCGCCGCCCTCCGCGCGCTCTCCCGCCCATTCTCCGCGCGCGCGCCCGCCCGCTCGCCCGCCCGCTCTCCGCCCGCTCTCTCGCCCGCTCTCCGCCCACTCTCTCGCCCGCCCTCCCACCCGCTCCCCCGCCCGCCCTCCGCCCGCACTCCCGCCGCTCTCGCCCGCTCTCTCGCCCGCTCTCCCGCCCGCTCTCCGCCCGCTCCTCGCCCGCTCTCCCGCCCGCTCTCCCGCCCGCTCTCCCGCCCGCTCTGCCGCCCGCTCTCCCGCCCGCTGTCCCGCCCGCTGTCCCACTCGCTCTTCCGCTCAGTCTCCCGTCCGCTCTCCCAGTCCGCTCTCCCAGCCCATGTCCCCGCCTGTTCTTCCTACCTACCCTCTCCGCCCGCTGCTTCCACTCGCTGTTCCCACTCGCTCTCCCGCCCGCATGGTACATGCTATCCTCCTTGCTTGCCATCTCCACTGCTTACCGTCCTCTCCGCCCTCTCCGCCCCCTACCGCGCCGCCCGTTGTGGCCACCTGGGAGATGCCGACAGGCCCGCGCTCCGTTGCGCTTTTTCCACCGGGGAACCTTTTTACGGCTCCGGATCGCGTGTCGCACAAGCGCTGATAGGGGAAGATGCTGCAAACCCGGAGGTTTAGTCCGGAAGCGAATTGATCGTGTGCTTTGGAGAGAAGAGGCGATTTTAAAGCAAAACGAATATATTTGCAATATAATATATTTGAATATATTTAAAGCAACGCGAATATATTTGTAAATAACTCATACTTATATCTATGTATTCGTAATATCTATTTATAATTTTTTCTTTGTTTCATTCGCATTTGGTTTGCCGAAACTGTTTAGGTATAAGAAATAAAGAGTAAGTATCAAGTATATATGATCTTATTTATGCTGTTCACGCAATTCTTCCGGGCTAAAAAAGTAGAAACTGAAAGAATTTTCCTTTGGATACATGTAAATAAATATTTAAGTAAATTGTTAATTTTAATAATCGACTCATATATTATTTCAGAAGTATACATATACTTTGTGGCTCTCACACGCTACCAATCTTTATAAATTATGTCTCTAAAGAACGAGAATTTCACGTAGACGAGACATAATGCACTTAGTTTGTAAAAATGAGAAGGGTTTGTTTAAAAAACGCATCTAAATATGCATGTCAAATGCAACCTTCAACACTTGGCTAGATTATTTTTTAATCTATATAATTAAATAACTCCTAAATGAAGCGTTTCAGGGCCGAAGTCCTCGAAGAAACTTTTCTCACAAAATATTATATTGGGTGGTTTCTTCTTAAATTTCTATTACATTTTTGCCAGTTCGGCACTTCTCGATTCTATCCTACCTGCTCAGAGCCTGTAGAATCTGCAGTTATAAAAACGTTAAATAAACATAATTTGTATTGACAAAGATGTATTGCATTGTCATCAATTACAAGGAGACTAAGAACAAGCGGCAGAGGATAATTGAGTCGTTAAGAAAACATATATTGCTGGCTTAATATGGAAGTGGAAAAATAGAGAAGAGGGTGGGGTTTAAGATGCGAGAGTTCTCGCACGGGTTTTGCTAGTATTAATTTTATTCTTTTAAACAAAGGTAAAGAATCTAATCAACAAAATTTTATACGAGAAATATACACAAAACAATAAAAGTGTCAATAACCCATTATTATTTTGTTATGCATTTAAATTCGAAATATTTGTATAGTGATCGTGTGTTACCTTGTTCAGCTGCCTTCAAAGGATCATTTTTATTCTGAATTATTTTGAAGAGCTTTAAATCTGGGCAAGATTATTACAAAAATATAAAAATTGTCATTCCACTGTCCTTTGAGTGCACTGCCTTCTTGGTTAATTTACAAGGATGTTCGTAGTTTCTTCATGAAGAAGCGAGGTAGATAACGCGCCGCTGCTACCTCTCCCTAACAGCTGGAGTCTTGGAAATCTCTTGAAGTCTCTTCGGTGGCGGCACAGATAAGAGGGCGTCGTTGACCTTTCGTTTTTGCCCTTAGTTGCGACCACCCCAACTTCACCAAAACTTTGCCACCACACCGCCTATCTACCACACTGCGTCGCTTCCATACTGTCTCTTCACCGTAGCTCCTAGCCTCTATACTGCCTTGCCACCGTGTCCCCACCACATCGTCTAGCCACCACATAGCCTCGCCCACCACATAGTCACTACGTCGCCTCGCCAACACAGCCTGCCCCCCACACGGCCAACCCACTACATCGCCTCAACACCACATAGCCTTGCCCACACACGGCGTATCCACCACATCACCTCTCCACTCACCATCACGATGCTGTGGCGATGGTGAAGCGGTTAGCGTATCGGACTGCAATACCCAAGTTTACGGTCGAAGCCGTGGATTTTTAAGGGCGAAAAAATCCTTCATACGCCTTCCTTCGGAGGGGAAGTAAAGCCGGCTGTCCCATGTTACTATATTTACTGCATGTGAAAGATCCTCAAGCCTAAATGATGCCTCTGATCTAAATTCTAATCGCCTGTTTCGCCGTCCAAGTAATACCTTCTTTCTCCCATTATTGGTGAAAAGAGTGTAACAAGATTTGCGTGGTCAGACGGAAGAGCAGGCCTCATGGCCTGAGTCTCGCCACGTAAAATAAGGCAAATTCAATTCAATTCAATCGCATTGCTCATTTGTCATACTACCTCACCTCTTATTCTGCCTCGCGCCCACACTGCTTTGCCTTCACAGATTCTCCCTTATAACAGCTCGCCGCCATACTGTCACGCCCCAAACGGCCACTTCACGAAAAAGCATAGCTGTAGAGTCACCACGCCACAGCACCGCCTGGCCAGCATCCATCACTAACGTTCCACTACGCCTCCTCTGCTTTACTAAGCATCTTTGAGCTTCATTCCCTTTCCCATTGATTCATGATTCATGCGATTTTACCGAATACCTGATGGTTGGACTCTGCTTGCGTGTAACCATCCATATCTTGGGGTTTCGCTCGGCAAATTTTTAGTTCCAAGCTATTACCGTCGCCATTCTTCATCTTCCTCTTCTTCTTCTTGTTATTTTTTTATTCACAGTCTTCTTATTTCAGTATTCACTCAGATACAAATCAAACCGCAAATACGTTTTATTTAAAAATAAATTTAGGAAAATTATTGTAATTACAACACAATAAAACATATAACTTAATACATAACTACAAGCCTACAGCATTCTTCCAAACACAAAATACAAAATTTTTAATTATCAATTTTATTCAATATCTGCACCTATGTAGCTTTATCATAGAGCGTATGTTTACTGCCTTTTAGTTATAAATAACTACTGATTTGTCAATGTTTATTTCCTTAGGTGACCTTTAGCACGTCACCAATGGTAAAAAAAATACCACAAGTATTGTTTGCACGTCACTTACAGACCATTCCAACTTAATAACATTGCGAATTGTTTTTACAACTTCGTCTGGTAGATTGTCACCATGTTACTGACTACCTAAACAAAGTCTACAAATCCGGTCTTATTGGATACCTTGTCCCCGTTGGTGATATGTCTATTGTGATGGATTATCATATCTATTGGCATTAATATATCTATTAGAACGTTTCGATCCCAATACAATTTGTAGGAGTCATTTTCTAGAATTCTGTACGGATGATAATTGTAATAAGTTGTATGATGCTGCAAGAAACGTTTTTCCTCGGACAATTCGGCGTCCACGCCAAACCATGTTTTCGTGTTTTAGTCTGTTCATTATTATTATTATTATTATGGTCATTATTATTATTATTATTATTATTATTATTTATATTATTAACCTTAATATTACTTTACATTAGACCACCTGAT
This sequence comes from Teleogryllus oceanicus, assembly GCA_964035755.1. Classification (NCBI taxonomy): domain Eukaryota; kingdom Metazoa; phylum Arthropoda; class Insecta; order Orthoptera; family Gryllidae; genus Teleogryllus; species Teleogryllus oceanicus. Next base: position 28,235,780 of record CAXIVR010000012.1, on the reverse strand, counting down.
CTTTTGTAAGATATAAGCAATTCTCAGGAAGGTCCAGTTTCGTTTTCGGTTTGAGACAGTCAATTCTTTGAGCTGTCAAATATAATTTGTATTGTTACTATTATTATTATTATTATTATTATTATTTTCCGTGGTTCCTCCGATCACACCAGGCAGCAGTACCCTACCAAACTGGCCACGGACCGCGCACGATCTGTCCTTCCTCTTCCTTGTCCTATCCTCTTCTAACTAACATGCATTACACTACCACATATTCCGGGAGATCGGTGGGGAGCTTAGACCTTGTCCCGGCTGGGGCGGTGCCCCGCTGGTGGGAGAGTCCTGGTTAGGGGGAAACCCCACTAGCCGACGGTAGGTCGGTGCCGGATCTCGCCATCCAGCGGGGGAAGATCACCGCCATCTCCCTAGAAAAAACATGCACTACCCTAACGGGACTAACGACCAAAGCAGTTGACGCGCCTGGAAACATGAAAAAATCAATATTATTATTATTATTATTATTATTATTATTATTATTATTATTATTATTATTATTGTCACATAACTAGACGTGCTCCTTGAACTCGTTTCAACCCACGTACCCCTCTACTGCCGCCTACGTGTCAACGCTATCGCGCGAAATTAGCGCCTGTCCACGGCGCTCCGACAAGTAGGTCGCGAGTGTCGCGAGCTCTCGTGATAGCTCACTCCCTCCGCCTCTCCAACCCCTCCTCCCACCTTCCCCCCCGCCTCTCCAACAACCGACAGGAGTTGGACTTTGTCGCCCGGCACGCGACCACTTTCACGGGACCAACGGCCTTCTCACGCGGAGCTTGTAGCCCACCTCGCACTGCACCCTTTCTCTGCCGGTTCCGGTTAGCCATCTCTTTCCCTATTGTGAACTGCGTGCTCTCGCTGGCATTCTTGCACTAGGTATGCCTTGTTTTATTTTACAGTACATTATAATTCACATGTACATATAATTGTTTGTAGTGATGTTACTTCAATTTTTCTGTTTTATTCGCCTTCCGTTATTTGTCATTGAATATTACTTTTCATAATTTTCTCATCTGCATACACTTTAAACATTTCAAGCAACACATTTTTCCTTCACTAATTGTCTAAAATCCGTGCTCCATTCCCTCCAACTATCTCCTTATCTTCTTTTTTCTGTTTTTTAATGTTAATTTCTGTTCTCGCCTCTCTATAATATTTCCCTTCTCTTCTTTTTGTTCTTCCTCTTCCTTATCCATTTCTTGCTCTCCTTCCTTTTCCAGCTCCTATTATTTCTCGCCTTCCTCGGTCTTCTTCCCGTCTTTTTTTTTTTTTCAAGTTTTAATTTACCCTCTTTTTCCTTCCCTCTTCTTCTTTGTTCATTTTCTGCTACCACACCTGCCCCTTCCGTGACCCCTTCAGCCACGCTGTCGTTGCCTCTATCGTCGCCCCACCTCTGTGGGACCTTTTGAAAAAGTTTGCTCATTTATGGACTCCGTGTAAGTTTGCAGAGTGTTTCTTAGACGTACGACCAGCTGTAAACTGCTATCCTCTTAAGTTTTAACCCAGTTACGCGAAAAGTTATACATTTGGAAGGAATATATTAAGAAGTTTTCAGAATAATTATTAGTGCGTAAGAAGTTATAAAAATATGGCCACCCGTTCTTTCTTTTCTCTGGTTATGCGATACCTATTTGAATTTTGCTCCGTAAAAATGATAAATGAGTTGCAATATTGCAGAGTTTTGGCACATTCTCTGAAATGCATGCTGTATAAATGTTTCTATGTGTAATAACATTTCATAGACATACTTTGAATTGTTTTCATAAAACTTAAAATCCAAAAAACACCCACAGGTTTTTGTGAAATATTAGATTGAATATGAATGAATTGAAATATACTCGTCTCATTCCTTTTTCCTGTTTTTTCTTCGAACAAATTCAGTGGAATTGTTCCAAAAATGCATGTTATGTGAATTCTGAAATACTCACTCCCACTTTCGAGACATTAAGACTGAATTGTAATATTTCTGAATGGATGAATTGATTCACGCTATTCGGGCAAGTATAGCATCTCAGAGACAGAAATGGCTTCATCTTTGCCATAAATATCGCGAACAATGATTTTGGTAATGAGAGGAGTTTTGTTAAATAATAACAAACATAAATATATACAAATATATTCAAATATAAATATTTGTTAACTATAAATGTGTCAAGTGTAAGTAAAATACTCATATTTGTTGAGAGTTAGCATGAGTGTTCTCTTTGTTCCAGCGCTGGGCTTTGAGCCAGACTTCTTGTACCCTCTGGAGAACGTGACCATCGCGCAGGGTCGAGACGCCATGTTCACGTGCGTCGTGAACAACCTGGGCGGATACAGGGTGAGTGCCGACCTCGCCCCAGCCAGGGTACGTGAGCGATCTCTCTTATCTCACTCACTCTCTCTCACTCACTCTCTGTCTGTCTCTCTCTCTATCTCTCTCGCACACTCACTCTATCTGTTTCACGAACTCACTGTCTAGTGCTGCCACCACACGACCCCTCTCACCAACCTGTCTCACTGCCAGTCACCGCCACTGCACCCGTACTTGTAGCCCCGGGGAACCCCCGGGACGCGGCACGCCGCGCCGCCGCGCTCGCCGCCCTCCAAGTGTGAGGACGTCTGAGAGTGGGGCCATCTACCGAATGACGTCACTTTAGGATTGCATCACTTTCAGGTGGCGCTTCTTTCGGGTAGCGCCACTTTAGCGTGACGTCACTTTGGCGTGACGACACGCATATAGCCATTTTTGCGTGACGTCACTTTCGTGTGACGCCACTTTCGTGTGACGTCACTTATGCATGTAGCCATTTTCGCGTGACGTCACTTTTGTATGGCGCCACTTCAAATATGAATCTTTGTAACATTGCATCACTTTTGTTTGGCGCCACCCGAAAAAGACACCATTTATCAGTTACTACAGTTTTCGCGATATATGAGCGATATCGAGTGACGCCACCCGGAAGGAACGACCCCACTCATCGGATGATCGGCCGCGGCGGCCGCTTGCATGGGGCACCTCACTCACTCACTCTCTCAGTGCACCAACGTAGGAAGATGCTCAGCAGGTGTCGGACGCCGTCTCGTCAGGCGGTCGCGCAAACGCGGGTCCCTGGGACAGAGGTCGCAGACACAAACAGAATCTATGCAAAGCTTGGTTCATCGGATGTTTTACTTCAATACAGCTAGTATTTTTTCAAGCCATTTTTGATATTTTTGAGTAATTTATTGACCATGATTTTTTTAAATAGTGTACCTTTAATATTGACTAGACTCTAAGGGAAAAAGAATGATATAGTATTTGAAAATATTGTGTATGTATTCCTGTATGACCCAAGCTTCTAATCCAAAAGCTCAAATAAATCAGAAAACACAAAATTTGCTCACGTACTCTTAATTCAAATATCATAGTTTTTATAAATATTATCATAAGTACTTATTAAGTATAATATATTGTGGCATGAGATATACATATTTTCTAAACCTTTGGTAATATTTGTATAACTATGTCTAACAAAATCTTCTTATTTTATAGTTTAGTGTAAGTGACCAATGAATAGACATGGTAATGGGAATGACTCATAGTAAACAATTGCTATTTCGTCTATTTTTTTTCAAAACCTTGCCTCGATATGCTTGCCGGCTCAGAGATATTACTGAAAGGTATGTCTCTTGAAATATTTTTGAACATATTTCTTTCATGGCTGAAAACTATTACGATATTTTTTTGTTTTTAAGAACCATTTTTTATTTTTGAGTACTTCAGTGATGTATGTTGTACTTAAATTCTCAGTGTCGAAATCGAAGGTGAGGGTACAAGCGGAAGCCAGGTAACGTTAGTAGCACATGCCGCCGCAATAGAATCTGGGGCGCGAGAGTCATTCTGTCGGAAAGCAGGGGCAATTTAGCTTGATTTATGGGGTGAGAAGAGGGTATATTTGCTCTTTCAATAGAGTGGAGACTTCCGTTCTGTAAGTTACGAGAGGAATGCGGGGAACGACCTGTGGGGGGGAAGTAAAAGAGCAAAGGAGCAGGAGAAGGAGGAGGAAATTTTTTTAAAGAAGTGAGACGTCTTGAAAGGCGCGAGCGAGCGCGTGAGAGTCATCACGCGCAAGAAAGTCCGAGGTTCGATGCCGGACGTGCTCGAAATGCCACATTTTCCCCCCTTTTCGCGCGAGGGGCCTCTCTGCCAGTGAAGAGAGCTCAAGTAGACCGCTGTCATCTTCCTCAGTGTTCTTTTGTTCGTCTCTGCCATGACTTCGCTCGCCGCCGACCGCCCCTCGCTGTTGACTCAGCACACACAATGGACGCTCGCCGTAAATCTCATTCCGTGTTGACGGATTAGGACATCGCGGCGACGTTTTTATAGAGACAATTCCCTTGAAAATACAGAAATGGTGACATCTGTTCAGATATTAAAGGGGGAAACACGAACTCTTTCATTTTAGTCTCTGTGGAGATTCTTTCAAAAGTTTTTCATTTGACGTAAACGGTTTTGTATCCTTCACTTTTGGAAGACGTTTGCTCGTTCATCCATAAAATCAATTTTCGTCCACATTTTAATTCATGACTTTTTGTGTTCACATCGACATTTCACTTCCTGTGTAGACACGAGCATTTGTGAATTGATAAATTCACACAAAACGAATAAAAAGCACTATCAGCATTTGTATGCAAAGAATTAGTTAATATCCAGTTTTGAAACGATAATCTTTGCAATAGTGCAAATATTAGATAGAATGTTGTCAGATATAAGTCATAATACTAAAAATAGTTTACTCTTTGTTTGCCAACACTTTGGTAATTTACAATTCCATCGCTAGATTTTTAAAAATATGGTATTTGTCCAATTAGTAGCAAAGTAGAATATTTGTCACGAATATTATCAGCTCTGATCAACTCACGAGCAGGTCTCTGTCAGCTCTGTTCAACTCACTGTCAGTAACATATTGATCGTGAACTATAAAAAAAGAAATAATAAATTTTTGTCAACGGTTACAAATGTATTGTAAAAATTTATATATTCATCGTCAGAGTGTGCTATGTTGAAAATTGAGACTTGCGAAACATTGGCACACAAGAATATTTTTTATCAATAATCTAAATTTCTGACGCGAACTGTCAGCACGAATTGGTCGTGAACTACAAAAAATGTGTGTGATGAAAGGGTGGCCGGGTTTTGATCGACACACTATGAACATCTGGAGGACGAGCATTTGCCAGTATAAAGTTATTCCAAATTATGTGAAACATTGGCACATCCTGCCTATTAGTCCTGAGAAAGTTTGCATTCTGACGGCATAGGCGTTGGGATCTTGAGGCGTCCTTCTTGAGGCTCAAGAGACAACATTATGTAAGTTCCACGGCTTACGACACATCTTCAGGGGTAATAGATGTCCCATAGTCAGGTAAACGGTCGCAGTATGATCAAAACATTGGTAACACTGCCTAAGACGGGGTATTTCTTGGACAGCAAAGTTTCCATATATAAAAAAAATAATTACGTTAGTAGCTACTTGGCTGTCTGGGAGATGTCGCGTCCTTGCACTGGTGCCAACGTTTCGGCCACCTATGTAACCTTTCTTCAGAGCTAAATGCGATTTGCGTTTTGCCCTGAGGAAGGTCTCCAAATGGCGGCCGAAACGTTGTCACCTGTGCCAAGGACGCGGCACCTCCCGAAGTATCTAACGCTTCAGCCCATATTCTGTAGCCTTCCTCAGGGCAAAATACGTTGGCACCTGTGCCCGTCTCTGGAACAGCCAATCAGCTACTAAATTCGGCCGCGAAAGCCTATGCTCTCTTCCTTTTCTTAGAATTCCGTTTCGAATCACGTCTCGCAAAGTTGCCAACGTTTCAGCCGCCATTCTGTGACCTTCTTCAGGGCGAAATACGTTGACACCTGTGCCTAGGATGCGGCGTCTCTTGAACAGTCGATCAGCTACTAACTCCCGCTGCGCTTCTTTTTTTTATGAGAATTCCGTTTCGAATCGCGGTGTGCACCAACAAGCGAGTATGGCGAAGCGAAGCCGTGGCAGGGCCGCCCCGCCCCCCCCCCCCTCTGGCATGCGGCGCCGCGTTGAGCGGCGCCGGCGGCCCCTGGCCGCCTCTAGGGCGGCGCTGGCCGCGCGGCCGTGCATGGCTCGGTGTAGCATGCCCGAGGCCTGGGCCTTAGTTAGAGCCGTAGAGCGCCCGATACGACCCCGCCCACTTGCCCTCGCCCTCCTCTGCCAGGTGCACCCCCTCTTCCTTGGGTGGACTGGGATGCACGCACTTCGAGCCGTGAGTAGCCACGTTCGCTGGGATAGTTCGGTGCATCTGTTATCCCCGCACAACCAGACGCAATACACATAGCAATTAAAAAAATTGGGTTAGCAAAATTCGGCTCATAAAATTATTTATGTCATGCATCTAGCTTGATTTGTAGAATAGTGAGGTTCTAAGTGTCTAAAAGTGTTTCTTCGTGAAAATGAAAAATTATGAGTACAAGAGTGATCTTAGTACTGACGTGATACTGAAGTGATAATGAAGTGATAAGGCACATATTTTATACCTTTTAATTTGTTTTGGAACGTAAGGTGTTCTGCGTATATCACCTAATATTCCCGATTTTGATCACTTGAATTGCTTATAACCGACAATCTACATTTGTATCTTAACTTAAATGCTTATTAATATTCGCAAAATATTGATTAAAATTTAATTTAGAATTGTTGTTTTTCTCTTTGATAAAATTATGAATGATTTTATCTCAAATTATAATAAACGCATATTATTTAATTACGTTCCTTGAATATTCTTTTGTCCAAATTAGGCTGACATTGTTTGCAGAAAACCGTTTTTTCATTAACAATATAAAAAATTTAATTATTTGCACAAATTAAGTTTGCAGGAAAAGGGTACGAATTTTCAAACAATTTTTGGAATTCATGGGAAGTAATTTTTCTTCTTTTTTTATACGATTTTATTACAATTGTTAACACCACTTTCTGGACTTCAGAACAGAAAAGGTTTCTCTTTACCACACGGAACGATTTCAGGTAACTCTGATAGAAGCAAGTTCGAGGAGTGGTTTTCGAATTGCGTGCATCGGCTTTCCATCACCCAACATGTTCCCCTCCCTATTTGGGCGCTGCACAGCACACCGCACCGCTATCTGATGGATGTTGTGGCCTGCGACACGTCAGCAAGTCTAGTGCAGTACCGTAGCAGTGCCGTAGTTTCACTCACGTACTACTTGTCTTGGAGTATTCACGTGTTGTTGAGTGGCCTTGCCGTTTGCGGTGTTTCGCACTCATGATAGTTCTTAAGTATTTGAAATGTGTTGTTTTTAATGTTTGTGTGTGTACTTCTATGTACAAAACAGTTTCATGAATCTTCTATGTACAATTTCTTGAATGGTTACACATGTTTATGAAGTGTTTGTAAACAGCGAAAATTCTTGTGTGTTATATTGTGAATTGTGCGTTGGTTGAGAATGCACGATTCCCGAGCAAGCGTCTGTGTCTATGCTTCAGAATTAATATTCTTCAAAGAGTATAATAAATATTAGCGTTCGTAATTGTAGACTAAATGCTCTACCAAAACTTGATAGTGTGAAATATATTACTAATACTTGTGCATTAGTAGATATGCATCGTTAACAGTTTCATGATGACACACTCATCATATTAAACTACATTCAATTTAACGTCGAATGTATTATGAAACAATTTATTTGTTACTTGTTAACTCGTGGTTACCCACGTGAATAAATCGTGCAGGTTGAAATAAATTTCATTGACATTTATGTCACGATGTCATGGTGTACTTCTGGTATTTTCAGCTAGCTATTTATACGAGTATAACAAAGAACATTCTTCTTTGTTTGAATGATCAACTTGGTTACATTTTAATTGTTTAGATGAAAGTAGTACATCTTACTCTAATTCGTTATGAAAGCAGTGTAAGCTCTACAAATATTTTTAAAATTACGAGTTCTCAATATATAGGGTTGTGTATATAGACTTAAACTACGACAAACTTTTAGCAATATTTGTCGGAAAATAAATATATCTTTATAATAGCATAACATTTTCATGAATCACATACACGGCATGTGAAGTAGTCTGTACGTAAAAACCATCTCTTGTTCTGACATCACCGACATAGATGTTAGATAAATTACCAATCTCTAAATAAACAAATTTGGAATTGTTTAGTAAAAATAGTAATACTGTGTACGTCCAATAGGTGTGACATTAATTATTTTGCTCTGGTAGTCGGAGTAGAAAATGAAGTTTTAAGTCTTAGTACATATGATATGTGCTGAAAATAAACAAATTTTGCAATATCAGATGAAATTCTGTTTCAGATCCAAAAATTGTTTTGAATACCGAGTAGTAATAGATATAGATGAAAATTAAACCATTATTTTGAACTATAGTTGAATATTTCAAAATACAAACAGCAGAAAATATTATAACCCCCTGCACTTCTTCTTTTAGACATTTTTAGAGGTTACATAATGCATTTTTGCGATAACAACATTGTTGCATTGACTCATTTTATTTGTTATCAATTTATCTTTCCATTTTGCGTACTATTTAGTAATGCAAAATAAGGTGATCTGTCTCATATCTGCTTATTCTACAAATAATATCCCACACGTCTGAGATGCCTAAAAATCTAGTTTGTAATTCAGGAGAAGTTTGTGAACGGTAAAGCCTCGAACTTCAGAAATTAATCATCAGTATAGGTTCTTTACGCGTGTTTGAAAACGTACAACATAATGAGTAGCATTTATATTTAGGAGTTAGGAATCAATGTATCCGTATATTTTTGTATTTTCGTATGTTTTTACATATTACATGTCCCGTAAAGGGCAACTGGTCTTGACGTTCATAGTCGGTCACCCAACCAGGAACCCGCGATGTCACGAATTCGCTCAACCTTCGTGACTTCATATAGTTAACGAATTCGGCTAATGACGTCGGGTTTACAGTCGTGGCCTTTTAGTAAAACCATCACAGCATTTGCTTGAATGACCTAAGAAAACCACGAAAACCTCTGTCATAATGACCGGCACAGGCATTGAACCCGGACCTCCCGAATGCAAATTCAACGCGCTACGCTCTGATCCGTTTCGCTAGATGTATCGATATAAATCATGACTTTATGATAGGAGGCAGTTGGCTACCCTGGATATTGCACTTGGGGTAGCAATAACCATAAAATATAGATACCATATCATACAAACAGTATATTTCAATGGGAATTTAAAGCTGTAAGCTAGTTCGGTCAAATAATACACGAATGTGTCAAGCACTACTGAATAACACCGAGATCACACATCCCAATTTAAAGACTCCCAAAAAGCTTTTATTTCCAGACGTGAACTTCGAGCGCTTCCAGTCAATCCGGCCGTCACCTCTTCGTACATCCGGGATGCATAATGAAACATCGGAAGCAATCGGCGTAGCGGCCGCGAGATAAACAGCGACGCTTCGCTGCGCTCGCCGAGCTTTGTAAAATCTCCACCTGGGCGCGCGCTCGTCGCTAATTACGCTTTGACGCGACGAGACGTGAGGCTAACGCGGACGCGGGGTTAAAAAAAATTCGCTACATCGCGTAGCGCAGTACCGAGTGCCGCCGTGACCGTGGGAATGAGAGAGGAGGGATAGCAGCTGAAGTGGGAGCAAGCCGGGGCCGCCGGATGGGGGTCCGCACGATGGCGGGCCAGGGTCTGAGAGGGCGAGGACGCAGGAATGGTGGGGTCCGCGTGATGGCGGGACAGAGCCTGAGAGGGCGAATACGAAGGAACGGTGGGGTCCGCGCAATGGTGGGACAGATCCTGAGAGTGTGAGGACGCAGGAACGGTGGGGTCCGCGTGATGGGGGACAGATCCTGAGAGGGCGAAAACTCAGGAACGGTAGGGTTCAGGCGATGGCGGTCAGGGCCTGAGAGGGCGAGGACGCAGGAACGGTGGGGTCCGCGTGATGTGGAACCGAGCCTGAGAGGGCGAGGACGCAGATTTGATGGTGTCCGCGTGATGGCGGTTCAGGGCCTGAGAGAGCGAGGACGCAGGAACGGTGGGGTTCGCGTGATGGCGGACAGAGCCTGAGAGGGCAGGACGCATTGGTGGGGTCCGCGTAATGTCGGGACAGAGCCTGAGAGGGCGAAAACTCAGGAACGGTAGGGTTCAGGCGATGGCGGTTCAGGGCCTAAGAGGGCGAAGGCGCAGGAACGGTGGGGTCCCCGTGATGGTGGAACCGAGCCTGAGAGGGCGAGGACGCAGATTCGGTGGGGTCCGCGTGATGGCGGGACAGAGCCTGAGAGGGCGAAGGACGCAGGAACGGTGGGGTCCGCGTGATGGCGGGACACAGCCTGAGAGGGCGAAAACGCAGGAACGGTGGGGTGCGTGTGATGATGGGACAGAACCTGAGAGGGCGGGGACGCAGGAACGGTGGGGTGCGTGTGATGATGGGACAGAGCCTGAGAGGGCGAGGACGCAGATTCGATGGTGTCCGCGTGATGGCGGGCACAGCCTGAGAGGCGAAAACGCAGGAACGGTGGGGTGCGTGGATGATGGACAGAACCTGAGAGGCGGGGACGCAAGAACGGTGGGTTCCCGTGATGATGGGACAGAACCTGAGAAGGCGAAGGCGCAGGAACGTGGGGTCCCGTGATGGCGGACACAGCCTGAGAGGCGAAAACGAGGAACGGTGGGGTGCGTGTGATGGGACAGAACCTGAGAGGGCGGGACGCAGAACGGTGGGTTCCGTGTGATGATGGGACAGAACCTGAGAAGGCGAAGGCGCAGGAACGGTGGGGTCCCCGTGATGGCGGGACACAGCCTGAGAGGGCGAAAACGCAGGAACGGTGGGGTGCGTGTGATGGAGGGCGAAGGCCTGAGATAGCGAGCACGCAGAATCGTTGGGGTCCGCGTGATGGCGGGACAGCGCCAGAGAGAACGAGGACGCACGAACGGTGGTTTCCGCGCGATGGCAGAACAGGGCCTGAGAGGGCGAGGAAAGCGGGCACGTAGGAACCGTGTGATATGCGCGATGGTGGGGACGGCGAGGAACGAGTGAAATTTGGAGGCAACGGGTGACTAGAACGAGGGAAACCGACATTAGTGCTCGGCAGGTGGGGACAGTTGGTAAGGTGACGAGAGACGTGGATTCGGAGTATCTGTGAGACAACGGGATAGCGAGGTGTGCAAGGTACCGGTGATGGAACATCGACAACAATTTATCTCTGTTTTATAACCTCAATATTCAAAATTAAACTTGGATGTTATTAATAATTTACCCGAAATTTACCATTGTTTCTAAACACTTACTTTTGCATGCTCGCTTTCCTTGGCGCAACCTCAGGTTCAATTCCCGGTCGAGGCAAATTATACATGTTTGCTTTCCTTACAAATGTCCCAGTATCTATTGCTGTGAGACGATAATAAATCCCACCCTGAGGTTATGAAGACGAGTATATACCGTGAAGGGATGTCTTCGGGCTAACCACACGAACGTCTTATGGGCAACTGGCTGGGGCACCGTTGGTCCCCCAAGACTTATAGCGGGCTGTCGAGCCAAAGAACAGGGGGATAATTTAATTTGTCATGGGCAATGCTTATTAATTTATTATTAACATTTAGCTGACAAAACAAACCCCAAAAAATAAGAAAATTACCAAGCAGTCTGAAAGCCTAAGTGGTCAGGGACATCTCAAGGGGTCAAAGCTTCCTTGCCTTAGAGCGAGAAGACGGGGACGAGGACTGTTCTACTACGGACGCGCCTACTGTTCATGAGCTGGTCACCTTTTCGCGTGCGAAATACGAAGATGAGCGTAGAAAAGTACGGGTTATCCCTCGGCAAAGAACCTACTCCATGAAGGTAGAATTTCGTAATTCGCTTTGCACTAATACATGAACTGACTGTGCTAATATCAATTATCATTTCATTTTAACTTTTACAATATTGTGAGTCCGATGCCATTTGGAAAAAATACACTTTTTATTGAAAATGCTCAAATAAAACATCGAACACAAAACATCAATGTTAAATCCATCAGCTTTCAGCTATCAATGTTTGAATTATCAATGTTTTCGTAAAAAAATGGATTTCGAATCCCCGCAAGGGGCATAAGGTTGGCAGGGTCGAGTTACAGGAACTGCAATGGTGGGAAGGGGAGTCGACGCGGCAGTGGTTGAAAATGCAGAAGAGATGGGGGTTTGTGGGGGCAGCAAGCAAGAAGGTGTGAGACAGGAAAGGGAGAACGACAGGGGACTACGACGAAGGCAGATGGCAGGGACAAAGGGGACGCCTAGGGAAACGACTGCTAGGGAGCGGTTAGGTTCAACAGTGTTGTTAAGGGTGGCGTTGGCAGAGGAGGTGGTGAAGGCTATGGAGATACAGCATGGGGGCTTGGATGAAGGAGGCCCAGTACGGAACGGTTGAAGCACAGTGGAGAGCACCGTGAAGGTTGTGTACCACTGCGGAGGCTATGCGGCACTGACAGGGCGGGTGCTGTGGGGGTGGCGATAGCTGTGAGGAGGCCCAGTACGGAACGGTTGAAGCACAGTGGAGAGCACCGTGAAGGTTGTGTACCACTGCGGAGGCTATGCGGCACTGACAGGGCGGGTGCTGTGGGGGTGGCGATAGCTGTGAGGAGGCCCAGTACGGAACGGTTGCAGCACAGTGGAGAGCACCGTGAAGGTTGTGTACCACTGCGGAGGCTATGCGGCACTGACAGGGCGGGTGCTGTGGGGGTGGCGATAGCTGTGAGGAGGCCCAGTACGGAACGGTTGAAGCACAGTGGAGAGCACCGTGAAGGTTGTGTACCACTGCGGAGGCTATGCGGCGCTGAGGGGGGGGGCGATAGCTGTGAGAATGGCGGGTGTAACTAGAGCAGCGGTGCAAGTTGTGTCAGCGGCTGCGGATGTTAGCAACGGGGTTTACGACGTGAGAGCCAAGAAGGAAGTCGGGTTTGGAGGAGGCTGTAAAAGAAGTAATAGCTGTATCAATGAGGGCAAATGTAACTCCAGAGCCGGTGAGGGAGGAATTGTGGGAGCTGTTAGGCAGAATTGGTGGAAACAAAGCGATGTTGGCTTGCGGAGCAGCTGCAGCGACGGCGGTGGTATCAGTTCCGGCGGCAATAGTGAGGGCGACGTGGATGACTGACAGTGTAGGGGGTAATATGAAACAAGACAAGGCGTGGACAGTGAGGGCTGTGAGGAAGCGGGGAGATGACAGTGTGCGGCGGTGGGGATTCCGAGGGTAGAAGCACAATGCAAATAGTCGCGAAGCAGTTGTTGTCACAAGACAAGTAGCGAATATCGAAGCGAGCCTGGTGACCTCGTCCTCTCCTCTACTTCCGGCGGAAGTGCCCGCTCATTCTCGGATCCATTAGCGATCCCTGCGGTTTCGACTGCTGTCGGTGGTAGTGCGGTGTGAATATACGCGAAATATTTGTTTTCAAAAATGAACGAAGGAATCTTCCCAAATCCGAAAGATTTGGAGATCTGATGCGATCACACTAAGAATGGCTCCAGGAGAACAAGATGCCTGGGCTAGCTTCCAGAGAGTGTGTGAATATTTCCCAGTGAAAAACAAATATTCAGATATTGTAAACGGAATCAAGAGACTTTTTTGTACATTTTAAAAACTGGGTTGTAAAGTATCACTCAAGTTACACTTTCTACACTCTCATTTAGATGTTTTCCTTATAGCCTCGATAACGTGAGTAATGAACAAGAAGAGCGTTTCCACGCAGACATTCGAACTAAGGAGTAACGTTGCCAAGATTTCTGGACTCCATGATGGCAAATTTTCGCTGGATGCTACACAGAGAAGATCCTGAAGCAGTTCACAAGAGACATGAAAATATATAACATTTCTGAATAAGCTTTAGTATCACCGTTTATAAGGATATGAAATGTGGCCGATTTTTGACGTACGAAATAGATTCTCTATTTTAGAAAATGGTGGATGATGGCAACATCTGAGTGCAAAAGTTTCAGCTATGTTAACAACTGGATTAGAAAAATATGCTCACATTTCTGATTAAAGTAAGTTTTTTTTCTAGACGTGTGTATTTAGTTAGGGTTCACATTGTACTGAGAGAAAGATTGTATAACTTCAAAAGTAAATAAATTATCGACTTACTTAAGGCCAACGCTGGTAGCATAGATCTTCACATTCTTCTCCTAAAATTGATAGGGTGAAGAAATAAAAAATTATAGGTCAAACGAAATAAAGTAATAAATTAAAAATAAAATAATATAGAATAGAATATAAGTATTTAGTAAACCAACGTATGATTACAAAACAACTAAAAACTTTTCTCACGATTGAAATTGCAAAATCATCATAGTAAAAACGCTCTAAAAATATTTTTTTCAATCCTTACAGTTGACTTTGGCGGGGACTAGGCATTTGAGAATATATGCATATTTTTATATGTATACCCCATAGAATATACCACTCATTGCCATGTTTTCTCGCTACTTCCTTCTTTATCCTTTTATTATCCTGTTCTTCTTTCTCACTTTCCTCTCATATCCTTCTCTCCTCGTACCAACAGCTTTTACGCGTCTTCCTGCCATTACATTTTCTTCTCTTTTCATTTCATTGAAGTGAGCAAGACAACGTATAAACCACAAGAATACAATTTTATATAGTTATCATAAATTATTGTTTGGCACACGCATATCAATGGAATATCACGTTAGTCATGTTTTTTTCTACTATCTGACGAGAATACAGAGACCAATAATAATAAATAAGGAATGGTTGTTTCTTAGAAATCCCAAATAATTCGCAATAATTCTTTCTCGTATACTGATTTTTAAACACAGTGGCACTTCAGAGTCACAAGCTGGAAAGAGAAAGGTCATCAAATCGGTTTCTTCAATACCAAAACTTTTAAGTCGTAACGAAGCTTCCGATTGGATTACAGTTACCCCTCTCCACCCAGCTTGTGACCTTGAAGTGCCACTATATTTAATATGAATATAACTATCACTCCCGGCGCCCCTTTATTTTTACCAGTCTGTCTCCTTTCTCCTACGTCATACTTTCCACCCTTTCTCCTCCTTTCCCCTCCGTTTCTTCTCTTCCCTTTATCCGCGTCTTTTCCCCCTTGGGCCGCGTCCGCCTGCGCGCGCGCCTCGTGACAGATTTCCGGCGCAGGCTTTGCAGCGCTGCAAAGAGGATCAGGGCCCGCGTGCCAGGCCGGCGCGCGATCTCTGTGCGATCGGGGGGGGGCGGGGCGGAAGGGGGGGGGGGGGGGGGGGCTTGGGTGGGGGGGGGGGTAACGGGTGGGAACGTGCCGATGTGGGACGGGGGCTTAGTGAGCGGAGGAAGAGGCGAGAGGGGCGGGGACGGGTTGATGTGGCCGGGGGGGGGGGGGGGGGGGGTGGGTGGGGGGGAAGGGACAGTTTGAGGAGAAGGGGCCGTGCGGCGGAGGGGCTGTGAGAAAAGGAGGGATGGAGGCGGGGAGGGTTGAGAATGGGAACGTGGGGGGGGGGGGGGAGGGGAAAGTGGTGATGGAGGGGGTGGTGATGGCGGGGGGCGGGCCGGCTTGGAGCCGCGTGCCGCCCACTTCCTAAGCGCTGCTCCACCGGACGCGAGTGTGAGAGGCTGCTAGCGGGCCGGACAGCGGATTCGCTCTCTTAAAATAGCCCAAGGAGTACGATTTCCAGCATTCGAGCACCTCTCCACAGCGCTCTGTCCCGAACACTATGAAATACTCTTAATACATCGCATTACAAAGCAGAAAACCGGGCGGATGTTTTTTGTAACTCGACTACCTGAAGCACAAGCACGGAACGATGACGTTTCCTAGAAACAATGGCTGAAACCAAGGCTTCCTTTTAGAGAGCGCAGCGGAAAACCGTAATCCCTACTCGCAATGTACTCTTCGTTCTAAGAAAAAGCAAAGGTTTTGCAATTTATTATTTACTACAATAGTGGGGATCTACAGCTTTTCGTCTACCAAAAAGCGTTCGAAATGATAACAATGGCTCTCCATTTTTAGAA